>WOXC01006917.1:0-600000 GCA_011680675.1 Gymnobelideus leadbeateri | reverse complement strand
CAATTGCCCTCCAAATTACTTAACCCCAATTGCCCTCCAAAAAGCAAAAAGCAAAAAGAAGCAAACAAACAAAAACAAAACAAAACACTTTTATGTGAATGCTAAAGTTCCTGCTTTTTCCTTATATAAAAAGAACAAGTGGACATCAAAAGAAAAAGTCCTCAAATCACTAAAATTAAGAAATAAAAAAGACAATGTTCCCCCTCCCAGTTGTTACTATCTTTATTTCTGGAGGATAGTCTCTTGGCCCATTCTTCATAATCTTCCTCTCATAGCTACTTAATTCTTCAAAATACTGATGGGGGCAAGGGTCATAGGTTCCACAGGGACTCAAAAGTCCCTGAGTGTGGAAGGAATTCAGTAGGCTCAAGCGAACTTGGAGTCGAGATTGTAAAAGTTTATTGTTACACTTTACAGCGGGCAGGGGTTCTTAAGGAACCTGCAAACTTACAGAAATCACAGGTATAGTTTTAAGGAGTCAAAACGATAAATCAGATGTCAATTATACTAACTAGGTGAGTAAGGGTAGGATCAGGGAGGAGTTAAAGAGTGGTCAGTGCTTAAAGGAACATGCACTTTTAATATCAACTGCACATGCATATTGCCCTTAATTCACTGGGAAATAGCCCAAGGGGGCGGGGGGCTACCTGGAGGTGTTGTTTTAGGCCTGAAACATCACTAAGTCAGCTAGCAGTCAGGGCTGACTGAGAAGTGCCTAGTCTGCCACCCATCAGTGTCATGTTTGATAAGATGGATGTTGGGAACCAAGGCTAACAGAGAGTCAGTATAGGTATAATTGGCTAAGGAGTTAACCTGTAGATAGGGCATTGAAAGATTCATGGTGCAGCTGGCCACTCTACTAGGGGAGATAACACTTGCCTAAGGTAAATTGTTTATAGATGGTTTAGTGAAGGATTCATAGGTGTAGCTTGTTATTGTTCCAAGCAGAGATAAACAGTTCATGAGCTGTTGCTGGGCAGAGTGCTGACAGGGGGAAGGGGCAGAGTTAATGCTTTGAGGCTGGGAGGGTGGAAAATTCGATTTTACAGATTGGTTTTACAAATTGATTTTACAGACATAGATCCCAAGTACCCCTTTTACAAACTGATGTTACAAACTGATATTACAAACATAGATCCCAAGCACCCCATCAATACTGCTCCATGAAGAAATTTAAGACAATTCATTGACTTCTATTACCAGGTACTAATTCTTGAAATCTGACACAGAAGACTTATCCAATGCCTCATCATTATATAAATGATAATCTGAATTCTTGCAGATTATGCCACTGTAACATTCCATCTGGAAGTTTCTATGGATAGGATTTGAGTATGACACCCCCAATAGGACTGTGATTTCTCATAATCAACATGAGAGGGTGTTGGAAAAAGAAGAGGATTTCTCCTTTATTGTACTGATCAGTCAGTTATTAACATTTTGTATGTGAAAACCAATGAAAAAGATTTTTAAAAAATCATTGTGTGTAGCCCTATTCTACCTATTAGTAATAATTGGAAAGATGATAGAAAAGGGGTTCTAGGAATCATAAAGGCTATGTAAATAATATACAAAGTTTAATTTAAATGTCATTGCACTAAGTGCACTATTTTTGGTCAGTGACCAAAATAGTGACACTATTGGAGGAAATACACTATTGAGTGTTTAATAGATGACCATGTGGTCACTGATAGCCTTTCTGACTCTAACATTCTGTACCTCACAGGATACTCAATCAACTCCTCTTTCAGTACTTATGGTGAGAATGAACAAGCCATTAACCTTTAAGAATTTTGCATGGGATATTTCAAACTAAGCAACAAATAAATATATTTTTTTCCTGTCCCTCTGATCAAACAACCCTTTTCATGTTCTCTCTTATGTGGCCTTGTGAGAAAGTTCATACTCATGACTCCAAGAGGGAATACATGGCAAATTTAAAATTCCCTGGGCACTGAATTCCAAATCAGGACTTACCTTTTTAGAATAAGTGAAATTATTTCGTTTCAAGCAGAGAACATTTTGCCAAAGTTTTATTAGAAGAATTTCCACAAAATGGAGGGTTTTTTTTTTTTTGATAGGTTTTGATCTGGAAGTGAAAGTTATTTATAATTATAATGCCAGAGAGTAGGTGGTGGAAGTTATAAGGAGGTGAATTTTAGACCCATTATAAGGACTAATTTTCTAACCAGGGCAGGTAGGTGGTATAAAGGGCAACTAGATGTTGCAATGGATTGAGTGCTGGTCCTGGAATAAGAAAGACTGATCTACATGAGTTCAAGTCCAGCCTCAGACACTTATTAGCTGTGTGACATCTGAACAAGTCATTTACCCCGTTTGCTTCATTTCTTCATGTCTAAAATGACCTGGAGAAGGCAAACAATTCCAGTATCCTTGCCAAGAAAACCCCTAATGGAGTTGCCAAAAGTTGTACACTATTGAAATGACTAAACAACAATGATTTTCTAAACATCACAGTTTGTAAAAAAAAATGAAACAGATTTCCCTATAAGTCAGTTAAGTTCACCATCACTGGGTCCTGAGGACTAAGGAATTTGTAGGAGATGACAAAATCAACAAGAAAGTTAAGATTCAACATATAAGTAGGTAATAAACTCTAGAAATTGATCCTCTTCATTGCCAGCTGAAAGCTTTAAAATTTTCCTAGATCTTAAGAGTTTTTGCATTATCCCCCAAATTCATGATTGCTTCCCTCCTGAAATTCAACAAATGCAGATTAATTTTTTTTCACATAGATAATGTATGACTGAAAACATTTCCTTAAGGAGATCTTTTGGCCAAACAATGTGTGCTTGTCTTATTTAATAAGAAAATTAGTTCTGAGAGAATTTTGAAATTGCCTTCACCTTCTTTCACTTGCACTAAAAGTCTCATATGCATCTCAAAATTTACTTTAGGTTAGGAATAAGAAGTTCTTCCAAGACAAATTTCCTTACATAATATTTTGACATTTTAAATCACACATAATACAGAGAAAACATTATAGCTATTCTGTATTTAAGATCAGTCAGATCAAGTCATATCCATAAGTATTTGCAGAACACCTGTAATCACTTTATTAAGCTTGTGGTAAACAGAGAAGCAGCAGGCATATACAAAGTCTGCTCTCAGTGAAGATTTGGTCGATTTGGAAAGACATAGGAGGTCCAAGACTATTTTGTTTTTGTCTTTGTATCTCCAGTACCTTGCAGAAATTTTTGCACATTTTAAGTTGTTGACTAGTGAATTAGAGCCTGTCAATAGCAAAACTGATAATAAGGTTCAAAATATGTGCCACAAGCAGTAAACAACATTGGAATTCAGGAAGAAAAGACTTTCTATACCAATCTATAAATATTTGCTAAGCCCTTACTATGTATTCAGTGCAATTCTAAGCTCTATCAAACATACACAAAAAGCATAAGGTATGGCCTCTATTCCTAAACAATCTATAATTGAGAAATAGAGACAAGTAGCCTGATACTAAACAGAGAGCGAATAAGCTCTATATTGAGATATCATGACTAGGAAGGTTATAGGAGCTAAGAAAAAGGGGACACTGACATAATGGAGATGGATAAAAGAAGAATTCAAGAGAAACATGACATTTGACTTTTGCCTTGAAGGATTGTTAGGATTAGTAACAAGAATGAAGAAGATATTCCAAGTGGAAAGAATAGCATAAAATGAGAGAGGTGAATTTGAAGGACAATTAAAAGAATAAAGCAACTAGAGAGGGCTCATATTGGACAAATTGAAAAAAGAAGACAATATTTAAGGGGTCAAGTCTGTCTTTATTAGAAGGTGACCTAGATATTAGGACAAAAATTTTAGATATAATACAATGTGCAGTAAGGCGCCTAAATTCTTTAGTAGACTATTTTGCCAGCAACATTAAGAGAGAGGAAGATAGGAAATAGATATGCCTGTTAGAAGTTATTATACTAAGACAGGGATAAAGTTGAATGGAAATAGGCAGGTTTGGGGCAAAAGGAGTGGAAAGAAAAGAACAAATTATAGAGTTTACAAAGGAAATTATGAAAAGATTTGATGACCACTTGCATATAAATGATAAAAGAGAGGGGAAAAAGTTGATCCAAGGTTTTACACATTAGGACCAGGGAGTGCCATTAAAGGTTTAAAAAAAAGTCAGGAAGAAAGTCTATCAAGGAGATAAAGAAATTTTGAGAATATTTTGGTACATCTTGAATTTGAAGTAATAGCAGCATGTCCTCACTGGAAGTACAATTCTTAAATCTATAACTGAGTTGAATGATGGATTCCAGAGTACACAGGAGAAAAAAGAAACAGGCCCTATAGACAACATTCATCAATTTCACAAACCCCGGTTCTATAGAAGTTGGTCACCCAACAATTATGGAAAAATGAACAAAATTTCACACTATGACATACTTATGTGTACATTGTTTTAGAAGTGTTCTTTAATTTTATTTTCTCTCCAATAGAAAAGAGATAGGTAAGTAAAGAAAGAAAGGTAGGTGAAAGAAAAGAAGGAGGAGATAAGGAGGCTCATTAGATAAAATTAAATATGCTATATAAGTAGGTTTTGTATTAAAGTGAATATTTATTTCATTCAAGGAAATATGTCCTTGCCAAGTCTGTAGATGTCAATGCCATTTCAGTTATTAAAGTTGCCCAGATAAAAATTAAATAAACAAAATACATAATATATATTAGAATCTCTCTTTTTCTTAATATATTTTACTGTCAAAATAGACCATAGGCTGCTCAGAGTAAGGATTGCTGTATATTTCCTTAGAATCTTTCAAAGTGTCTTATAGGGTGCTATGCATGTCGTAGGCAAGTAATCAATATAAGAATGATTGAAATGATAGTCTAGAAAGCTCTGGGATCTTTGTAAAGAAGTATATTTCAAAGACTTTGCTCATTGTGCCTGGATGTCAATGATCTATTTACTCTGTCAAGTCAACAAACATTTGTCTTCTTTCCTTTGATGGATAAAAGGTGAATTCTATAGGTATGAAGGATAGGGAGATTAAAGCTTGGAATGCCCATGTATGACTAAAATAGTAATGACAGTTGTAAAAGAGAGAGGAAATTGTCAGTCTGAGAAAGGAAATAATGGCTATGGAACCCTGGGGACCTGAGGATCTGGTTCATTGAAAAGATGGAGCAAGAGGGAAAAAGTAGACAGATTCAAGGGACAGATTAGAGTCTTGACATAATAGCTAAGGAAAGTTAAATTTGCCCACAAATTATGGTCATAGAATTCTGCTGCATTAACCTATTTTATTTTATTTTATTTTATTTTATTTTTTTAGTTTCCTATTTGTCTGACCTTGCTCACAAGTAATGACATAAGTCAATCACTGAGTACATGTATGCCTGGACAAAGATGAGTTGTTCATACAGCAAAAATGAAGGTCAACAGATGGTAGACTTGAGTGTTTCTCACATTCTCTCATGATATTTATTCAAAGAACTTGAACAGGGCCTCTTTGATGGATTAGTAGAAAGGCAAGGTTACATATTCATTAGATTAAGAACTCCTTGAGGGCAAGTGGTGCCTTTTGCCTTTCTTCATATTCCTAGCACTTAGCACCAGTTCCTGACACAGCAGACACATAACAAATGCTTGCTGACCCATTGTATTGGACAAGACTTGGAAGTGAACTATCTACATGACTGCAGAGGTGTCCATACTAATGAAATCATGAAACCATCCTAGTTTAATAGCTAGTTCCTATTACTCTAATTTATCTTTGGAGATTGAGCTAAAGCAGGCAAAGAGAGATATTTCCCCCAAATCCTCTCAAAATGGCCATGAATAAATTGTAATTTTTGGTTTGGGGAACACCTTTTCCCCTGGGAATGGTAACCTGGGCAAAGAAAACAAAATATTAACTTAGGAAATGAGCAGGTTCAAAAAAAAGTACATATATACTATGTACATATATAGTACTTTTTCATTCATTTGTTCATTTGATCCCCTTATCATTTCTTTTTATTTCTGATTGGACTTGTTCTATCATGGTTCATTTTTCAATTCTTTTTCTCTAGACTCTGGCTTTCAAATATGAGCAACCAGTACTGGCCTCTGACTTTTCTTCCCTAATACATTCATGGAAAGATACTCCAGATTCAGGTGGAATTAGATTTTTCTGTTTCCCCAACTATCTGTGAACTCAGAATTCCCTTTCAGTCTTCAGAACCTTCTTGAAATTAAGCTATTCATTTTATCCCTCAAGAGCCAAGTCAAGTCAAGAAGCCAAAAATATTTTTTAATGCTCATTCTGATTACAATACCTACTCTGAAGAGTTGTTGTGAGTATAAAATGGGGTAATATCAGTAAAGTGTGTTGCAAATTTTAAAATCCTATATAAACACACACATACATATATACATATATATATGTATGTACATATATATGAACATATTTATTCATGCACATATGTATATACACTCATATGGAGATATGTGTATTTGTTTGTGTTTATACATGCATGTGCATATGTATTCCTGTAGATGCATATGTAATAATCACTGTGCTAAGTGCAGGAAATAAAAAATCCAAGAAAAAAGAAAGACAATCCCAGTCTTCAAGGAACTCATATTCTGATAGGGAAATGGAGTGAAAAGAGAGAAAAGGAAATTACACATGGTGTATTTGTAAAGTTCTTGGCAAAGGGCTTAGCACAGAGTAAGCACTCAAATGTTTATTCCCTTCTTCCTTGAGTTTAAATATGGTCTCATACACTTTACTAATTTTATAACTTTGAGCAAATCACTTACCCTATGTCTCTCTCAGTCTCCTCATTATATTATTATCCATGGTGAGAGTAATAATAGAACCCAGGTTTGCTATAAGGACAAAATGGGATAATATTTGTAAAGTGCCTTGCAAACATCAAAGTGTTATGTAAATGTTTACTATTTCTGCTCATCTCCCCAAATCACTTAACTCCCTTTTAAATGTTTCTTTTATAAAGTCTTTATTTTTATACCCAGAGTCTGCTCTTCATTTTCCCACAGCCATTGTTTCATATAACTTTTTCATAAACTCTTGGTCGCCATGCTGTTCAAAATTTGTTTAAAATTTTCTTTAGCAAATTAGTAAAGTAAAATCGACAACCAAGTGTGTGAGGTCATACAATAAATAAAAGCAGCACAAAGATATGTAAATTTCAAATCATAATAATTGAACATGCACCACAATTTTCATAATATTAAAGGATAAATGAATAGCTATGACTTTAATAAGTGAAAGTGACAACCATGTTATAAATAGAACATAATATAAGCATTGTTCATTATTAACAGTATAAGCTATTGCATAATGACAAAATGAATTACTTAATGATAGCATCCACAAATAGGATGCAATTGGAATCTTATGAGAAATGGAAAAATACCAGGAGGGAAAAAAATTTGATAGTAAAAACAAGCTTAAAGATTATATGAACATTTATACTGGAAATAAATACTCACATTGGAGAACTGAGAAAACAATTCAACAATAGAATTACATGAGAAAAGAATCAGAAAAATATTTGGAAAATTATCTTTAATAATATATTTCAGTTTGAAAACTTAGCAAAATACAGCATTGTTTTCTATGTGCTCCATATCCCAGTCACCTCCCAACACCCCTAAATGTGAAATCCAGGCAGGCATACATACTATTTTTTTAGGCAAATATACTAATTCTGGACAAGTCTTTATGTGTTACCCTTTGCTTCTGTGTGCTGAGTGCTACTTCCTTTTTTAAACCTAGAGAAGAATTACATCATCCTGTTAATTATTCACTGAAAAGGTACCTTGTCATAATTGTCCTCCAGGTGATTCTTTACTTGAGACCCTGTAATAACAATGCAATATTCACACCAGCCGTGGTGACTATAAATATGCTGGTGTAGTTATGAATCACAAAATGTAACAGGCTCTCCACATGGAGGACATGGCCAAAGCATTTATTCAAATATCAGAAAGCTGAGTCCCAAAACCAGAAGTCTAAGTCATTACAGTAGCCATGAAGTTGTTACACATAGTTAATGCAGTGAACACAAACAATCCCAAGCTTTTAAAACAAAACAGGCTGCCTCAGAAAAAGATCCTCCTCTCTTCCCTCACTATAGCTGCTCAGCCTCCACACTACTCACTCCCAGCAATTCCAGCTCCCAGCAGTTCTCATTCCTGGCAGTTCTCAGCAGAAGTGCTCAGTAGAAGTTCTGTCTGGCTCTCAGAAGAAGTTCTGCCACCACAATTTCTTTTCTCAAAATCTCTTCCTTCTCTAGCCTGGGCCTCTCCTTATATATGAAATTAGCTCCTCCCTGCCCCATCCCTTCTTGCTACACTAGCAAGTTCACCCCACTATGGGATTCACAATTTCTGGATCGTAATAATTGACACAATTCTGAACTTGAAACTAAGTGCTAAGTACCTATTAGCTTGACAATACAAGGGGCATGGAAGATGTTCAAATCCCATTACCATTACAGACATCCAGCATAGCCTTGACAGTTTCAGTGTGGACCATTTCAGGGTCCATCTCTCCCTAAGAGTTAGCCACATCCCCTTTCGCCAATAATAACATGGCAAATCAGATCATTTATAGGTCATTACTAAACACTGTCTAGACTCTAAGATGATGTCCTCCATTACAGTTGGGATGTTGAACAGAGGATTAGGTCTGAAGTCAGGAAGACTTGAATTAAAATTTAACCTTAGACATTTAATAGCTATGTGATCCAGGACAAGTCACTTATCCTCTGTTTGATTCACTTTCCTCATCTATAAAATAGAAATTACAATAGCACATACTACACAGGGTTGTTGTGAAGATGAAATAAGATAATTATTGTTAAGTGCTTAGTACACTGTCTGGCCCATAGTAAGCACAGTATAAATGTTGTTATCATTGTCGTTATTACATTAGTGAGCATATATCTCTTTGCTTCATGTCTTACCGAATGTTTATTTTCAGAATTACTAAAGATAATGATTTGTGTTTAGACATCTTTCTTGGAATATTGAGTGACCTATATATATATATATATATATATATATATATATATATGTATATAGTTGGGACATATTTTGTGTAAGAGAGCTTATAAAGTGATATTTTATCCTTTTCAGATCATTTTCTTTTTTGTAATGAATGAATAATAAGTATAATGAGATCTTATGTTTTGTACAGATGGTACAGATATGTTCCATTGTTGAATATTGTTTATAAAAGCTTTATTGATCTTTATTAATGTCCTTATTAAGAAAGCCCTCAAATTGCAACCCACATGATGATTTTTCTGTATGTGGGTGAGCTGTTGTTTATCCTCTATTTTTTTTTTTACATTTGAAACATTTAATTTTAAAACTTCAAATTTCAGACCCATTCCCTTCCTCCCTTGTCTCCCACTCCCTCTGGAAAGATAAGCAATTCAGTATGTGTTGTACATGTATAGCTATGCAAAACATTACCATAGTAGATATATTGTAAAAGACTGCTTATATTTCCCTCCCCCCCACCCCCCCCCACCTGGTCCATTCCCTACTTTGATCCTGTTCTTCTTCGAAAGTGGGTACGTCCAACCTCCCCTCTCCCCAGAATGCCCTCCCCTCCATCATCCCTCCTCTCTTCCCCCTTCCCCCTACTCTTCTGCAGGGTGAGATATCCCATTTAGTATGTATGTCATTCTCTCCCTGAGCCAGATTCAATGAGGATATGGTTTTACTTTTTTGCCTTACTGTTCTTCCCCTTCCCTGCAACTACTTCCCCTTGCCTCTTCTACATGAGATAGTTTACCCTACCCTATCTCTCCCCATCTCCTCTTGCCACTTTCCTCTCTTACCTCTTAAGTTCATCCCATAAGTGTCATCACTTCCCACCAAATTCAACATGTGCTCTATATGCATGTATACCTGTAAACACACATACACACATTCACAAATGTATTCATATGCCCATATGCCCTTCTTCAAATATTTTCATGATGAGGAAGGTTTCATCAGACACACTTATTATTTTCCATGTAGGAATGTAAATAGTTCAACGTTGATAAGTTCCTTTTTATTTCTTTTCCCAGATTACCTTCTCAAATATCTCTTGCTTCTTGTGTCTGAATGTCAAATTTTCTATTCAATTCTGGTTTTTTCCTCAAGAATGCTTGAAAGTCCTCTATTCCACTGAATGACCATATTTTCCCCTGAAACAAGATACTCAGTTTTGCTGGGTAGGTGATTCTTGGTTTTAATCCCAGTTCTTTTGCCCTCTGGAATATCATATTCCATGCCCTTTGATCCCTCAGTGTAGAAGCTCCCAGGGCCTGTGTTATTCTGATTGTGTTTCCACAATATTGAAATTGTTTCTTCCTGGCTGCTTGTAGTATTTTCTCCTTGATCTGGGAAATCTGGAACCTGGCTATACTATTCCTAGGAGTTTTCTTTTGGAGATCTTTTTTCAGGAGGCGATCTGTGGATTCTTTCAACCTCTATTTCCCCCTCTGGGTCTAAAACATCAGGGCAATTTTCCTTGAGAATTTCTTGAAGGATGATTTCTAGGTTCTTTCTTTGATCACGGCTTTCAGGTAGTCTAATAATTGTTAAATTATCTCTCCTGGATCTATTTTCCAGGTCGGTGGTTTTTCCCATGAGATATTTCACATTGCCTTCTATTCTTTTATTTGTTTGGATGTGTTTAACAGCATCTTGATTTCTCATAAAGTCACTAGCTTCCATTTGCTTCAGTCTAATTCTGAAGGAATGAATCTCCTCAGTGACCTTTTGAGATTCTTTTTCCATCTGGCAAATTCGACTTTTTAAGGCATTCTTCTCCTCATTGCCTTTCTGAGTCTCTTTTACCATTTGAGTTAGTCTATTTTTAAGGTGTTATTTTCCTCAGTCAGGCTGTTGACTGTCATTTCCTACTTTTCTTGCATCTTTCTCATTTTTCTTCCCAATTTTCCCTCACTTCTCTTATCTGCTTCTTATGGTCCTCTATGGCCTGTAGCCAGCTTGTATTTTCATTTGGGGCTTTTGGTGAAGGAGTTCTGAATTCACAGTCCTCCTCATGTTCCCTGCTTGGATCCTCTTTGCCCCCCAAATAGGAGTCTAATGTTGCATTTTTCTGTTTATTTTGTTTCCTTTGCCTAGGCATGTTGCCACTTAATTACTTGATTTTGGGGCTTGTTCCCATAGTAGTTCTCTGCCACCAGACAGGAGAGCTTCTGTCCCGAATGTTGGGGTCTTTACAACTTCTGGATGTTGGGTGGACTCTGTAAAGCCTCCACCCACTCTGGAAGTTGGATACCCACTCCTGACCTCCCCCCCAGACAATCCCGATCCAAGTAGGTTAAACCAAGAGCGATTAACCCCCAGGCCGATTGCTGGATCTCCCTACATTTCGCAGACCAGGAGCTGAAGCTGGCACTGAAGCTGTGAAATGGCCTCTGTGCCTCATTTTTTCAGCCACTTTTTGCCCCCAGGGGAGGAAGCCGATGCATTCCCCAAATACTGGTCCCAAAGTCCTTAGGGCACTAAATTCTCACTTTGTCAAAAGCATTCCTATGCTGATAATTCTGGAATCACCACAGCTGCTGGTGTTCTGGGGTCCCTCCAGCTGGCTGCTGGCCGGATTGCCCTGGGGCTAAAACTGTGGCTCAAGAGGGCCTGGGTTCAGTTCTCAGAGCGTTGTGCTATGCTGTGCTGGCCTCTCCCTGCAGGGCTGCTTGGATGTCGTCTGTGGGAGGTTAGCTTCTCTCTGTCATTCTGTGTGTGCTGGGGCTCGGAGTCCACTTTTTACATTATTTGGAAGTGGTGTGGGGCAGAGCACCTTGGAAGTACTGTTTCTACTCTGTCATCTTGGTTCTGCCCCCCATCCTTCATTTTTGAGGAGGACCAATAACATCATATATGATGTTTTAACTTCCACAGGAACTGGATTTAAATGAGATGAAGGTACGCAATGTTGTCAGCCTTGCTTTCTCTTCCAGAGTCATCTAATTATAGTGACAAAAAAAAACAAAACAGGATGACTAGTAAAGGCCTGAGATGTAGTGGACAACCTTGGCATCTTCATGTCTGACTAAGCTCTAAGTCTTCCATATTATTTGAGTTAGCCTCCTTAGCCATGAACATTTTTTTTCTTATCCACCCATTTGATCTGAGGACGTTTTCATATCATATGTAGACATCTCCCTAACTCACCAATGCATTTGGGGTATATATGTTACGCTAAACCTAGTTCTGCCCATCTCTTGAAATACTTTTACCGGAGTATGACTACTGTACATGCTACAGCTTCTTGGAGTCACAGATGAGAATTGGGTGATAGGTGGACATCAAAGGCAAGTAAATAATCATAGATTGTGTTTCTCCTTCATTTTTGAAGAGGACCATGGCATCAGAGAAATGATGACATGCCTTGCTGTTGACTTTGAATTTGAGTGAGGGAGGACTATGCAAGGTCAGCAGTCTCACTATGTCCTCCATAGCCATCTGGATCCAATGAAGTTTGGGTAGGGAACAATTGTGGTCCAATCTATGAGCTTCAAAGTGAAATGGATTTAAATGGATGTTTTGAAAGAAGAAGAAAGAAAGAAAAGAAACAATGAAAGGAAGGAAGGAAGGAAGGAAGGAAGGAAGGAAGGAAGGAAGGAAGGAAGGAAGGAAGGAAGGAAGAAGGAAGAACCCTAGCTAGTAAACCCCAATTTAAATGGACAACTTCTGGTCAATAAAACTTGCCTTCCTTTGGATAGGAGAAGGAGAAAGAGAGGGAGAGGCTGAAGGAGAGGAAGAGCTGAGTTACCAACTGAGCGGGCTGCCCATTCAGGCAACTTGGTCTACTCACAGGCTGTTTGTCCTCGATCAATAGTTGTTGATGTACTTTCAGTAACATTTTTGTTACAATAAGGTCTTTAGATTTTTTCCCCACATCATTGCAGTCTTTTCCTTACTTTGATATATATATATTTTTTTTAAGCAATTGGGGTTAAGTAACTTGCTCAAGGTTACACGGCTAGTCATTTGATTTTATGCGTGGGTGCTCATTTTCTGAGGCCGGATCTGATTTCGGGTCATCCAAACTCCGAGGCCGACGCTCTTACTCACTGTGCCACCTAGCCGCCCCTTTAGGGCAATTGGGGTTAAGTAACTTGCCCAAGGTTACACGGCTAGGTTTTTGTTTGTGCGGATTAAGTGTCTGAGGCCGGCTCCGAACTCAGGTCCTTCTGATTCCAGGGCCGGCGCTCTATTCACTGCGCCACCTAGCCGCCCCTCTTACTTTGATATTTTGTAAATCAGTCTCTCTATACCCTCATGATTCTGCTGAATCTAGTACAGATTTCCTTTTCTTCTATATTTTTTTCAAATGTTTCTGCTTTTTCTAGTTTTGTTACCTTCAGTGCAATTTCAAATTCCTTAGTGAGCACCTTACAGAGTATAATTTTGAGGTCCAATTATGGTAGTTTCACTATCCTTCATGAAGAAGAGTTGACTGTAACATTATTGTTTATTTTCTAATTTCAAAAATTTTCAAATTTTTCAAATTTCAAAATTTCTAATTTAAATTTTCAAATCAAAAAAAAATTTTTTAAAGCAATTGGGGTTAAGTAACTGGCTCAAGTTTACACAGCTAGTCATTATTTATATGTGGGTGCCCTTTTTCTGAGGCCGGTTTCGATCCCGGGTCATCCCAACTCTGAGGACAGCACTCTTACTGTACCACCTAGATGCCCCCAAATCAAAATTTTTAAATTTCAAATTTCAAAATTTTAATTTTTCAAATTCAAAAATTCATTTTTTCAATTTTTTTCAAAATTTTTCAATTTTTCCAAATATTTTAAATTTCAAAAATACAAATTTTTCAAATTTTAAAAACTTTTCAAATTTCTGAATTTCAGAATTTATTTTTTTCAAATAGTTTTTTCAATTTTTTTTCAAAATTGTCTAAGATATTTTTCTTCCATTGGCAATCTTTCCATTTTCATCCAGGAATACTACTGGAATTGTTTTGCTTAGTTGAGTAGTATACTGTCAAGCTTTCTTCAGAATGGGATTTGTCTTCATTCTGATGATAAGGTTATTAAGAGAGAGATTACAGGTAGATAACAGAAAAAAAAGGTTCAGAAAAGAGGCTTTGGGCAAAGTCACATTTAATATGTAACCTTAAGCAAAAAAGACCGGGGAGTAGTCAGACAAGCAGGAAGAGAACAAAGAGATATAGTCAATATGACCAAAACCTAGAGGGAAGACAGCAACTCCTTCAGGAAAAGAAAATGATTTATGGTGACAAATGCTATAGAATGGTCAAGAAGTATGAGAATTGGGTTGGCTAGGTGGCACAATGAGTAAGAGCATTGGCCCCAGAGTCAGGAGGACTCGATTGGTTTCGGCCTCATACTTAACACCCACACAAATACCTTGTAACCTTGAGCAAGTTACTTAACGCCAATTGCTTTTAAAAAAAGAAAAAAAAATATGAGAACTGAGCAAAGCACATTAAAAACAGAAACTGAGAACATGAAACCTCTTCAAAGATACTAATTACTGGATTAGTATAACTATACTGGATTTAGCAACTATAAGGAGATCAAGTTTCAGTTGAATGGCACAGTAGAAATTCAGATTGCAGAAAATTCAGAAGAGAGTAAGAAAAAGTAAGTGTAAGTCCTGAGTATAGAAGTTTCAAAGAATTTAGCTCAGAAAGGGAGAAGAATTATAAGATGTTAACTGGCAAGAATGGTAGAATATAATGGAATATAGTAAAATACGTATTAGCAAATATGTAAAGGATGCCTTTTTTTTCCTTTTAGAAAGGAAGAGATGGACATTTTTATAGGTATCATGAAAGGAGCCATTAAAAAGAGATAGGTTGAAGATAGGCCATAGAGTTAAAGTAGTAATGAGGAAGGACAGAAGGGAGAAGAAGAAGCTCATCGTAAGTAACCTCAGTTTGGGGACTGAAATACAAGACAAGGTCATAAAGTGAGAGGGTGGGGAAGAAATACTATGTGAAACTGAAGGGGAGTAATGAGGGTTTGTAACAACCACTGCTGTGAGTTTAATTAAAAATTGAATAACGTTGCTTTGCTGCAGTAAGGACTCTGTTTAGATTAGATAACAGAAATATGTAGTGGGTCATCACATTATTGTGACTTCATCCAGCCCTGTTTAGCTTCATGTGTATAGTGGAGAAAAAAGGAGGTGGACTGGCAAGGTATTACTATGAAACTACAATAGAATCGAGAATTTGAGAGAGAATTCGAGATTTGGAAAGGACCATTCACTATAATATACACCAAAAATTAGTCACTAACTTCTGCTTTAAAACTTGCAAAACTGTGAAATCCATCGTCCCTTGATGTAAGCAATTTTGCTTTTGTATATCTCCAACTATTAGTAAGCTCCTCTAGTTATCAAGTCTAGGCTGGCCTCTCTATGTACACTAATGCTTTCCATCCATTGTTCTACCCTTAATAATTAAAGAGAAAAAAACCAATTTCCTCATATTCCTGCAGATACTAGAACACAGCTAATGTATTACCCCTGAGTCCCCCTCCCCACCAATAGCTTAGGTACAGACCATATAGAAGAGCTAAACAAATCTAGTAACCTAATGTTCCATAAACATAGATGCCAACTACAGGGTTAACAACTCACAATTTGACAAAAACTTCTTGGAAAATTGGAGAGCACTACAGATGAACTAGATATGTAACCTAGACACCAAGGCCAGATCGTAAACAATTTAGAGAAACATGGGGGAAAACCTTTGAGATTTATGGATAGAAGAAGAGGTTATTACCAAACAAGGGATTGAAAGGATCATAGAAGATAAAATGGATACACTTGGTTACATAAAATTAAAATGTTTCTTCATAAACAAATCCAATAAAGCTAAGATTAAAAGGGAAACAACTGGAATTATCTTCAGCATGTTTCTTTGATAAATGACTCATTTACAAAATACATAAGGAATTGAATCAAATTTATAAGTATACACTTCATTCTTCAAATGATCAATGGTCTAAGGCTATGGGGAAGTAGTTCTCAAAGGAAGAAACCCAGGCTAGCTATAGCCATATGAAAAAAAATGTATCAAATCACTAATAATTAGAGAAATTAAAAGTAAAGCAACTCTGACCTTCTTCCCCCCTATCAAAGATTGACAAATATTACAAAAGAAAGAAAAGAAGAAAATGAAAGGAAAGGAAAGGGAAAAAAGAACATTTTTTTAAATGACAGGAAAAGAAAATAGATAGCTTGGTAGAGATGTAAATGGTTCTCACCATTCAGGAAAGCAATTAAGAATTATGAAAAAAAAGTTACTAAGCTGTCCATGCCCTTTGACCACTGCTAGGTTTATACACCAAAAAGATCAAAGAAAGAGCAAAAGGGCCTATATACACACATTCCTTTTGAGTATGCTTGTAATAAAATAGCTCTGATCCACTTAGTGACAAGTATGGATTACTTCTTTTTTTCTCAAAACTGAAATTTGAGTAAATATTCTACTGGAATGGAATGTGTGATATACAAATCCCTCTGATCAAAGGTTAAGCTATTTGGGGCTCAGTATGCTGTCCTTATTAGAGGTTAATGGTTTTCAGATTGGGCCAAATCAGGAACATTCAGGACCTAGAGACCAGGCAGACATTCTGGTGTGGAGAGAGATATTCCTAAAAAGACCAAATAATTGGCACTAAGAGGTGTTCTAGGGAGCTGGGTGTCCTCTCAGAGGAGTGGGACTGAATTACAAGCAAGCAGGTGGCTTTATCCTGTGTAGTCCCTAGCCATAAGGTCAATAGTTCTAAATAGGGCCCTTGTAAATGGGAGAAATGATGTTGAAGATTATACCTAGTTATTGAAACAAGGAGAAAGAAAAAGTGGGGAAATGTGGTCACAAGGGAAAAAGAAATACATTTAGAATGTAAAATACTTTGTTAGTGGGATTTATTTCTATCATTATATTAGTAATCCCCAATGATGGGCACAATGATTGGCATATAGTAGGCACTTAACTAAGCCTGCTGATTGATCATATATTGTAAAATTTATTAAATTAAAGGTACATAGAATATTCAAACTGATTAGTATTATTTTAAATCTTTATCAAAGACCAATAGAATAGATTCATGAATAGAAATTGAGATTGAACCTGTGATTTAATTCATATAGAGAACTCTCAGGTGAAGAAACTCCCTCTACCAATACATATTGATACCTTCTCAGTAACTTAGAGAGCTGTTTAGAGGCCTAAAATGAGAAGTGCCCAGGGTCATGGAGTGTATGTGTCAGAGGTAGGTCTTTTAGGCCACAAGGCAGGCTCTCTATACAGTACACCAGGGTGTGCAACCTGTGACCTTGAGGCAACCTGTAGCTCTCTAGGTCCTTGGTTGCAACCTTTTGACTGTATTCAAACTTCACAGAACAATTCCCCGTAATAAAAGGATTTGTTCTGTAAAACTTGGACTCTATATAAAGGTTGCACCCAGGGTCCTAAAGGGCCACATGTGGCCTTGCGGCCACAGGTTCCCCACACCTACGTTAATATGGTATGTCTTTTATGATGGGCATTAAATAAATATTAAGTGAGGTTGTTGTTGTTGGGTTTTTTTTTTTAATGTTACTTGAATTAAGGTCACAGAGGGACAAATAATGAGGGTGACTCATTGCTTAATCTCTTGTGCTATGGATTTTTATTTCTCAGCTGAGTAAGAGTTAGATTTGTCCCAGGGTCTTTTGTGGTATAGAGAAGCCTACTGGCACTAGTTAAATGACCACATCTTGAGAGATGCAGGGGCAGAAATCAGGCCAATAATGATAGCTTTTGGTAGGAAAAGATTGTTATACAGGTCTGGAAGTCATTACCAACAGAGCTAAGGAGGAAATAAAGAATGAAGCATGAGATAAACAGTGTAGACAGCGTGGAACCAGGCACAGAAACTGGTGGCCAAAGGCAAAGCCAAAGTTTGAAGCTAAACAGTCTTGAGCACTGGATCCTGCCAAAAGTGGAGATAGAAATGGTGAAAGACTAGCAACCAATCATAAGAACAGAAACAACACCCTAGAGCCAAGAGGACTTTGACAAAGAAGCCAAACTTACTCTGAATATGTAGGCATTTCTATTTTTCTTTCTGATTCAGTGCATGTGGAGCGACTGAGGTATGTGGATCAGGATATGTATGGTGCATACTGGGGTGTCTTTTGCCAATGTATTAGTGTGTTTTATCTGTTTGCTCATTTTCAAACTGATGTGTGAGAGATTCAATTCAACCAAAAATTCTTATGATATAGGCCATCCATTTAGTATTTAAGGTTTGCAAATTCTCTCCTAGGCCATTTTCACTCTTTTGGCCAGTCTTTCCTTCCCTTGACTTCTAGGTCAACTAATATAGTTGGTATAGTTGACTCAACACTGTTTTCCTTTCTTAAATCCCTAATTTCTTTGCATTTTGCTGATCACACCCAACCAGGCCTCAGCCTTGGATCATTCCCACATTCATTGCCTTTATTCCTACACATGTGCAGCAGAATGAAGGTGAAGAAAATCATGTAACTATTTTGCCTGGGTACTCTAAAAATTTATTTTACATAACCTCAATTGGTCCCTCTCTGCTGCTAGGCAATCCTACTATGCTTTCCTTATGAATGCACTATCTCCTCTTCACAGTAGATCTTCTAGATTTTTCATCCCTCCTCAGACTTCCAATAACTCCCCTCCTGTAAAGCCAAGCATGAGCAGCTTTCCAGGAAACTGCTGCTGTGAACAGCTTTAAGGTTCTGATCATATAGTATAGTGAACTCTCTATTTATTCAGCAATAAACTAAAGCAAAACATTCACAGAAACCAATGTACAACATTCACAATGTTATACCATGACAACTTATCACTGAAATGGCCACAACTTATCACTGAAGTGGCCACATAGTTTTAAACAAAAGATATCATGCAGTAAGTTCTTAACTCAATCATCCTTAAGGAGCAAGCCTACTTAAGGGACACAAAGTACAAAGGTCAAATTTCTCCACTTCTAGATCACATTATCTTAATCTCACAGTCAAAAGTCTTCTTTCTTTTTGATTGAAGATTAGTTTCCAATCATCCTTAACTCAATCATCCTTAAGAGGTAAAAGGTACAGAGTACAAATTTCTCCTACCCCTAGGCCACAGTAAATCATGATCTTCTCAGTTTGCCCTAAGTACCCAAGGAGAGGTCTTTTAATCTTGGCTCAAGGCTGGCTCTCAGATTCCATTGTCCCTCTTCCATGGTCCCAGATTTTGCCTGAATTTACCCAACTGTCACCTGGATGCAAAGGTAGGTAGCTCTCAGTTCCTCATCCAGCTCCTCATCCATTTCTTTGTCCAGTTTCATACTGAAGCTCACGGTGTCCAGTCCAACTCACGTCCTTCATAGTTTCTTTTTCTAGGAAGACAAAGCTTAACAGAGCCACAATAACATTGAAACACATTGCCAGTGCCATCATCAATTCACTATTTGCCTGTGAAATCAACACAAACTCATGAACAATGTCTGAGAACTTAACACATATCATCAGTATGGTCCCAGGACCTCTGAAACCCTCCTCCAGGACTTCTGTAAACAGAAAAAAAGAAAATCCTCTTTCAGGGCTTCCAGTAAGGTCCCAGGGTTTTACCTCTCTACTTGACAGTGACTAGTAATAGCAAGTAGTAGACTATTGAGTAGACTATTGGTCACAGTGGAGGTGCAATGGATCAAGTTCCAGGCCTGAAGTCATGAAGACTTACCTTCTTGGGTTCAAATTTGTCTTCAGATACTTACTATTTGTGTGACCCTGAGGAAATCACTTAATGCTGTTTACCTTAGTTCTTCATCTGTAAAATGATCTGGAGAAGGAAATGGTCAAACATTCTTTGCCAAGAAAACCCCAAATGGGCTAATGAAGAGTCAGACATGCCTAAAATGACTGAACAACACAAAGAACTAAGGGTATTGAAGGCTGAAAAAACAAAATGTAGAATGGGATCAGTCAGGACTAAGCTCTTTTAACAGAACAGGAGAGTCTAATAGGTAAAGGTGATCAGTAAGATCAGTAAGAGGTTTGTGATCAATAGGAAAATACATATTTTACAATTACATTTATATATGTTGCAAGAAGCAACAGGAAGAATTCCACAACTGTGAGAACTATATTAATGGGATGACTATTTGAATCAGTATGCTTTCTGAAGTGCAATTACTTATCATGTTAGTTGATATTTCCTTCCAGATGTTGTTGCAGTGAATAGACATGCCCTAGGTAGCAAAGATAAAGTATAGGTGCCAATTACAGGAAAATTTGAGTTCAAATTTGACATCATCTACTTACTGGCTGCAAGATTCTGGGTAAGTCACTTAACCACTGCTTGCCTCTGTTTCTTCAATAGTGAAATGGGTCAAGTAATAGTACCCAACTGACAGGTTTGGATCCAATGAGAGAATGTTTGTAAAGGGTTTAGCCCTATGACTGGCACATAGTAGGCACTTAATAAATGCTTTTTCCTTTTACCCCTACCACTCCTTTTGTGGGATCAAAGGCTTTATTATGGTGGCAGCTTTACTTTCCTTACTCCAAATTACTCTAGCTCAAAAAGGGATCGCTGAGGCAAATGAAGAGCTATCCAGCCTTGGCATGACCATTTCTCATATCTCCAAGGTGCTATTTTTTGTATTCTTCATTATTCTTAAGGAACGTTAAGGATACGGTATACTGGGACCTTGTTAGTTATGTTCCTTCTCTTCCATATGTACTAGCTTCTTCCTTCTATATCTAATTATAGCAACAACAACAACAACAACAATAATAATAATAATAATAGTGATAATACCACAGTTGGAGGAAACTTTGATGCCTCTTAGTTCACATTAGATTTTGGGAGAAAATCAACTTTGCATGAGTCATTGAATAATTAGTAAAAGGGGATTCAATATGATCTAACAAAGCAATGATATATGAGAAGAAATCCAGTGGAAATTAGCTTCTCTTTAAGTATCCTACTCTTTAATAATCCTAACTCTACCTTCAAAGGAAAATAGATAGCTCAGTGGATAGAGCACTGGATCTAGAGTCAGTAAGACATGAGTTCACATCCAGATTCAGACACTAATTATATGACCCAGGGCAAGTCATTTAATCTCTTTGCCTCTGAAAAAAGAAATTGCAAACCACTCCATGGACAGAATTAGTGTGATATGGTCCACCGGGTTGAATAAACTGAGTAAAATCAACCTCATGTCCATCTGAAAATCATCCAGACATCAGTGAAATATAGTGTAGAACATACTAACTCAAGTTGACTTCCGAAATTTTCTTTAGATATCGGATCTATTTGGAGAGGCCACAAGTCCCAGGATGACAGAGATTCTTTTATGCCCCTGGGTGACCAGGAAAATTTGTCATTGAAGCCAGGTCCAATCATTTCCTAGGGAAATTTTGTGATTTTTTATGTAAAGTCTTTCATTGTAACCTTAGCATTTAGCACAATTCCTGGGACAGAACAGACAATTAATAAATGTTTATTAATTGTTGACTATTGTGCATAGAAGGAAAGAACCTGTGTGAGAAAACTGCTACAATAGGAAGAAGCAACAATAATAATTACCAATAATCACTCTAATAAAGTACTACTACAAGTCTCATCATAAGTAACATAGAGACTGTGCTAAGATATGGGGATACGAATAGAAACATAAAGACAGTACTTATATTCAAGGAGTTTACATTCTAAAGAGAAAAATAATAAACAAAAAAAGATGAAAGGAGGGAGAAGAAAATGGGTAAAAGGTATGACAGAGATGAGTGTAGCCTAGTAGGAAATGAAGAGATGGGTAGTCCAAGTACCCTCCTTAAGTGCTGGTTCTGGGATGAGCCCTCAACTCTAATGAGAGGGAAGGGCCCCAGGAGCAGAGAGTCCTTCTGAGGTGTGAGCTTGTGAGTTCTAGGGTTGAAATGATTTCCTAGGTTCAAGAGTTATCTGGGGAATGACAGTTAAGTTCAGAGAAGTAGAGTCTAGAGGGAAATGAAGAGATAAAGGATAAGTTGTAGATAATTTCAAAAGAAAGACACTAGTATTAAGGAAACCTGGGGACATCCTATTATAGATGGTAGCATTTTAGATGAGACTTGAAGGAATCCAGTGAAGAAGCCAGGAGGCATAAGGAAAGGAAAATATTTCTAGTAATAAGAGCGACAACACACACATACACATACACACGTGTACATACATAGACTCATATACGCATGCATGCAAACATATACTTCTTTCTATCTATATCTATAGAGACATATCTGTGTATATCTATTTTGTATATCATATTATATATAAATATACTGTATGTGTGTGTGTGTGTGTGTGATATGCAGCATCATGTGCAAGGAATAGCAAATAGGCAGTGTTCCTGGATCATAGAGCATATACACGTGCATTCAAGCATCCTTCAGTATATTTTGCAGCCATCACCAGAGTGGAAAGGTTGAACTCCCTAGAAACACTCCTAAGTGCATGTATAAAGTACCATTATGACATAAATGGTTTAAGAAAACAATTGAATATATACACATATATGTATATATACACATATATATGTATATATATACACATATATGTATATATATACACCCACAGATATATATATGTATATACATATATAAATATTGTATATATATGTATGTGTATATATATATATATATATATATATATAGAACTCAGAGAATTAAGTCAATATCTGGCTAGTATGCTCAAGAGAAAGCATGAACTCCATATTTCACAGTTTAAAGCAACTGAGAAAGCAAACAAACAAACAAAAATAACATGCAAAATGGAATTCAAGAAATAAATTTCAGGGTCTATGGTTAAGTGGCACAGTAAATAGCATACCAGCCCTGGAGTCAGGAGGACCTGAATTCAAATTCGGCCTCAGACACTTCATACATACATACACACACACACACACACACACACACACACACACACACACACACCTAGCCATGTGACCTTAGACAAGTCACCTTACCCCAATTGTCCTGCCTTCCTCCTCCAAAAAAGCAAAATGAATAAAGAAACAAACAAACAAATAAATAAAAATAAATTTCATCAGAAATTCTTGGTATCATTTATCAATGAGTAAGAATAAAAGCCAATTCCCCAACTGATAGTCAAAGAATATGAACAGGCAATTTCCACAGGAAGAAATTAAAGCTATCTATAGTCACATAAAAATGCAATCACTATTGATGAGAGAAATGCAAATCAAAACAACTCTGAGGTACCACATCAGACCTATCAGATTGGCTAACATGAAAAAACAGGGCAATTATAAATGCTGAATTATATTATATTATTTTAATAATAAATGGAGAAGATTTGGGAAATTTGGAACCATTATTTATAGAGTTGTGAACTGATCCAACAATTCTGGAGAGCAAATTGGAACTATTTCCACAGGGCTATAAAAATGTGCATACTTCAAATAATGTGAAAGGGGACTCCGAACAACTTCTGGAGGCACAGCACCCACAGAAAGGCACAGAGAAGCTAACCTCCTGCTGAGGACAGCCCAGCAGCCCTGAAGGGAGTGGCCAGCGCAGCACTCTAAGTGCAGGCAGCATAGCTTGATGGGAACCAACAGCACAGCTCGCAGAGCCGAGCCCATGTCTGTGGTTTTAGCCCCAGGGTGGTCGGGCTTCAGGCGGCTGGAAGAACCCCAGAGCATCTGCAATTGTGGTGATTCCAGAACTATCAGCACAGATATCCCTAGGACAAAGTGAGAGGTTAGTGCCCTATGGACTTTGGGACCAGTATTTGGGGAACTTGTGGCTTCCTCCCCTGGGGTCGAAAAGCTACTGAAGAAACAGCAGCAAAGAAGCCATTTTGCAGAGTCAGCAGTGGCTCTAGCTCCTGGCCTGGACCTGTAGGGAGATCCAGCAATCAGTCTGGGAGTTAATCACTCTTGATCCATTCCCTTCCTCCATTGTCACACATTCCTTCTGGGAAGATAAGTAATTAAGTATATGTTGTACATGTCTAGCTATGCAAAACATTACCATAGTAGATATCTTGTACAAGGCTGCTTGTAATTCCCTCTCACTCATCCTACCCCCAACTGGTCCATTCGCTACTTGATCCTGTCCCTCTTCTATAGTGGGTACTTCCAACATATCCTCACCCCAAGAATGCCCTCACATCCATCATCCCTCCTCTCATCCCCCTTCCCCCTATTCTGCTGCACATTGAGGTATCCTATTTAGTATGTATATCATTCTCTCCCTGAACCAAATTCAATGAGAATGTGATTTTGCCTTTTTGCCTTCCTATCCTTCCCCTCCCTTGCAGCCACTTCCCCTTACTTCTTCTACATATGAGATAGTTTACCCTACCCTGTCTCTCCCCATCTCTTCTTGCCACTTTCCTCTCTCACCTTATAATTTCACCCCTTGAGTATCCTCCCTTCACAACAAATTCAACCTATGCCCTCTCTCCAGGTATAACTATAAACATATATACAAACATGCATATATGTATTCATATGAACATACACTCTTCTTCTATTATTTTCATACTGAGAAAGATTTCATCAGTCACGGTTATTGTTTTTTCATATAGGAATGTAAATAGTTCAACATTGATAAGTTCCCTTTGATTTCTTTTACCTGATTACCTTCTCAGGCATCTCTTGCTTTTTGCATCTGGATGTCAAATTTTCTATTCAGCTCTGCTTTTTTCCTCAAGAATGCTTAAAAGTCCTCTATTCCACTGAATGACCATATATTCCCTTGAAACAAAATACTCAGTTTGTCTGGGTAGATGACCCTTGGGTTCATTCCCAGCTCTTTTGCCCTCTGGAATATCATATTCCATGCCTTTTGATCCCTCAGTATAGGAGCTGCCAGGTCCTGTGCCGTTCTGATTGTCTTTACACAATATTGAAATTGTTTATTCATGGCTGCTTGTAGTATTTTCTCCTAGATCTGGGGATTCTGGAACCTGGCTATAATATTCCTGGGAGTTTTCTTTTTTGGGATCTGTTTCAGGAGGTTATCATTGGATTCTTTAAACCTCTATTTTGCCCTATGGATTTAAAACATCAGGGGAATGTTACTTGAGAATTTCTTGAAGGGTGATTTCTATGTTCTTTCTTTGATCATGGCTTTCAGGTAGTCCAGTAATTTTTAAATTGTCTCTCCTGGATATTTCACATTGCCTTCTAATCATTTCTTTGTTTGGATCTGCTTAACAGCATCTTGATTCCTCATAAAGTCATTAGCTTCCATTTGCTCCAGTCTAATTCTGAAGGAATCAATCTCCTCAGTGAACTTTTGAGATTCTTTTTCCATCTGGCAAATTCGACTTTTTAAGGCATTCTTCTCCTCGTTGCTCTTTTGGGCCTCCTTTGCCATTTGAGTTAGTCCATTTTTAAGGTGCTGTTTTCCTCAGTCAGGCTGTTGACCCTCATTTCATGCTTTTCCTGAATCCTTCTCATTTCTCTTTCCAATTGTTCCTCCATTTCTCTTATTTGATTTTTAAAGTCCTTCTTTAGGTCCTCTATGGCTTGTAACCTGCTCATGTTTTCCTTTGGGGCTTTTGCAGCAGGATTTCTGACCTCACAGCCCTGCTCCTGTTCTATGTTTCGATCTTCTTAGCCCCCAAATTAGGAGTCTAAAGTTACATTTTTCTGTTAATTTATTTCCTTTGCCTTGGCATGTTGCCACTTAATTACTTGACTTTTGGGCTTGTTGCCACAGTATGGCTCTGGTGCCAGACGTGAACTTTCGTCCCGAATGTGGGGCGGGGGGGTTGGGACAACTTCCATTTCTGGCTAGCTGGAAACCCACCCACTACTCCACCCCAGATCACAATCCAGGTCCATGGAGGTTAAAACAAGATCGATTACCTCCCAAGATTGATTGCTGGATTTCCCTACAGTTCGCAGGCCAGGAGCTGGATCTCCCTCTGAAACCTACAAAATGGTGTGTCTCCTCAGCAGCTTCTAGCCCTCCAGGGAGGAAGCCAACGTGTTCCCCAAATACTGGTCCCAAAGACCATAGGGCACTAAACTCTCACTTTGTCCTAGGCATGTCTATGTTGATAATTCTGGAATCACCACAGCTGCTGGTGTTCTGGGGTCCCTCCAGCCGGCTGCTGGCCCTGCTGCCCTGGGGTTAAAACCGTAACTCATGTGGGCCTGTGCTCACCTCCATGCACTGCACACTGCAGTGCCTGCTCCCCGAGCGCTGCGCTGGTCCTTCCTGCAGGGCTGCTGGGCTGTCCTAAGTGTATGCTTAGTTTCTCTGTGTCCTTCTGTGTGTGCTGGAGCTGCAGAATTTGTTCAGTGTCCCCTTTTCCATAGTTTGGAGGTGATCTGGGGGGAGAGTGGCTTGGACTCGCTGTTTCTACTCCGCCATCTTGGCTCCGCCCCATCCTTCTCATTTCTCTTCCCAATTTTTCCTCCACTTCTCTTATTTTATTTTTTTTTAAATCCTTCTTAATGTCCTCTGTGGCCTGTAAACTGATGATATTTTCATTTAGGGTTTTTGGGGCAGGATTTCTGACCTCGCAGTTCTCTTCCTGTTCCATACTTTGATCCTCTTTGCCCCCCAAATAGTAGTCTAATGTTGAATTTTTCTGTTTAATTTATTTCCTTTGCCTAGGCATGTTGCCACTTAATTACTTGACTTTTAATTAATTAATTAAATGACTTGACACAGTAGTACTTTGCCTCCAGAGAGGGGAGCTTCCATCCTAAACGTTGGGGTCTTCACAACTTCGGGAGGTATTAGTTTGGTAGCCTCTGTGAAGCCTCCACGTGCTCTCAGAAGCTGGATACCCATTCCAAGAGCTCCAACACAGACTGCAATCCAGATCCAGGGAGGTTAAAACAAGAGCGATTATCCCCCAAGACTGATCACTGGATTACCATATAGTTTACAGGCCAGTTGCTGAAGCTGCAACTGAAGCTGCAAAATGGCATCTGTTGCCATGTTCCCTCAGCCACTTCTTGCCTCCAGGGTAAGAAGGCTGATGTGTTCCCCAAATACTGGTCCCACAGTCCATAGGGCACTATCTTCTTTGTCCTAGGTGTATCTGTGTTGATAATTCTGGAATCACCGCAGCTGCTTATGTTCTGGTGTCCCTTTACTTGGCTGCTGGCCTGGCCACCCTGGGGCTAAATCCTCGGCTTACTCAGACCTGGGCTTGGCTCCTAGAGCTCTGTGCTGTCAGCTCTCAGAGTGCTGTGCTGGCCACTCCTTGCAGGGCTGCTGGGCTGTCCTCTGTGGGAGGTTAGCTTCTCAGTGTCATTCTGTGGGTGCAAGAGCTCTAGAACTTGTTTAAAGTCCCCTTTTACATGATTTTGAAGTGATGTGGGGCAGAGCACCTTGGAAGTGCTGTTTCTACTCCACCATCTTGACTCCACCTTTAAAATATGTTTAATAAGAATGTATATGTAGAGCTTATATCAGATTGCATGCCATCTTGGGCGGGGGAAAAGGGAAGAAGGGGGAGAAAATTTAAAACATATGTAACTGAATATTGAAGACTGAAAACAAAACATATATTTTTAAAAAAGAATGAAAGCTGAAATATTAAAATGATACAAAGAGCCAAAACAGTGCGACAACAAATATTTCATTATGAATTAAAAAAATTTTAGAAATTTTGAGGATGATGGAGGAAAGGAAGCAGTAACATCACTGAGCTCCTCGGTCACTAAGTCTTAAAGGGTGAATCTGAGTGGATTCCAGAGTAATGGAGACCACTGGAAGATGCAGTGTGGCGGAGTCCAGCCCAGGGGTTTGCCCAGTGTGTCTGGACAAGACAAGCGCAGAGCGAGTGGCGTCTGCACAGCTCAGACCTAAGAGCAGACAAACAGACTACACAAGAGAGAGAAACAGCCCCAGCCTGCAGACTTACCAAGTACGAATCACAGTCATCTTACCTTCATCTCAAGAAGGGACAGGAAGGGTCATTGGAGCCAGGTAGGAAAGTCGAACCCCCAGGGGAGAGAGTGGCTTCCCCAGCTGCATTCGGCCCCCAGCCTTGAAGGTTAGAAACTGCCTGCCTGTATAATACAGGGGATGGATTGGCAAAGTAAATTCCAGCTGCTCCTATCCTCCCATCCATCCTTCATAAAGCAGAAAACCCAAAGATAAGTCTCCCACCCAGACTGAAATCCCAAGTTAATGGAAATAGCCCCAGGCTTGAGAGTCTCCAAGAAGGGGTGTAACTGAGACAGTCAGGAGTCTGAAGAGAAGAGAGGGAGGGGTCTCAACAAGCCCCACCTCACCTCATCAACAAAAGCCTACTTATACCCTAGGGGTATAGAGGCAGCAATCTGAAGTGGTCAGACTCACCCCACCTTCACATCTACATTCCTGACTGATTTAGCTGACTTAGCCATAAACTAGCCATCCAGAGGTATTCAAAGTCAAGGAACAGGCCCTAACCTCATAGCCTGAAAAACTAAGAAACAGGAATTCACAATGGGAAGGAAGGAAGCTGAGAAGGAGAGGGGGAAAGCAAGAAAATCTATTTAAGCCTACTATGCAGGGGAAGAACAACTTAATACACAGGTCAATATAGACTCTCTATCCACACCTGAGACCAAAGAAGGAAACATGATCTGGTCTCAAGCCCAAATAGCATTCCTGGAAGAGCTTAAGAAAAATTTTAAAGACCAAATCAGGGAAGCAGTGACCAACTTGGAAAAAAGTCTCAGTTAAGTAATTGGAGAAAAATACCTCCCTAAAAAAGAAACTTCAAAAACTAATTGAAGCCCATACTTCACTAAAAATTAGAAACAATCAAACTGAAACCCAGAACTCTATGATGCAGCAAGAGTCAATCAAACAAAACAAGACGATCAAAAAATTGGAAGAAAATGTAAAATATCTCACTGGAAAAATAACTGACCTAGAGAGCAGATCCAGGAGAGACAACCTAAGAATTATTGTTCTACCAGAAAACCATGATGAAAAAAGCAGCCTAGACAACATAATCTTTCAGGCAAGGAGATGGTCGTTTAACGAAATCAGGGAGTTCCAGACTTTCCTGATGAAAAAGCCAGAGCTCCATGGAAAATTTGATCTTCAATTACAAGACTCAAGAAAGACATAAAAAGGTAAACAAGGGAAACAAAGACTCACAGATGCATAAGTGCATACACCCACACCCACAAACACACGCTCATTACTTGGGATGCAACAAGAGCAAAATGTTCACATCCCTATATGTGGAGCTGGTAACTGTCAATATCTGAAATCTTTATGATTATCATGACCTTCTAAAGGGTTATACTTAGATAGAGGGTGTGGGTATTAATGCTCTAACATGAAGTCTAAAAAAAAAAAGATTATTAAGGGGATCAAAGAGACTGTAATGGGAAAAAGGAAAGGATGAGCTAGGAAAAGGTAAAATATGCCATCTGAAGAAGCATTAAAACAGAATATAGAAGAAGAGAAAGAAAGAAGGAGAGGAACATAATTTAAACACTATTGTCACTGGTTCTGGTTCAAAGAGGGATCACCTTAATCAGTGAAGTTTAAGATTGTAATGTGAATAGACACATAAATTCATTAAATAGAGGAAAAAGAGGGAGGGAGAGGAGCATTGTTTGAAATTTGCCCTCATTGGTTTGGAATCAAACAGGGAACACTGAGGGAGGGGGCGGTCAAAAGCAAAAACTTCTAGGAGGGTAAGGGAGAAGGAAGAAACAAAAACATACACAGGGGAGGGAATAGGATGGAGGAGAAGAGACAGATAGTCATCATTACTGTGAATGTGAATGGGATGAACTATCCCATAAAACAGGGTCGGATAGAAGAATGGATTAAAAACCATAATCCTACAATATGCTCTCTACAAGAAACACATTTGAAACAAAGGGATACCCACAGGATAAAGGTAAAAGGTTGGAGTAGAATTTATTATGCCTCAGCTAAAGTAAAAAAAAGCAGGGGTAGCAATCCTTATCTTAGATAAAGTAAAAGCAAAAACAGATCTAATTAAAAGACATAAGGAAGGAAACTATATCCTTCTAAAAGGCACCATTTAGAATGAAGCAATATCACTACTTAATATATATGCACCAAGTGTTATAGCATCCAAATTCCTAGAGGAGAAGTTAAAGGAATTAGAGGAAGAAATAGATAACAAAACTATACTAGTGGGGACCTTAATCTCCTCCTCTCTGAACTCGATAAATCTAACCTCAAAATAAACAAGAAAGAAGTTAAGGAGCTGAATAGAATCTTAGAGAGCCTAGATATGATGGATCTCTTTAGAAAACTGAATGGGGATAAAAAGGAATTTACTTTCTTCTCTGCAGTGCATGGTACCTACTCAAAAATAAACCATGTACTAGGGCATGAAAACCTCACAATCCAGTGGAAAAAGGCAGAAATATTAAATGCATCATTCTCAGATCATGATGCAATAAAATTATATGCAATAAAGGCCCAGGGAAAGATAGATTAAAAACTAATTGGAAATTATACAGTTTAATCCTAAAGAATGGATGGGTCAAACAAGAAATTATAGAAACAACCAATAACTTCATTCAAGAGAATGATAATAATGAGACAACATACCAAAATTTGTGGGATGCACTAAAGGCACTTCTCAGGGGAAGTTTTATATGCCCGAGTGCATACTTAATTAAAGCAGAGGAAGGGAGGTCAATGAATTGGACATGCAATTGAAAAAGCTAGAAAAGGAACAAATTGAAAAACCCCAATTTAATACTAAATTAGAAATATTGAAAACCAAAGGTGAGATTAATAAAATTGAAATTAAGAAAACTATTGAATTAATAATTAAAACTAAGAGCTGGTTTTATGAAAAAAATCAACAAAATTGATAGACCCTTAGTCAATATGATAAAAAAAAAGAAAGAAGAAAACCAAATTATGAGTATCAAAAATAAAAAGGGTGAATCTTCCTCCAATGAAGAGGTAATCCAAAAAATAATGAGGAATTATTTTTCCCAATTGTATGCACATAAATATGACAGTCTTAGTGAAATGGATGAATATTTACAAAATCACAAGTTGCCCAGATTAACTGAAGAGGAAGTGAATTACCTAAATAAACCCATCTCAGAAAAAGAAATAAAACAAGCCATCAATGAACTCCCTAGGAAAAAATCTCCAGGGCCAGATGGGTTTACTAGTGAATTCTATCAAACATTTAAAGAACAATTGATTCCAGTACTCTACAAACTATTTGGGAAAATTAGTGAAGAAGGAGTCCTACCAAACTCTTTCTAAGACACAAATATGGTACTGATTCCTAAATCAGGAGGAGATAAAACAGAGACAGAATATTATAGACCAATTTCCCTCATGAATTTAGATGCAAAAATTCTAAATAAAATGTTATCCAAAAGACTCCAACAACTTTTCACAAAAATAATACACTCTGATTAGGTAGGATTCATTCCAGGAATGCAAGGATGGTTTAATATTAGGAAAACCATCAGTATAATTGAGCATATCAACAATAAACCTAGCAGAAACCACATGATCATCTTAATAGATGCAGAAAAGGCTTTTGAGAAAGTACAACATCCATTCCTATTAAAAACACTAGAAAGTATAGGAATAAATGGAGCTTTCCTTAAAATAGTTGATAGCATCTATTTAAAACCATCAGCAAGTATTATATGCAATGGGGATAAACTAGAAGCCATTCCAATAAGATCAGGAGTGAAACAAGGGTGTCCATTATCACCCCTCTTATTCAATCCGGTACTAGAAACACTAGCAGTAGCAATTAGAGAAGAAAAAGAAATTAAATGAATCAAATTAGGCAAAGAAGTGACCAAGCTATCACTCTTTGCAGATGATATGATGATATACTTAGAGAATCCTAGAGAATCAAGTAAAAAACTACTTGAGACAATAAATACATTTGGCAAAGTTGCAGGATATAAAATAAACCCACATAAATCCTCAGCATTCCTGTACATCTCTAATGAGACTCAACAGCAAGAGATAGAAAGAGAAATCCCATTTAAAGTCACTGTAGACATTATAAAATATTTGGGAATCTACTTGCCAAAACAAACCCAGAATCTATATGATCACAACTACAAAACACTTCTCACACAAATAAAATCAGATCTAAATAGTTGGAAAAATATCAATTGCTCGTGGCTGGGTCGAGCTAATATAATAAAAATGACAATATTACCCAAACAAAACTACATATTTAGTGACATACCAATCAATTTACCGAAAAACTACTTTGTAGAGTTAGACAAAATAATAACAAAATTTATTTCGAAAAACAAACGGTCTAGAATATCAAGGGAAATAATGAAAACAAATGCTAGGGAAGGTGGACCAGTTATGACAGATCTTAATCTGTATTATACAATAGCAGTCATCAAAACTGCTTGGTATTGGCAGAGGTGTAGAGTAGTGGATCAATGGAATAGATTAGGCACAGGAGACAGAGCAGTTAATGAATATAATAATCTATTGTTTGATAAACCCAAAGACCCCAGTTTTGGGGATTAAAATTCACTACTTGACAAAAACTGCTGGGAAAACTGGAATACAGTATGGCAGAAACTGGGCATAGACCATTATCCAACACCATATACTAAAATCAAGTCTAATTGGGTGCATGATCTATGTGTAAAGGATGATACTCTAAGCAATTTGGGAAAGCAAGGAATAGTTTACCTGACAGATTTGTGGAGAGGTGAAGATTTTAGGACCAAAGAAGAATTAGAGTGCATTATAAATGTAAAATGGATAATTTTGATTACATTAAGTCTGAAAAGCTTCTGTACAAACAAAGCCAACGTAACCAAGATCAAGAGGGAGGTGGGAAATTGGCAAAGAATTTTTACAACTTGTGTTTCTGATAAAGGACTCATTTCTAAAATATACAGAGAATTGATTCAAATCTATTTGAATACAAGTCATTCCCCAATTGATAAATGGTCAAAGGATATGAACAGGCAGTTTTCAGAGAAAGAAATTTAAGATATCTATAAACATATGAAGAAATGCTCTAAATCACTATTGATTAGAGAAATGCAAATCAAAACAACTCTGAGATACCACATCTCTCCAGTCAGATTGGCAAAGATGAAAAAACAAGAAAGTGACAAATGCTGGAGAGGATGTGGACAAATTGGAACACTAATACATTGCTGGTGAAGTTGTGAACTTATCCAACCATTCTGGAGAGCAATCTGGAATTATGCCCAAAGGATTATAAATAATTTCATACCCTTTGTTCCAACAATACCACTTCTAGGGTTATAGCCCAAAGAGATCATAGAAGTTGGAGAAAGACCCGTATGTACAAAATATTTATAGCAGCCCTTTTTGTGGTTGCAAAGAATTGGAAACTAAAGGGGTGCCCATCAATTGGGGAATGGCTAAACAATTTGTGGTATATGAATGCAATGGAATATTATTGTGGTATAAGAAACGAGGAGGTGACGGATTTCATAATTACCTGGAGAGACTTATACAAACTGATGCTGAGCGAGAAGAGTAGAACCAGGAGAAATTTGTATACAATCACAGACACAACATATGTGTGATGACCAACTATGACAGACTGGACTCTTTTCAGCAATGCAGTGATATAAGTCAATCCCGAAAGACTCAAGAAAGTGAGAAATGCACCATCCAGAGATATAACTAGAAAGAACTGAGCCTGAATCCTGATGGAAGCAAACTAAATGATCTTTTTCTTTTCATTGTTTGGTTTTATTTCTCCTTTACCATCTTTCATCCCACCTAGTACAATACGCCTTTGTAATAGGAATAATGTGTAATATGAATGTATTTGCAGATCCTATACTGGACTACATGCTGTCATTGGGGGAGGGGGGAGGGAAGTAAAGGAAATTTGAAAATCAAGGAACTATGGAATGGAATCTTGTTAACTGAAACTAAACTAATAAATTAATTTAAAAAAAAAGAAATTTTGAGGAACAAAGTTTTGAGAAACACATTTTGTGAAACAAAGCAAACTTAGAACAAAAAGAGAATCCATGAAGGTGGAGGATTTGGACACTTTTGATAATCTATATCAGGGGTGAGAAATCCTTGAGGTCGCCTTTGACTTTTTAAGTTCTTGGGTGCTGCCTTTTGACTTAGTCCAAGTGCTATAGAAAAAGTCGTTTTGTTAAGGTAGTTTGTTCTGTAAAACTTGGACTCAAAGGGCCACACTTGAGGATCTAGAGGGCCATATATGGCATGGAGGCTGAAGGTTAACCACTTTTGGCCTATATAATTGAAAGCAGTATAACCAAACAAAAACTCTATTGTATCTAATTTGATACAAAAGTTTGCATATTATTAAAATAATAAATGTCAGCTTGACTATTTCAAAAGAAGTGACTGGGACTATAGTTTCTCTGAAATACTGGAAAGGGGTAAGTCTAGATAAGCTCCATATTTTTTAATTTAAATATTTCACAGTTGTACATCATTTATAAAGAAAAAAAAATCAATAGGTTGTTTTCTGATAAGGGCTTTATGCCATCTTTTTTTAACAGGAAGCAACCCATATTCATTACCCAAAGTTGATAGCACTTAGTGAATCTGCCAAATGTAAATCAATTATGTGTTTATGTACCTTATCCAAAATATTCACAGCTTGTATTGCTCTGAAAAGCTATAAAATTTACAAAAATACATATATTGGCTAAGGAGCAAAATATGTGTGCCAAAAAACTGAGGTCCAAAGAGAAACTCATTATAGACTCAGAGATTATTGAAGAAGCAATTCCCAAATGCTATAACATTTGTACTATTTTTGTTGATCATATGAAAGCTTTCAGTCGGCTCTGTACTTATGGTATAGTCTTATACTAAAAAACAACAACAACAACAACAAACAACAACAATAAAACCAAGATTACTGTTTGTAGTCCAAGTTGAAAACTGTTTTCTATTTGACTTGTCACTGACATAATGATATCAAGGATTAATGATATAAAATGTAAAATCTTCCAAGGAGACATTTCGAGTCTTTTATGGTTTTTGCTGGGTTTTAAATACATTGTCACCACTCATGGATGGAACTGATGATGGCTTTCAAGTCAAAAATATCTCAAAATATCAGGTCAATCATTTGAAATACATAGATGGCATGCAGCATTTCTTTATAGGAAGAGAGGAGCTTATGATAACATTTAGGATCAGAAATGCCATCCTTAAAGATTTATTGTCACACACTACACAATGAATTGGGAATCATGAAATGTATCACTGCAGCTTGAACGTAAAAACATTTTCTACTGGATAACTAAAAGATATGATCATGATGCTACAATAACATGCAAAAACATTCTATCCTTTATATAAGAAATTCCAGTGGCACTAATGCAAAACTCAAGATATACTTGAGAATGCATAGTTGCTCAAGAACAGCTGGACATAAAATGGATCCATGAAAAATTAAGAACAAAATTTGAATTGATGTAACTTTGCTAAATACTCATGATCTCCAAACTGCATGGGATGCAAAGGTTCCAAAATATGGAGACCTAGTAAGAGAAATTAATGCCATGAGGGAATTTGTTGGTATTTGTCATTCCTGTAATCCTTTCTGCTACTAGTACCTGAAGATTCCTCTGTGAATGTACAGAAGTGAACTTATATGCCAATAATATTCTGTCACAGAAATCTGCCTTTTTCTGCCTCTACAATCACTTGTGGTTGTTCAGTTGGGTCTCATTCTTCATGACCCCATGGATCGTACAGTCCATGAGGTTTTCTTGGCAAGGATGTTAGAATAGTGTGCCCTTTCTTTCTCCAGTGGATTATGGCAAACAAGGTTAAGTGCTTTACCCAGGCTCACACAACTAGTAAGTATTTGAAGCCAGATTTGAACTCAGATCTTCCTAACTCCTGACCAGGAGTTCTGTCTGCTGAGCCACATTGTGGCCTCTTCTTCAATAATTTAAAGAATGAAAATACAACAATAATTATAATAATATCACTTTAAGATTTGTAAAATACAAAGATATATACACATTTTTCCTCATATACATTGATATTGGTACTTGGATTGTAATTTCATTAAAATTCTTCAATGAAGATGAGAGGAGAAGAAGGAGAAGAAAGAGAAGAAGAAGGAGGAAGATAAGAAGAAGAAGAAGAGGAAGAAGAAGAAGAAGAAGAAGAAGGAGGAGGAGGAGGAGGAGGAGGAGGAGGAGGAGGAGGAGAAGGAGGAGGAGAAGGAGGATAAGAAGCACATGAAGGAGGAGGAGGAGGAGGAGGAGGAGGAGGAGGAGGAGGAGGAGGAGGAGAACAAGAACAAGAAGAACAAGAAGGAGACGATGACAATGATGATGACGACTATGACTACTTGTATTTCGTTTGGGAGCAATCTTTAAGTCAATTAGTTATTTCATTATTTTTCAAAAAAACAATAGGAAATAATCACTCTCTCTCTCTTCCCCCTTTTCCTAAACACACACACACACACACACACACACACACACACACACACACATACAAACATACATATATAGGTATGCATGTATATACCTATATGTATGTACATATATGTGCATATATAATGCATATATAGAGACAGGCACAAAAACAGAGAGACAGAGAAATGGTGTCTTGTGTATTCTGTGTATTTTTTTCTGCCTGGTATTTCTAGGAATTGGAAGTTTATAAAGTGCTGAACACATTTTAGTGTTATAATAACATTAATGATAATGATGATTGATTGTTCACTTTAGTTAGAAACTTCACATTAAAAAAAAATCTGCCTCCTTTTTTGTAGTTAATGTGATTCCCAAGAACTCATTTTTGACAGGCACCACCTTCCACTCCTCTAGAATCCTGGGCTGAACTCCCTCTTGGCTCAGTTTTGCCTTCTCACTGACATCCTACACAGTTAATCTGACAGCCTGCTGCTGTTCTTTCCCTGCAGATTCCCAGCCCAGATGTTTAAAGTCAGCTCCGTTTTTTTTCTTTTCCTGGCAATATCTTGAGCCAGCTCATCTTATATAATATTTCTGGAAGTCTCCTTGTAGTGTCCTACAAAACGATCTTTATATACATCTGATAGATTGAAACCCTTCTCAAATCATGCCCTCATCTTGCATTGATCATTACCAAAAATTCATTGAGGATGAACAATAAAACATGGAAGCCGACATGAGTTTTCCCGGAGGGTCCATCATAAAAATTCAATAGACAGACATGACACGAATATGAAGAGATTAGAAGTGCAATCCAGAAAGCTCACTGATTCAGAAGCTGTCAGATTCAAGTGTTCTTTCCTAAGCTATCAGTAGTCAATATAGCAGAGCAAATAGCCATTTCCCCTTGTGCTGGCTCAGTCCCTTAAAGAACAAAGAAGGAAATTAAAGGAAAAAAAAACACCAGTCACCTTGGTAACAGGTGGTGGGACATGAATTAAATTGTGTTTTCTTTGTTCACACAGCAAAGTCTTTAGACTCATCTTTAAACAATTGTGTTTAATGTAAGCAGTGATTTTTACTATTGGACAGGAAACACTGTATGGGCAGGCAGTCCTTGATGTGTGAAGCTTTAAAAATTCTGTTCTGCTGCCTGTGGGTGAATACATAGCTTTTCCTCCCTTCCATCTCTCCCTTGTCAAAATTATTATCAGATAAACACGACTGCTGGCAATTTCTCTGGTCAGCTGGGAGAAAAATATATCTGTTCCAAATGCACTGTAGCACTCAGTTCATAAACAATCCTTGTTAAGATCAGGAATGATATTTGGTTTCTTGAACCTTACATCGCACTTGGTGGTGCTCATCTCATGCAGTCATGCTCTAAAGTGCACTATAAATCATATGGCATTATATAAATGAATCATTATTACTATTATTATAACCCTTGTTACCTCTCTGTCAAGGAGAAATACAACTGAGGATCAAGCCTTCGGGTGTGATTGGAATTCATTGAACAAAAGAGAAGTTGTGTTTTATAGGAGCAGGTTGCTTTTCTGGGAGAGATGAAGAGCTATACCTGTGAGTGTGTAAGCACTGACACAAAGAACATGTTAGAACAGCAAGTCAGAGGAGGAAGCAGCAACAGCAGTATAATAACAGGAGGGGGTGGGGAAAGGAGACTGAGACAGGGAGAGACTAGGACTCAAACTAAAGTTCTGAAGAATTTTGAATACTTCCTTAGCTGATTGCCTCTGCCTGTTCAAATAATAAAGTGGACTATATAGCAGGGATTGATTTGTGAAGGGTTTAATTGTTCTCTTCCCCACTCCCACCTTACATTGCAAGCATTTACCTCAACATTTTGTATTCCTTAAGGTTCTTTTTTTAGGGAGTGGGGTGTACTGCCATAGGAGCGCTTTTATCCTTCATATACATTTTTGATTGTTCATAACTATGACATGATTTGAATCTGTGATTAATGTGTGAGAAGATAGGCTGTGACAGAGTGGACTAGTGAATAAATGGGAGAGGAAGGCAGAAGTCTTACTTCTCTATCTAAAATAGCTATAGTTTTATCCTAGCATGGGATTCTGAGCTATGATAGGGCAATTCATGGTTTTGATGATTATTTTATTAATAAACTTCTGTAGATCAGAATTTAAATTAATTCTAGGGTTTGTTTTCTGTTCCTCAGGCTAGAACTGTGAACCAAGTAGCCATTGCTGTTTGGTAAGCAGAAAGGCTATAGGTGTATCACATTGTCATATGGTTTTCTCCTCAGACATGGCCAGTTGAGTGAGGACAATGACTAAAGAGTATCTCAACTCAGGGAGAGAAAAGGAGAATTTTGAGAAGAATGTTTTTGCCACAACACTATAAAGGTAGAATCTAGAGGAAGAATACCTCTCCCTTTCATTTTCACTATCCACCTTCAATTTCTAATCCATAATGGGTAACTTCACCTTTTGGGTATATATCTTCATCACCACTAGGCAGCTGGGTGGAGTAGGGGATAGAGTTCTGAATTTGGAGTTAGGGGGAACTGAGGGAAAAATTTGTCTTAGACTTTAGAGGTGTGAGCCAGAGTAAGTCCCTTAAGTCTCTCTCAGCTTCAATTTCCTCATAGTGATAAGATAAAGGTTGCAGGGCATCATAGAGATAAAAGGACATAACATATGTGAAGTACTTTGCAAATTTGAAAGCATTATACAGATGTGACCTATTATCATTACTATCATTAGAACTATTTGTGAATCCTATTTCCCTTAGATCCTAGTTTCCAAACTCCTTGAGAGCTGGAAGTATGTCTTTTTGAATTTTATATTTTCCATGTGCCCAGGACAATACCTAGATCTTAGCACTTACCAAAAGATTTTTTAGGAATTTTAACTTCACATTATCCTTGATATTTTATGTTTTAGTTTTTAGTACAGAACCTATTTAAAGGCACCTGTGGAGGTGGGGGAAATACAAGTTGCTTCATACAGTAAGTCAAGTAATGAAGCCAGAGACGCCTTCTTTGAACATCAGTTGTCTTCTCAGGAGGAAGTGCTCCCATGGCATTTTGGGCCATATCACCTGGAATAGGTGAGGCCTTTTCAGCAGTACTGTGACCTTTCAGAGAAAATAGAGCTAATTAAACTTTCTCCCATGACAACTTAGGAAAGCCCTTTGGGTGGAATTTCCAAAGCCATAAATGCCACTCACTCCCATTTTAAAACGTTTTGTTTCTGCTATACAGTTGGATCCCTGAAGAATGGACTACTGGGAGATCCTTGGCTCAAATAAAACTGATTGGTCATCATTATGATTTATTATCCACAAGCCCTGTCTTAAAAAAAAAAAAAGCTTTACTTTCTTTAGTGTTGGGAAATCTGGCTACCCCTGTAGCTACCCTTGTACTCTGATGCAAGTGCACTCTCTGGGAGTTATTGAGTTCCAAGCAGGGGTGCTGCGAGGCTCAAATAAGATAATGATAAAACACTTTGTCACCCTTATAATGCTAGATAAATGCCAGCTATCAATGTTATTAATATTGGCCTCTAGTTAACAGGCCTCCAGTCTGGTGATGACTTCATTCCCTGAGCTTTCTACTGCACTCCTACAGAGCTTAGACGGTGTTATAGAGCAACACGCTGATGTAATTATTCATATTTAACAACTGGGCCCTATGGGGGAAAATATGCCTACATACTTTTAAGCTTAACCTGAATTATTAACACTTTATTAAGTCTAGAAATTAAGAAAAGCATAAATCAAGCCATGATTTGAAATATTTACCAATTTCTGAAGTGCAAAGATACAGACAGAAAATACGACAATTAGCTCTAAGTTAGAGCTGGCTGTAAGTAGGCCCCATAGATACGTATTGGCAAACTCCTCTGATTTCCAGATAGACCCAGGCAAGGAGGTACTGGAAAAAGCTTCTGATTCAGAGATTTGAGACAAGATTTCATGAAGCATTTTGCTCTCTATTCCCTAGTACTACAGTTACTCCTAGAGTCAGAATTCTAGAGAATGAAGTTAAATGGAACCTGGGAAGCATTGCTAACAATAAGGCTAGTGGAGGTAACAGAATTCCAACTGCACTATTGGAAATCTTAAGAGGCTGTTAAATTATTGCAGTCAATATGCAGGAAATTTGGAAAACTCAACACTGGCCACTAGATTGAAAAAGATCACTATATGTCCCAGTCCTAAAGAAGGGCAATGTCAAAGAATGTTCAGATTACTCAACAATCGCCCCCATCTTACCTGCCAGCAAGATTATGTTTGAGATTTTGCAAGCTAGGCTTCATCGATATGTGAATTGAGAATTATCAGAGGTTTGTAGGCTGGTTTCAAAGAAGCAGAGGAACTGGAAAACAAGTTGTCAACATTTGCTAAATTATGGGAAATCAAGGGAGTTCCATTAAAAAAAAAGTCTATTTCTGTTTCACTGACTTCACTAAACCCTTTGACTATGTGGTGCACAAAAAATGTGACAAATCCTCAAAGAGATAGGAGTACTAGATCTCCTACCTTTCACCTGAGAAACACGTATATGGGTCAAGAAGAAAGAGTTAGAGCCAAACATGGAACAAATGATGGGTATAAGATTTGGAGATGCGTATGACTAGGCTCTATCTTTTCATAATATTTATTAACTTTATATGTAGAATATATCATGCAAAATGGCAGACTGGATAAATCAAAAGCTGGAATTAATGTTACCAAGAGAAATGTCAACAGTCTCAGTTATGCAGATGATACTACTCAGATGGAAGAAAGACAAATTAAGAAGGCTCTTGATGAGAATGACAGAAGAGAGTATAAAAGCTGACTTGATAATATATATTCTTGGACTCATAGATCACTGCAGATGGTAACTGCAGCCGTGAAATTAAAAAGACATTTGCTCCTTAGAAGGAAATTTGTGGAAAATTTGGAGAGAATATCAAAAAGCATGAGAGATCACCTTGCCAATAAAGTTCTGTATAGTCACAGTTATGTTTGAGTGTCACAAGAATCAGCACTTTTAAATTATGATGCTAGAGAAGAATTCTGAAATCCCTTGGACAGAAACAAGATCAAATCAGTCAATAATTAAAGAAATTAACTCAGATATCTGAACGAATGGACAAATATTGAAGCTGAACCTTAAATACTTTGGCCACATAATGAAAAGACAGGACTCATTCAAAAAGACATTGATGTTGGGAAAGATTGAAGGCAAAAGGATGGCAGGGGATGAAATGGAAAGACTGTGTCATAGAAGCAATGGACATCCTTTTGATTTCCAATTCTAATTCTTCACAAAAAGAGCTGCTGTAAACGTTTGGGAGATAGTGGAAGATAAAGAGTCTGGTGTGTTAAGATATAGGGGTCAGGAAGATTTGGAAATTACTAAGTGACTGAACAACAACAGTAACTCCAATCTTTTACATTTCCAAATGGAATTCCACAAAACAAGGTATACCCAAGGTATCCTTTTCATGGTAAGAAAATAATTGATGCTTTCTCTCTGAATAATTTATAGAACATTGGAAAATGATGCCTGCTAAGGAGAAAATGAGTATCTCTTCCAGATTTATCTATTCATAAGTATCTTGAGAAGTTGTCCCTAGAGGGGTAGTAACCTTGAATCCATAATTTTTTTCACCTTGAAATCTGGCTATCCATTCAATCAATTTAAACAAGCATCTATCAAATATGTGTAAATAACTTGATTGGACTCTAGGAATATACTCACAACTCAAATATGCAAATAAAAGACAGGGTTTGTAAGTTCCTAGAGGCAATCTGGTCATTTCTTCTTTTTTTTCGATATGAGTCCAACTTTTCTTGTGCATTCAGGATTTGTATATTTATGAAGAAGCTCTATAATTTGTTCTTGAAACTTAATGTAATAAACTGGGCAAAAGACATTATTCATCCATAATCTTCTGTCTGGAGGTAATATCTTACTGGTTCCATTATTCCCAAGACATTGACTAGGAAATTCACAACTACTCAGATGAGTTTGGCATTATCAGATACATATGAGCAACCAAGTGAAAGAAGAATGTCTCATACTCAAATTAATAAATGAAGTCTGAGGCTCTGGGGACACATAGATAAAAGTATAATTGTCTTGTCATTAAGATTACATCATGCAAACATCTATTATATGGACCCTTGAAATGATAAATATGAAAAAAAAGTTTCTTGCTGAAAACAAATCTTCCAGGTGAAATGCAGCGGTAGCTTTTGAAATGGCATTGGATGAATTTCACAGAATCATAGAATCCAAAAATTAAATAGATGTCAGAAGTCATCTAGTATACCTCTTATCTAAATCACTGATATCAAACTCAAATAGAAATGGGGGCCACTAAACCACAGAAAAGGATCCCTGGGGACAGCATATTAACTTAGTTTTAAATGTAATATTATCTATTATTTACTGTGTTTTTATTTTTCAATTACATTTCAACCTGGTTTGGACTACACTTCTAAGTGCTGTGGAATGCATGTACCCTGTGGATAGGGGGCTTAACACTTCTGCTCTAAATCATTAACTGTCCTTCAAATACCTCTAAAAATGATCATCCCTCCTATAATCTTCTAATGATAGAAAATTTGCTATCCCTCAAGGTAGCTTATTACCATTTTTGTCTCTATTTGTTATAAAGTACATCTTTCTGTAGAGTCAAAGTCTAGCACCTACTAACTTCAACTCTTTGGTCTTAGTTCTTTCACCTGGGGATCAAATAGAAGATTAATTCTTCTTAACTGTATCTTCTGAGAGAGTTAAATTTCAATGATTTTGATAAAGATGGATATGTTTATGTTTCTTCCATGTGGACAACTCAGATGTGTTTTTTAAATCCCCTGTAGGTTTGCTTGAGCTCTCTGTTTGTATTTGTTATAACCTAAAACTGAGTGAACAATTTAAATCACTCACTTTGACTCAGAGGCTCTTTGTTTTTTTTTTTTTTTTCGCCCATGTAAAACCTTTCCATATTAGTCATTTTGTACAAGTAGACTTGAATAAAAAAAAATGAAAGAAAGATAAAGAGGGAAATTCAGACAGTACTTCATTTTTTCTTTGGAGAAAGATAGCATGGTTCACCATGAGTCCCTTGAAACTGTCTTGGATCATTGTATTGCTGAGAATAGATAAGTCATTCATAACTCTTCATTATATAATATTGTTGCTACTGAGTACAACATTCTCCTAGTTCTGCTCATTTCACTTTACAACGGTTTATGTAAGTCTCTATAGGTTTTTCTGAAATTATCCTGCTTGTCATGTCTTATAGCACAATAACATTCTATCATAATCATACCACAGCTTTTCTCACCATTCCCCAATTGGTGGATTGGTGAGCATACTTTTGATTTCCAATTCTTATCCTCCAAAAAAGGGGTGATATAAATATTTTTGCACAGATAGGTACTTCCCTATCCTCCTTTTGATGTCTTTGAGATATAGATCTAATAATGGTATTGCTGGATCAAAGAGTATGCATAGTTTTATATCCCTTTGGGAATGGTTCCAAATTGCTCTCTAGAATGGTTGGATAAGCCCCAACAGTTTATTAGCATCCCCTTTTTCCCACATCCCCTCCTTCCTTTTTGGGTTATATTAGTCAAGTCAGAAGTTCTTAATTTTGGGTCTGTGAATTTAATTTCTTTCTTTAATGTAAATAATGTATTTTATTTATGTTATAATAATAAGAATGTTTATGTTATAAATAAGAAAATATGAAAAAATATGAAATAAATAAGAATATATGTTATAATGATAAGAATGTAAAATGTATTTTATTTAAGAACAAAAACTTGTTTAATGTACATAAATCCATTTTTTTGCAAGAAATATGAAATTAAAATCAAGTTTTTTGAGGAAAAAAAGCATATATATCTGTCTCTTACATGAAATGACTCATGCTTGGATAATTTTAATTTTTAAAAGAAATGATGGAAATTATTCACGGAAATAATGGGAGAAGAATTGTTGAAAAATAATGAATTCCATGTTGTCTGAAAATTTAAATAGAGAATGGTAATACTCTGCATAGAAAATGTACTTAATATTGGAAGTGATGATCACAAGAGTTTAATAACAGATTCTTAGTGTTGCAACTACTGTGTGTAACATTTTCCCTGCAGAGTACCCCTACAGTGACTGCTGCTATCAAGACCCCAATGATAGCAAGCCTACAATACTGGGGGAACTCACACCTTAGGGCTGAACTACAAGGAGGACAAAGCTTCACCCCCAAGCACATAATCCATAGCTTGTCTCCAAACTATAATCTAAATTACAGAAATTTGAAGGTTCTAGACTAGCAATCTAGCACCCATGATTTTAGCAGTAGTAAGATAAAGAACACTGAGTCTCTTTCCTAAGTCAGATGATTTCTAAGGTCCCTCCCAGCTCCAAATGCTAAAAACTTCTGGAGTAAATAAATTATGAATATTTGAATAAAGCAAATAGTTCTCACTGACAGGCCCTAATGATTTTTTGTTATTGTTGCCTATAAACAGTTTTGGGAAAGGTGGAAGGCTTCAACAGATGGTTACCTGATACAAAAAGAAAAGCCTTTGGGTTTTTTTTTAGGTACCTAAATCATGAATTTTGGAACCAGACTCACATTGGGAATGCAAATGTTTTCTACAAGCGTGCGCGCGCACACACACACACACACACACACACACACTTATACATAGACATGTATATACACAAATAGTATGTGTATATACACATATGCATACCCATACACACATGCAAACATGAATACATGTACCCAACACAAAATAAGTGAGAAAAAATTTGAAAGTAAAGATAAAAGATGTATTTATGCTGACAGTGTTCACTAATATAATTCAAGCAACAATTATCTCCTGAGCACCTGAGTCTAAATAGCACTGAGTTTAGAAGCCAGCCATGTAAGAACAGCTTCAGTGTTAGGAACACATAATGGAAAGTTTACTACCTTCAGACTAATGAAATACATCTGTGCTTCAGCCCAGATCATCATACTAGGGTGTCTACCAGAATATCCTCTAATCCAGGGGTTCTTAACCTGGGATCTAGGAAATTGCTTTACAATTATTTTGATAGCTATGTTTAAATAAATTTGGTTTCCTTTATCATTCTACATGCTTGACTGATGGCACCAAGCAACAATATTCTGAGAAGGAGTTGATGACACAAAAAAGGTTGCAAAGCCCTGGACTAGTCACAAGGTACTCATGCTCACAGTATATGAAGCCAAAAGCTGTCACAACACTGGGAAAACCTAATGCCAAGAACTTCTCTTCCAAAATCATAAAAACATTTGCAGTTCTGCCTATTTTAAAGTTAGCAGATGAAACCTCTTTTCTCAAAATCTCTCTAAATATCATGATTCCAAATGAGCAAGAGTGAAGCAATAGAGTAAGGATTTTTCATTTCCTGAGTCCAATAAATGGGAACATAGTAATAATATTACTTTCTTAAATGAGCTGCAAGTCAAAGATCTGAAATGGATAGAAATAAGGCAATCCTTGATTACTTTCCCCCATAAGGAACAGACACTTTAATAAATGTGCATTAAGGCAGTTCCTAATATTGACCTTAAAGCCTGTGATTCAAGCCAATCATGCTGCCATCAACAATCTGAGTTATGACTTTTTCCCTCAAATATAAGTGGTATAATGAAAACAGCAATGGATGAAGTTGTGGGACCAGGGTTTAAATCCATATTTTGTCTCTTTGCCATTCCATCATTCTGAGTCCTATGTTTCTATCTATAAAGTAAGAGGGAATGAACTACCTAACTTCCAAGGTTCCCTCAAGTTTTAAGTCTATGATCCTGTGATGCAAATTGTGTTAGAACAAATGGAGAGAGAGGAGAAAGAAGATCTCTATGATAAATATTCATCTTTCTATTTCCTACAGAATAAATCCCTAACATTATCCCTGAAAGTATTTCCATTGCTCTTTACATTTCAAAAACTACAGGGACTATTCAGAAAACAAAGCAAAACACCAAAAAATGAGTACTTATTGATAAGGACACTTCTAAGTCAAAAGGAAATGCTTAATTTTTACCAGGGAAAGGAAATGATTATCTCATTATGGTTATTACATTCACAGATGATTTTAGAACATCTGAATAAAATGACTTTGAGAGGTCCCCAAGTGAAAATATTTTTACTTATCTTTAAAGGTAACCAAGTATAATATGGTATGATGACTTTTCTGTGGGGATCCATAAATTGGGATAACAAACAAAACTCTGAGGTCTCAAGAGTATTCTACATTTACCTGTAGCTTGGTCTAATAGATATATTGAAGCCCCCATAGCCATTCAAGAAAGCAGGTTAAGAACCATCCAATTTAATTCCTTTCTTATGCACATTGAACTTTGGGATCTTTATGCCATCTCTGCTGGGGTAGAACATCTGGACAGTTCGATAATCAGAAGCATCAAATCCTTTCAAAGTCACCTCTTGGAAGACTTTGGGCTCTAACTTCTCTATGGTAAGATCACAGTGATAAATAATACCTGCAGATAAGAAGAAAGTAAACTTATAGAAGAATTCAGTGTCTTTCTTTTGGCCACTGTATCCCACAATGCTGCCATCCTCTAGTGGAAACATCTTGAGGAGTGAACCGGTGGCAAGATCATACAGTTGTAAGATGTTTTTTTTTTTTTTTTTACATCATGGAAATAGGGCAGCACCAAAAAGTTGTACCTGACACTAATCATCCATTCAAGAACATCCTTTTCATGCTCAGAAATAATCACTTTCCACTTGGATTCATCTGGATCCTTGAAGTTGATATTGATAAGCTGGTAGTTAGGAGAAAGAAGATTTGTCCTGAAGGTGAAAACTGTCCCCTCATTTGTTACATAATCATATTCTCCACCAAAATTGTCTATCAACTTCACCCAATTCAAAATTCCTGTTATGCCATTGGATTCTTGCTGTAGATCACAATACCAGAGTCTGTTAACTGGATAACATCCTTGTCTTATTATAACAAGACATAGCGACCATATAGTGCAGATAACAGCACCACCCATCCATTTTGGCTCATTAGGAAATTCAGCTCACAAAATATCCTCAGCTTGGTCAGTCCTCAAGACATGGTAGAATAACTTCTGGTGAAGATTTGTGGATATTTCAGTGCCATGACTTTTTCCATCCTGTTTAGGATAGCAATTGTAGAACATCCCCTTTCCAACATTGGTCCAAGTCTTGCAACTGAACCTTACTCTTTCTAGAACATGTGGAAGATCCTTGGGGCCATCAAATTTTATAAATTTGATAGTTACTCAGTATGAACCACTGGAACTTAGGCCATAAGCAAAATATTCACCATCTTCACTGAATGCATAGCCTTGAAGAGCCACAGTGCCATCATCAGAAAGCTTGTTTGGATCAAGGAACACCCTGGCTCCATCATCTAAGGAATTTTTCACCTATAATACTCTTTGGTTTTGCAGTCCTGTATTATAAAAATGAAAATACCTTTTTCCATTCTTGAAGTGGCAGCTATACTTGGGATAGTCATATAATTCAGTCATTCTTTCTTTGTATAAGCCTCTAACAGAGCATTGCTCCAGAAAGAGCACTGTAATCTTATTTTGGGCCTCCACAAAAACCTTTGTCTGTTTACTATCTGGGTCTTCAAGCCAAACATGGGGGTCATAGATCTTAGAGCCATGGTAATCTTGCACCACTGTCTCATCATGGTACATGTTGGAGGACTGTAAGTACAGCATGATCAGGGAATGGTGGGGCAGGTGGAACTTGGGCAGAGGATGTGAAAACCAGCTATGGAGCTAGGGTACACGGAAAGTAGTGGAGGAGGCGGCAGGTGGGCACAGCAGGGAGGCTTCCATGGGTCACTTTGGGAGCACCTGTGAATTTAACCTCAATAATTGATTTGTTTGGAATCCCATATATTCTTATTTTATACATTTAAATACATTTTTCTAAGAAGTGGTCCATAGGCTTAACCAGTTTGTCAAAGTGGTTCATCACATAGACGAAGCCCTACAATAGATTTTATAAATGAATAAAACTATACTAAAAAAGCATAAGGGACCTTTCTCTATGACCAAATAAATGTCTGTTTACCTCTTTCAGTAAACAATAGGTTGCCAGCAGTTCTATATTCTAAATTCTATATTCTATATTCGAAATTCCTTTAAAGTGGGAAAATCAAAGTAGGTGTGGTATTTTGTTTCTATCATCCAAGTAATAATTTATGGATTTTTGAAAAGAATTGAGGGCAGAATACTTGCTGTCAGGTGATTATATACTTTGACCAAGAAAATTCAGGAAGACAGTCCTGATGGACTCGATACCATCAGTGATGGTATTCCCATAACATAGAAATTCAGTTCAACCAAATTTAGCAAGTGTTAAGAAAATATTGACAATGTCAAAAAAAGCTTATGTGAAAGAGCAGTGGGATATAGTAGACGCAGTTGGTTGCCCAATGGATAGAGGGCTAGATCTAGAGAGAAGGAGCAGACCTGAGTTCAAATTATGTCTCAGTCACTAATTGTGTGATTCTGGGCAAGTCACTTAACTTCTGTTTCCCTCAGTTTTCTCCACTATTAAATAGAAATAATAATAGCACCTCCATCCTAGAGTTATTGTGAAGTGCAAATGAGATACTATTTGTTTTAAAAAAATTCTTAGTATGTCAGTACCAAATAAATATTTCTTTCTTTCCTATTCTCTGTAATAAATGGAGAGTAAGCAAGAGTAAAGGCCTGGCTTCAAATCCTTCTTCTGATACTTGCTGGCTGTATGACCAAGGGGTATGTCCCTTAATGTCTCAGTGCTTTAGTCAACACACCAAGATTGGTAGAGGCAGCTTCCTCACTAGGGAATCTCCTAGTAAAATCATAGGTCCAGTATCCATCCTACACAAAAGATACTGTATTTGGCACTTTCTATATAAAGACAAAGACAGAAAAAAAGTTCTTGCCCTTGGGGAGTTTGCTGGAAATCATTACTCTTTTAAGTTCGATGACAAATCAACACCCTGCAAGGCAGAGCATATATAATATATCCATTGTCCATGAAGATAGATAAAATATAGGTAGGAAAAATTTGGCTACACCCAAATATCTACATCAATTTTCATTGAAATTCTCTCACCCCCTTGCCCATCCCATTCCTAAGGTGATATCACTTCTCCTTCTCTGCTGTTCCACACCAGGAAGAAAACAGGAGACATGTCCCTGAAAAATATACAGGGAATTTACCCATAAATATTAATTTCCTATGAAAATACAGTAGAAAATGAATAAATATGAATGGAATCTACTCAAGCCTTACTCTGCAACTTCTTCTCATCCCAGGTTAATTTTCTTGGGCCTCTGCACTGGTGGCCTAACCTTGTTAAGTCACATTGTACTAGAGAAGATGGGAATTTGCATTGTTTCCTCCCTGTCCAAGGATTCTCTCTTGTCTTCAAAATACTCAGCAGGAATGAGCACAGATAGTGCTTTGATTAGCTGAACAAAAAGAGACTGAGAAAGGCCAGAACAGTGTTTCTAGGAGGGGCAAAGAAAAATTTAAGAAACCTCTGAGCTTTCTTCTAAAGGAGAAAAGCTATTTCATTTATGAATTGTATTGGCTTAAAACAAATAAAGCAGAACTGTATTGGCTTAAAAAATAAAACCTCGGCGGAGCCAAGATGGCGGAGTAGAAACAGCTCTTCCAAGCCTCTCTGCCCCCAGATTCTCCACAAACTATGTAAAAAAGGACTGTAAAATCTTCTGGAGCCCCAGCACCCACAGAACGACACAGAGAAGCTAACCTCCCGCTGAGGACAGCCCAGCACCCTGCAGGAAGGACCAGCGCAGTGGTCTGGGAGCCGGCAGCGTGCAGAGCGCAGAGCGCAGGAGCCGAGCCGAGCCGAGCCCAGGTCCACGTGAGCCGAGGTTTTAGCCCCAGGGCGGCAGGGCCAGCAGCCGGCTGGAGGAACCCCAGAACACCAGGAACTGTGGAGACGCCAGAATTATCAACATAGACTTGCCTAGGACAAAGTAAGAGGTTAGTGTCCTATGGACTTTGGGACCTGTATTTGGGGAATGCGTCAGCTCCCTCCCCTGGGGGCTAGAAGCCGCTGAGGAGACACGCCATTGTGTAGTTTTCAGAGGCATTTCCGGCTCCCAGCCTACAAATCGTGGGGAGATCCAGCGATCAGTCTTGGGGGTAATCGCTCTTGCTTTAACCTCCCTGGATCTGGATTGTGATCTAGGGTGGAAGTCGTGGGTGGGTTTACAGCTTGCCAGAAACGGAAGTTGCCCCCCACACGTTCGGGACGAAAATTCCTCTATCTGGCCTTAAAGCCATAGTGTGGCAACAAGCCCAAAAGTCAAGCAATTAAGTGGCAACATGCCAAGGCAAAGGAAACAGAAAAATGCAACCCTAGACTCCTATTTTGGGGGCATAGAGCGGGAAAAGGACTGTGAGGTCAGAAGTCCTGCTCCAAAAGCCCCAGGGGAAAACATGAGTGGGTTGCAGGCCATAGAGGACCTTAAGAAGGACTTTAAAAATCAAATAAGAGAAGTGGAGGAAAAATTGGAAAGAGAAATGAGAAGGATGCAGGAAAAGTATGAAATGAGGGTCAACAGCCTGACTGAGGAAAACAACACCTTAAAAAATAGACTAGCTCAAATGGCAAAGGAGGCCCAAAAGGGCAATGAGGAGAAGAATGCCTTAAAAAGTCGAATTTGCCAGATGGAAAAAGAATCTCAAAAGTTCACTGAGGAGATTCATTCCTTCAGAGTTAGACTGGAGCAAATGGAAGCTAATGACTTTATGAGAAATCAAGATGCTGTTAAGCAGATCCAAACAAATGAAAGATTAGAAGGCAATGTGAAATATCTCATGGGAAAAACCACTGACCTGGAAAATAGATCCAGGAGAGACAATTTAAAAATTATTGGACTACCTGAAAGCCATGATCAAGGAAAGAACCTAGAAATCACCCTTCAAGAAATTCTCAAGGAAAACTGCCCTGATGTTTTAGATCCAGAGGGCAAAATAGAGGTTGAAAGAATCCACCGATCACCTCCTGAAAAAGATCCCAAAAAGAAAACTCCCAGAAATATTATAGCCAGGTTCCAGAATCCCCAGATCAAGGAGAAAATACTACAAGCGGCCAGGAAGAAACAATTTCAATATTGTGGAAACACAATCAGAATAGCCCAGGACCTGGCAGCTTCTACACTGAGGGATCGAAGGGCATGGAATATGATATTCCAGAGGGCAAAAGAACTGGGAATGAACCCAAGGGTCACCTACCCAGCAAAACTGAGTATTTTGTTTCAGGGGAAAATATGGTCATTCAGTGGAATAGAGGACTTTCAAGCATTCTTGAGGAAAAAACCAGAGTTGAATAGAAAATTTGACATCCAGACACAAGAAGGAAGAGATGCCTGAGAAGGTAATCAGGGAAAAGAAATCAAAAGGAACTTATCAAAGTTGAACTATTTACATTCCTATATGGAAAAGCAATAACTGTGACTGATGATATCTTTCTCACTATGAAAATAATGGAAGAAGGGTGTGTGGTCATATGAATACATATGTGAATGTGTGTGTATATGGATAGAGGGCATAGGTTGATTTTGTTGGGAAGGGAGAGTACTCAAGGGATGAAATTATGAGGTGAGAGAGGAAAGTGGCAAGAGGAGATGGGGAGAGACATGGTAGGGTAAACTATCTCATGTAGGGGAAGGGGTGCAAAGGAGGGGGAGAATAAGGAAGGCTAAAAAGGCAAAACCACATTCACATTGAATTTGGTTCAGGGAGAAAATGACATACATACTAAATGGGATATCTCAACCTGCAGCAGGATAGGGGGAAGGGGGATGAGAGGAGGGATGATGGATGGGAGGGCATCCTTGGGGTGAGGGGAGGTTGGAAGTACCCACTATAGAAGAGGGACAGGATCATGTAGGGAATGGACCAGGTGGGGGGTGGGATGAGTGGGAGGGAATTATAAGCAGCCTTGTACAATATATCTACTATGATAATGTTTTGCATAGCTAGACATGTACAACATATACTGAATTACTTATCTCCCAAGAAGGAATGGGTGACAAGGGAGGAAGGAAATGGATCTGAAATTCGAGGTCGTAACATTAAATGTTTCAAATATATATATAATACTATTATTAATACTCTTTTGCTTGTAATTGGGAGATAAGATGTGCAGGCATTGGGACACAAAGATTCACCTTCCTCTAATGGAAAAGTCGATGGGGGTATGGGAGAAGGTATGGGAGAGAGCAGATTGGAGGAAGCGATATCTTGTGGGACTGCTATTCTGGGAGGTTGGGTAGGGGAATAATGGGGGGAAAATGATTGTAACTCAAAATCTGGCGGAAATGAATGATGTAAAACAGAAGTTAATAAAGTATTTGTTTAAAAAAAAAAAAAAAAAAAAAAAAAAAAATAAAACCTCCTCTTTAGAAGGTCAAGCAGGAAGCTTGTACACTGAATTCAATTTCTTTATAGATAACCTAATTTAAACACACTATAGTTGTTGTAGGGATCATGGGCACCTATTTACACAAACTAGGAGATGATGAAGTGAGAGGTGGTTTACAAAAGTTGCAGACAACAAAAAGTCTAATTAAGCATTACTATCTGATAAGTATTCCTGTGCTCTTCAATGGGTTGTAGGAGATATCAAGATTAAAGGTAACATAATCAACCAGAAATCCATTGCCCACAGTTCTTTATTGCTGTTGTGAAATAGATTCTAGATTCATAAATAAAATTAAAGGAAAACGCCACAGCTGTTTCATTTACTGGGCATTCATTATTAATGTGAGCATGACAATTACTGACAGCCAGTCAAAAAGCTCTGTTTGTGCTCAGCACTCTATGGGCACCTCCTAATTATGAAAAATAATTCCATTAATCACATACTTGAAACAAGTAAATTATCTAGCAGAAGACATAATCAGTTATGTCCAAGGCCCTTCCAGGAATCAACAGGGTTGGCTTTCCTTCCAGCTTCAGAATAGATATGGTTAGCAACTGTTTGCCAAGAAGAAATGACTGCTTTCTTGTCATTGAGATTCAGAGCTCAGAACACTCTCTGGAATGAATTAGAATCGTTTGAAACAATTGATTTTGCTCTAATTTCATTCTTTTTGCCTAAGCCAACGTACATCTCTGATGAACCACCAGGGGATGCTATAACCTGACATAGTCAGATACTTGCCACTTTTCTGTCCCATTTGTGCAAAGGGGTGATTGGTTTTACTTCTCCCAGATTCTTGACCTCCTCTAAAGCATTAGCTTCATCAAGGCACTTTAGTCAGTAGGGCAGTAAGCAACATGACTGCTTGGGTGACTGGGCTATATTTAGATGCACTGATCTTTCTCACAATAAGAGAATGATCTATAAAACATTGACATTTTGAAAGGTGTAATTAAATTTGTACTGATTATAGGAGGTATCTATTTGCCTTCAGATCCTGCTTCCCCCCACCACCACTAGCAATTATTTCTTCCTTAGAAAGCTTTAAAGAAAAGCTTTTGTTTTAAATATGCTTTCCTCTCTCCCTTTGAATTACAGCTCATGTTGAGTTGCTATTACTTTATTTTTTTTCTGTGCTGGAACAAAAGATTATGTTACTGGTAAAGTCACTTGGAGTTTGGTGTACCTGACAATAAATTTAGCATCAAAGTTTGTTTTTATTATTGCAAATTTCAGAGTATTTAGCTGAGTGAGTCTCTTTCAAAAGCATTGATTCCCATTGGGAGGTATGGCATCTAAAAAAAATCACAACGGCAACACCTGCCATCTAAAAACATCAAGCTACAGATCTAGTCTTGGGCCTGTCACATAAGGATGCCCACCACTGGCCAAAGTGCCTCTAGGGAAAGGAGGATTTAGGTTAGGTGCAGAGAATAAAGATCCAGGATGCATTTACAGTATGTCATTACCATCTTTTTTTTCATGTATTCTGGATATGGATCACAGAATAGCACATGACTCCACTTTGGGCCCATAAATAAAGACAGCCAGGAGAAGACAGAACATACCATATCTATGCTTGAGTTTTTCCCAGGGGTGTTCAAAAGCCCAGTCCACACAGAACATGTACTGAGAGAAGAAGAAAGGAACCTTGGATGATAATATATCATAGCCAAGTTATTGCAGGCTTCTTGGAGTTTTATCTGGCCCTTCAGAATCACAAGATGACTATCTAGTTCAGATGCAAGAAGATTCTCTACACTATCCCTGACAAATGGTTATCCAGCCTTTTGTGAGATATCTCTGGTGGGGAGTAAATGAGCTCCTCCTAAGGAAGAGGCTGCTCATTCCATCCAATCGAGAGAAAGAAAGTTTCCTAACAATTAGAATTGTCCAAATACAGAATTGGCTGCTTTGGGAGATGGTGATTTCTCCCTTACTGAGAATTAATATTTTAAAGGTTCTTGGAGAAAAAAATTCATACTTAAATCAGTGTTTGCTTATGTAGAGAAGCTCTGAAGTTGTTTATGAGTTTTGTAATTCTGCCAGCTACAACTTGCTTCTCTATGATCCACACAATGCTTTAGTTTTACCTTCAGGGACCAAGAAGAACAAAGTTAGTTTAGAGTAAAGTCTTATGGAAAAATTGAAAGCTTGAACTATTTGGTAACCCTTAAAATACTTAAAAATAATTATTTTCTCTTTCTCTGCCCCACACTCATCTTATGTCTTCTCTTCTTTAGTCTAAAATCTGAAGTTCTTTTAGTTAGCCCTCTTAGAAGAGTGGGAGTGAGGGTATGTTGGTGAGACACTGTCTTCAGTATTTATTCTAATCTTAGAAGGCCAGGCTCTTTCCAGAAAGGGATATGTGCATAAGGATAGATGTGTTCTAGATGTGAGTTCCTATTTTCTTTAGGGGCACCCCCCAAAAGCTAAAGCTGCCCTTATTTTCTCCTCTGTGTGCAGAACCTTCTAACTTTCTTCCTTGTAAGTCAGCTCATAGTATGTAGTAGCCTTCAGTCATATTCCATTAATTCATGTCCTTACATTTTTTTTTGTCAGATGTTGGTCCTTACCTTACCCCCAACCCCACTTTCAGACACATTTCTTCACCAGAGTAGGCCTTTGTTAGTCCTGAATTAGTCCCAAGAATCCTCATGTTCAAACAGGGACTGTACTTGCTCCTATATACTGCATTGGGAACCTTAAAAAAAAAGGTTGAATTGACAATCATATACATAGCCATACTGATTTAATCTAGTACTTTGCTTAAATATTATTTATTCCCCAACTCATGTTTGGTGGAACCTCCAGTGTGCGTTCCTCATAGCCCATGAGTTATGAAACTCTGCCCCTTTAGCTTTTGTTAACAGTTCCTATATCAACATAGGTTATCATTAGCATTTCTCTCCTGCTCACAGGAGAGAGCTTTTACAAAGTAAATTCTGTCTAATTAGTTTTATAAAAAAATGCCATGTATGACTCATCATTCTTCTATATTAAAGAAAGAGAAAACATGACAGGCATTGATTTCAAGATGGGAATGACAGCAGCAGCCAACGTAGATAACTTTAATAATTTTCCCCCCTTTTGTAATGATCTGAGTATCCAGACTCTTTCTACTCAGTAAACTCCAGTGGTTTCCTATTACCTCTAATATAAAATATAAGCTACTTTTACATTTAAAGTTCTTCATAATTTGGCCCCAACCAACCTTTTTAATTTTATTGTATGTTACTCCCCTTCCTGTACTTTATAGTCAAAAAAATAAGCCTTCTTGCTCTTCCTCACAAATATTACCTTTTCTATCTCTGTGGCTTTGTAATGGCCATTCCCCCATGCCTTGGAATGTACTGTCTCTTGATCCCCAATTACTAGAATCTCTGGGGTCCCTGAAGACTCAGCTCAAGAATCACCTTCTCCATTGATTTTTTTAAAATCTTTTTTGCTTTTTGAAGGGGGGAAGGTAGGGCAATTGGGGTTAATTGACTTGCCCAAGGTCACATGGCTAGATTTTATTTTGTATTATGTGTCTGAGGTCAGATTTGAACTCGGGTCCTCCTGACTCCAGGGCCAGTGTTCTGCACCACCTAGCCACCCCAACAACCTTACTTTAATCAAACATATATATATATATATATATATATATATATATATATATATATATATATATATATATATATATATATATATATAATCATTCACTTAGTTCAGGGGAAAAAGTCAGCAACTTGAACTTCAGAGAAAATAAAAACAGAAATTATAAGCAGACAAAAAATACAGACAGAGAAAATAACACAATTCAACATACCAACCTACAGGGCTTTTAGCTCTCTGATCATTACATACATACATACATACATAGTGTTACTAGAGAGAGAAGCACCTACATCTGAGTTTTCAAAGCCAGGGTGCTCAATGGCTTCCTAGAGTCTCTTCTGGCCAAATCACACAACTCTTCCCCAAGTGAGCCCCAAAGCAAAACCTCACCTCAGAGATAGCCTTCTCCAGGGTCAGCACAACATTTGCAAAAAAAAAGGTATGGGTATTCCTAAAAAATAAGCTTCCCCTAAGCAAACCTATCTTGTAGGTAAGGCCTATTAAGGGGCAGGGAAGATCTTCAATTTCCCTCACCATTAAATTCTGTCCTAATTTTTTCTCAGGCAATTTATATCTGAATTGGCATTAGTGTCTCTTAAGTGCAACACAATCCCTCCATAATAAACACATCACATTTGCAAGATACATAACATAAAACATCATTATCAGAGTGGCCACAAAGCCTTAAACAATCAAAAAGTACATAATCCTCTCAATCTAAAACAAAAATGTCCAAACAAAATTCTCTTGGGGGTGTGTCCTCCCCACACTGCTCCAGCCCTTGCTTCCAAGTCCAGAGGGGTGGCTGGGCAACAAAGCCAACATTGTGTGGTCCTTGGGGGTCTACAGCACTTCTTCCCACCACCACAGACAACTTCATCTTCCCCCTCAGGCCCAAACCATGGGGGAAGCAGCAAGAAAACACATTCAGCACTCCTGCCTTGCTGTATAGTTCTTATCTCTCCCTGGGGCAGGATTCTGAACTCCTGGGCTACTCCTCCTAATGCAGGAGGCCTTTGTTACTCCCTTCTGCCTGAGACTCATGTAGGCAGCTCTCTGTTCCTACTCTCATCTCACCAAAATCCGCACAAAGCACTTCTCTGCTCCTCCATGGCTCCACAGAACCACAGCTACTACAACTGGGAAACAAACAATTCTCCTAGTCCCCAAACTTTCCTTTTAGTTTGCAGATCCTGATAACTATGTCATTTCTAGCAGCAAGCACCCTAGCATACCCAGGATGGCTGATAGCACAGGTTCTTTGATCTGCTTTTCTAAAGGAAAGAAATTCAAAAGGGGTTAATAATCTTACTTTAATCAAACACACACAGCATTCATTTAGTCAGAGGAAAAAGTCAGCATCCTGAACTTCAGAAAATACAAACAGAAATTACCAGCAGGCAAAAAATACAGAGAAAATAACACAATTCAACAGGCCAGCACACAGTGCTTTTAACTGTCTTACAATGATCATACATACATAATTAATTACCAGAGAGAGAAACACCCACATCTGGGTTTTCAAAGCCAGGGGTCTCAATGGCCTCCCAGAGTCTCATCTGGCCAAATCACACAACTCTTCCCTTAAGTGAGCCCCAAAGCAAAACCTCATTTCATATATATTTATTGCCTTCTCCAGGGTCAGAGCACATCATAAATTTCATGAACCCATTGCCTAATTACATAGTAACAAAAGGTGTGGGTCTTCCTGAAAAACAAACCTCCCCTAAGCAAGCTTCTCTTGTTGAGCTCCAAGTGAGGCCCATTAAGAAGCAGGAAGATCGAGGTAGAGCCAAGATGGTGGAGTAGAAACAGCACATCCGAGGCTCTCTCCCCCCAGATCACCTCCAAACTATGTAAAAGGGGACTCTGAACGACTTCTGGAGACCCAGCTCCCACAGAACTACACAGAGAAGCTAACCTCCCACTGACGACAGCCCAGCAGCCCTGAAGGAAGGACCAGTGGAGCGTTCTGGGAACCAGCAGCACAGCACGCTGTGCGTGGGGAGACAAGCCCACATCTGCCAGTGCCGTGGTTTTAGCCCCAGGGTGGCCAGACCAGCAGCTGGCTGAAGGGACCCCAGAACACCAGCAGCTGTGGCGATTCCAAAATTGTCAACACAGACATGCCTAGGACAAAGTGAGAGGGTAGTGCCCTATGGACTTTGGGACCAGTATTTGGAGAACGTGTCGACTTCCTCCCCTGGGAGTTAGAAGCCACTGAGGAGACACGTCCTTTTGCAGTTTTCAGTGGTGGCTCCAGCTCCTGGCCTGCAAACTGTAGGGAGATCCAGCGATCAATCTTGGGGGGTAATTGCTCTTGCTTTAACCTCCCTGGATCTGGATTGTGGTCTGGGGTGGAGGTCATGGGGTGGGTATCCAGCTTGCCAGAAACAGAAGTTGTGAAGACCGCATATATTTGGGATGGAAGTTCCCCTACTAACTCAAATGGCAAAGGTGGCCCACAAGGGCAATGAGGAGAAGAATGCCTTAAAAAGCCGAATTTGCCAGATGGAAAAAGAATCTCAAAAGCTAACTGAGGAGATCCATTCCTTCAGAGTTAGACTGAAGCTAATGACTTTATGAGAAATCAAGATGATGATAAGTAGATCCAAACAAATGAAAGAACAGAAGGCAATGTGAAATATCTAATGGGAAAAACTATTGACCTGGAAAATAGATCCAGGAGAGATAATTTAAAAATTATTGTACTACCTGAAAGCCATGATCAAAGAAAGAACCTAGAAATCACCCTTCAAGAAATTCTTAAGGAAAATTGCCCTGATGTTTTAGACCCAGAGGGCAAAATAGAGGTTGAAAGAATCCACCGATCACCTCCTGAAAAAGATCCCAAAAAGAAAACTCCAAGGAATATTATAGCCAGTTTCCAGAATCCCCAGATCAAGGAGAAAATACTACAAGCAGCAAGGAAGAAACAATTTCAATATTGTGGAAACACAATCAGAATGGCACAGGACCTGGCAGCTTCTACACTGAGGGACTGAAGGGCATGGAATATGATATTCGAGAGGGCAAAAGAGCTGGGAATGAACCCAAGGGTCACCTACCCAGCAAAACTGAGTATTTTGTTTCAGGGGAAAATATGGTCATTCAGTGGAATAGAGGACTTTCAAGCATTCTTGAGGAAAAAACCAGAGTTGAATAGAAAAAAATGACATCCAGACACAAGAAGCCAGAGATGCTTGAGAAGGTAATCAGGGAAAAGAAATCAAAAGGAACTTATCAAAGTTGACCTATTTACATTCCTATATGGAAAAACAATAATTGTGACTGGTGAAAACTTTCTCAGTATGAAAATAATGGAAGATGGGTGTATGGTCATATGAATACATATGTGAATGTGTGTATATATGTTTACAGTTATATATGGATAGAGGGCATAGGTTGAATTTGTTGGGAAGGGATGATACTTAAGGGGTGAAATTATGAGGTGAGAGAGGAAAGTGGCAAGAGGAGACAGGGAGACACAGGGTAGGGTAAACTATCTCATGTCAAGAAGGAAGGGGAAGTGGCTGCAGGGGAGGGTAAGAATAGGAAGGCAAAAAGGCAAAATCACATTCTCATTGAATTTGGTTCAGGGAGAGAATGACATACGTACTAAAAGGCATATCTCAACCTGCAGCAGAATAGGGGGAAGGGGGATGAGAGGGGGGATGATGGATGGGACGGCATTCTTGGGGGGAGGGGATGTTGGAAGTACCCACTATAGAAGAGGGACAGGATTAAGTAGGGAATGGACCAGGTGGGGGGTGGGATGGGTGGGAGGGAATTATAAGCAGCCTTCTACAATATATCTGCTATGGTAATGTTTTGCATAGCTACACATGTACAACATATACTGAATTACTTATCTCCCCAGAGGGAATGTGTGACAAGGGAGGAAGGGAATGGATCTGAAATTCAAGGTCTTAAAATTAAATGTTTCAAATATATATAAATACTATTATTGATACTCTTTTGCATGTAATTGGGAGATAAGATGTGCAGGCATTGGGGCACCGAGATTCACCTTGTTCTAATGGAAAAGTCAAAGGGGGTATGGGATGGAGGATGGAGGAAGCGATATCTTGTGGGACTGCTCTTCTGGGATGGTGGGTAGGGGAAAAATGGGGAATAAAAGTGTAACTATAAATCTGGTGGAAATGAATGGTGTAAAACAGAAGTTAATAAAGCATTTGTTTAAAAAAAAAGAAGGAAGATCTTAAAATTTGCTTACTATTATATAGCCCAAATCCCCTCATAATTTTTGTATAGTTTATTATGCATCCCTTTATATATTTATATGTACACACATGCACAAATAAACACAAATCAATATATGCACATACACAGATATACATGTAGTACAGACACACATATATGCATACATTCAGATACATATACATAAATATACATATGTGTATACACATATAAATGTGTATATGTATATATTCACATGGATGCATGCATACCCACATTTGCTTGTAATATGAGAATGGCTGAAAGAATGAGGAAGGATTTGGAATCTGAGAGTATGGAATAATTCTGAGACCTAGGAGGTCAGAACTTATCCTGGTATGACTTTATTCCATTAAAGGTTATAATGTCTGACCATTCAGACATGAAAACATTTTTTGTTATACCTCTTAGTTTATTTTACACATATACACAATGCATACATCTATATATTTGTGCATATGTGTACATATGTTCATATATATATATGTATATGTATATGTATTAGAAATGGTTTCATGCTTGTTTTTGTATTCTCAGCAAAGAAGAGTGGAAGTTCCTGGAACTAAATAAATTTTTGTTTTTTGACTGATCCATAATACAGAGGAGGACTTAAACAATTTTTTTTTTTGTCAAAAGGAAGTTGGAACTTGAAATTATTTACAAAAATTAGACGCCAAATCTAGTCCCACATTTTTTAAGACTGCCTTCTCTGTAAGCTGAATTTTCATGCTATCTCTGCTTTTTTTCTGCAAATAGTAGTAATTGAGTATCTGATTAATTATGAAACATAGGAGGCATGTTCTCTTGATGTCTTGTGAAATGCAAAGTAATTTAATATATTGTGTGACCATTGTTCAGTCCCCTAAATTCCAATAGACTGTATTCAACTAGAATATAGAAGGAACCTTAGCCAGGAGTACCAAATTCTGTATCAAAAAGAAGTTAATGAGAGACATCGATTGTCATATGACAATCTATTCTATTCCTCACAGCCTGTTAAGTTTTCTCCTTTCACAGATGTCTCCTGGTATATGGACCACTGCATCTCATTTGACTGTGGGTTCCTTAGGAATTGAGACTGTTTTATATTTCTTTTTATCTTGAATACTTAGAGCAGTATCTGGCACTTAGTAGTTGCTTAATATTTATTGAGGGACTTAGATCCTTCATAGTGCTTTTATTTCCATGGTTCAGTAGGTCAGTTTGTCTTATTTCAGATTGGCTTCTGAAATGATTGTCATTCTTTACTCCCCTAATATCCAGCTAGGTCTCACCCTGAAAATGCAGCAATACTAACCTTTTAAATTTTCAAGGATAGAGTGATGTGAGAATCAAACAATGTCATATACTTTATAAAGAGTAGATTGAGGGATGTAACTATATGGAGAGGCATAGACAGATATGTGGGGGTAGATGTAGATAATGATATATTAAACATCTCAAAATATTGCTTGTTTCAGTTTTACTCTGACATTTTTACATAGAAGCTATAGTATTTTATGAACTCTGTAGCCAACTGTACTATCCAGATTTACCTGAAGATGAAACTATTCTTAGGTTTTCTGTTCTCCCCTACCTTATCTGATAGGCTCTAACATGTCTAGTACTATTCTATTCCCATCCTGCCTTTAGGACAGGGAAGGCAGGCACTATAGGAATGCTCAAAGATTTTGTAATGGAAAATTGCACAAACTAAGGGACATGCAAAACATCCTTCCATGTCTCGGTGCTCAGCCATTCTCTACTTTAATGAAATAAGGTCACAACAGGATAAGTTTTTACTTTTAAGGGTTCAGTTCTGATTCCTTATGCTCAGATTCCAACTCCTTATTTTATCCTGCCATGCCCATATTCTAGGGATAGAAGAAATAGTGCAAATCTTTTTCCAAGGTCAAGCACGACCATTTGGATTGCCATATCTAGAGAATATACATGAAACATTGTATTGCATTTATGAGTTTTGTTTTTGAAGGGGGGGGTTGAAATTCATCGAAAAATTGCAATTATTTAAATAAACATTTTAAATAATGGGGTTTTTATTTTGTGTTTAAATCAGTTATTTTAAGACTTAGATCTTCTACCTCTGTTGTAGAAATTCTCCTAAAAATTAGTGGCCTTCTTCTGATTTTGCTGCTCTGCTATTATAGTTAGCCTTCTTTCAAGAAGAAATTTTATCTATAAGATAGGACCAGGCTAAATTAAATTTAACAAATGTATATAGAGCATCTACTCTTTATAAGGCAAGACAGAATGCATAATATAAAAGATACTGCATCACATATTCAAAGGAAGATTTAAGACAAAAACCAATATCAACTCTATAGAAATTTATACATATCTAATGTTGTATCATATATTTATAAACTTGGTGAGTAGTCTTAGATCTTTCATTCTCCCTATTTTCAATCTTGTGGATTTTGAAGACATTCACTGAGATAGCAAAAGTGACTTTTTTTTTCTTTTTCTCCTCTTCATCTTCCTCTTGTTCCTCTCTTCCTCCTATTCCTGTTGATTTTATTTTATTTTATTTTCCTTTTTGGAGAGGGGAAGGCAGAGCAATTGGGGTTAAGTGACTTGCCCAAGGTCACAAGGCTAGTAAGTGTTAAGTGTCTGAGGTCGGGTTTGAACTCAGGTCCTCCTGACTTCAGGGCAGGTGCTCTATTCACTGTGCAACCTAGCCTCCCCATTCCTGTTTATTTTAAGAGTTACATAAATGTAATAATCATTCTGGAATAGATTGTCCCAAATCCCTGGGTAGAAGACAGAAATGAGGGTAGCATGCTATTTTGCTAAAAGCCATGGAAGTTGTCTTTTTGCCAATTCAAGGAGAGAGGGCATATATTGTGGGATTAGAATTGGAGGTTGGAGTTTTTCTAATAATAACAGAGCTTGAAATATCTATGGAGAAGGATTTGGAAAAGAGAATTGAAGGGAGTTGGAGAACAAGAGACAGACTTAGAAGTGTGTGTGTGTGTGTGTGTGTGTGTGTGTGTGTGTGTGTGTGTGTGTGCGCGCGCGTGTGTGTAAATCTCAGGAGCTAAATAACAGTGACTGGTCAGCCTACCCAGCCCCACCCAAGATATTACTGAGCCAGGAAGAACTGAAATAATTGACCCAATAATCAACAGGTGTCAGGAAATAAAAGAGGGCTTAGTTGTGGTAGAGAAGGGAGAGAGAAGATAGAAGAGGGCCAGCAGACATCTGGGCTTGACACACTGGTTGCACCCACCTATTCAAAGACAAAAAAAAGTTCCAAGAAAAAGTCTGTTCTTTCCCCCAACTCTCACTTTTTATATCAGTCTATTAAGTGACAAGGTTTTATTTTATACAGAGCTTCTGGTACACTCAAGTTTTGCCATAATGTTAGGAGGTTGGGGATTAATTAGAGACAAACATAAATTTGAATTAAAGCAAAGAGCCAGACTTCTGCCTAAATGCTAGAACTTTTTTTTTTTTTTGACTGGGAGCTTTTGAGCAATTGTGATTGCATTCCTAACTCTCATATAAACTCTATAAAGCAGAAGGTGCTAACAAACTGCTGATGTAGACTGATTTAGGACATTTAGGCTCCCAGAAAAGCTCCTACACCGCCCATGCCGGGCTCGAGGCGGGGTCTGTCACGCCTCCCATGAGCCGCTTCCCCTCGCAATGGTGCAGGCCGAGTGCTCCCCCTCCTCTCTGGCCGCCTGGAGCCCGTGGGCTTTGCGTGTAACGTGTGCGGCCTCCTGGGCCTGGGCCCAGGCCCGGGGCCCTGGGGGGTCTACTGCAGCCTGGAGCGGGGTCAGCTGCTGCTCTCAGTCAGCTCCTTCTCAGGCACCATGGTGCAGCTCCCACTGCAGCGCTCCCCATTCTGCCCCTTCTCGGCCCTGGAACAGCAGCCCCCCCCCGGAGCTGCGGGGGCAGAAGCAGCCACCCGACCACGGAGTGGACTTGGAGGTGGCGGTCATCCTCCAGTCGCATCACCAGACTGTGCTCCTGACCTGGAGGGCCCCGAGCATGCACACGGTCCCCAACCTCTATGGCCCTCCAGGTGGACACGTGAAACTGGACGAGGAGCTGCTGGATGGGGGTCTTCGGGAGCTGTGGGAGGAGACAGGTCTGCAGCTGCCTCAAGGCCAGTACTCCTGGTTCCCTCTGGAACTATGGGAGTCTGCCTATCCCCCCATGCTGAGCCAAGGCCACCCCAGATATCACCACATTGTTCTCTATGTACTGGTGACTTCCCAGGAAACAGAGCAGCAGCTACAGGAACGAATCCAGCCCAATCAGGAAGAGGTGAGTGCCTATTCCTGGCTGAAACCAGATGTATTGGCGGCAGTGACAGCCTCTGAAGATGGACCAGAGATGACCAAACCTTTCCTTCCACCTCTGCTGCCCTTTGTTCAGGCAGTGGAGCTTCAGAGAGATGTGGCCCAAAGTCTGGACCTGCCTGTGTCAACTCTGCTTCGGAAATCTCTGAACAAGAGGAAAGGTGAGGAGTCAGCATGGGAACCATATTTGCTCTTGGTCTCTGAAGAGGTCCTCAAAGTTTCACACATACCCCTCCCCAAAGCCAGAATCAGAATAAAACTGGACATCGGATGCCAACCCTCCTCAGCCCCATTAAGAAAGCCAAGTAGATGTGACACTCTTCATTTCCCTATGGACATACATAGGATTCACAACCTTTATTGGCGGTGAGAACATTTGCTACAACTTTGGAAACATAAAATTAAATTAAAACAAAAGTAAAAAAAAATTCCCCCTATTTGGGTTGGAGGATGAGTCCTTATAGTATATAACATACTCAACTAGTTGATGTTTATGTTTATCTTCCCATTTGTATTGTAAACTTCTGGAGATAGAGCCTGTGTCTTACGGTGCATTTTTATAACCTATACTATATTACACAATGTTTTGTACATAGTAGGTCCTCAATAAATGGTTATGGAATAGGCATATAGATATGTTGATTGATAGAATATGAATAATTTTCAACAAGTATAAAAAGTAGCCTAAGGTAATTCAAAGAAATAAAACTTATGTGATAAGGAAATATCCATTGTAAATATAATATCCATTTAAAAACTTAAAAAAGGATTTTGAACTTAAGCATATTTTAAAAGTTTTATTCATGCTTTCTAATTTTATTTTCTAAAATTTTATTCACTTTTTCTTTTTGGAGGGCAATTGGGGTTAAGTAACTTGCCCAAGGTTACACGACTAGGTTTTTGTTTGTGGTTGCTTTAAGTGTCTGAAGCCTGATCTGAACTCAGGTCCTTCTGACTCCAGGGCCACCCCTGCGTCACCTAGCCACCCCTCATTTTTTCAATGAACAAAAATTTATTTTCTCTCTGTCCCCTCTCTCCCATTGCGTAAAGAAAAGAAAAACCCTTGTTAACCAGTATATGCCAAATATAATAAATATATCCCTTCATCAGTCATGTATATATTCCTTATCTATCTATATCTAAAGACAGGGGGAAGAGCAGGGAAGAAAGTGGGAAAGATAGAGATGTATTTTATCATGCCATTGCATATCTCCGTCTTTATCATACAATACACACACTCACACACACAAAATCTTTTTCTAAGAAACTTTACGACAATTAAACATGTCCCACATTTAATTAGTGCACAAAACTGGAAAGTGTATTGTACCCACATGCCTGGAGATTTGTGTGGGTGGTCTGAAAGTTTTAAATTTGTAATGCAATCCAGTATAGATTTATAAAACAAGACTCCATGAAACACTGAGGTGGCATTCACGTTGCATGTTAATATGTATAAATATTTGAATAAGTTCAGTGTCTACTTAATTTTCTACCCTTATTTTGGGGAAAAATTGCAGACAGTGCCATCAAAATGCCATTAAATTCTAAAACCAGTTGGATATAATTGAAGACATCCTGAAGTCTGTGACTGTGCCATGTAGGGAGACGAGAGGCTACCCAGCTTATGTCCTGCCGCCTTGTTTCTGCAGGCAGATAAATAGAATTCTGTACGGGCTGTCTTTCTATTACCCAGGGAGAAGCTGCCCTTGGACATTTCTGTCAGCTGGCAAAGTAATGATCCCATTTCCTGTTGAAACAAGCTATCCATTTGCTGCAAAAATAATGTTTGTTCAAGGAGAAAAAAAAAGGCAACAGACCAAGAAGACCTACTTGGTTCAGCTTAAAGAAAAGTGTATTTGTATCCAATACACTGGAGGCATTGTTTCAGAACAGATCATCTTTATGCTGTGGTTGTCCTGCAAGGTTGCCAGGAGCAGTGTGAGAACATTGGTCTCCTGGGTTAAGGCAGAGCAGGGTCCCTTTTCATTTGTACATTCCAATTTCTTCCCCCAAACACAGTTTCCACATCTAGTAGTTTTCTGCTTTGTTTTTGCTTTTGTTTTTACAGCTGCTATAAGGTGTTGTATTTCTGTTTGATCATAGTGGAAAGATATCTCGCATCACACCTAGGGGCTACTGCCCTAACTGTGCCACTCAGTACTTGAAATGTTCCTCCTTGATGTTTATATCCCATATCACATATAATTTCATAGTGCAGAAGTGTTGCAGAGAAGCCAGTAACATATTTGGAAATGGAAAGACCTGGGCTTAACTTGTCCCAATGGCATTGTCATTTTCTGTATGGTTCCTTATAGGCAAGTTACTGAAAATCTTTGTGCCTTTTGGTATTTCACCAATGATATCATCTGCTTTGGTAGAGGGGCTTCCCACACCAAAGATCCTTGAATTTTAATATTATATCATCTAGAGAGAATGAGACCTCCTATTCATCCAGACCTGAAGCTTCCACATTTGTAAATTTGTCCTCAAGTATCTAGTACAACACTACAGATTCTCATGAAATATAGAATTGATTTCTAATGCTCCTAATGATACTTCTCTGTTCTATTAATTTTTCAGATGCTTTCTCATTCCTTTTTTCCAATTTTAAAAACTTTTACTTAAAGTTGAGTTCCAAATTCAATAGAAGAATCTCTTTCCTTTCATCCCCTCCCTGAGTTGCTAAGCAATCAGATATGTTACACATGTGCAATTGTCTAAAACAGTCCTGTATTAGTCATTTTGTACAAGAAGACAAATTTAAAAAATGAAAGAAATAAAGTGAAAATAAGCATGCTTCACTCTGTATTCAATCAATATCAGTTTTGTTTTGGTTTTTTTTGAGGTAGATAGTATGTTTCATCATTAGTCCTTTGGGATTGTCTTGGATCATTGTATCCTGGAGAATACCTAAATTATTCACAGACCATCATCAAACAATATTGATGTTATTGTGTACAATGTTCTCCTGTTTTTTTTTTCACTTCACCATGCATCAATTCATGTAAGTCTTTCCAGGTTTTTCTGAAATAATCCTGCTTGACATTTCTTATAACACAGTAATATCCCATTATAATCATAGACCACAGCTTGTTTAGCCATTCCCCATTTGGTAGGCATCCTTTTGATTTCCAATTCTTGGCAACCAGAAAAAGAGCTATTATAAACATTTTTATATAAACAGGTCATTTTCCCTTTTTTTGGATGTCTTTGGGACATAAATGTAACAGTGGTTGTTCTGGATAAAAGGGTATGTATAGTTTTATAGCTCTTTGGGCATAGTTCCAAATTGCTCTCCATAAAGTTTGGATAAGTTTACAACTTATTAGTGCATTAGGCTCTCAGTTTCCCACACCCCCTAGAACATTCAATATTTTCCTTTTTGTCATATTATCCAATCTGATAGGTGTGAGGTGATACCTCGGGGTTGTTATAATTTGCTTTTCTCTGATCAGTAGTGATTTAGAGCATTCTTCATATGATTACAGATAGCTTTTATATGGGTATTTTATTTAATTTTTGCATTGATATTCATTAGAGAAATTGGTCTATAATTTTCTTTCTGTGTCATGGTTCATCCTAGTTTGGGTATATGTACCATATTTGTGTCATAAAAGGAATTTGGTAGGATTCTTCCTTCACCTATTTTTCCAAATAGTTTATAGAGTATTATGGTTGATTGTTTAAATGTTTGGTAGAATTCATCGAACTCCTTTGTTTTCCCATACATCATATTCCAAGCCTCCATTTTTTAAATGTGGATGCTGCTAAATTCTGTGTAATCTTGACCATAGCTGCTTGATTTCTGAATTCTTTTTTTTTTTTAATTTTTGGTTGCTTTCAATATTTTCTCCTTTATCTGTGAGGTCTGAAATTGGGCTATGATGTTCTCAGGAGTTTTCATTTTGGAATCTCTTTCAGACAGTGATTGGTAAATTCTTTCAATTTACATTTTGCCCTCTGGTTCTAATACATAAGGATAGTTTGTTTGTTTATTTGTTTTTGGTTTTTTGTTTGTTTTGTTTTTGTTTATTTTTGCTTTTTTTTTTTTTTTTTTTTTGCTTTTTGGAGGGCAATTGTGGTTAAGTAACTTGCCCAAGGTCACATGGCTAGGTTTTTCTTTATGTGTGCATTAAGTGTCTGAAGTAGGATCTGAACTCAGGTCCTTCTGACTCCAGGGCTGAGGCTCTACTCACTGCTCCACCTAGCTGCCCCTGTTTGTTTGTTTTTTATAATTCCTTGAAAGGTATTGTCCTGGCTCCTCCTCCTCCCACTCCCCACCCTCCTCCTCTTCCTTCTCCTCCTCTTCTAGGTCACTTGTTTTTCCAATAACAAATATCACATTTCTTCTATATTTTTATGTTTTATTTTCTTTTATAATCTCTTGATGTCTCATAGAGTTGTTAGTTTACATTCAGTCAATTCTAATTTTTAAGGAATTGTTTTCTTCAGTGAACTTTTTTACTTCCTTTTCCATTTGGCCAATTTCTAAGGGAGTTATTTTCCTTGGTAAATTTTTGTATATCTTTTCCTATGTTATTTACTTTTCTTCATGATTTTCTTGTGTTACTCTCATTTCTTTTCCCAACTTTTTCTATATCTATAATTTGCTTTGTAAACTCTTTTGTAGGTTCTTCCAGGATTCTTTTTGGGCTTGAGATCAAATTACATTTTTCTTTGAGATTTCATGTGCTATCATTTTGACACTATTGTCCTCTTCTCTTTATGTCTTGATCCTCCCTGCCACATAGTAAGTTTCTTAAAATTGAGCTCTTAAATTTTTTTTTGCTAATTTTTTCTGCTTTTTTTTGTGACTTGGTGTTTTTATGTGAGAGTTGGGTTCTACTCCTGCACAGTCCCAAACTTTTTGCGCTGGGGCTGTTGCTCTTAGTGCTGGCTTTTACTGGGCTTCAGGCCTAAACTTTTTGTTTTCTCAGGAGACTAGGCTTCCTTTCTGGCTTGTATTGGGGGATGAGGCCCTAGGTGTGGGCTTTAACTGCTTCCTTGGCATGACCCTGCTGGTAGGTTGCTATAGAAACAGGGTTTCTTTGCTAGTAGGCACCCAGGGGATGATTCAGTACTGGTCAACAATGGGATCAAAGCTTGGAGAGGTCTGTTTCATAGGTGGAGTCCCTGATGTGGGGCCTTGCTGTACTGACGATTTGCAAGAGTGTTACATAATTCATTTCTGCCAGATTTTGAATTACAACTTCCTCCCCCCCTTTTTTTCCCTAGTTCCCACCCCAGAATAGCAGTCCCACAGGATATCCCCTCATTGAATCTGCTCTCTCCCATATCTTCTTCTATACCCCCCTTGACTCTCCCAGTAGAGCAAGGCGAATCTCTGTGCCCCAATGCCTGTACATCTTATTTCCCAATTATATGCAAAATAGTATTAATCATAGTATTTATACATTTTTACACATTTGATTTTAAAACTTTGAATTCCAGATTCATTCCCTTCCTCTCTTGTTACCCAACCTTACAGGGAAGATAAGCAATTCAGTATATGTTGTGCATATGTAGCTTTGCAAAACATTAACATAGTAGATACATTGTAAAAGACTGACTATATTTCTTTCCCTCCTATCCTGACTCTCACTTTGTCAATTACCTACTTTGATCCTGTCCCTTTTCATAAGTGGATACCTCCAACTTCCCTACCCACCTTCCCTCCTGCTATTCCTTCCATCATTCCCCCTCTCAACACCTTCCCCCCTACTCTCCTGTGGGGTGAAATGTCCTATTTAGTATGTATGTCATTCTCTCCCTGATTCAAATTCAATGAGAATGAGGTTTTGCCTTTTTTGCTTTCCTGTTCTTCCCCTCGCTTGTAACCATTTTCCCTTGCCTGTCCTCTATGATAGTGTTTACCCCATTCTGTCTCTCCACAACTCCTCTCAATATATTCCTCTCTCACCTCTTAATGTCACCTTTTAAGTATCATCCCTTCCTATTAAATTCGACCTGTGTACCCTATCTATATATTCCTGTAAACATATATACACACATTCACATATTTATTCATATGCCCATATACCCTTCTTTAACTATTTTCACACTGAGAAAAGTTTCATCAGTTCCAGTTATTGTTTTTCCATGTAGGACTGTATATAGTTCAACTTTGATAAGTTCACTTTGATTTCTTTTCCCTGTTTACCTTCTCAATCAAATCTTGCATCTTATATTTGAATGTCAAATTTTCTATTCAACTCTGGTTTTTTCCCTCAAGAATGCTTGAAAGTCCTCTGTTCCACTGAATGACCATATTTTCCCTGGAAACATGATACTCAGGTTTTCTGGGTAGTTGATTCTTGGTTTTAATCCCAGGTCCTTTGCCCTGTGGAATATCATATTCCTAGCCCTTCGATCCCTCAGTGTAGAAGCTGCCAGGTCCTGTGCTATTCTGATTGCATTTCCACAATATTGAAATTGTTTCTTCCTGGCTGCTTTTAATATTCTCTCCTTGATCTGGGAATTCTGGAACCTGGCTATAATATTCTTAGGAGTCTTCTTTTTGGGATCTTTTTCAGGAGGTGATCAGTGAATTCTTTCAACCTCTATTTTGCCCTCTGGGTTAAAACATCAGGGCAATTTTCCTGGAGAATTTCTTGAAGGATGGTTTCTAGGTTCTTTCTTTGATCATGGTTTTCAGGTAGTCCAATAATTTTTAAATTATCTCTCCTGGATCTATTTTCCAGGTCAGTGGTTTTTCCCATGAGATATTTCATATTGCCTTCTATACTTTCATTTCATTTGTTTGCAGCTGTTTAACATCACTAGCTTCCCTTTGGTTCATTCCAAATCCGAAGGAAAGATTCCCCTCAATTAGCCTTTGAGATTCTCTTTCCATCTGGCAAATTTGGCTTTTTAAGGCATTCCTTTCCTCATTGCCTTTTTTAGCCTCTTTTGCCATTTAAGTTAGTCTATTTTTCAGTGTGTTATTTTCCTCAGTAAGGCTGTTGACTCTCCTTTCATAATATTTTCCTCAGTAAGGCTGTTGACTCCCCTTTCATAATTTTCTTGTATCATCTTCATTTTTCTTTCCAATTTTTATTCCATGTCTCAAAATCCTTCTGAAGGTCCTCTATGGCCTGTAGCCAGCTCTTATTTTCATTTGGGGCTTGTGGTGCAGGAGTTCTGAACTCCCTGTCCTCTTCCTGTTCCATGCTTCGATCCTCTTTGCCCCCAAAATAGGAGTCTAATGTTTCATTTTTCTGTTTATTTTGTTTCCTTTGCCTAGGCATGTTGCCACTCAATTACTTGACTTTTGGGCTTGTTGCCACAGTAGGACTCTGCCACCAGTCAAGGGAGCTTTAGTCCCAAATGCTGAGGTTATCCCAGCTGTTGGAGGTATTAGTTGGGTGGCCTCTCTGTATCCTCCACATGCTCTGGCAACTTGGTCATATACCCCAAGACCTCTACCCCAGACCACAATCCAGATCCATGAAGGTTAAATCAAGGGAGATTACCACCAAGACTGATCACTGGATCTCCTTTCAGTTAGCAGGGCAGGAACTGAAGCTGCTGCTTGTGTCTGTAGCTGTGCTGAAGCTTCTCAGTGGCTTCTTGCCCCCAGGGAAAGGATCCATGACCTCTCCCAAATAATGAGTCCCAAAGTCCATACTGCACTAACCTCTCACTTTGTTCTAGGTATCTATGTATTGGTAATTCTGGAAACAGCACAGCTGCTGATGTTCTGAAATCTCTCCAGCTAGCTACTGGTCAGGCTGCCCTGGGGCTAAAACCTCTAACTCACTCAGGCCTGGGCTCAGCTCCCAGAGCCCTTCACTGGATGCTCCTTGCAGGGCTGCTGGGCTGTTCTCAGCTGGAGGTTAGCTTCTCTATGTTATTTTATGGGTTCTGAGGCTCCAGAGGTTGTTTACAGTCCCCTTTCACATGAGTTTGGAAATTGTGGGAGTCAGAGCTACATGGAGGAGCTGTTTCTACTCCACCATCTTGACTCCGACCCTATTAAATCAATTTTAAAGTTGAGAATTTGAGGCAGAGGTTCAATGACTTGCTCAGGGTCACACATTTAAAGTTTTAGGCTGAATATACCCTTAGATTGTCCTGTCTCTAGAGTACTACTCTATTGCAGTGCTTACATTTTTTCCACTCATGAACCCTTTTTGCCTAAGAAAATTTTACACTACCTTGGTAGTGTATATGGAAGGTATATAAAATAGATATAGATATACAACACCTAAATAGATGTTTGAATAACATAAAAATACAATAGGCATGTAAAATACATATATAAAAATTCACTGATAATAAATCATAAAGTAATTTATTTTAAAACAATTCCTTGGCATACATATAATTTCACCATTTATTAAAGAAACAAGCAAATTTACATAGTAATTAGATAAATGTGTTTGTTTATTTTCACAAAAAGAATCAAATCTTGGCTGAATATTTGATACTGATGAGCATCTTCAATGTTTTTCAGACTTGATTGATATTTTGTCTTTATAATTACTAAGGCTGAAAATAACCCGTCAAAATACACATTATGAAATGGAAGAAATGTTTCTTTTTTCTTTTTTTTTAAAATGCTTTATTAACTTCTGTTTTACAACATTCATTTCCACCAGATTTTGAGTTACAATCATTTACCCCCGCCCTGTTTTTCCCCTACCAACCCTACTAGATTAGCAGTCCTGCAAGATATCCCTTCCTCCAATCTGCTCTCTCCCATACCTTCTCCCATACCCCCTTCATCTTTTCCATTAGAGGAAGTTGAATCTTTGTGTCCCAATGCCTGCACATCTTATCTCCCAATTACAAGCAAAAGAGTATTAATAATAGTATATATATATATATATATATATATATATATATATATATATATATATATATATATATATATATATATATATATATATATTTATATATATTTGAAACCTTTAATCTTAAGACCTCGAATTTCAGATCCATTTCCTTCCTCCCTTGTCACCCATTCCCTCTTGGAAGATAAGTAATTCAGTATATGTTGTACATGTCTAGCTATGCAAAACATTATCATAGTAGATATATTGTACAAGGCTGCTTATAATTCCCTCCCACTCATCCCACCCCCACCTGGTCCATTCCCCACATGATCCTGTCCCTCTTCTATAGTGGGTACTTCCAACCTCCCCTCCCCCCAAGAATGCCCTCCCATCCGTCATCCCTCCTCTCATCCCCCTTCCCCCTACTCTGCTGCAGGTTGAGATATCCCTTTTAGTATGTATGTCATTCTCTCCCTGAACCAAATTCAATGAGAATGTGGTTTTGCCTTTTTGCCTTCCTATTCTCTCCCTCCCTTGCAACCACTTCCCCTTGCTTCTTCTACATGAGATAGTTTACCCAACCCTGTCTCTCCCCATCTCCTCTTGCCACTTTTCTCTCTCACCTCATAATTTCATCCCTTGAGTATTCTACCTTCCCAAAAAATTCAACCTGTGCCATCTATCCATATATAACTGTAACCATATACACACACATTCACATATGTATTCATATGACCACACACCCTTCTTCCATTATTTTCATAGTGAGAAAGATATCATCAGTCACAGTTATTGTTTTTCCATGTAGGAATGTAAATAGTTCAACTTTGATACGTTCCTTTTGATTTCTTTTCCCTGATTACCTTCTCAGGCATCTCTTGCTTCTTGTGTCTGGATGTTAAATTTTCTATTCAACTCTGGTTTTTTCCTCAAGAATGCTTGGAAGTCCTCTATTCCACTGAATGACCATATTTTCCCCTGAAACAAAATACTCAGTTTTGCTGGGTAGGTGACCCATGGGTTCATTCCCAGTTCTTTTGCCCTCTGGAATATCATATTCCATGCCCTTCTATCCCTCAGTGTAGAAGTTGCCAGGTCCTGGGCTATTCTGATTGTGTTTCCACAATACTGAAATTGTCTCTTCCAGGCTGCTTGTAGTATTTCCCCTTTGATCTGGGGATTCTGGAACCTGGCTATAATATTCCTTGGAGTTTTCTTTTTGGGATCTTTTTCAGGAGGTGATCTGTGGATTCTTTCAACCTCTATTTTGCCCTCTGGATTTAAAACATCAAGGCAATTTTCCTTGAGAATTTCTTGAAGGGTGGATTCTAGGTTCTTTCTTTGATCATGGCTTTCAGGTAGTCCAATAATTTTTAAATTGTCTCTCCTGAATCTATTTTCCAGGTCAGTAGTTTTTCCCATGAGATATTTCACATTGCCTTCTAATCTTTCCTTTGTTTGGATCTGCTTAACAGCATCTTGATTTCTCATGAAGTCATTAGCTTCCATTTGCTCCAGTCTAAGTCTGAAGGAATGAATCTCCTCATTGAACTTTTGAGATTCTTTTTCCATCTGGCAAATACGACTTTTTAAGGCATTCTTCTCCTCATTGCCCTTTTGGGCCTCCTTTGCCATTTGAGTTAGTTTATTTTTTAAGGTGTTGTTTGCCTCAGTCAGGCTGATGACCCTCATTTCATACTTTTCCTGCATCCTTCTCATTTCTCTTTCCAATTTTTCCTCCACTTCTCTTATTTGATTTTTAAAGTCTTTCTTAAGGTCCTCTATGGCCTGCAACCCACTCATCTTTTCCCCTAGTGCTTTTGGAGCAGGACTTCTGACCTCACAGTCCTTTTCCCGCTCTATGCCCCCAAAATAGGCACCTAGGGATGCATTTTTCTGTTTCCTTTGCCTTGGCATGTTGCCACTTAATTACTTGACTTTTAGGCTTGTTGCCCAAACGTGTCCCGAATGTGTGGGAGGGCAACTTCCGTTTCTAGCAAGCTGTAAACCCACCCACGACTTCCACCCCAGATCACAATCCAGATCCAAGGAGGTTAAAGCAAGAGTGATTTTCCCCCAAGACTGATCACTGGATCTCCCTACAGTTCACAGGCCAGGAGCTGGAGCTGCCTCTGAAAACTACAAAAGGGTGTGTCTCCTCAGTGGCTTCTAGCCCCCAGGGGAGGAAGCTGACGCATTCCCCAAATACTGGTTCCAAAGTCCATGGGGCACTCACCTCTCACTTTGTCCTAGGCATGTCTATGTTGATAATTCTGGAGTCACCACAGCTGCTGGTGTTCTGGGGTTCCTCAAGCTGGCTGCTGGCCCTACTGCCCTGGGGCCAAAACCTTGGCTCACGGGGCTTGGCTTGGCTCCCCTTGCTCTGATGTTGCGTGGTGCCAGCTCCCAGAGCACTATGCTGGTCCTTCCTGCAGGGCTGCTGGGCTGTCCTCAGAGGAAGGTTAGCTTCTCTGTGTTGTTCTGTGGGTGCTGGGGCTCCAGAATTTGTTCAGATTCCCCTTTTACATAATTTGGGGGGAATCTGGGGCAGAGTGGCTTGGATGAGCTGTTTGTACTCCACCATCTTAGCTCCACCCCAGAATAATTGTTTCTAGATGTTTCTAGAAATTGGTGAAAATTGTCCTAATCTCAAGCTAAAATTCAATTAAAGATTTTTTTAAGGAAAAATTTATTAAACTCCTTGGTGGTTGAGTGACATGACAGCATACACAGTACACAGTTTGCTTGTTGTAATTTTAGAACTGAGGCTGTACTGAAGTTCCAAGATGCAACCCAGGCAAGCACTACCAGAAATACCTCATATTCATGATATGTTAGATTATGAATTAATTTGGTTGTTGTATATTCAAAAACCTTTTACTGTTGCCAAATTTTTCAAAACTCCCACTTTTACTCATATGACCCCGTATGGGGACCCTACCTACAGTTTAAGAAGCAGTATTTTCTTTCTTTTTTTGTTTTTAAAATTTTAAATATATTTTAAAATTTATTTTTAGTTCTCAACATTAAATTCCATAAGACTTTGAGGTACAAATGTTTTCCCCATCTTTCCCCTACCCCATGACAGTAAGCCAACTGAACACCCCTTTCCCCAATCTTCTATCTTATATCCTCCGCCATACCCCCTCTAATTTTCTAGTAGGGCAAGATGGATTTCTATACCCCAGTAACTATATATCTTATTTCCAAGTTGCATGTAAAAAGCATTTTTTTAAACATTTGTTTTTAAAATTTTGATTTCCAGATTCTTTCCCTTATTTCCTCCTCACTCACCCTCACTGGGAAGATAAAGAATTCAATATATGTTGTATATGTGTACTTATGCAAAACATTTACATAATAAATATGTTGTTAAAGACTAACTATAGGGGCGGCTAGGTGGCACAGTGAGTAGAGCATCGGCCCTCGAGTCAGAAGGACCTGAGTTCAGATCCGACCTCAAACACTTAATGCACACACAAACAAAAACCTAGCCGTGTGACCTTGGGCAAGTTACTTAACCCTAATAGCCCCCCCCCACAAAAAAAAAAGACTAACTATATATATATATATATATATATACCTCCATTCTATCCTGCTCCCTACTTATTCTATTTCCTACTTTGACCCTGTCCCTTTTCAAAAGTATGTACTTCTAACTACCCTCTCCCCCATGTGTCCTCCCTACTATCATCTCCCCTCTTTCTTTTTTTGCTTTTTTTTGGAGGAGGGTGGGTAGGGCAATTGGGGTTCAATTACTTGCCCAAGGTCACATGTATAGTTTTTGTGTTAATTGACTGAGGTAGGATTTGAACAAAGGTCCTCCTGTCTCCAGGGCCTATGCTCTATTCACTGTGGCACCCAGGCACCCTATATCAGGCCCCCACCTCTTATCCCCTTCCCACCTACTTTACTGTAGGGTAAGATACCCAAATGAGGATGTATGTTATTCTCTCGATAAGCCAAATTCAATGACAGTAAGGTTGACCCATTCGTTCCCTTCCACCTTCCTGCTCTTCCCCTCTATTGTAACAGTATTCTCTTGCCTCTCTTGTATGAGATAATTTGCCCTAGTCCCTCTCTTTTTATCCTCTCATATTCCTCTCTCACCTCTTAATTTTATTTTTTATATATCATCCCTTTATATTCAACTTACCCTGTGCCCTCTATGTATACATGTACACACATATACACCCAAACATATATATGTATGAATACATATATGCATATATATTCCCTTCAACTATCTTCAAACTGAGAAAAGTCTCATGAGTTACAATTATTGTTTTTCCATGTAGGAATGTAAATACTTCAACTTCAGTGAGTTCCTTATGATTTCTTTATCCTGTTTACCTATTCATGCTTCTCTTGCTTCTTCTATGAGAAACTCAAATTTTCTGTTCAGCTCTGTTTTTTTTTTTTCATCAAGAATGCTTGAAAATACTCTATTTTCCCATGAAGTATTATACTCAGTTTTGCTGGGTAGGTGATTCTTGGTTTTAATCGTAGCTCCTTGGAGGTCCAGAATATCACATTCCAAGCCCTTCCATTCCTTAATATAAAAACTGCTATATCTTGTGTTAATCCTGATTGTATTTCCACAATACTCAAATTGTTTCTTCATGGCAGCTTGTAATAGTTTCTTCTTGACCTGGGAACTCTGAAATTTGCCTATGATATCCCGAGGAGTTTACTTTTAGGTATCTTTTTCAAGTGTTGATTGGTCAATTCTTTCCATTTCTATTTGAACCTCTAGTTCCAGAATATTAGGACAATTTTCCTTGAGAATTTCTTTTAAGCATGATTTCTAGTTTTTGTGGTTTTTTTTTTGGATCATTGCTTTCAGGTAGTCTAATAATTTTTAAATGATCTCACCTGGATCTATTTTCCAGGTCAGTGGTTTTTCCAATGAGATATTTCACATTGCCTTATATTTTTCATTTGTTTGGATCTGTTCCATAGTATCTTGATTCCTCATAAAGTCATTAGCTTCCATTTGCTCCAAACTAATTCTGAAAGAATGATTCTCTTCAGTGAGCATTTGATATTCTTTTTCCTTCTGGCATGTGGGTTGGGGAGAGAGGTAAGAGGGAGTAACAAATTGTACTAAATGGATATTGCATCAGAATAATACTGAATAATCAACCTTCAAGAAATTCTCAAGGAAAATTGCCTCATGTGTTAGAACCAGAGGGTAAAATAAAGGCTGAATGAATCCACCAATCAACTCTTGAAAAAGATGCCAAAAAAAAAAAAAAACTCCTAGGAATATTATAGCTGGGTTCTGGAGTTCCCAGATTAAGGAGAAAATATTACAAGAAGTCAAGAAGAAACAATATGAATCTTGTTGAAACACAACCAGGATAACACAGGATCTGGAAGGTTCTACACTGAGGGATCAAAGGGATATGAATATGATACTCTGGGGGTCAAAGGAGTTGGGATTAAAACCAGGAATCATCTACCCATCAAAACCGAATATCATGTTCCAAGGGAAAACATGGTCATTCAATGAAATAGAGAACTTTCAAGCACTCTTTTTTTATTAAACAAATGCTTTATTAACTTCTGTTTTACATCATTCATTTCCGCCAGATTTTGAGTTACAATCATTTTCCCCCGTTATTCCCCTACCCAACATCCCAGAATAGCAGTCCCACAAGATATCACTTCCTCCAATCTGCTCTCTCCCCTAGCTTCTCCCATACCCCCTTCGACTTTTCTATTAGAGGAAGGTGAATCTTTGTGTCCCAATGCCTGCACATCTTACCTACAATTATAAGCAAAAGAGTATTAATAATAGTATTTATATATATTTGAAACATTTTATGTTAAGACCTCGACTTTCAGATCCATTTCCTTCTTCCCTTGTTACCCATTCCCTCTGGGGAGATAAGTAATTCAGTATATGTTGTACATGTCTAGATATGCAAAACATTACCATAGTAGATATATTGTACAAGGCTGCTTATAATTGCCTCCCACTCATCGCATCCCCCACCTGGTCCATTCCCCACATGATCCTGTCCCTCTTCTACAGTGGGTACTTCCAACCCCCCCCCCCCAAGGATGCCCTCCCATCCATCATCCCTCCTCTCATCCCCCTTCCCCCTATTCTGCTGCAGGGTGAGATATCCCATTTAGTATGTATGTCATTCTTTCCCTGAACCAAATTCAATGAGAATGTGGTTTTGCCTTTTTGCCTTCCTATTCTTCCCCTCCCTTGCAACCACTTCCACTTGCTTCTTCTACATGAGATAGTTTACCCTACCCTGTCTCTCCCCATCTCCTCTTGCCACTTTCCTCTCTCACCTCATAATTTCATCCCTAGAGTATTCTCCCTTCCCAACAAATTCAACCTATGCCCTCTATCCATATATAACAGTAACCATCTACACACACATTCACATATGTACTCATATGACCACACACCCTTCTTCCATTATTTTCATAGTGAGAAAGTTATCATTAGTCATAGTTATTGCTTTTCGATATAGGAATGTAAATAGTTCAACTTTGATACGTTCCTTTTGATTTCTTTTCCCTGATTACCTTCTCAGGCATGTCTTCCTTCTTGTGTCTGGATGTCAAATTTTCTATTCAATTCTGGTTTTTTCCTCAAGAATGCTTGGAAGTCCTCTATTCCACTGAATGACCATATTTTCCCCTGAAACAAAATACTCAGTTTTGCTGGGTAGGTGACCCTTGGGTTCATTCCCAGCGCTTTTGCCCTCTGGAATATCATATTCCATGCCCTTCTATCCCTCAGTGTAGAAGCCGCCAGGTCCTGGGTTATTCTGATTGTGTTTCCACAATATTGAAATTGTTTCTTCCTGGCTGCTTGTAGTATTTTCTCCTTGATCTGGGGATTCTGGAACCTGGCTATAATATTCCTGGGAGTTTTCTTTTTGGGATCTTTTTCAGGAGGTGATCTGTGGATTCTTTCAACCTCTATTTTGCCCTCTGGATTTAAAACATCAAGGCAATTTTCCTTGAGAATTTCTTGAAGGGTGGATTCTAGGTTCTTTCCTTGATCATGGCTTTCAGGTAGTCCAATAATTTTTAAATTGTCTCTCCTGGATCTATTTTCCAGGTCAGTGGTTTTTCCCATGAGATATTTCACATTGCCTTCTAATCTTTCCTTTGTTTGGATCTGCTTAACAGCATCTTGATTTCTCATGAAGTCATTAGCTTCCATTGGATCCAGTCTAACTCTGAAGGAACAAATCTCCTCAGTGATTTTTTGAGATTCTTTTTCCATCTGGCAAATTCGACTTTTTAAGGCATTTTTCTCCTCATTGCCCTTTTGGGCCTCCTTTGCCATTTGAGTTAGTCTATTTTTTAAGGTGTTGTTTTCCTCAGTCAGGCTGTTGACCCTCATTTCATACTTTCCCTGAATCCTTCTCATTTCTCTTTCCAATTTTTCCTCTACTTCTCTTATTTAATTTTTAAAGTCCTTCTTAAGGTCCTCTATGGCCTGGAACCCACTCATGTTTTCCCCTGGGGCTTTTGGAGCAGGACTTCTGACCTCACAGTCCTTTTCCCGCTCTATGCCCCCAAAATAGGAGTCTAGGGTTGCAATTTTCTGTTTCTTTTGCCTTGGCATGTTGCCACTTAATTACTTGACTTTTGGGCTTCTTGCCACACTATGGCTTTAAGGCCAGATAGAGGAATTTTTGTCCCGAACATGTGGGGGGCAACTTCCGTTTCTGGCAAGCTGTAAACCCACCCAGGACTTCCACCCTAGATCACAATCCAGTTCCAGGGAGGTTAAAGCAAGAGCAATTACCCCCCCCCCCCACCCCAAGACTGATCGCTGGATCTCCCTACGGTTCTGAAGGCCAGGAGAAGGAGCTGCCTCTGAAAACTACAAAATGGCTTGTCTCCTCAGTGGCTTCTAGCCCCCAGGGGAGGGGGCCCACGAATTCCCCAAATGGTCCCAAAATCCATAGGACACTAACCTCTTACTTTGTCCTAGGCATTTGTATGTTGATAATTCTGGAATCTCCACAATCTGGAGCCATGTCTATGTTGATAATTCTGGAACCCCAGAACGCAAGTAGCTGTGGCAACTCCAGAATTATCAACATAGACATGCCTAGGACAAAGTAAGAGGTTAGTGTCCTTTCAAGCACTCTTGATAAAAAAACAAGAGTTGAATAGAAAATTTGACATTCAGATACAAGAAACAAGATAAATGTGAGAAAGTAAACAGGGAAGAAAAATCAAAAGGAACTCATCAAAGTTGGACTATTTACATTCCTATATAGAGAAACGATAATTGTAATTTATGAACTTTTTTTCAGTATGAGGATAGCTGGAGGGAATATAAATGTGTGTGTGTGTGTGTGTGTGTGTGTGTGTGTGTGTGTGTGTGTGTGTATATATATATATATATATATATATATATATATATATATATATATATATATATATATATATATCACTAGGAAAGAAGATATACAGGCATTGGGGCAATCCATCTTGCCCTACTGGAAAGTTGGAGTGGGAATGGGGGTGGACATAGGAGAGAGCATAATGGGCAAGTGAGTATTTAGTGGGATTGCTGTTCTGGGGTAGTGGGTAGTGGAAAGTTGGGGAGGAAATTTATAATTCAAAATCTTCTGGAAATGAATTTTGTAGACTAAAAATAAACATAAAATAAAAAAAAAAACGAAATGATAGGGAAGCTGCATAGCCATACCAGATCTTAAATTGTATTACAAAGCAGCTATCATCAAAACTGTAAGGACTTGCCTTACTAGGCTGACACCAAACTTACCTCTCCAGCCACCTCCATGACTCTCCAATCGCCTTCTATGATTCTGGTCACCCCACTACAACCCTTCTGGTCACCCCACTATGACCCTTTGGAGAGTTCCTTTCCCGGTTGCCCCATGAACCCCTCAGGGGAGCCCTCTCCTCCGGAACAGACAAAGGAGTTCTGACACCATGTGTAGCAGCAAGCACCCCAATATCCCCATGGTGACTGCAAACACAGGTTCTTAGATCTGCTTTTCAAAAGGAAAGCAACTCAAAATGGGTTAACAAGCTTACTTTAATCAAACAAACATATATTACTTAGTTTGGGGGAAAAGGTCAGCACCCCAAACTTCAGAGTATATAGACAGATCACACAGACAGGCTTCCAAACTGTCCAACCATTATCAATATCAAAATCACCCTTACCAGAGAGGGAAGCATCAACATCTGGGTTTTCAAAGCATGGGGTGGGGGGGGCTCTGAACAATGCCTTCCCAGAGTCTCAGCTGGTCAAATCACACAACACTTCTCAAAGTGAGCCCCAAAGTAAAGCCTCAAATCAGGGATTATATAGTCTTCTCCTGGCTCAGAGAATGTAACCACCCTCTTGACCCACTGCCCAATCACACAGCTTCAAGGTGTGGTCATTCCTGAAAACCAAGCCTCCTACCACAGGCTCCATGTGACCACATTCAGCCTATTAGGGGGCGGAGTATATTTTCAAATCAAGGAAAGTTCTCAGAGTCACTTAAGTCAATCAAAGTCTCTTAAGCCAATCAAAGGGCCTAGGGGAAGGGAAGGTCTTCAAATCTGCATTTCCATCACACCAAGATGTAATGTATCTTGCCATTTAATCTCTTTCTCCTTCACAATCCCTTTTTCTCTCTCTCCCCCCTCTTTCACCTCACCTCCCTCTTTTTATTTCCTTCCCCCCCAACTCTGTTCCCCCACATGCCTCAGCAGCAGGCTTCTCAAAGGAGGGGGGTGCTCCCCTGTTAGCAACTCATGCTCAATTCCCCGTAAACCTTGAACCTGTGTTGGTTGTGGGGGGCAGGTGCAGAGACAAACACACAGGTGCCTCTAAGACCCAACGTGAGTAGAATGCCATCCTGAGTTCTCCTTGAGTTCTCAGAGTTTGGGTGAAATCTTTTTTTTTTTTTATACATTGGAAACATTTAATTTTAAAACTTCAAATTTCAGATCCTTTCTCTTCCTCCCTTATCACCCACTCCATCTGTGAAGATAAGCAAGTCAGTATGTGTTTTACATTTATATCTATGCAAAACATTACCATAGTAGATATATTGTACAAGGCTGCTTATAATTCCCTCCCACTCATCCCACTCCCCACCTGGTCCATTCCCTACATGATCCTGTCCCTCTTCTATAGGGGGTACTTCCAACCACCCCTCCCCCCAAGGATGCCCTCCCATCCATCTTCCCTCCTCTCATCCCCCTTCCCCCTATCCTGCTGCAGGTTGAGATATCCCATTTAGTATGTATGTCATTCTCTCCCTGAACCAAATTCAATGAGAATGTGGTTTTGCCTTTTTGCCTTCCTATTCTTCCCCTCCCTGGCAACCACTTCCCCTTGCTTCTTCTACATGAGATAGTTTACCCTACCCTGTCTCTCCCCATATCCTCTTGCCACTTTCCTCTCTCACCTCATAATTTCATCCCTTGAGTATCCTCCCTTCCCAACAAATTCAACCTATGCCCTCTATCCATATATAACTGTAACCATATACACACACATTCACATATGTATTCACATGACCATACACCCTTCTTCCATTATTTTCATAGTGAGAAAGATTTCCTCAGTCACATTTATTGTTTTTCCATATAGGAATGTAAATAGTTCAACTTTGATAAGTTCCTTTTGATTTCTTTTCCCTGATTACCTTCTCAGGCATCTCTTACTTCTTGCGTCTGGATGTCAAATTTTCTATTCAACTCTGGTTTTTTCCTCAAGAATGCTTGAAAGTCATCTATTCCACTGAATGACCATATTTTCCCCTGAAACAAAATACTCAGCTTTGCTGGGTAGGTGACCCTTGGGTTCATTCCCAGCTCTTTTGCCCTCTGGAATATCATATTCCATGCCCTTCCATCCCTCAGTGTAGAAGCTGCCAGGTCCTGGGCTATTCTGATTGTGTTTCCACAATATTGGAATTGTTTCTTCCTGGCTGCTTGTAGTATTTTCTCCTTGATCTGGGAATTCTGGAACCTGGCTATACTATTTCTAGGAGTTTTCTTTTTGGGATCTTTTTTAGGAGGTGATCAGTGGTTTCTTTCAACCTCTATTTCCCCCTCTGGGTCTAAAACATCAGGACAATTTTCCTTGAGCATTTCTTGAAGGGTGATTTCTAGGTTCTTTCTTTGATCATGGCTTTCAGGTAGTCCAATAATTTTTAAATTATCTCTCCTTGATCTATTTTCCAGGTCAGTGGTTTTCCCCATGAGGTATTTCACACTGTCTTCTATTTTTTTTCATTTTTTTGGATCTATTTAACAGCATTTTGATTTCTCATAAAGACACTAGCTTGCATTTGTTCCAGTCTAACTCTGAAGGAATGAATCTCCTCAGTGAGCTTTTGAGATTCTTTTTCCATCTGGCAAAGTAGGCTTTTTAAGGCATTCTTCTCTTCATTGCCCTTTTGGGCCTCCTTTGCCATTTGAGTTCGTCTATTTTTAAGGTGTTATTTTCCTCAGTCATACTGTTGACTCTCATTTCATACTTTTCCAGCATCCTTCTCATTTCTCTTCCCAATTTTTCCTCTACTTCTCTTGTTTGGTTTTTAAAATCCTTCTTAAGGTCTTCTATGACCTGTAACCTGCTCATATTTTCATTTGGGGCTTTTTGTGCAGGAGTTCTGACCTCACAGTCCTCTTCCTGTTCCATGCTTCGATTCTCTTTGCCCCCAAAATAGGAGTCTAATGTTTCGTTTTTCTGTTTATTTTGTTTCCTTTGCCTAGGCATTTTGCCACTTAATTACTTGATTTTGGGGCTTGTTGCCACAGTAGGACTCTGCCACCACACAGGGGAGCTTCCATCCCAAACATTGGGGTCTTCACAACTTCCAGAGGTGTTGGTTGTGTGGCCTCTGTAAAGCCTCCATCCACTCTGGCAAGCTGGATTCCCACCCCAGACCTCCCCTCCATACCACAGTCCAGATCCAAGCCAGTTAAAGCAAGAGCAATTCACCCCCAGACTGATTGCTGGATCTCCCTACAGTTTGCAGACCAGGAGCTGAATCTGCCACTGAAGCTGCAAAATGGCTTCTGTGCCATGGTTCCTCAGCTGCTTCTTGCCCCCAGTGGAAGAAGCTGTCACATTCCCCAAATACTGGTCCCAAAGTCCATAGGGCACTAACCTCTCACTTTGTCCTAGGCATATCTGTGTTGACAATTCTGGAATTGCCACAGCTGCTATTGTTCTTGGGTCCCTCCAGCTGGCTGCTGGCCCAGCTGCCCTGGGGCTAAAACCACGGCTCACAAGTGCCTGAGCTCGGCTCCCAGAGCATTTTGATCGGCTCCCAGAGCTTTGTGGTGTGCTGCACTGGACGCTCCCTGCAGGGCTGCTGGGCTGTATTCAGTGGGAGGTTAGCTTCTCTGTGTCATTCTGTGGGTGCTGGAGCTCCCGAAGTTGTTCAGAGTCCACCTTTTACATTGTTTGGAAGTGGTGTGGGTGGGAGGACCTTGGAAGTGCTGTTTCTACCCAGCCATCTTGGCTCCGCTCCCCCGAATGAAGTCTTAAAGGGCCCCAACACAAAACCACTTGGTACTGGCTAAGAAATAGAAGAGTAGATCAGTGGAAAACTTTAAGTACATAAGACATAGTAGTCAATGAAGGAATTTATGACCAAGCAAGAGTTTGAGAACATTATGAAATGCAAAATAGATAATTTTCATTTCATTAACTTTAAAAGTTTTTTGCACAAACTAAGCCAATATGATCAAGATTAGGAGGGAAGCAGAAAATTGGAAAAAAAATTACAACCAGTGTCTCTGATAAATACCTCATTTCTAAAATATATAGAGAACTGAGTCAAATTTATAATAATACAATTCATTCCCCAATTGATAAATGGTCAAATGATATGAACAGTTTTTAGAGGAAGAAATTAAAACTATCTGTAGTCATATGAAAAACTGCTCTAAATCACTATTAGAGAGATGCAAATCAAAACTACTCTGAGGCACCACATCACAACTATCAGATTGACTAACATGGCAAAACAGAAAAATGTTAAGTTTTGAAAACGATGTGGAAATGTTGGAAAACTAATTCATTTTTGGTGGAGTTCTGAGCTGATCCAACCACTCTGGAGAAAAATTTTCAAACTATCGCCAAAGGACTATAAAAATATGCATACCGTTTGACCTAGTAATACCACATCTAGGGCTGTATCCCAAAGAGATCATAAAAATGGTAAAAGGACACACAGGTGACAAAAATATTTAAGTCAGCTCTTTTTCTCATGGGCAAGAATTGGACACCAAGGGGATGCCCATCAATTGGGGAGTGGCTAAACAATTGTGCTATGTGAATGTAACAGAATACTATTATGCTATAAGAAATGAAGAGGTAAACTTCAGAGTAACCTGGAAAGACTTAAATGAACTGATGCTGACTGAGGGAACAACACCAGGAGAACATTTTCCATAGTAGCAGCCACAGTGTGCTGCTGATTTTGAGTTACATTTTCCCCCATTTTTTCCCTACCCACCACCCCACAATAGCAGTCCCACTAGATATCCCCTCATCCAATCTGCTCTCTCCCATATCTTCTTCCATACCCCCTTCGACTTTGCCATTAGGGCAAGGTGAATCTCTGATCCCCACTGCCTGGACATCTTATGAAACATTTAATTTTAAAACTTCGATTTTCAGATCCATTACCTTCCTCCCTTGTCACCCACTCCCTCTGAGAAGATAAGTAATTCAGTATGTGTTGTACATGTATAGCTATGCAAAACATTACCATAGTAGATATATTGTAAAAGACTGCTTATATTTCCCTCCCACCCATCTCACCTCCCACCTCATCCATTCCTTACTTTGATCCTGTCCCTCTTTGATAGTGGGTACTTCCAACCTCCCCTTCCCCCAGAATGCCCTCCCCTCCATCATGCCCCCCTCTCATCCCCCTTTCTCCTACTCAGGAGAGTGAGTGAAGGTAAGATATTCCATTTATTATGTATGTGATTCTCTCCTTGAGCCAACTTCAATGAGAATATGCTTTTGCCTTTTTGCCTTCCTGTTCTTCCCTCCCCTGCAACTACTTCCACTTGCCTCTTCTACATGAGATAGTTTACCCTACCCTGTCTCTCTCCATCTCCTCTTGCCACTTTCCTCTCTCACCTCTTGACTTCACCCCTTAAGAATCATCCCCTCCTTGGGGCGGCTAGGTGGTGCAGTGAGCAGAGCGCCGGCCCCAGAGCCAGAAGAACCTTAGCTCGGAGCCGGCCCCAGACACCCAACACACAAACAAAAACCCAGCTGTGTGAACCTGGGCAAGTCACCCAACCCCAATTGCCCTCCAAAAAAAAAGAAAAAAGAATCATTCCTTCCCATCAAATTCAACCTGTGCCCTCTATCCATGTATACCTGTGAACATATGCTGTGCTGCCTGCTCCCTGCAGGGCTGCTGGGTGTCCTCAGCAGGAGGTTAGCTTCTCTGTGCCGTTCTGTGGGTGCTATGGCTCCAGAAGTTGTTTGGAGCCCCCTTTCACATTGTTTGAAATTTGTGTGGGGCAGAGCACATTGGAAATGTTTCTACTCTGCCATCTTGGGTCCGCTCCCAATAGATTTTTATACTTAATGAAGTATGTTACTTGTCATTCAACCCAATCCAATGAGAGTAAATTTCATACAGTGCTCATCTCCCTCCCTCCTTTCCCTCTACTATGAGTTTTGTGTCTTTTCACTTTAGAAACTTAAACTTAAATAATTATCTTATTCCCTCCTTGATTCAAAAACAATGACAGTAAAGTTCATTAATGCTCATTTCCCTTCCATCTTTCCCTCTATTATAGCATGCTTTTATGTTTCTTCATGTGGTATAATTTGCCCCTTTTTTGCCCATTTTGATTGCCTATTTCCTGACTTTTAAAGTGAATTTCAGCTTCTGGGGTACCAAGGACTCTGAGCCTCACTTCTTAAGCTGGGAGCTACAAGCCTGGTTGTTGACTTCATGTGCTTTGGTTTCTTGGTGTCTAGACTGAGCTCAAGGCCAGGACTTTCAGTGTTTCCCCTGGGTTACTCTGAGGCTCACAGAGTAAGAAAAGGGGAGGGGTGGTATGGCCACTTCAGATTTCTGCCTCTGTGCCCTAGGCTGGAGTTCAGGCTGGCTCAGCATTTGGTAGTCAGTCACACTGGTGTCTGCAGATTCCCCTGGTTGTGCTAAAGCACACCTATGCTTCTGGTTTTAGTGTTTACTATCTCCATCCCTCTGGGATTAGGGATCTTTGGCTGGTCAGCTGTGATGGGACTTGTTGGGACATCTCTCACCCTTCACTTCAAGCTTGGCACAGCCTCAGTCACACTTTTCTTCTAGGACTGCTAAGCCTCTTGCAGGTTCCACTATTTCAGGATTTTATACTGGGGCAATAATCTCTGTGTTTTCATGGCCAGTGGGGGATTAGAGCAGCTAAGGTTTACTCTGCCGTATTGGCTCCTGGAAATTCAGGTAGGTGATTTTTAAACATATAGGTTGTCAGTTGGTATCCCTAGGTGGATTCCGGGCTTGTTTTTCACCCACCTGCAACAGATCCTCTGACCTGTGGAACGAGCTATGTGAATCACCCCTGTGGTGGGTGAATTAGCTCACTGGATCTCTGTGTTCTAGTCCCAGGTCTGCACTGGTGCAGCCCCCATGCGCTCTGTGCCCTGCACTCCTCCTCCCCAGTCCTATGTGTGCACTTTCCTGGGAATCCACCACACTCTGTGTCCCAATGGATTCTGTCACTCTAGAATCCATTTAAATTCACTTTTTAGACGTTACTGATGGAATTCTCAGTCCTACGATTTCAGATGAGTTCCTGGTTTCACTCTGCCATCTTGGCTCTGTCCCCCAATTCTGCTTTTCAAAAAGTTTGAAGAGCTATCCTCTTCAGAGGATATTTGTGCCTCCTTCAGTATTTGGACATTATCCTTTTTTTTCAGTATTTTTTCCCTCTTTCACCAAGCTGTTTATTCTCTTTTCATAATTTTCACTCTCATTTCTTTTTCTAATTTTCCCTCTCCTTCTCTTATTTGATTTTTACAAAAAAATGGGGCTTTTCTCAAAATTCCTTTTTGGGATTGTGTCTAATTCACATTTTTCTTTGAGACTTTCTAGTTTTTTGTTTTTTTTTTTAACTTTGTTTTCTTCTTCTAGGTTTATATCTTGATTTTTCTTGTCATCATAGTAACTTTCTATGGTAGGGTTCTTCTTTTGTTGTTTGTTCATTTTTCTTGCCTATGTGTTGACTTTTAAGCCTATGCTAACTTCCATCATGGAGGGGGTAATGACCCAAGCTTCAGGTTTTGTGTGTGTGTGTGTGTGTGTGTGTGTGTGTGTGTGTGCACACGCACACGTGCGTTTGTGCTTGAGCATGTGAGCATGTATGTGTCTGTTTTCAGTACTAATTTTGTGGTTCTGTAAGTTTTTGGTCTTTCCAAGGTGTTATGAGCTAATAAGAGGTGTAGGCATGACTCTTCTGGCCTGTGTTTGGTTTGTGAATGACCACAAACACTCTCCTCCAGCTCTGCAGAAAGGAAAATAGCTCTTGCAAACAGGGCTCCTGCTCCCCTGAGACAGTAAGTCCCCTTATGTCCCTGGAAATGTAACTTGGGTCACTACTCTCCTGTGGTCATAAGAACTAATTCTCCTTTTTGCCTCAGACCTGAGACCAGGAACTGTACTCCATTGTGAGCAACCATTAACACTTTTCTCCACCCCGTAGGACTATAATCAATACTGCTCTTCTCCTGTAGTGACAAGTAGTCATGCATTATTGCTCCTCTTCACTTTTGGTCTGTGACTGGAGCTATATATGGACAATGCAGCATGGTCCTGCACCCAATGCCACCAATGTGTGCCCTGTAATCTCCTTCTGACTAGTGTCCTTCCTCCTTACCATTTGTTGGCTGAGTGTTCCAGGAGCTGCTACTGGCACTGATGCAGATTCCCTCAAGGCCCTATGTTGGCTTGTTGGGGTATAGCTTATGCCTGACCATCACTCCTGTGATTCACTCATTTCCTGCCCATATCCAAAGTTTATTGAGCTGGATAATTGTTTCACCCCAAACTTTTGTTAGTTCTGCTGCTCCAGAATTTGATTTGAAGCATTCTTTTTAAATTATTTGGAGAGGAATTTGGGAAAGTTTGAATTCCAGCCTTTACTCCACCATCTTGTTTTTGTTCCATCCAATTGAATGACTTAAACATTATAATAAATGAGATTGAAAATGCATAGTCTCTTCTACTGCATTTGCAACACCATGGAGAAGTGGTATTATCAAGGGAACCCTGTATTTTTAGTCAGAAAATACAAGTTCAAACCCCAGTTCTCCCACTTACTTCTTGAGGCAAAAAGACAGGTTAAGATATATAACTGTCACCTATGTGACCTTGGTCAAGTAACTTTGCAACTCTGCACCTTTTTTTCCTATATATAAAATGAGGAAGTTGGATTGGATGATCTCTGAAACCCTTCCAACTCAATGATCCTATAAATGAATATAGTCTTCTGGTTGAGTCAGGTAGGAATTGTCTGGACATGACCAAATCCAAAAGTTAGCATTCTTGATAGATGTGATTTCTGAAATAGCAATACTTGGTGAGATTGCTTCACTATGCTCTTTAACAGTTAATATGGCTCAAGACCTCCTTATACCATAGAAGTACCTTTATAACTCTTAAAAGTTTTTTTTATGATTTTATTTCTACCTCTGTGTGGAACAGAGGTGATTTTTATCCTTTTCAATTTAGAAATACAAACATTAAAAAAACTGACTTTTCTTGTTTTCTAAAAGAAATGGGACATGTTTTCTTACTATATGTAATGTGTGAGAGAGTAAATGACACCAGAATACTGTTAGTCACCAGGCCAGGGCTCTAGGCAACCTATTTTGTTAGTTCTCTGACAAGATATTTTTATTCTTAATTTCTTTTCTCCCCTTTTATTTTTCTATTAAAATGAAAGTTTGGTCTTCTTTATCAAAGGTATTGTCTAACAGTTTCCTCTTTCCTCTCTTTAGTCTGTTTTTACTGAAAATGGAATTTGCTCTAGAGTCACAGAATATTAGAGCACATGACCATTTAATCTAACTCACTGATATGAAAGATGAAAACACCAAGAACTGAAAAGTTAAGTGAAATGGTCAGGAGTACATACTGAATTAACTGATGTTTCCTGATTCCCTAGTCCAGAGCTCTCTATTTAATAAGAAAATTTCATTGTTTTATAATATTTGGTTGGTGAAGGGTATTTTAATATCGTGGTAAAGACTCACTGGCTAAGTGATTTACAAACCACTTATAGAAAAAAATCAACAACCCATCTTTCTATCTAAAATGCCACTATATCCATCATTCACTACTCATAGTATGGCTAATGTTTATTATCAAAGAATCTTTCAAAAAACACACTTCACAAATCACCCATTTCTACTCATTCTCCAAAAAATTTTATCTATTTCTTTCTATATGTACTCTATTAAAGTATAAGCTACACAGAATCTTTATATAGAGCCTCTGACATTCTGTTGAATACATAATCCATTCACTGGTTATCACTAGACTCACTACTTGTCCTGTTCCTCCTTTTTTTTAAGTCATAAGCCTCTCTGATAACATCCTTTACTCTTCTTTCCTCATGTAATTCAAATATACTAAGGCATTGTAACCTGCTGATACCTGCCATATGCCTCTTCAATGTCCTTTGCAGAACCTTAAATTTTGGTTGTTCCATTGACCATTTTAAATCTGAAACTTCTTCAATTAATCCTCATAGGGAGCTCTGTTTGGGGCCTTGAGAGAGTAAGTCACTTCCCTTAGTGCATACAATCAGTTTTGAGTCAGAGGCATGGTTTGAATCTTATGAACTCTAAGGCCAATTGTTATCCACTTATCAACATTCTTACTCAGAAGAGTATTGTGAGGAAGAAGATGAAGTGGAAGGAGAAGATGAAGAAGAAGATGAAGAAGAAGAAGAAGAAGAAGAAGAAGAAGAAGAAGAAGAAGAAGAAGAAGAAGAAGAAGAAGAAAAGAAAAGAAGAAGAGGAAGTAGAAGAAAAGAAGAAGAGGAAGTAGAAGGAGAAAGAAAGAAGAGGATGGGGGGGTGACACTCCAATTTAAGGGAAAGTTTGGATTGACTAAAATTGTTATACAGTTTCCAAAAGGGAATCCAAGTCATTCTCTTCCTTCAGTTCAACTCAGTCTTATGATCATTATATATTTGCAGTAGCTTCCTAAGGTATGTGTAATAAAGGAATACATGAACACATAGAGACATAAATACACACACACATATATGTATACACACATACACACATATATATATATATATATATTTGTGTATATATGTATGTATGTATGTATACACATGCAGTCTGGACAAAAGTTATTCTTCCACTTGTTTTTCCCCCTAGGGAGATGAAGTTGAATTCTTTTCTGATTATTATTGATCTAGTTTGAGAGGATCTGCATGATCTGACACTTCAGTTAATTTTCCCAATATTGTCTATAACCAAGATGTTTGTAAGATCTTATAATATCTAAGGAATCTCTCTTCCATTTGAACTCTATGTCTTTCACTATGGTAATGGTAATGAAGGTTGAATGTTCCTAAGCAAAATTTAGAAGTCTCAGAACTGTCTGATTTCAGAAGACCACATGGGAACTTTAAAGCTGGCTTGTTACAAGTGACTCAGGGCTTGCTTTAAAAAATGATGCCCCCTTTTGACTGTTGAACCAGAAGCATTGTTGATCTAGTGGACTGTAATTGAAATTGGCCTACATCTTCACTTCTCTTTATTTCTGACTGTATACAAAATGTGCTTTTTGCTTGAAGTTGCTTCTTAAGAATTCTGTGAGGAAGGAGAAACAGCCCTTCTCTCTAATCTGACCTTCAAGTGGCCATGTACACAAAGTAAGCTTTCTTCTTGACCCTTCATTGTTTGCCTCATTTGTGTTTTTGTTTTTTCCCTTTATTGAGAGTGTAAATGAGTACCCTAATATGGATATATACTCTTTCTCAAGATGTGCTGAGCCAAAGAGGCCTGAGCCAGGACTTCAGATAATTACCCTGATATCAGTGGACCTGAACAACAAAGACCTCTTTGAGATGCGACTTTTCACTAAGTCAGCTCCTGAGTTCTTTTGATATGGGTTACACTTATAAGGATGGTATTTGAGTTCTGAGGCTAAGAGGCTCTTCCCCAAAACTATTAATTGTCCAAAACATTTGCAGGAAGTCAGTTCTTATGCAGATGTTCTTGATGATGCGGCCTTGGCCATTAGGCTTTGAGGCCAGCTCTCAGAGCATCCTTTCAGATGTAACTGACTGAGATAACTGCCCTAGACTCTATGGCACCCGGGGAAACAATAGGGCTTATTACCATGCTACTTCCAGGATATAACAGACTAAGATAATGATTCCTCTTCCTTCCCATCCTTTGTCTCTTTGCTCTATAAAAACCTTTCCCTGAGTATCAATAAATGGAGTTCATGGTTCTTCCTTGAGCTACCCACATGGCCTGGTCGTTTCTTATTCACGTCTCTGAATCATGCTAAGTGCTGGACACTGAGCAGACCACGGCATCAAGATAAATCAGAAAACGTATAATCAAAATCAAATAATCCCTTCTCAAATGTAGAACTTTTTCATGTATCAACCAGCTTGAACTCACTGGGTCAAGACCTCTACAGTTTTCAAACTTAGTTTCAAGCCTGGATTTATCCAGTAGCTAGGGTGATAGGAGTCCCACTGAAGAGAAAGTAAGAAAGAAAATGGTGAACTCCTCCCAGATATCCCACTTAAGGAGAATACCAGGGCAGTCAGTTCATCATTCCCCATCCAGCTGCACTTCTCTTTGTCTTGTCTGTACATGGGATCTTGCTTGTTGGCTCCTCCAGTAGACTGAATTCCCTGGACCTATTTTTTTTTTTTTTTGCTTTTCTTTGTATCCCCAGTACTGAGCACAATATCAGGAACAAAATGGGTACTTAACAAAGGCTAGTTGGCTGACTTTGTTTTTCTCTTCTAGTCCATCTCCTTTATTTTTATTTTTTAAAATGTATTTTTGTTTACAACATTCATTTCCAGAAGATTGTAAGTTACAAATTTTCTCCCCATCTTTCCCCTACCCCCACCACAAGATAGCAAGCATACTGAATACTCCTTCTCCCAACCTGCTCTATCTTTTATCCTCACTCATTCCTCCTCTAACGTTCTAGTAGGGCAAGATAGATATCTATACCCCAGTGCCTATATATCTTATTTCCCAGTTGCATGTAAAAAACAATTTTTAAGAGATGTTTTTAAATTTTGATTTCTAGATTCTTTCACTTCTTCCCACCTCACACACTCCCACTAGGAAGATACGCAATTCAATATAGGTTGTACATGTGTAGTTAAGCAAAACATTTTCATGGTAGTTACATTTGGAAAGACTATAATTCCCTCCACCCTATCCTACCCCCCACTTATTCTATTTTTTACTTTGACCCTGTCCTTTTTCAAAAGTGTTTGCTTCTAACTACCCTCTCTCCCAATCTGCCCTTCCTTCTATCATCCCCCCTCTTATCCCCTTCCTGCCTACTTTCCTGTAGGGTAAGATACCCAAATAATTGTGTATGTTATTCTCTCCTTAAGCCAAATTCAATAAGGGTAAGGTTGACTCATTCATTCCTTTTCACCTTCCTGTTCTTTCACTTCTTTGTAACAGTTTCCTCTTGCATATTTTATATTAGATAATTTTTCCTATTCTATCTTTCATTTTCTCCTTTTCTCATTATATTCCTCTATCACCTCTTAATTTTATTTTTTAGATAATATCCCTTCTGATTCAACTGAATCTGTGCCCTCTGTCTATGTATACATGTACACACATATACACATACTCACATATGTATTTATGTACACATTCACCTTCCTATACATACACGTATATGTATGTATTCATATCTATATATCTATATACACACACACACCCACACCCACACCCACACCCACATATATATTCCCTTCAGCTATCCTCATACTGAGAAAAGTCTCATGATTTACAATTATAGTTTTTCTATGTAGGAATGTGAATAGATCAACTTTATTAGGTTCATTAGTATTTATTTTTCCTGTTTACCTTCTCATGCTTCTCTTGTTTCTTGTATTTGAAAGTCAAATTTTCTTTTCAGCTCTAGTTTTTTTCATCAAGAGTATTTGAAAGTCCTCTATTTCATTGAATGAACATATTTTCCCCCGAAGCATTGTACTCATTTTTACCGGGTAGGTGATTCTTGGTTTTAATCCTACCTCCTTTGACCTCCAGAATATCATATTCCAAGCCCTTCCATCCCTCAGTGTAGAAGCTGCTAGATCTTGTGTTATTCTGATTGTTTTTCCACAATACTCAAATTGTTTCCTCCTGGCAGCTTGTAATATTTTCTCCTTTACCTGTGAACTTTAGAATTTGGCTATGATATTCCTAGAAGTTTTCTTTTTGGGATCTTTTTCAAGAGGTGATTGGTGAATTCTTTTGATCTATATTTTGTCCTCTGGTTCAAAAATATCAGAGCAATTTTGCTTGATAATTTCTTGAAAGATGTTGGCTAGGCATTTTTTCTTTTGGATCACAGTTTTCAGGTAGTCCAATAATTTTTAAATGATATCTCCTGGATTTATTTTCCAGGTCAGTGTTTTTTCCAACGAGATATTTCACATTGCCTCCTATATTTTTCATTGGTTTGGATCTGTTATCTTGATTTCTCATAAATTCATTAACTTCCATTTGCTCTAATCTAATTTTGGAGGAGTTATTCTCTTCAGTGAGTTTTTGAATTTACTTTTCCATCTGACCAATTTTGCTTTTTAAGGCATTCCTGTCCTCATTGGCTTTTTGGGTCTCTTTTGCTATTTGAGTTAGTCTATTTTTAAGGTGTTATTTTCTTTAGTCAGGTTGTTGACTCTCTTTTCATGATTTTCTTACATAATTATCATTTCTCTACCTATTTTTATTTCCACTTCTCTTACTTGATTTTTATAATCCTTCTTGAACTCCTCCATGGCCTGTAACCAATTCATATTTTTCTTGGAAGCTTTCGATGCTGGAGTGTTGACTTTATAGATTGCTTCTGGTTCCGTATTTTGATCCTTTTTGTCCCCCAAAAAAGATTGTATGGTCTATTTGTGCCTCCTCTGCTTGCTCATCTTGCCAGGCAATTACTTGACTTTTGAGCTCTTTGCCACGGTAGAAATCTGCTTCCAGATTGCAGAGGGTTATGTCCCAAATTGCTACAGTTTTCACAGATGTTTTCAGAGTAATGCAGAGGGTGCCCTCTATACAGACACCCCAAGCTCTGGCACACTGGCCACATATCCCAGCAGCACCACCCAAGAGAGGAGTCCAGATCCAAGCAGCTCAAAGCAAGAGCTATTACCCTATGATTGGTTGCTTGGTCCCTATACAATCTGCAGTCCAGGAGCTCTGAAGGCAGCCATGTGGTAGCAGCTGTAGCCACCACACATCTGCCACCTCTCACCCTGGGGGCAGGAGCCCTTCTTCAGTCACCCAGTCCCAACAGAGTTCCTCACTGATTTTTTACTTTCTCTTTTGTATTTATGGGTTGAGAAGTCTGGAAACTGCCACTGCTTGTGGTGATTCACTCTCCTGAAGTCTGCTCTGGCCCAGACCTGGCCACAGGTCTGGGTACCCTAGGTCTGGGACCATGCAGTTCACGCGATGCTGTGTTTGGTTCCCAGCTTGGTGAGATAGACCCTTCCTTTCAGCCTGCCAGGCTGCCTTCAGCAGGAGATTTGTTTCTCTATGTTGCTTTGTGGGTTCTGTAGCTCTAAAAATTTTTAGAGCCATATTTTACCTTTATTGGAGATATCCTGTTTTTATTCCACCACTCCAGTTTCGTCGCAACTCCTTTATCTCATTGAAAATGAAATTAAGGTCATGATATGTAAGACAACAAGAGTATTAAACAACAAAAGTGGAATTCCAACCAAGCTTCTCTAACTCTAGAGCTACATGTAGTTTTTTTGGTAAAATTTATTTCATTATGAACTTAAGAAATAAAACAAAAAAATCATTACATAGCAAGGCAGCAAAAAATAGATGATTGTATATTAAATTATAAATATTTTAATGTACATTTTACTATACATTTCAAATATATAATAAAGTTACCATGTAACTTTCTTTTTGTCCTTTTATTTTTTTCTCTCCCCTGTCACCCTAAACCCTATAGACAGCTACCATTAGGTACAAATGTGCAAATGTGTGTTTGTGTGTGTGTGTAAAACCATTCTATATATACTTCTTTCTTTAGATGCAGATAGCATCTTCATGTGGTTAATTGTGATTAATTTGCATATTTATGATAGTCAAAATGACTTATTTACTCAGAGTTGCTCTTAAAAATATTCTTGGTATAGTATGCAACATTCTCTTGGTTCTACTCATTTCATTGTTCAATATTTCATGTTTTTCTAAGATCATTGGGCTCATCATTTCTTATAGCACATTAGTATTCTATCACAATCATATGTACAACTTGTTCAGCAATTTCCTAATTAATGGTCATCCCTGCATTCTGCAATTTTTTTTCACAATATAATAGAATAAAATTTTTTTTCTCTTACTGGCTGCCTGTATAAATAACATTCTAGCTGCAGTAATGTGCAACTCTCTAAAAATAGGTGTGGGGCAGTTTATCTTATTTTTTCTACTGAATAAATAGTTCTGTTTATAACTATGGTGCTTGAAATTTTTCAAGACACTTTCCTCATTACAACCTTGTAGAATTTGTAATACAGATTTTGTATAATTATTTTAGAGATGTAGAAAATGAGATCAATAGTGGTAAAGTGATTTGCATTTGAACATATAGTAAGTTTTGGAACCAGAACTTTAAGCCAGGACTTATGACATCAGATCTAGTTAATACTCTTTTATTATACTATACTTTTTCTTTTCAAACAAAACCATAGTGTAACAATGATACTTAGAAATCTCATTACAAAGCAATATTCCATGAAGCAATATTGCTCACCTTCCAAAATGAATAACTACGAACATGATATCTAAAACTGATTGTCATGGAAGATTCCAATACAGATCCACTGGTGGACATATTTACATGAATTCCAGCCTTTCTGTATGCTTTTTATAAGCATTAGCATACCAAGCAATGAAATGTTTTTGTGATAAATTATTCTTCCGTTGCTTTAGCTATCACACTTGTGAAAATGCTTCCTAATCCAAATATCAAGCCCTAACCTTTCATTCAAATATTAGGCCTTCTTTTCCAAAGTTCTTCATATTTTCTTCCACATGATTTGTTCATCATGTGGAAGAAAATTAAATTAAATTAGACAGACTAAATTCACCGAAACTGACTATTCTTCTCAATTTTCCTATTCCCTAGGTCTAGTCATAACTACCATTAATGTCATTTAAGATCAATATCTCTGAATTATGTTTGACACCTTATCTCTCACTCATTGAATCTATTCACTGCTATTAATTCTAACTCAACAATAACTTCTGTTTCATCCACTCCCTCTATTATGTTTTCTTGGCCACCAACTTATTTTAGGCTCACATTACTTCTTGCCAGGATTAGTAAAATAGCCTCCTCGCTAGCTGGTTGGCTTTCTGCCTCTCCTTTCTCTAATGACTCTCACTTCCCACTCAGATTAATCTTCTAAATGACTAGTTTTAGTTATATCACATTCACCCCTCCACACACACTCGCACACTCATTTGAAAATCCTTATTAACTTTCCATCTTCTAATTCCTTTTATTTTGCCTTTTTAGAGGACTGAAGGCAGGACAATTGGGCTTAAGTGACTTGTCCAAGGTCACATGGCTAATAAGTGTTAAGTGTCTGAGGTCATATTTGACCTCAGGGTCACTGCTGACTACAGGGTCACTGCTCTATTCACTGTGTGACCTAGCTGCCCCCCCATCATCTAATTTCTAGGCCTACAGAATAAGGTCTAAACTCTTTGACTTGTAATTTATGGCCATTCACAATCTGAACAAAAACCAGATTTACAGTACATTATATGTACTGTAGGTAAAGTTTGATATATATATATATATATATATGTATACACATGCATATCTATCTACCTATATATATATATATATGTATACACACATGCATATCTATCTACATATATATATATATATATATATATATATATATATATATATCAGTCAAGTAGTTCAAGTTTTACATGCAAATGAAATGATACTACATTTGGTATATTTCAGATCATCTGACAGTTTAGATAACAAGGATTATTTAGCCATATCTTGCAAAGGATATTCATCAAGGATACAGCATTTGTTTGGCTAGATGTGTTTCCTCTCATTTACATACAGAAATGACTACGGTCAGCAGGGAGTGGGGACACCGACAACAGTAGAGCACTTCTAAATTTGAAATTTAGCAAATCCCCCTGCAATGTCCCCTTTTATGCCCTTAGTTACTTGAAATATGTACCCGAAGGTCCAACATTAAATCTTTAGCTAATTAAGTCTTAGAGATAGCTTTCTTGCCATTTCCTCATCCAGCCATACTCTCCTTGTTTTGAAAGAATGATGGGATCTGCTTTTTTTGTCATTGAGTTTGTACAGGGATATTAAATAATATCTGGACACTCCTTGTCATCAAGAAAATGCTCCAGGCCACTGATTTGTTACTTCTTTGACAAGTCTCCTAAACTCCTAGTCCTTTTTTTCCTATCAGAAGAAATGTGCTATTTGTCAGAAATGTTGGATGGTACTTCTCTTTTAAATCTGAATTTTCTTCAAATTATAGGATGTAGAATTAGAAGGGACTTTAGTAATCATTTTTTTTTCAACAAACTCAATGAACATATGAGGAAACGTGTCAGAAATATTAAACAATTTATCCAGGGGCATGCAGCTAATAAGTAGGAAAGTCATAAAAAGTACCTAGAGTCTTAATTTCCAACCCAGTGCTCTGCTTGCTAGACCAGAGAATTCCTCCTTTAAAACAAACAAACAAGTAAACAAACATTTGTTTGTTCATAATGTCATTCATCACTGTATTCTTGAGAGTGAGATTAATTTTGTCTGAAGAGGGCATGTATGACTGCAATACATTTACATCACTAGTATATACATTTATACTCCTTATGTAAGATGATGACAGTTTACTTCTCTGGGCATAAATCTGCTTCTGAGAAAAGCAGCTAGTGAATTGTCTGCTATGGCAGTTTACTCATCTGGGTCACAGGTCTTCTCTAGGAAAGGTAATTATTATGACTCAGAATTCTGAAGCAGCAATTGCTTATTTTGAATGTGACAAGCTGTAGAATGTTGCATGAATGTAAAACACAGTGTGCTACAGTGATTTGTATATTAAGAAGAGAAGAATTTGGGGAAATTTTCAGTTAATAATTAGAGAACACATGGAAAACAGAAGCATCAGTTGATTATGGGACAAATATAGTTTGTCTGGTCATAGATATAAGACTAGAATTTGTTTGCCTGTCATAAACTAAGCAGAAGAAAATCTTGGAGACAGAGAATCATAGAAGTGAACCAGCTATATGACTAGTTTGGCTGAGATTATATAGTTGGTGAAGTATTAGTAAAAAAAAAACAGCATAGATCAACTCAGATTGGCAGTAGTAGTATTTGTCTAACATAGAACATGTTGAAAACCTATCATTTCTGAGAAAGAAAAAAGAGACTGATGCTTGTTGTCCAGACTTAGACTTGTGAGTTTTTCTTGAGTTTTTCCTCACTCCTGTTCTTGGCACAAATCTCTTAAAAATTCTGCCCCACAAATAAGTGAATGCTTACTCATGGTTATTGTGTGAATTGTGTTTCATTTATTATTCTTGTATTTGCTGTAGTATCTAAATGTCTGTGAAGGCAAGAAAATGGTTATGACTAAGATCAAATGCATTATCATTTGTGATTGGTTTTATTTAAAATGAAGCACAAGCTCTATATAGCTTGTTTGTAATATGTGTTTGCTTATTGTGTCGCGTATTAAATTGTGAGCTTCTTGAGAGCAGGGTCTATCTTTTGCCATTTTTGTATCTCCAGAACTTAGCATGGTATCTGGCACTTAGTAGGTATTTAATAAATGTTAATCGATGAACTGACTGAGGGACCTCAACAGGAAATCATGATAAAGTGGTGGGGAAGGGGAGCATATTTCCCCCATGAGTGTTACCCTTAGGAACCTGAGACAATATGATTGTTAACATTTAGACATGATCATTTCCTGGGAAATAAGACCTATCAGTATGAGGGTAACAGAGAGTGAGCTTGCCTGTCCAGAGGTGGAGAGGTACCCTGTATGAGACATGTGAAATGCTATATAGTGGGTGGAGACAACTGATCCTATCCTCAGCACTAGTTCTAGAGATTTTTGGGAGTGTGGGAGAAACATTGTGGGTTTTTTTTGTTTGTTTTGTTTTTGCTTTTTTTTGCTATTGTTAAATTTCTAATACACAGTAAGATTAATAGATAAAAAAATCCTTGAGAGCAGGGATTGTTTTTTCTTTATATTTTAAATGGTTAGCTGAGGACTTTACACATAGCAGGTACTTAAAATGCATGTTGAATTGCATTCTCTTGTCACTAAAAATTCAAATGAAACAAATATTTTTATTGAATCCTTATTATTTTGCTTTATTATTTCCTTTGTATTATAAAAGTTACAATGAAGAAAATTTGGGTTTGATGTCAAGAAAGACTTGTTAACAATTAGAACTCCCTAAAAATCGAATGGTCTGCCAAGAGGCAATGACTTTCTCCTCTTTTTGTCACACCCAAGCAGAGACTGGGGTGGTCTTCTGTTGAGTACATTTTAGTGAGGCTTCCTTTTATGTATATATGAGACTAGATGGCCTCTGACTTCCTTGTCAATTCTGAAATTCTGTAATTCATCTGCATGTACTTTTGCCTCAGGATAAGGTTTTGTATACCTGCTGAGGTTTTCTCTGACAGAAACCAGGGCCAGAAATTTAAAAATACAAAATAAAGGTAAAAACCCACCACACACACACACACCACATGTATATGCCAGATAATTTGTACTTCCAAAAAAATAACAGTGCATTTTCTATCAATTCAATTTTAGTGACTAATGACTTAAACATATGTATGCTTTACAGTGGTTTGGCTATTGTGTGTGAGCAATACTTGTTCAGTTTTAGAAGAATTAGTCTCTAAGTCTCATACTCCATAAGATGTGTGCAATATGATGCTTGATGGGTGTTAAAGAGGATTTGACCTCAGAAAAAATCATGAATCTTAGTGAAACGCTATCCTGGATGGGCAGAGCAACCTTGGCTATGATTCTATGGTGTATCTTTCTCAAGGATGATGAGTGTAAGAACTGCTACTATCTGAAAGGATTTATGTCATAGCCTTCACCATAATTTTAAGTAATGATGCACTTTATTTTCTATGTCCTTGGTTAAATGTAAAATCTTTATGAAAAACAAAACAAAACATTTCAGAGACAGATTGTTTTTAACCTGTTGACCAGATGTGGGTAGATGGACAAATTGAACAAGACAATCACAGCAGGAGACTAAGTATGTCAATTGTCCAAAACTCATTTACAAACTGTCTACCAAGTTCAAGGTGCTCTAGTAAGAACCTCTAAATATAGAGATAAGCTTGCAATCTAATATGGAGGATATGGCACATAAAATATAAAACCCCATTTGTGATGAAAAGTAGAAAATTATAGGGATGGTGGAGGGATATTAGCCCCGATAACCAAGGTCAGAAAAAACACATTCCAATATCCCTGCTCAAAGATTTGTACAAAGACTATCTGGCCCTGACACAAAGTTTCAGATTCAGAAGTAAAGCTAGGCATATGAGTTAAATAAAATAAGACACCAAACTCCACGAAGAAATACTATGAATGCAAAGATGCCAAAAAGACAAACCCAGAAGAAGAAAGTAACCCCTTAAGAAGTATATAGAGGGTCTCATCGGGGAAAAAAAATGATTTGTCTCTATCCAGAGACTTGCTTATTGCACATGAGCTATAATTGTCCAATTGTAGAATTGTCTCCTCAGTTCCATACGCCAAAAGATGTGCACTATATGACTTTTGGTATTAAAATAATTTGACATCAGTCTGGATCATAAATTTCCATGTAAACTAGTCTGAATGTGAAGAACAATTTTGGATATGTTTCTGTAGTGATTGTTGATCATAAAACTACTTGAAAGAAAAGGAACAAGAGATTAAAAATAAAATTAAAGTTTTAGGAAACATGGAGAAAAATGAAATATTTGAAGGTAGAAGCAGAGGATAGAAAATCTTTCTGAAAGCAGATTTCCTGAAAACTAGAATGGAACATAGAGATTTCAATGACTTTCAAGATACGAAAATATTAAAATGATACCAAGACATTAAAAAGAATAGGGAACTAAATGTTGTTACCTATTAAAAATAGGTAGCTTCCAAAATCCAAAGACTCCATGTTAAGAAAAAAAAATACTGCAAGCAGTCAATAAAAAAAAAAAATAAAGAATTCCATTTCCAAGGAACCATAGTCAGGATTACACAAAATTAGGCAGCAGCTACCATGAAAGAGAAAAAATTTAGAATACAGAATATTCCAAAAGGCAAAAGATAATAGTTTCTAGTAAAGAACAACTTATCTTGCAAAACTGAATATAATCCAAAGAGGGATAAAGGAGATATTTAATGAAATAGAAGATCTTCAAAAATTCCTTATTAAAAAAATGTAAGTAGAAAATTTGAAATTAAAATAAAACCATTCAGAGAGACTTACAAAGTAATTACATTTAAGTAGTACAAAGGGGTTAAACATTGATGAAATAGTTACATTTTAATAACAGAAAAAATATGTGTCCCTTCAAAATAGTATTATATTCAAGTATAGTAGGAACAATTAAATAGGAGAAAAAGCAACTGGGATGTTGCTTTTCTTTTGTTTTTGTTTTTTTTTTTTTTTCATTTTTCATTTTTTTTTTTTTGGTAGGGGGGAAGGCAAGACAATTGTGGTTAAGTGAGTTGTCTAAAGTCACACAGCTGGTAAAGTGTGTCAGGTGTCTGAAGTTAACTCAGGTGCTCCTGGCTTCAGGGCCAGTGCTTTATTCACTGAGCCACCTACCTTCCCCTTTTTTTTCTGTTTTTATGATCTTAAGAAAAGAAAGAAAAAAAATTATAGGAAAATTGAAAACAGTTGGGGAGAAATGAGGAAGAAGAGCTAAGAACTTATCATTTCTCCTAACTGGGACATGTTAGGACAATATACTGATATGGGGGAAGAGACCTGAGGAAAATGCAACATAAGAACTTGACACTTAACTGTTCTAGAATAAAAATTAAAAAAAAAAGTTGAACAAACAAATACAAGTTTTCTCATTGAAATATTTTAAATTGATAGCTCCACTGTGGAAAGTCCCCTGGATCTACTCTCCAGCCCCTCTATCCTTTCCAGCTTCTCCTCCCTGTGTCCTGGAAGCCAACATACCCCACAGCCCCTGGAATCAAAGGCTGAAGACAAAGAGACTCCCAGACCCACCCCATACAGGCCCACGAGGACTTCCCCACTGAACCTGAAGGACTTCAAATTCCTAGCTGTACTGGCCCGAGGCCACTTTGGGAAGGTGCTGCTATCTGAGTATCTGCCCAACGGGGAGCTCTTTGCCATCAAAGCCCTAAAGAAGCGGGACATATTGGCCCAGGACGAGGTGGAGAGCCTGATGTGTGAGAAGCGGATTCTGGCCTCGGTGATGGGCGCTGGCTTTGCTTTCAGGTCAACCTGATCAGCTGCTTCCAGACCCCTGAGCACGTGTGCTTTGTCATGCAATACACGGAAGGTGGGGACCTCATGCTGCACTTACACAGCGATGTCTTTATGGAACCCCAAGCTATCTTCTACTCGGATTGCGTGGAGCTGGGGCTGCGGTCTCTGCACTACCTCGAGATTGCCTACAGGAACCTGAGATTGGACAACTTACTGCTGGACACGGAAGGCTATGTGAAGATCTCTGACTTTGGGTTCTGCAAGGAGGGGATGGGCTTCTGTGACTGCACCAGCACATTCTGTGGGATCCCAGAGTTCCTGGCCCCCGAAGTGCTGACTGATACATATTATACCTGGGCAGTGGACTGGTGGGGGCTGAATGTACTGCTCTATGAGATGCTGGTGGGGAAATCCCCATTCCGTGGACCTGATGAAGAGGAGGTGTTTGACAACATTGTCAATGGTGATGTCCGCTACCCCACTTCCTCACGGCAGAAGCCACTCTCATCATGTGTATGCTACTTTAGCGGAACCCAGAGACACATCTGGGCTCTGGTGAGCTGGATGCTGAGGATGTTAAGAAGCAGCCATTCTTTCGGACCCTGCGCTGGGAGTCATTACATACACACCGACTGCCACCACCTTTTATTCCTGTGATCAAGGGCCGAACAGACATCAGTAACTTGGATGAAGAATTCACTGGAGATGCCCGGCTCTGACAACACCCCAGAAGGCCCGGACGCTCTCCAGCTGCTGAGCAAGAGGCATTCCGGGACTTTGACTATCTCTATAAAGGCTGGCTTTAGCACTGCCTCTTCCCAAAGGACAATGAATGGACTGAACCCTTCTATACACCCGATTCTCTGCAGTTTGTAGTTTTTTTTTTTTAATTTTAATTTTAAACAAATGCTTTATTTAAAAAAAAGTAATATTTTAAATTAAAAACAAAATAGATAGGGCCCTCTTCTCAGCAATGCAAGAACCTAAAACAGTTCCAAAGGATTCATGATGGAAAATGCCAGTCACATCTAAAGAAAGAACTATGGAGTTGGAATGCAGAATGAAGCAGATTATTTTCTTTTTTTTTGTTTGTTTTATTTTCTCTCTCAAATTTTTTTTCCAAATTCATTATAATTCTTCTGTGCAACATTACTAATGTGAAAATGTATTAAAAAAGAATATATGTGTAGAGCCCATATAAGAATATATGTATAGAGCCCATATAAGATTGCAAACTGTCTTGGAGAGGGAGGGAGGAAAGAGGGAGCAGAAAACTTTAAAGTTATGGAAATGAATGTTGAAACTAAAAATAAATAATTTAATAAACTGGGGGAGAGGGGAAGAAATTTCCCTGAAGAGGAAAAAATAAGATAGGGCCAAGAAGAGAAGAGAGAGCAGAGTTTAAAAGGAAGATAAATTTGTGGGACTGTATAGTCACAGACAACAGAAGGAAGATCATAAAATGGTTATTAAAAGAAAAGAACATATCAGAACGAGTGACCAAGACCTAGGTAACATAATGACAGAGGGGAGGATTGGAAGCAGAAGAGTATAAGTATTAATCATTCCCTCCTTTTTCACTACCTTATTTTCTTTGCCAATAGGAAGCTGTTGGAAAAAAGTGCAGAAAGTAAAAAAATATCTGATGGAGATAAATGTCCAACTAATAATCACATCCAGGAATACAAATGGGATGAATTCACCTTTAAAATGGAAAGTTATAGAAGTCTTGATTAGAAAGCAAAATATAACCATATTTTGTTTAAAAGACTTAAAATGATCATCTTTATGAGAATTTATTATGTTTCAGGAAAACTTAAAAATCTAGGTGGTGCAGTGGATAGAATATCAGAGTTAAAGTCAGGAAGACCTGAGTTCAAATCTGGCCTGAGACAGTGACTAGCTACATCACCAAAACTGTTTTCTTCAATTTCCTCATTTGTAAAATGGGGAAATAACAGATCTACCTCCCAATGTTGTTGTCAGGATCAAATAAAATAATAATTTTAAAGTACTTAGCCCAGTACCTGGCACATGGTAAATCCTTTATAAGTGTTGACTATTATTGTTGTTATTTTGTTATTTCAGATAAAGCAGTTGTAAAAACATCCATGTCAGAAAGAGGTGGACAGGAAAACACAATTATGGTTAAAAGTACCATAAATAATTGGAGAAGATAAATATTAAAATAAATGCAAAATGTCATATTGCATAGGTTATTAAAGGAAATTATAATCAAATTAGTCAGATATAGATAGCTAATATACAATAGTTCAAGACCTTAAAACGACCCTTTCACTTCTTGAGAAATCTATCAAAAATAGTAACAATAAAAAGTTCAGAAACTACATAGAATATTTAAAAACTAGATATGATGAATCTCTGATGGTTGCTATAAAGGAAACACATGGAGTATAGCCTTATATAGCTATGTGTGACATCATTATAAAATTTAGTATCTACTATGGATTAAAAACAAATGTAAAAAACCAAAAATGTGGGAGTGGAGACAAGATGGTGGAGTAAAAATAGGACCTCTTCTAGGTTCTAGCTCTCACCACCTCCAATACATGTAAAAAAAAAACTTTAAACAAATTTTAGAGCTACAGAACCCACAATGTGACAGAGAGAAACAAATCTCCCACTGGAGGCAGCCTGGAAGGCTGACAGGAAGGGCCTATCTCACCAAATAGGGAGCTGAGCACAGTCCTATCTGAGTCCTGTGGTTCCAGCCCAAGGGTGGCACTGAGCAGCAGCTAAGTCTGGGCCAGAGCATACTTCAGGAGAGTGAATCACCAGCAGCTGTGGAGGTTTCCTGACTTGCAACCCATAAACACTAAAGAGAAAGTAAAAGGTCAGTGGGGAGCTCTGTTGGAATTGGGTGGAGAAGAGCACACTCCAGCCCCTGAACCTTAGGCAAGAAGTAGCTGAGTTGCAGAGGTTGCAGTTACTACCGAGTGGCTGCCTACAGAGGACTTGGCCTGCAGATTGGAACGGGGACCAAACAACCATTCAGAGGGTAATCCCCTGTGCTATAGCCTCCTTTGATCTGGATTACAGTCTTGGGTGGTGGTCCTAGGTTATGTGGCCAGTGTGCCAGAGCTTGTGGGAGCTCCAAAGGGTGCACTCCTAATTGCTCTGGCAGCTGCAAAAATCTCAGCATTTGGGACATAGCTCTCTCCATTCTGGAAGCAGAGTTCTACCTTGGCAAAGAGCTCAAAAGTAAAGTAATTGGATGGCAAGATGAGCAAGCAGAGGAAGCATAAATGGACCATACAATCCTTTTTTGGGGACAAAAGGATCAAAGCATGGAATGGAAGGAAGACATCTAAGTCAGAACTCCTGGATCAAAAGCTTCCAAGAAAAATATGAACTGATTACAGGCCATGGAGGAGCTCAAGACAGATTTTGAAAATCAAATAAGAGAAGTGGAGGAAAAATTGGAAAGAGAAATGAGAATGATGCAAGAAAATCATGAAAAGTGCATCAATAGCCTGCTAAAGGATACCCCAAAAAGGACTAAAGAAAATAACCCCTTAACATAGACTAATTCAAATGGTGAAAGAGGCCCAAAAAGCCAATGAGGAGAATGTCTTTAAAAGCTAAATTTGCCAGATGGAAAAGGAATTTCAAAAACTCTAAGCTAACAATTTTATGAGAAATCAAGATGTTATAAAACAGATCCAAAAATATGAAAGAATAGAAGGCAATGTGAAATATCTCATTGGGAAAAACACGGACCTGGAAAATAGATACAGGAGAGATAATTTAAAAATTATTGGACTACCTGTAAGTCATGATAAAAAAAAGTGCCTAAGGGGCGGCTAGGTGGCGCAGTGAATAGAGCGCCGGCCCTGGAATCAGAAGGACCTGAGTTCAGAGCCGGGCTCAGACACTTAATCCGCACAAAAAACAAAAACCTAGCCGTGTAACCTTGGGCAAGTTACTTAACCCCAATTGCCCTAAAGGGGCGGCTAGGTGGCGCAGTGAGTAAGAGCGCCGGCCTCGGAGTTTGGATGACCCGAGATCAGATCCGGCCTCAGAAAATGAGCACCCACGCATAAATCAAATGACTAGCCCTGTAACCTTGAGCAAGTTACTTAACCCCAATTGCTTTTAAAAAAAAAAAAGTGCCTAGACACCATCTTTCAAAAAAATTATCAAACAAAATTGCTCTGATATTATAGACCCAGAGGGCAAAATAGAAATTGAAATGATTCACCAATCACCTCTTGAAAAAGATTCCAAAAAGAAAACTCCTAGGAATATTATAACAAAATTCCACAGTTCCCAGGTCAAGGAGAAAATACTGCAAATATGCAGGAAGAAACATTTTTTGGAGGTAAATTGGGGTTAAGTAACTTGCCCAAGGTCACATAGCTAGTTTGTGTGTGTGTGTGTGTGTGTGTGTGTGTGTGTGTGTGTGTGTGTGCACGTGTGTGCATGTGTGTTAAGTGTCTGAGGCCAGATCCGAACTCAGGTTCTTCTGACTCTGGGGCTGGTACTCTACTCACTGTGCCACCTAACCACCCCCTGGAAGAAACAAGTTTAGTACTGTAGAAATATAATCAGGATAACACAGGACCTAGTAGCTTTTACATTAAGGTATCATATTATATTCCACAGGTCAAAGGAGCTAGGATTAAAACCAATAATCACCTACCCAACCAAACAGAGTATAATGCTTCAGGGTAAAATGTAGTCATTCAATGAAATAGAGGACTTTGAAGCATTGTTGATGAAAAACCCAGAGCTGAACAGAAAATTTGACTTTCAAATACAAGAAGCAAGAGAAGCATGAGAAGGTAAATAGGAAAAAGAAATCACATGAAACTTATTAAAGTTGAACTATTTACATTCCTACATGGAAAAACAATAATTCTACCTCATAAGACTTTTCTCAGTATGAGGATAGTTAAATGGAATATATATGTATACATAGGAGTTTGTATATGTGTATAAATAAATATATATATATATATATATGTGTGTGTGTGTGTGTGTGTGTGTGTGTGTGTGTGTGTGTGTGTGTGTACAAGTATACATAGACAGAGGGCACAGGATGAGGTGAATATGAAGGAATGACATAAAAAAATAAAATTAACAGTTGAGGGAGGAATATATTGGGAGGAAAAAGGGAGAGATAGATTAGGGTAAATTATCTCATAAAAAAAGAGGCAAGAGAAAACTGTTACAATGGAAGGGAAGAGCAAGAAGGTGAAAGGGAATGGATCACTCTTTCTCTAATTGAATTTGGCTTAAGGAGGGAATAACATGCACACTCAATTGGGTTTCTTACTCTTCAGGAAAATGGGGGGAAGGAGATAAGAGGGGAGATTATTGGAGTGAGAGTAGATTGGGGAGAGGGTAGTTAGAAACACACACTTTTGAAAAGGGACAGGGTCAAAGGAGAAAATAGAACAAGTGGGGGAGGGGGGACAGGATAGGATGGAGGGAATTATAATTAGTCTTTAACAATATAACTACTGTGGAAATGTTTTGCGTAACTACACACATACAACCTATAGTGAATTGCTTATTTTCCCAGTGGGGTTGGGTGAGGATGGACAAAGGGGGAAAAAAATCTGGAACTCATGGTTTTAAAAACAAATATTTAAATAATTGCTTTTTACATGCAACCTGGAAATAAGATATATAGTCATTGGGATATAGAAATCCATCTCGCCATACTAGAAAGTTGGAGGTGGGATGAGGGAGGATATAAGAAAGAACAGATCAGGGGAAGGGATAATCAGTAGGCTTGCTATTTTTGGGTGAGGGGTAGGGGACAGATTGGGAGAAAACTTTGTAACTCAAAATCTTTTGAATATGAATGTTGAGGGGTGGCTAGGTGGCACAGTGAATACAGCATGGGCTCTGGAGTCAGGAGTACTTGAGTTCAAATCTAACCTCAGACATTTAACAGAAAAATTAGCCAGGTGACCTTGGGCAAGTCATTTAACCCCGATTGCCCTACTTTCCCCTCTCAAAAATAAAATAAGGGGCGGCTAGGTGGTGCAGTGAATAGAGCGCCGGCCCTGGAGTCAGAAGGACCTGAGTTTGGAGCCGGCCTCCGACGCTTAATCCACACAAACAAAAATCTCGCCATGTAACCTTGGGCAAGTTTCTTAAACCCAATTTCCCTAAAGGGGTGGCTAGGTGGCACAGTGAGTAAGTGTGCCGGCCTCAGAGTTGGGATGACCCGAGATCAGATCCGGCCTCAGAAAATGAGCACCCACGCATAAATAATGACTAGCCGTGTAACCTTGAGCAAGTTACTTAACCCCAATTGCTTTAAAAAAAAATAAAATAAAATAAAAACCCTTTTCTTGGGGCAGCTATAGATCACCAGCCTTGGAGTCAGGAGGACCTGTGTTCAAATTCAGCTTCAGACACTTAACACTGTGTAACCCTGGACAAGTCACTTAATACTAATAACCCTGCATTCCCTGCCCCCCCTTCAAAAAGAAAAAAAAAAACAAAAACCCAAAAACAAACAATAAGAAATGAATGTTAAAAACAAAAAATAAATAAATAAATTTTTAAAAAGCAAAAATGCATAAGAAACAGCCTTTACTTATCATAATGAAAATAATGATTCCATCCTGATTTCCTTTTGTCCTCGGGCACATGACATTCAAAGTGCCATTTCCTGCATCTGCATGCCTGACTATTGGCTTGGCTACATCTTTTTGATTTTTTTCTTTCTATTATCTTAGGCAAATGGATGGCATGAGATGTCCATACCCAAGCTTGGCTACATTTTTATGAGTTTGAGAGGTAAGTAGAAAGGTGGCAGAGGAAGAAGATAACACAAGGCATAAGAGGCAGATCAAGGATTTTCTACCAGAATCTCTGCCACCAAATCCAGTACTTCCTCACCCCTTTCCTCCTCCCCATATCATATTTCCTCCCTTGGTTAAAGCAATTGTTAAAATTCTACCATAGTTGACCCATATATTAAATTAATATAATATGGTGATTATAAGTGACATTATCTCAGTAATTTCCTAATTAACTCAGCATACTATACCAGATAAATGGATAAAATATTGGGGAAACAATATTCCGTACTTCCTATAGATCTAAATGCACTGCATTTGTCACAGGTATTGTCATTAAGCCTTCTAAGTTGTATTAAGTAATGAAAAATTTAAAAACTGAAATGTTTAGGTCTCCAGTGGACTTACACACTGAGGCATCAGTATATATGTTACTACATACCTATTTTTATGTTAAGGTATTACTAGATCAACCTTCATGGGGAGCTAGATCAGAATTGATTAGAAATGAATATTTTCCCTGTTTCTCACACAGATTAATTCCTGATGGTTTTCCCTTGCTTCTACCAAAATTACTTTGCAAGACATTTCAAAGGAAAAGGACCTAACATCTTGTATGTATGGGAATTTTTTTTTCTCTAAAAGTCAGATCTCTTGTAAACAGGTGATATTAAAACCCAAGAGGAAAGTTAGAAGGTCAGACTATTTGTGGTTTCTTTCCCTTCTTTTTATCACAAATGTATGGAAGTGTTTTCTAAAACACCCTAAGGCCAAAAGAAATGTACCCATTTCCCTTTGTGTTTTGGAGTTAAGAGATGATTTATATGCTCAATTACTTATATCTCAAGATCAGCCACATCTAACTCATTTAGGCTGATATAAAGATAAGACTTTAGGTTGCTTTTTTTTTTTTTTTTTTTTAGAAAAGGCATGTATAAATTTTCTGTCTTGTTCTCCTAGGCAAGTAAAAACCTCATTCCTGACTCAGTATTGAGTCATATGCATGTATTAAATAATTATATCTATCTCTTATGGGTTGGGAGGCAGAGAGTGATATATCAAGTGAAGAGGAGAATTCTTTTAAAGATTTTGGAGAACATATACTGAGGGACACAATAGTTATAATTTATAATCAGTGAATTTCTTTATGTCAGCTTCCATAGATATGGCAAGATTCCAAAATTATTAGTGACTCAGGAAAAGATCAAACAAAGGAGAAAACTGAATGGAAAATTTGTTTGGTGAAAATGTTATCAAATAAAGGGTGAAGCAAGCTAAACTGGAGTTAAGGTCTAAGTCCTATATGTTCATGAATTTTCTTTGAAAGCCTGCCATCAGAATTGCTGTCCTAATTCTGATATAATAAAGCACTCAGAGTCAGAGAGTTTGATATGATTCCTTTTACTAAAATCATTCTGATACCCTAAGTAGAAGCAATGCTCAGAACACTTTATTTTTTTTTAATTTGAACAAATACTTTATTAAATTCTGTTTTACATCATTCATTTCCACCAGATTTTGAGTTACAATCATTTTCCCCCCATTATTCCCCTACCCAACCTCCCAGAATAGCAGTCCCACAAGATATCGCTTCCTCCAATCTGCTCTCTCCCATACCTTCTCCCATACCCCCATCGACTTTTCCATTAGAGGAAGGTGAATCTTTGTGTCCCAATGCCTGCACATCTTATCTCCCAATTATAAGCAAAAGAGTATTAATAAGAGTATTTATATATATTTGAAACATTTAATGTTAAGACCTCGAATTTCAGATCCATTTCCTTCCTCCTTGTCACCCATTCCCTCTGGGGAGATAAGTAATTCAGTATATGTTGTACATGTCTAGCTATGCAAAACATTATCATAGTAGATATATTGTACAAGGCTGCTTATAATTCCCTCCCACTCATCCCACTCCCCACCTGGTCCATTCACTACATGATCCTGTCCCTCTTCTATAGTGGGTACTTCCAACCTCCCCTCCCCCCAAGGATGCCCTCCCATCCATCATCCCTCCTCTCATCCCCCTTCCCCCTATCCTGCTGCAGGTTGAGATATCCCATTTAGTATGTATGTCATTTTCTCCCTGAACCAAATTCAATGTGAATGTGGTTTTGCCTTTTTAGCCTTCCTTATTCTCCCCCTCCTTTGCACCCACTTCCCTACATGAGATAGTTTACCCTACCATGTCTCTCCCCATCTCCTCTTGCCACTTTCCTCTCTCACCTCATAATTTCATCCCTTGAGTACTCTCCCTTCCCAACAAAATCAACCTATGCCTCTATCCATATATAACTGTAACCATATACACACACATTCACATATGTATTCGTATGACCACACCCCCTTCTTCCATTATTTTCATAGTGGGAAAGATATCATCAGTCACAGATATTGCTTTTCCATATAGGAATGTAAATAGTTCAACTTTGATAAGTTCCTTTTGATTTCTTTTCCCTAATTACCTTCTCAGGCATCTCTTACTTCTTGCATCTGGATGTCAAATTTTCTATTCAACTCTGGTTTTTTCCTCAAGAATGCTTGAAAGTCCTCTATTCCACTGAGTGACCATATTTTCCCCTGAAACAAAATACTCAGTTTTGCTGGGTAGGTGACCCTTGGGTTCATTCCCAGTTCTTTTGCCCTCTGGAATATCATATTCCATGCCCTTCGATCCTCAGTGTAGAAGCTGCCAGGTCCTGGGCTATTCTGATTGTGTTTCCACAATATTGAAATTGTTTCTTCCTGGCTGCTTGTAGTATTTTCTCCTTGATCTGGGGATTCTGGAACCTGGCTATGATATTTCTGGGAGTTTTCTTTTTGGGATCTTTTTCAGGAGGTGATCTGTGGATTCTTTCAACCTCTATTTTGCCCTCTGGATCTAAAACATCAGGGCAGTTTTCCTTGAGAATTTCTTGAAGGGTGATTTCTAGGTTCTTTCCTTGATCATGGCTTTCAGGTAGTCCAATAATTTTTAAATTGTCTCTCCTGGATCTATTCTCCAGGTCAGTGGTTTTTCCCATGAGATATTTCACATTGCCTTCTAATCTTTCGTTTGTTTGATCTGCTTAACAGCATCTTTATTTCTCATAAAGTCACTAGCTTCCATTTGCTCCAGTCTAACTCTGAAGGAATGAATCTCCTCAGTGAACTTTTGAGATTCTTTTTCCATCTGGCAAATTCGACTTTTTAAGGCATTCTTCTCCTCATTGCCCTTTTGGGCCTCCTTTGCCATTTGAGTTAGTCTATTTTTTAAGGTGTTGTTTTCCTCAGTCAGGCTGTTGACCCTCATTTCATACTTTTCCTGCATCCTTCTCATTTCTCTTTCCAATTTTTCCTCCACTTCTTATTTGATTTTTAAAGTCCTTCTTAAGGTCCTCTATGGCCTGCAACCCACTCATGTTTTCCCCTGGGGCTTTTGGAGCAGGACTTCTGACCTCACAGTCCTTTTCCCGCTCTATGCCCCCAAAATAGGAGTCTAGGGTTGCATTTTTCTGTTTCCTTTGCCTTGGCATGTTGCCACTTAATTACTTGACTTTTGGGCTTGTTGCCACACTATGGCTTTAAGGCCAGATAGAGGAATTTTCGTCCCGAACGTGTGGGGGGCAACTTCCGTTTCTGGCAAGCTGTAAACCCACCCACAACTTCCACCCTAGATCACAATTCAGATCCAGGGAGGTTAAAGCAAGAGCGATTACCCCCCAAGACTGATCGCTGGATCTCCCCACGATTTGTAGGCTGGGAGCCGGAAATGCCTCTGAAAACTACACAGTGGCGTGTCTCCTCAGCAGCTTCTAGCCCCCAGGGGAGGGAGCTGACGCATTCCCCAAATACAGGTCCCAAAGTCCATAGGACACTAACCTCTTACTTTGTCCTAGGCAAGTCTATGTTGATAATTCTGGCGTCTCCACAGTTCCTGGTGTTCTGGGGTTCCTCCAGCCGGCTGCTGGCCCTGCCGCCCTGGGGCTAAAACCTCGGCTCACGTGGACCTTGGCTCAGCTCGGCTCCTGTGCTCTGCGCGCTGCCGGCTCCCAGACCACTGCGCTGGTCCTTCCTGCAGGGTGCTGGGCTGTCCTCAGTGGGAGGTTAGCTTCTCTGTGTCGTTTTGTGCGTGCTGGGGCTCCAGAAGATTTTCAGAGTCCTTTTTTACATAGTTTGTGGAGAATCTGGGGGCAGAGAGGCTTGGACGAGCTGTTTCTACTCCTCCATCTTGGCTCCGCCCCTCAGAACACTTTAAAAAGAGCCCAGAGGATTAAAAGAAATACAAGCTATAATCAAGGTCCAAAAAAAAATAGCAAGGAGGTTCCCCAAGTATCCATAGTCTCTACCAAAAGTTTAAAAAAAAGAAAAAAAAACACTTTTATACCCATCTTGCTCAAAGGCTACCAGATAGGTTTCAGAACCATGAATCTAGGGCAATGCTGACTCAAACTACTGAGAGTTGCCCACATTTGATAATAATCCCTGCTGGGATGGCAGTGTATGTGTGGGGGTGAATTCACACCTCCCCATTTCCAAGTCCATAATACTTAGCAATGTTTATTTTTACAGAGATAAATAAACACATCTGAGAGAACCTTCTCAACTGGCTCATAGGGCTCAAGAAATTCTATTATAGAAAGTAAAGATCATATGAAAAGGGGATATGGCAGGTTCTAAATTTTTGAGAAGCCCTGGAATTTTAATCAGGCTTCAATTCAATTCAATTCAAAACAAGTTTAGTACCCCATTTTAGAAACTAGGATTATTTTCAAAAGTGAAAAGACTTACCTACTAATAGTCAGGGTCCCAAAGGCAGACCCAAGGTTCCTGTGACATGATGATGAGGAGCCAGAGTACAGATGGCATAGTTTGGAAATAGCTGAGATATAGTAAACTAAGCCCTTATTTAAGACCTAAGTTAAAACTGAAAATCCATCTATTCCCAAGCAAATGTCAGCATTTTCTGGGTGTCAGTCCTTAAAGATCTGAACTAAAAATTAATTTGACTTTGATACGGTGGAATTGGATATACTTCTCTATCCATATCTTTGGTCAACTTTTATTTGGTTTTCTCTGTATTTCCTAATCTATTGATAAGAGTTGCTCTGGAAGAGAAATATTGTCATGATCCATTGTTGGGAATGATGGGGCAGCAAACAAGTATTTGATGAGCTATCAATGCTGAAAGAAATAGAACCTTTTATTTAGCATGTTTAAGGGAAAGCCCCAAAGCCATGATGTAGCTTAACTGCAGACACACAAGGGAATATGGAATTATTAGCAAGAAAAAGTTAAAGGTATTAGGGTAGACCACCAAAACTTTTCCATAGAGACTGCAAATACATCCCCAATACATGATTGGAATAAGTATGGAAGGGGTATTGTCTATATTTTCTGCCATAAATGTCTTCAGGCCAAGGCAGTAAGAAGCAGCCCACCAAGAGGCTGCTTACAAAAGGATACTCTCAGGACTTAATGTACAATTATACTAAGCCACTGCTTTGACTACTATTCTTATGCTACAGGGTATCCCAGGCAGTTCTAATATCAAGGAAGTAAGAGGATCAGGGCTGTTCAGGTGGGTGTGAATTTTTTTTTCTACTCTTGGAATTGCAGACAAGACAGACATCAATCAGCTAGGAAACCAGAAGTTTCTAACTTGGAATAAATTCCAGATGTGAAGGTAGATAGTTTTCTAGAGATGGGGCAAGACAGAAGTGAGTGCACTCCCATGTAGAAAGAAAAATAATAACTAACTCATAGACAGCTTATAGAACCTCAACGTGAAAATGACAGCGAGATCTCTCTACCCCCTCTCCCTCAAATCTAGACATCAAAATTCTAAGTTAAGTGAGAATTCTGTACTTGTAGATAAAGGGCTCTTAAAGATTTTGGTGTAATGGACCCCTTTGGCAGTCTGGTAAAGCCTTTGGTCTACTTCTCAAAATAATGTTTTTGATGCATAAAGTATACAGGATTATAAAGGAATCAAAAATAACCTTATCGAAAAAAAGATGTATTTTTACCTTTAATGTGGATGCACTCTCTGAAATCTACCTGAGGCCACCTTGATGGTCCATGGACCCCAGCTTAAGAACATTTATTTTAGAGCATGATGGGCACTGGCATAATTAAAGGCTCACATTTAATGTCTATTTTGATGCTATGTTGATGATAGATCTGGCTAGCCTCCTGTTGCTAACTGCTGTTGTCATCAAAAAGGCAGATTGTCTTGTTTCACTTTTCGAGCTTCTAATCCATCAGGACAACAGAGAAATTTTAAAAGGGATTGTCAATTATCTACCATCCAAACCTGATCCCTCTTGGGATATTTTAATGTTCATCTATACCATATTTTAGCATTCTGCTACATTTATAGTTTACTGAATATGCTAAACATTACTCAAAAAAATTTGAGCCTTAATGTTTGAAGTAGTTTATGAAAATAAATTGGGTCAAATGAAATGAATGTTCTGTTCTTCCAAATATAGCATGTGTGTTTCCCACAAATGTAGTTCCTATAAACCTGAGCATGGCCTATATTTGCACTGAAAGCAAAAGAATAATAATGAACATGGTGAAGACAAAAAATACTATTGATAATAAAAGTGAATAAAACAGTTGAATTTGAATGAAAATTTATATGATCAAAAGTTTCATGGCAAATATTTTAAGTGTTTTATTATTAAATTATTTTTCAGTATTTTTTTCAAAGAAGTCTTAAATAGTGGTATATCCTACAATTAGAGACAACTTGTATTCAGACAATACGATACATTATTTATTAGAAAAATGCTAACTAAGAAGTGGACAGAGAAAGATGATGAAGAGACAGATAAACTGGAATCAAATCCCAGTTCCTTTTACTAGCTGTGTGACCTTGGGGAATTTCCCGTATGAGGGCCTCATTTGCCTCAGTTGTACAAGAAGGAGTTGGACTAGATGACCTCTCATAGTTATTTTTGTTCTAAATTTTATATGGTCTTATATGTCTTATTTTTCATTTGCTCTATTATTAAGCATATTTAAAAATTGGCATGGTAAAGAACTATTTTATAAGGCATAAATAAAGAGATTTGGCTTTCATCTTTTCAGATATAGGACTTCTATTTACTAGCATTTAGTCTTTCAAATTCAATTCTGGAAGTCTGGAGCTAATGATAAAATATAGGAGCAATTTGTTAATGTTTTAGCAGTTACTATACAAAATACTGCCTGAAGACATTTGGCATGCAAAGTCAGGGATTTCAGCTGATGACATTAATCTCAAAGTGTCCATTTGACCCAACCATAGCAAGGAATTTGAGAAAAAAGAAAAAAGAAAAAGAAAAACAAACAAAAAACCCAACGTTTACAATGCCACAGGGTCCTTAGTTGAGCAGAAGAGTCAAAATGACCCTTCCATCAGCCTGGGATTTAATCACCCAGGAGACCATTTGACAATTCACCAACTAAAAATCATGATAGTTCCTCTTGCCTCCAGGCTAGCAAAGTATTTCACTTCTTCCTTTGTACCAAAACAGCTGTGCAGGCTCTTTGAATACCAATACAATTAGCATAAAGGATTGTACCTTAGTGGAACAATCCCAGCCAACTCACCACCTGCAAGCCCTTCATACAGAAAGATAGGAAACTCAACATTTTCATACTGCAGTCTAATTTGCCAATGATAGAGAATCTTATAGTTTTGAAGGGAAAGAGGATATGTGTTGTTGTTAAAGAAAAAAGTATCGGCCCATAAATAATGTTAGGTACAAGTAGTTTGCTTATGAATTCATAGATAAAGGGAATAGCCAAATGTGGAAACCTTCTACCCAAGCAGCTTGGCACCTTCTTTTAAACCTGGGGTCCAGAGAGCTGCCTAGGGCCATGCATGATTGATTAACTGACTTATGTTAGTTATGTGTTACTGTGTCAATCTAGGGTGTGAACTCAGCAATTTTTAGTCCCAGAGCAGCTATATACATGCATATGTATAAGTATGCATGTATGCAAATGTATGTCTATGAACCCAGTTATTACACATATGCATGGGTATATGCATGTATACCCACAAACGTGCATATGAAGTGTTTGTATATGCATATAAGCACATGTACATATACAAGATTATATGAATGCATACATGTATGTATATATGTGTGCGTATATATGATGCGTCTGTGCACACACATGTGCACATACTATTGTTATATAAGAAATGATGAACAAGCAGATATCAGGAAAACATTGAAAAAACTTACATAAACTGATGCTGAGTGAAGTGAGCAGATCCAGGAAAGTGTTATATACAGTAACAGTTCCAGGCCAGAAATGAATGCTTCTGGGGCAGAATGAAAGCTCTCCCCCAAACCCGTCCAAATACCTGTTAAAATGATTCTAAACAAATTCTAGAGCAGCAGAACCCACAAAATGATAGAGTGAAACAAATTTCCAGACTAGGACAACCTGGAACATCAACAGGAAAGGTCTACTGCACCAGTCTGAGACAACGGCACAGTCCAGTGTGGACGCTGCCAGTATAGACAGGGTGGAGCAGGCCACAGAGCACTGAATCACTGGCAGATATGGCAATTTCCAGACTTAACCCCAAAATGTCAAAGCAACTTACAATGTCAGTAACAAAGTTCTCTTGGATCTGGGTGAAAAAGAAGCAAGTTCTGGTCCCAGCTCCAGCCCCAGGGCAGCCTCCAGTGGTAGCAGTAGCACTGGCTGCTTCCAGAATTCTTGGCCCACAGATGGTGGGGGGATCTAGAGACTGATCAGAGGTGGATTACAGGCTTCTCTTTGGTGGCACTGAGGCAGTACTATCTTGCTTTGCCTGTGTTTGGATCTGAGTAGCAGTCCTGGGTGGACGTCCTGTGGTGAGGAAGAGCACTGGCATGACAGAACTTGTGGTGGTGGTAGAGAGGGAATACTTCTCACTATTCCAAGGCAGAAAAGAGTGCTTGTGGTCAGGGGAGGAAGAAACACTTCTCCTTTGACCATAACACCTCAGAAGAACTGAAAATTTATAGGTCCTTAGAAATATTGCTGAAAACAGCTACAAAAAAACAAACCAAAACAAAAAAAAACCCTGAAGCTTGGGGCAGTGTGCCCTCCACTCTGGGAAACAGAGCCCTACTTTAACAAAGAACATAAAATCAAGTAATTGGCTGGGGAAATGAGGAAACAACAGAAAACACACACACACACACACACACACAACAACAACAACTTACTATAGAAAGTTACTATGGTAACAAGGAGAATCAAAACACACAAAAATCACAAAAAGCAAAACACAAAACACAGACGAAGAAACCAAAGCCAAAACTTCTATATTCAGAGGAACCTAGAAAAAGATGAAGTGGTCTTACACCATGGAAGAACTCAAAAGTATTTTGAAAATAAAGTAAGAGAGTTAGAGGGAAAAAAATGGGAAAACAAATGAGAGTAATGTAAGAAAATTATGAAAAACAAGTCAACAGCTTGGTAAAGGAGATGCAAAAAAGTGCTGAAGAAAATAACACCTTAAAAAAAAAAAAATTAGGCCAACTAGTAAAAGAGGAAACGAGAAGAATGCCTTAAAAAAACATATTTGGCCAAATGGAAAAGGAGGTCCAAAAACTAACTGTATAAAATAATTCCTTAAAAAAATAGAATGAAGCAAATGGAGGCTAATGACTCTATGGGAAATTAAGAAACAATAATACAAAACAAAAGAATGAAAAAATAGAAGAGAATGTGAAATATCTCACTGGGAAAACAACTGACCTGAAAATAGATCCAGGAGAGAGAATTTAAAAATTATTGGGCTACCTGAAAGTCATGATAAAAAAAAAAAAAAGAGCCTAGACCTCGTTTTCTTTTAAGAAATTTTCAAGGAAAACTCCCTCATAGTCTAGAACTAGAGGGTAAAATAGAAATTAAAAGAACTTACTAATCACTCTGAAATATATTTCAAAATGAAAACTGCCAGGAACATTAAAACCAAATTCCAGAGTTTTTTAGATCAAGGGAATAATATTTCAAGTAACCAGAAAGAAACAACTCAAGTATGATGGAGCCACAATCAGGATAGCTGTTTTAATAGTTTTAATAGCTTCTACATTAAAGGATTAGAAAATTTGGGATGTAATATTCTGCAGGGCAAAGGAACTACCAAGAATGCCTTACCCAGTAACCCTGAGTATAATCCTTCAGGAGAAAAATATACATTCAATCAGATGGAGGATTGTAATGGTAATAATAATTTGAAAATTTTCCCTGCCCCTTAATAAGGGAATTTGAAGACTTCCCTGCTTCAAAGATCTTCCCTGCCACCTATGGGTCTGAATGTAATCACATGGAAACTGTTGTGGGAGGAGTTTGCTGAAAGGTGGAACAGAGACCAAAGGAACATAGGAGTCAGAGCAATTAGGGGTAGAGGGAGGAGAGGATACACACAGGCAGACATCTAGACTTGTGAGCACATGTTTGTTTGTGGGAAAGCTTCATGCTGTGTTATAGGTTATTAACTCCTTTGCCGCTATGATGGATTTGACTTTCTGGTGTTGGGATTTGATTTTCTTTTTTTAATTTATTTTTATTTTTTTTTTACTTTTTAAAATTTTTTTCTGTTTTTTTTATTTTATTTATTTATTTATTTTAGTTTTTTTATTTGTATTTTTTTAATTAAACAAATGCTTTATTAACTTCTGGTTTACATCATTCATTTCCACCAGATTATGAGTTACATTTTCCCCCCATTTTTTCCCTACCCACCACCCCAGAATAGATTTGATTTTCTAATGTCTGAATAAATGTTTTGATTCTGTCTTCTTTATGGAGAGGCTGTTATGTTTGGCAATTGAGCACTATGCTGGCATACTCACAGGTACAGTAAAGACTAGGGCTGAATAGAAAATTTGACTTTCAGATAGAAGACTCAAGAGAATCGTAAAAAGTAAAGGGAAATCATAAGGGACTTAATGAGGTTAAACCGTTGACATTCTTACTTGGGAAGATGATATTTGTAACTCATAAGACATTTCTTATTATTAGAGTAATTAGGAGTATATAGAGACAGAGGGCACAGATGTAAGTTGAACGTGAAGGAATGATATCTAAAAATATGAAATTAAGTGGTGAAAGAGGAATGTTTTAGGAGAAAGAAAAAGGAAGAGGTAGAATGGGGTAAATTATCTCACATAAAAGAGGTAAGGGGGCAGAGCCAAGATGGCGGAGTAGAAACAGCTCGTCCAAGCCACTCTGCCCCCAGATTCCCCCCAAACGATGTAAAACGGGACTCTGAACAACTTCTGGAGCCCCAGCACCCACAGAACGACACAGAGAAGCTAACCTCCCGCTGAGGACAGCCCAGCAGCCCTGCAGGAAGGACCAGCACAGTGGTCTGGGACCTCGCAGCGCGCAGAGTGCAGAGCACAGTAGCCGAGCCAAGCCGAGCCCAGGTCCGCATGAGCCGAGGTTTTAGCCCCAGGGCGGCAGGGCCAGCAGCCAGCTGGAGGAAGCCCAGAATACCAGGAGCTGTGGCGACTCCAGAATTATCAACATAGACAAGCCTAGGACAAAGTAAGAGGTTAGTGTCCTATGGACTTTGGGACTGGTATTAGGGAATGCATTGGCTCCCTCCCCTGGGGGCTAGAAGCCACTGAGGACAAACGCCATTTTGTAGTTTTCAGAGGCAGCTCCCGCTCCCAGCCTGCAAATTTGTAGGGAGATCCAGCGATTAGTCTTGGGGGGTAATCGCTCTTGCTTTAACCTCCCTGGATCAGGATTGTGATCTAGGGTGGAAGTCCTGGGTGGGTTTACAGCTTGCCAGAAACGGAAGTAGGCCCCCACATGTTCGGGACAAAAATTCCTCTATCTGGCCTTAAAGCCATAGTGTGGCAACAAGGCCAAAAGTCAAGTAATTAAGTGGCAACATGCCAAGGCAAAGGAAACAGAAAAATGCAACCCTAGACTCCTATTTTGGGGGCATAGAGTGGGAAAAGGACTGTGAGGTCAGAAGTCCAGCTCCAAAAGCCCCAGGGGAAAACATGAGCGGGTTGCAGGCCATAGAGGACCTTAAGAAGGACTTTAAAAATCAAATAAGAGAAGTGGAGGAAAAATTGGAAAGAGAAATGAGAAGGATGCAGGAAAAGTATGAAATGAGGGTCAACAGCCTGACTGAGGAAAACAACATCTTAAAAAATAGACTAACTCAAATGGCAAAGGAGGCCCAAAAGGGCAATGAGGAGAAGAATGCCTTACAAAGTCCAATTTGCCAGATGGAAAAAGAATCTCAAAAGTTCACTGAGGATATTCATTCCTTCAGAGTTAGACTGGAGCAAATGGAAGCTAATGACTTTATGAGAAATCAAGATGCTGTTAAGCAGATCCAAACAAACGAAAGATTAGAAGGCAATGTGAAATATCTCATGAGAAAAACCACTGACCTGGAAAATAGATCCAGTTGAGACAATTTAAAAATTATTGGACTACCTGAAAGCCATGATCAAGGAAAGAACCTAGAAATCACCCTTCAAGAAATTCTCAAGGAAAACTGCCCTGATGTTTTAGATCCAGAGGGCAAAATAGAGGTTGAAAGAATCCACCGATCACCTCCTTAAAAAGATCCCAAAAAGAAAACTCCCAGAAATATTATAGCCAGGTTCCAGAATCCCTAGATCAAGGAGAAAATACTACAAGCAGCCAGGAAGAAACAATTTCTATATTGTGGAAACACAATCAGAATAGCCCAGGACCTGGCAGCTTCTACACTGAGGGATCAAAGGGCATGGAATATGATATTCCAGAGGGCAAAAGAACTGGGAATGAACCCAAGGGTCACCTACCCAGCAAAACTGAGTATTTTGTTTCAGGGGAAAATACGGTCATTCAGTGGAATAGAGGACTTTCAAGCATTCTTGAGGAAAAAACCAGAATTGAATAGAAAATTTGACACCCAGACACAAGAAGGAAGAGATGCCTGAGAAGGTAATCAGGGAAAGAAATCAAAAGGAACTTATCAAAGTTGAACTATTTACATTCCTATATGGAAAAGCAATAACTGTGACTGATGATATCTTTCACACTATGAAAATAATGGAAGAAGGGTGTGTGGTCATATGAATACATATGTGAATGTGTGTGTATATGGTTACAGTTATATATGGATAGAGGGCATAAGTTGAATTTGTTGGGAAGGGAGAATACTCAAGAAATGAAATTATGAGGTGAGAGAGGAAAGTGGCAAGAGGAGATGGGGAGAGACAGGGTAGTATAAACTACCCCATGCAGAAGAAGCAAGGGGAAGTGGTTGCAAAAGAGGGGGAGAATAAGGAAGGCTAAAAAGGCAAAACCACATTCACATTGAATTTGGTTCAGGGGGAAAATGACATACAAACTAAATGGGATATCTCAACCTGCAGCAGGATAGGGGGAAGGGGGATGGGAGGAGGGATGATGGATGGGAGGGCATCCTTGGGGTGAGGGGAGGTTGGAAGTACCCACTATAAAATAGGGACAGGATCATGTAGGGAATGGAACAGGTGGGGGGTGGGATGAGTGGGAGGGAATTATAAGCAGCCTTGTACAATATATCTACTATGATAATGTTTTGTATAGCTAGACATGTACAACATATACTGAATTACTTATCTCCCCAGAGGGAATGGGTGACAAGGAAGGAAGGAAATGGATCTAAAATTCGAGGTCTTAACATTAAATGTTTCAAATATATATAAATACTATTATTAATACTCTTTTGCTTGTAATAGGGAGATAAGATGTGCAGGCATTGGGATGCAAAGACTCACCTTCCTCTAATGGAAAAGTCGATGGGAGTATGGGAGAAGGAATGGGAGAGAGCAGATTGGAGGAAGCGATATCTTGTGGGATTACTATTCTGGGAGGTTGGGTAGGGGAATAATGGGGGAAAATGATTGTAACTCAAAATCTGGTGGAAATGAATGATGTAAAACAGAAGTTAATAAAGCATTTGTTTAAATATATATATATATATATATATATATATATATATATATATATATATATATATATATATAAAGAAAGATACTTTCTTTGATATTGAAATTAAAATAAAATAAAATAAAATAGGTAAGGAAAAGCTTTTACAATGGAGGGGAAGAGGTTGCAGAGAACCTTACTCTCATTAGAATTTTCTCAAAGTGGGCATTACATACACACCCACAATTGGGTATAGAAATCTATCATACCTTGCAGGAAAGTAGGAGGGAAAGAGGATAAGAGAAGGGGGTGGGGTTGTAGAAGGGAAGGCAGATTAGAGGAGAGAATAGTCAGAAGCAAAATAAATACTTTTGAGGAAGGATAGGATGAAATGAGGAGTGAATAAAATAAATGGTGGAGGATAGAATGGAGGGTAATGCAGTTAGCAATAGCAACTGTGACACAATTTTGAAGCAAATTTCTCTAATAAAGGCCTCATTTTTATTTTTCTTTTTTTCAGATTTCAAATGCTTTATTAACTTCTGGTTTACATCATTCATTTCTGTCAGGTCTTGAGTTACAATTTTTTCCCCATTTTTCCTCTACCCACCACCCCAGAATAGCAGTCCCACAGGATATCCCCTCAAACAATCTGCTCTCTCTCATCTCTTCTCCCATACTCCCTTCAATTTTTCTAGTAGGCCAAGGTAAATCCTCATGCCCAAATATCTTATATCTTATCTGCATATCTTATCTCTGAATTATATGCAGAATAGTATTAATCATAGTATACATATATATATATATATATATATTTTTTTTTTAAAGCAATTGGTGTTAAGTAACTTGCTCAAGGTTACACGGCTAGTCATTATTTATGTGTGGGTGCTCATTTTCTGAGGCCGGATTTGATCTCGGGTCATCCCAACTCCGAGGCCGGCGCTCTTACTCACTGCGCCACCTAGCCACCCCAGTATCTATATATTTTTTGAAAATTTTGGTTTTAAAAGGAAGATAACCAACTCCAGTATATACTGTACATGTGTAGCTATGAAAAACATTACCAAAGTAGATATATTGTAAAAGACTGACTATATTTCTCTCCCTCCTATCCCACCTCTCACCTGATCCACTCCCCACTTTGTTCCTGTCCCTTTTCAAAAGTGGGTGCTTCCAACTCCCCCCCCAAGCTTGCCCTCCATTCCACTGACCCCCCTCTCATCCCCTTCTCCCATACTCTCCTGTATGGTGAGAAACCCTATTTAATATGTATGTCATTCTCTCCCTGATCCAAATTCAATGAGAATAAGGTTTTGCCTTTTTGCCTTCCTGTTCTTCCCCTCCCTTGCAACAATTTTCCCTTGCTTCTTCTATATGAGATAGTTCACCCCATTCTTTCTCTCCCCATCTCCTCTCATTATATTCCCGTGTCACCTTTTAATTTCACCTTCATACCTTCCTATTAAATTTGACCTGTGCTCTCTATGTATGTATACCTGAAAATATATATACACATATTCACATATGTATTCATATGCCCATATACCCTTCTTCAACTCTTTTCATACTGAGAAAAGTTTAATCAGTTACAGTTATCATTTTTCCCTTTAGGAATGTAAATAGTTCAACTTCGATAAGTTTATAATTACATTTTCCAGTTTACCATCTCAAGCATCCCTTGCTTCTTGTATCTGAATGTCAAATTTTCTATTCAACTCTGGTTTTTTCCTCAAGAATGCTTGAAAGTCCTCTATTCCACTGAATGACCATAGTTTCCCCTGAAACAAGATACTCAGTTTCTCTGGGTAGGTGATTCTTGGTTTTAGTCCCAGGTTCTTTGCCCTGTTGAATATCATATTCCATGCCCTTTGATCCCTCAGTGTAGAAGCTGCCAGATCCTGCAATATCCTGATTGTTTCCACAATATTCAAATTTTTTCTTCCTGGCTGCTTGTAATATTCTCTCCTTGATCTGGGAATTCTGGAACCTGGCTACAATATTCCTAAAGTTTTTCTTTTTGGGATCTCTTTCTGATGGTGATCTGTGGATTCTTTCAACCTCTATTTCCCCTTCTGGGTCTAACACATCAGGGAAATTTTCCTTGAGAATTTCTTAAAAGATGAATTCTAGATTGATGATGATGGTTTTCAGGTAGTGCAATAATTCTTAGATTGTCTCTCCTGGATCTATTTTCAAGGTCAGTGGTTTTTCCCATGGGATATTTCACATTGCCTTCTATTCTTTCATTTGTTTGGTTCTGCTTAACAGCATCTTGATTTCTCATAAAGTCACTAGCTTCCATTTGCTCCATTCTAATTCTGAAGGAATGATTCTCCTCAGTGAGCTTTTGAGATTCTTTTTCCATCTTGCAAAGTTGGCTTTTTAAGGCATTCTTCTCCTTGTTACCTTTTTGAGCCTCTTTTGCCATTTGAGTTAGTCTATTTTTAAGGTGTTATTTTCCTCAGTCAGGCTGTTTACTCTCATTTCACACTTTTCTTTCATCTTTCTCATTTCTCTAGCCAATTTATCCCCCACTTCTCTTATCTGCTTCTTAATTTCCTCTATGGCCTGTAACCAGCTTGTATTTTCATTTGGAGGTTTTGGTGCATGATTTCTGACCTCACAGTACTCCTCTTGTTCCATGCTTTGATCGTCTTTGCCCCCCAAATAGGAGTCTAATGTTGAATTTTTCTGTTTGTTTCCTTTGCCTAGGCATGTTGCCACTCAATTACTTGAATTTTGGGCTTGTTGCCATAGTAGGACTCTGCCACCAGACAGGGGAGCTTCTGTCCCCAAAACTGGTGTTTTCAAAACTTCCATAGGTATTAGTTGGGTGGCCTCTCTGAAGCCTCCACAGGCTCTGGCAAGCTGGTCACACATCCCAAGACCTCCACCCTAGACCACAATCCAGATTCAAGAAGGGTAAAGCAAGAGCAATTACCCCCCAGACTGATAGCCAGATCCCTCTACAATTCACAGGCCAGGAGCTGAAGCTGCAATGTGGCAATGTGATGCAAGCTGTGCCGACTCCTAAGCAGCTTCTCACCCCCAGGGGAAAGAGGCCACATGCTCTCCCAACCAGTCCTAAAGTACATAGGGCACTGACCTCTCACTTTGTCCTAGGCATCTATGTGTTGATAATTCTGGAAACACCACAGCTGCTTGAGTTCTGGGATCCCTCCAGCAGGCTGCTGGTCTGGCCACCCTTGGTCTAAAACATCCAACTTACGTGGACCTGGGCTCAGCTCCTAGAGCACTGTGCTGCCTGCTCCCTGCTGGGCTGCCGGGCTGTCCTCAGCATGAGGTTAGCTTCTCTGTATCATTTTTTGGGTTCTGGAGCTCCAGAGGTTTTTCCAGAGTCCCGTTTTACATAATTTTGAAGTGGTGTGGGTGAGAACTCTGAGGAAGTACTGTTTCTACTCTGCCATCTTGAGTCTGCCAAGGCCTCATTTTTCAAATGTATAGAGTACTGAGTCAAATTTATAAAAAGGCCATTCCCCAATTGATAAATAATCCAAAGATATCATCACTTTTCAGATGAAGAAATTAAAACTATCTATAGTCATATAATATAATCACTAATGATTGGATAAATACAAACTAAATTATTCTGACATACTACATCTACCTACTAGATTAGCTAATAGGACAGAAAAGTTAAATAAGAAATGTGGAAAGTGATGTGGGGACAAATGAGACTTAATGCATGTTTGGTAGAGTTGTGAACTGATTTCGCCATTCTATAAAGCAATTTGGAACTATGCCCAAAGAGCTATATTCATTCATACACTTTGATCTATCCATACCACTACTAGTTCTATATCCCAAAAGAGATGAAAAAGGAAAATAACCTATATGTACAAAATCATTAACAACAGCTCTTTTCTGGACACAAAAAATTGGAAATTGAAGGGATGTCCATCAATTGTGAGATGACTAAACAAGTTGTGGTGTGTTATTATGATGGAATACTATTGCAGTATAAGAAATGATGAGCAGAATGCTTTCAGAAAAACCTGGAAACTCTTACATGGACTGATGCAAAGTGAAATGTGTTATGTACAAAGTAATAACAATAGTGTAAGATAATCAGCTGTGAATTACTTAGCCATTCTCAGCAATACCATGATCCAAAACAACTCTGCAGTACTTACGATGAAAAATGCTATCCATGTAAAAATGTTCAGTTTTAGATCTCTGTCCTGTTTCCCCACAAGATTTAGAGCTTGGGTGACAAATCAACCAACAAATCAACAGTAGTGAAATGAGGAGTCATGTTCTTTCCTTAATAGCTCAGTGGGATAGAAAACAATCTTCTTACCTGTTGGCAGATTTTGGTAAGCAATGAACCATGATATGGAGCAATCATGGTCACCTATGCACTAAGTAGCAGTTCAGGAATTGCTGTGCATTATTAATTACGATTAAACCAATGGGATATCAATGGTAGATTTGATGAAAAACAAATTCCCTAAATGGGTATTTGTCTACTGAAGTGGGTAGAAAGGACTACATTAAAAATTTCCTCTTCGGTTTTTTTTTTTTTTTCTGACCTACCTTCTCCTGCTACATGGTGTTTGTTACAGGGAAATGAAATTGGCCCATGTGAATTTTCCCTTGGAGATTGATAGGATGAGGCTGACTTACTTTTCCAAAGATCTTCAAAGTAAGGAGAAAATTCCAACAGAAAAAAAGAGTAGTGTTGGTTATTTTATAACTGGTAGAAAAAAAGTTCTATATGACCAATCTTGATTCCAGAATACAAATGATGAGACATATTTTCCTCTAGTTAATGAAGAAATGGTACATTTGACTTTATACAGTCATACATGTTTGAGATTCTTTCTTTTTCATCTTCAGCTCTTAGAATACATAGCTCCTTACAAAGGTCAGCTCAAGGGCCACTTCCTACATGAAGCCTTTCCTTATTGCCACAGTTGATAGTATCCATAGATATTTGTGACCCTCCAAACATTAATACATGTTTTGTTTTTATGAACCAAAATTTATCCCTGGAATTGGCAGAGGAAATTTGTGGGGCTATGATAGGGTGGGGTTAGAGGACAGTTAGCACATAGCCTAAGCAGTTTCATTCAACCCATATAATTGTGGCTCCAGTGTGTGAATAAACTGTGATGTTCAGGAATGAGAGGTTAGACAACAAAATAATACATAAATTCAGGCTTCTGGAATCAGGAAATGGAATAGGCATGAGTGAGAGAGTCCATTAAGTCAGCAGTTATAGTTTCCTTTTGAGTGAGTATAGTAGCAAGCACCCTGGCCCACTCAGGATGGCCTGCTAGCACAAGTTCTTTGATCTGTTTTAAAAGTAATGATTACTTTAAAGCCATTAACAATACTACTTTAATTAAAGAGAAAGAAGTGAGTATAGAAAATAAAAGCAGTGAAATTAACACAAAGACCAACAGACAGGATTCCAGCTATCTGAACATAGCAATATTACTATACGCTTTATATACATCATTATATCGAGGGAGCATAGACATCTAAGCAGTTGGGGAGGCTCTGAACACACAGCTATTCAGAGTCTTCACAAGGAAATCTAAAGGTCCCTCTCATGAGTGAACCTCCAAAGCGAAATACCAACTCAGAGTATATATACACTTCTCAGAACCAGAAGGCATCACAACCTTAATGACTCAGTGCCTAATTATGTAAGTACAAAACGGTGTGAAAGTCTGTCTACAAGTAAGCCTCCCCTAAGCAAGCTTCTCTTTAAGCAAGTTCCTCCCCTAGTGGGCTCTGTGTGATTAAGGATGTATCACAGCTAGGCAAATAGCCCTATTAATGGGTGAGGAAGATCTTATATCTCATTAACATTACAGTGATATACATCTAGTCTTTTATTCTTGTGTACATCACTTCAGTAATCTTAAAAACTAAGGGTTGCAGCTCTGTTTTTGGAAGGGAAAACTGTCCTACTAGCTCCCTCCTTATGTTTCTACTCCACTAGTTCTCTGGGCAAGATCTTAAATAACTTCAATGACTTGTACTATACATTATTTGCTCCAGGTAACAATAAATAATGCTGAATTTATGCAGCAATTCTGAACCCGAGGCGTTTCCACCAATTTTCTTGCACAATAAGATGGCTCTGAGAAAGGAAGTTGGCATCTTTTGCCCAATTAATGATGAGATTTGGGTGTCAGCCAACCCTAGAGTTTATAAAGCCTTAAACCAGGATCAGTCATGTGTACAACTGACAAGGAGGAAGTTTATCTTTAAATATCCTCTAGTACTCATTTTTTAGAGCTTTTTTATTTCTTTCTTTTTGGCATTTAACCTCCTCTTTTCCTCTGCACTTCTGATCTTGCAGAAGAAATCTCTATTCACTTTTCTTAGTTCCTGGGGTCTTCTTACACTGAAATATCTTTCCTCCACTATATCCTTCTTCTTCTATCAGTGAGTTCCTTCTAGGGCTTCCACTCTGGGGCATGGTCCAAACTGGTCATGACTCCAGACTTTGAAACCATGTCTCAGCTACTTTCTCACCCTGGCACCTCTTTGCTTCTTTGTGACTCGTTTCTCCTATTTTGGTGAATTTCTTTTGTAAATTCTATTTGAAAAAGAGTCTAAGCTAACCATGCTTCACTTCCCTCATATCTCTACTTCTGACTCTTTGGATTGTGCCACAATGCCCCAATCCATTTTTCATTTTTCTTGTACATATGTTTGCTTCCTCCATTAGAATATAAGGTACAGGAAGGTGAGAACTGTCTTTCTTCATACTTGTATTTATAACCTCCAGAACTTAGCACAGTGCTTGGAACATAGTAAGTCCTTAATAAATTATTGCTGCCTTGACTATTATCAGTTATTTATGCTCTGGTATGAATTTCAGTCACTATTTTATATCTCAGAGGTATTTTGTGTCCCATTATTTCCACTAGTATTTACATTCAATTTCTCGTGGTGAAATAGAAATCTTTGACCCCTTATAAAAGAAATTTCAGGCATTGTCAAGAACCATGAGAAGAATACATTGGGAAAAGGGGGTATGGATCTTTATGGTGGTTTCATAAGTATGAGGGAACTCTGATTGTAGAACTTAAACCAATTCATATAGGCATCTTCTTTTTAACTTGTAGCATTTGAGAGCTGCATAAGAACTAGGAAATTAAATTCCCCATGGTCACAGAAGTAGTTTATATCAGAAATAGAACTTAATCATAGTTGCTGATTCCAGGGACTGCCCTCTGTGTACTACTGAACAATGCCTCAGACAAAATATTTCCTCCCAAAATCACCCTTTGAAATAAATATTACAACTATTATTCAGAAATGAATGATGCATTTTAGGAGATAGGTGGAAATCTCTTAATGCAGATGGTCTGCAAACTATAGCCAGAGGGACAAATATGGTCTGCCCCATTTTTGTAAAAGCAAGGGAAGAATGGTCATGACAATTTTAAATCCAATAAAGCTTCTCTGCTTGCAAGCCTTACCAAAACTGGTGGAAATTTGACCTGGGAACTGTAGTTTGCTAACCACCACCTTAATCTATCATAGTATGGCCCACATACAAATGCCTCTCTCTCTTTTACCTCTTTAAAAAATTTAACCATCTCCCCTTTGCTGTCAAGATCCATTGGCTTTTTCCAGAACCAATGACTACAGGCTTGGTGGTAGACCTGTCAGAGAACAATTCATCTGTAATTTTCAGTTATATATGTCAGCTATATTGTGTCTACATAGCTGACACCATCCATTGATTGTGCCACCATCTTGATGAACCACAACTGAATAGTCTGACTGAAAATGACTGGGGGAACAGTTCAGCCATGATTGTGAAATTTTCCACGAGAATGGATCAGTAATGATTCTAAAATTTATTACAGAATTTGAAAATGGACTGGGAATGATGCTGAAAGTGATCATGGAAATTGATTTGGAGTTATTCTAAAAAGATTTTACAGAGTAAGACAATGGTTCTGTAATGATTAATCTGGACCAAACCTGGGTCAGTTATTTAGCCTTTTAGACATCAGATTCCACAACTAATAACATGAGGGTCCCTGTGTTAGATTGCCCCTAAAATCCCTTCTAGCACTCAGAATCTGTTCTATTATTTCCAGAATCATGACAATGGATTTAGAATGTATCTTAAAGTGTTTTAAGGAATGAATCTAAGAGCATTCTACTCTCATGCCTTGTACTTCTTTGGAAATAATTATCTCATAAACATGCCACTAATCTCCTATGTGGTAAGGCAGGTTGGTGATAGGGTGCTTTTTGAACCTTAAAACACTATGGAAATGTGAATAACTAGCTGCTGCACTTGTTTCTGACAGAGATATGAATTTAAAAATGCAGATATGTAGATAGACCTATTATTTCTATACAGATGTATACACATGCATATATGTATATATATGCACATGTACACATATACATGTACACATACACACATGTACTCACATATACATAAACATATGCATATATACACATACATATACAGACACACACACGTGTATGTGTCTGTTTGTGTGTGTGTGTGTACAGCTAATGTGGGGATTTGTTTTGCTGGAGTATAAATGTGTATAATGATGAAGTATTTTTCCCCTCCCTTTTGGTTTTTCAAATCAGGGATACATGAGAGGGAAAATAAATATCCGAAACTCAAAAGACTTATTGACTATGTTATTTTATAAGAGAAGAAAAAAGGGAGGATTAAACATTTATATAGCAACTACTAGGTGCCAGGCACTGTGCTAAGCACTTTACAAATATCTCATTGATCCTCATAACAACCTTGTGACGTGGTTCCTATTATTATCCTCATTTTACAATTAAGGAAACTGAGGTAAACAGAAATTAAGTGACTTGTCCAGGGTTACATATCTAGTAAATGTCTGCATTTGAACTTAAGTCTTCATGACTCTAAGGTCAGTGCTCTATCTTCTGTGCCACCTAACTGGCAGACATATGCTATTTATTTTTCCCCTTTAACAAGGAGAGAGCTGCATACTAGACCTTTGATTTCATTGGTATAGGTAAGTTTTGGATGAAAAAATAGTTAATGCTGACTGGCATCTTTCTTACAACTTATAATTTTAGCAAGATGTCTAAGAGTTGCCACTTAGGAGTTAAGTTACTTGCCCAGGGTTACACAGCTGGAGGAGGGACTTGACCCAAGGTTGTCTTGACTTTGAGGTCATCTCTCTAAACCCAATGGCCCACTGCCTCTCATCTGCTTTTAAAACTACAAATATTACAAGAGGATTTCTTTTTTTCTTTTGAATTTGGAAGCAGATGACAGGAAGAGGTGCTTTCTAAGGCGCAAACACACACACACACACACATACACAAACACACACACACAAAGAAAAAAAAAACAGAGCAAAGCAAAACCCTCCACTCCCAAGGAATGTTCCTGATTACATTTGGCTCCAAAGTAGAGTCTGCAAAAATAACCATATAAAACCTGTCCAGTAGGAGTTTGTTATCTCAAAATCTAAGAGGTGGGGGCGGAGCCACGATGGAGGAGTAGAAACAGCTCATCCAAGCCACTCTTGCCCCAGATTCCCCCCAAACTATGTAAAATGGGACTCTGAACAACTTCTGGAGCCCCAGTACCCACAGAACAACACAGAGAAGCTAACCTCCTGCTGAGGACAGCCCAGCAGCCATGCAGGAAGGACCAACACTGCGCTCTGGGAGGAGGCAGCACTCAGCAAGCAGAGCGCAGGGAGCCAAGCGTAGCAGAGCCCGGGTCCCCGTGAGCCAAGGTTTTAGCCCCAGGGTGGCAGGGCCAGCAGCCAGCTGGAGAGACCCTAGAACACCAGCAGCTGTGGCAACTCCAGAATTATCAACATAGACATGCCCAGGGCAAAGTAAGAGGTTAGCGTCCTATGGACTTTGGGACCAGCATGTGGGGAATGCGTTGGCTTCCTCCCCTGGGAGCTAGAAGCAGCTGAGGGACACACCATTTTGTAGATTACAGAGGCAGCTCCAGCTCCTGGCCTGTGAACTGTAGGGAGATCCAGCGATCAGACTTGGGGGGGGCGGGCGGTAATTGCTCTTGTTTTAACCTCTCTGGATCTGGATTGTGTAATGGGTGGAAGTCATGGGTGGGTTTACAGCTTGCCAGAAACGGAAGTTGCCCCACCACACATTTGGGACAAAAATTCCTCTATCTGGCCTTAAAGCCATAGTGTGGCAACAAGCCCAAAAGTCAAGTAATTAAGTGGCAACATGCCAAAGTAAAGGAAACAGAAAAATGCTACTCTAGACTCCTATTTTGGGGGCATAGAGTGGGAAAAGGACTGTGAGGTCAGAAGTCCTGCTCCAAAAGCCATAGGGGAAAACATGAGCAGGTTGCAGGCCATAGAGGACCTTAAGAAGGACTTTAAAAATCAAAGAAGAGAAGTGGAGGAAAAATTGGAAAGAGAAATGAGAAGGATGCAGGAAAAGTATGAAATGAGGGTCGACAGCCTTACTGAGGAAAACAACACCTTAAAAAATAGACTTACTCAAATGGCAAAGGAGGCCCAAAAGGGCGATGAGGAGAAGAATGCCTTAAGAAGTCGAATTTGCCAGATGGAAAAAGAATCTCAAAAGTTCACTGAGGAGATTCATTCCTTCAGAATTAGACTGGAGTAAATGGAAGCTAATGACTTTATGAGAAATCAAGATGCTGTTAAGCAGATCCAAACAAACGAAAGATTAGAAGGCAAAGTGAAATATCTCATGGGAAAAACCACTGACCTGGAAAATAGATCCAGGAGAGACAATTTAAAATTTATTGGACTACCTGAAAGCCATGATCAAAGAAAGAACCTAGAAATCACCCTTCAAGAAATGCTCAAGGAAAATTGCCCTGATGTTTTAAATCCAGAGGGCAAAATAGAGGTTGAAAGAATCCACAGATCACCTCCTGAAAAAGATTCCAAATAGAAAACTCCCAGGAATATTATATCCAGGTTCCAGAATCCCCAGATCAAGGAGAAAATACTCCAAGCAGCCAGGAAGAAACAATTTCACAATTGTGGAAACACAATCAGAATAGCCCAGCACCTGGCGGCTTCTACACTGAGGGATCAAAGGGCATGGAATATGACATTCCAGGGGGCAAAAGAACTGGGAATGAACCCAAGGGTCACCTACCCAGCAAAACTGAGTATTTTGTTTCAGGGGAAAATATGGTCATTCAGTGGAATAGAGGACTTTCAAGCATTCTTGAGGGAAAAACCAGAATTGAATAGAAAATTTGACATCCACACCCAAGAAGCAAGAAATGCCTGAGAAGGTAATTAGGGAAAAGAAATCAAAAGGAACTTATCAAAGTTGAACTATTTACATTCCTATATGGAAAAGCAATAATGGTGACTGATGATATCTTTCTCACTATGAAAGTAATGGAAGAAGGGTGTGTGGCCATGTGAATACATATGTGAATGTGTGTGTATATGGTTACAGTTATATATGGATAGAGGGTATAGGTTGAATTTATTGGGAAGGGAGAATATTCAAGGGATGAAATTATGAGGTGAGAAGGAAAGTGGCAAGAGGAGATGGGGAGAGACAGGGTAGGGTAAACTCTCTCATGTAGAAGAAGTAAGGGGAAGTGGTTGCAAGGGAGGGGGAGAAAACGAAGGCAAAAAAGGCAAAACCACATTCTCATTGAATTTGGTTCAGGGAGAGAATGACATACATACTAAATGGATATGTCACCCTGCAGCAGAATAAGGGGAAGGGGGATGAGAGGAGGGATGATGGATGGGAGGGCATCCTTGGGGGGAGGGGAGGTTGGAAGTACCCACTATAGAAGAGCGATGGGATCATGTAGGGAATGGACCAGGTGGGGGGTGGATGAGTGGGAGGGAATTATAAGCAGCCTTGTACAATATATCTACTATGATAATGTTTTGCATAGTTAGACATGTATAACATATACTGAATTACGTATCTCCCCACAGGGAATGGGTGACAAGGGAGGGATGAAATGGATCTTAAATTCGAGGTCTTAAGATTAAGTGTTTCAAATATACATAAATACTATTATTAATACTCTTTTGCTTGTAATTGGGAGATAAGATGTGCAGGCATTGGTACACAAGGATTCAACTTCCTCTAATGGAAAAGTCAAAGGGGGTATGGGAGAAGGTATGGGAGAGAGCAGATTGGAGGAAGTGATATCTTGTGGGACTGCTATTCTGGGAGGTTGGGTAGGGGAATAACGGGGGGAAATGATTGTAACTCAAAATCTGGTGGAAATGAATGATGTAAATAGAAGTTAATAAAGCATTTGTTTAAAAAAAATCTAAGAGGTGATCAATAAGAAGGAGGGATGAAGCAAAGGATACATCTACTTTCTATGAAACTCCGTAGACTGTGATGTTGTCCTGTGAAGAGCCAGCAGGGGGTAGATAATTATGCGGAACAGGTGAAGTATGGAATGCACAGTATCTTTATTAGATTCTGAGTTCAGATAATATATTGATTTTTAAATAAGTGAGTTTTTTTTCTTATAATTCTCCACACTGGTACATTCTTAATAGTTAATGAGGAGATCATAATTAGAAACAAATGAGATAATGTTTCAACAGCTTGTCCAGGATCCTCACCTGCTCATCAAAACAGACTAAAAATACATTTCTGTGGATTTATATTCATTAATAATTTTCTCATTTAACACCATGTCATGTCTGTGAGAGAATTTGGTTTTTAATTTAAAAATACCTTTCAGGTAAAAGACATGTCAAATTGTTTTTCTAACTGTGTTGCTGGAAATTTTCTAATTTCTAATGCTTGTAGAGTGTTTTTTAAAAATTTCTATAAGCAGTGATATTTGCATAAAGGGTAATATTAATATTTAAAATAGTTCTATGTACAAAGGTACCTAAATTATTTCAGTGCTAGGAAATCCCCTTGTGTCTCATAGACTCAAATATAAATTCCATGATGACAGGTGTTACTTTTTTTTTTCTTAATATCACAATTCCTTAGCGCAAAGCTTGACACTTAGAAAGTGTTTGATAAATGTTTATTAAATTTAATCATTTCAATTATACCACTTGATTTCTTTGCTTTCTTCTGTCTACCTCCACTTAATCAATAACCTACATAATTAATATAATTATTAATATAATATAATTATAATTAATATAACCATTAATTAACTAATAAACTTCCAATTATTTTGGATAATTAATGTGCTACAACATGGGAACTGAAGATCTTTTCAAAGTTTAGTTCTTTTCTTTTGGGGTATATCTCTACTGAAAATACAAACTTTTATGATATGATTTAACAGTGTAATTGAGATAAGTTATAGATTCTTATATTTCTTTAAGGGTTGTATTTCCAAATAAGTGTCTGTTTTTGGGGAGATGGATTTTTATTGTTAGATTGACTGCTTTAAAGACAGGGCTGCTCAAAGCTCAGCTTTCATAGAGTTCCTTATTAAGTTTTATGGATTAGGACAATGTGGACACAGAATTTTAAAATTTATTTCCATCTTACAGGTATGGGAGAGAGCATATTGGAGGAAGCAATATCTTGTGGGACTGCTAATTTGGGAGGTTGGGTAGGGGAATAATGGGGGGGAAATGATTGTAACTCAAAATCTTACCTCTTACAATAGAGTAATTTCAATTCTTGTCCTGGTCTTGACTGTATTATTTTCACCAGTTTCTATTCATCTCAGGCTTGAAGAAGAATGCTTAATTTTCAGCACCTAACTACCTGCCAGGTTAGGGACCAACTATAGTGAGACTTTGAGTACCAATTATAACTTGAGTCCCTTTCCCTCAAATGGCTATTACTTCCTTCCTTAAGAACCTCATTTCATTTGGCTGATTCTATTTATTTTTTTTTCATATTTTGTGGAATTTGCCAGGATTTTTATGCTCAAATTTTCTCTGCTGAGAATATCATTATAATATATCTGAGGCCAGTTATTGAACATACTTTATTATTCTGTTAGTTGATAAGCTATGTAATATAAATACGAACACACCAAAATTTGCCCTGACTATTGTGAAACAATGCCTTTAATGTATTTTATATTGTTGAATGAAACAGATCTTGGGGTGTGATATATTTTATCTTAACTTTATTAGCTCTGGTACATTACTAAAGTTTAAGCCTTAGGGATATCAACCAAATGTCATTCAAATAGCTTAAAATAGAATTCCATTCTGCAAAATACCCTTGAATAGTTCTTCCACAGTTCTTTTCCCAGGGGACTAAATTTTCTGAGCAATGTATGGTCTATTTTGTAAAACCATTTATCCTTCCCCACATGTCCTCCATACATATTTCAGAATCAAAATAAAGCAGGTATGAACTAAAGACACATAAAATAAGGTACTTTTTCTTCTAACAGCAAAAAAATGTAGCCGAGTGGTGTACCTAGATACATAATAGACATGAAATCAATATATTGAGTCTGAGTAATAATCTTAAGAAAGTAAATAGATAGGGAAAGACTTCATGAAGAAACAAGTAAAAGAGATAGTTACATAAGAGAAGATAAACATTTTTATACAATTTTTTCATAAATATATCTAATATACTAAAATTTAGAAGGAAATAGGTAACAGTGAAAAATCTTTGTAACAATTCTCTGATAAATATCTTGAAGGACTTACTCAGATTTAAAAAACTAAGACTAAGAGACATTCCTCAATAGCCATATTGTCAAATGATATGAACAGATAGCTTTCTTTCTTTTTTTAATTAGCATATTTCTCACAATTTGCATGTAAAAACAATTTTAATATTTTTAAAATTTTTTCTTGTCTCTTCTTAGCTTATTTAAAGTTTCTTATCTCCCTACTATTTCCTTCTGCCTCTTGTTTAAGGCAAACAGTGTGATATAGATTATGTATATGTAATCATGCAAAATTTATTTCCATAAAAGTCATATTGTTGGAAAAAAAGGGAGACCAAAAAAATAAAATTAAATTAATAAAGACAGTTTTTAAAAATATTGCTTTGATCTGCTTTTAGATTCCATCAGCTCTTTCTCAGGAGGTGAATAGCATTTTTTTTGGTCAAAATTCCTTTGGCATTATCTTGGGTTTATGCATCATAAAACATTGCTATTGCTGTGTCTAATGTTCTCCTGGTCCTGCTCACTTCAATTTATATCAGTTCATGTAAGTCTTTCCAGGCTTTTCTGAAACTGTCCTGCTCATCACTTCTTAAGGCAAAATGGTATTCTATCACAACCATATACCATAACCAATCATTCTACAGTTGATGGACATCCCCTCAGTTTCTAATACTTTGCCAGCACTAAAAAAGGGGGGGGGTGCTATATCTAGTTATGAAATGTTATTTCTTTCTGGTTCTTTAATTTGTTTATGATACAACTTTTTATATTTAAGTCATGTATCCATTTGGACCTTATATTGCTATAAATTGGACATTGCTGCAAATGTGTTTTCTGCTTATTTAGTCCTTCCCTGAATAACTGGGAAGATTATATTTTTATGTCCATAAATTGTGAATCTAAACTGTTTCACTGATCAGCATCTTTTTAACCAGCATGAATTATTTTTTAAGATTACTACAATTTAGTGCAGTTTAAGATGTTTTTGTAATCCTTCTTTTCCACTTGTTTCATTTCTGTCTTTGAGATTCTCACCCTCTAGTTCCTTTATACTTTTAATTTTTTTTCTAAACTCTATGAAATCATCTTTTGGGAGTTTGATCTGCAGAGTACTGAAAATACATAATTTTAACTCATATTTATATTTTTCTTTACTGATTCAACCTACCCATATAAATTAAATTTTCTCTAATTAAGTGGATATTTGTATGTTATACTGTTATCTCTGAGAGCAGGAACTATTTTTGTCTTTGTATCATCAGTACTTAGCACAGTGCCTTGCATGAAACAGGCATTTCTTATTTGACTTTCTTTCTTTTGCTATACTTTTACTATACCATTCAGTCATAAAATTGAAAAGAAAAAGAAAATTATTTACAAAAGTTGCCTGTTTCTTTTGGGATAAGAATGCACTATTTGACAAAAACTGCTGGGAAAACTGGAATATAGTATGGCAGAAACTGGGCATAGACCATTATGTAACACCATATACCAAAATCAAGTCTAAATAGGTGCATGATCTAGGTATAAAGGATGATACTGTAAGCAATCTGGGAAAGCAAGGAATAGTTTACCTGTCAGATTTGTGGAGAGGGAAAGACTTTAGGACCAAACAAGAATTAGAGAGCATTATAAAATGCAAAATGGATAATTTTGATTGTATATTAAATTGAAAAGCTTCTGTACAAACAAAGCCAATGTAACCAAGATCAAGAGGGAGATGGGAAATTGGGAAAGAATTTTTACAACCTATGTCTTTGATAAAGGACTCATTTCTAAAATATGCAGAGAACTGAGTCAAATGTATAAGAATACCAGTCATTCCCCAATTGATAAATGGTCAAAGGATATGAACAGGCAGTTTTCAAAGAAATTAAAGATATCTATAAGCATATAAAGAAATGCTCTAAATCACTATTGATTAGAGAAATGCAAATCAAAACAACTCTGAGGTACCACATCTCTCCAGTCAGATTGGCTAAGACAAAACAGGAAAATGATAAATGCTGGAGAGGATGTGGGCAAATTGGAACACTAATGCATTGCTGATGGAATTGTGAACTTATCCAACCATTCTGGAGAGCAATCTGGAATTATGCCCAAAGGGCTATAAATATTTTCATACCCTTTGAACTAGCAATACCCCTTCTAGGGTTATATCTCAAAGAGATCAAAGAAGAGGGAGGAAGACCAATATGTAAAAAAAAAATATTTATAGCAGCTCTTTTCATGGTTGCAAAGAATTGGAAATTAAAGGGGTGCCGATCAATTGGGGAATAGCTAAAAAAGTTGTGGCATACGCATGTAATGGAATATTATTGTGCTATAAGAAACGAGGAGGTGGTTTTCATATTTACCTGTAGAGGCTTATACAAACTGATGATGAGTGAATAGAGTAGAACCAGGAGAAATTTGTATACAATCACAGACACAACATATTGTGATGACCAACTATGACAGACTGGACTCTTTTCAGCAATGCAGTGATATAAGTCAATCTCGAAAGACTCATGAAGGAGAGAGATGCGACATCCAGAGAAATAACTAGAAAGAACTGAGCTTGAATCCTGATGGAAGCAAACTAATTGTTCTTTTTCTTTTCATTATTCGGTTTTATTTCTTCTTTACCATTTTTCATCCCACATAGTACAGTATGCCTTTTTAACTTGACTAATGTCTAATATGAAAGTATTTGCAGATCCTAAAAGAAAAGTTGCCTGTTTCCTTCTTTTGTTCTTTATATATTCCAGATTTGAAGGGTCACTACCGAAAATGGTGAGAAATTGATTATTCTGTACAGGGAACAGTTAGCAACTCTTTCTCATTGGAATGGATAATGTATGAAAGGATGTAATCTCTAAATGACTTGTTTCTCATTGGAAATTAGAAATAATTTTGGTCAATATATTTAAGCATTTTTTGGGGGGAAGAAATTGTCAGTTCCATAATGGAAAAAAGTAGAGAATTGGAGATTTGGAGCAGGGATCCTTAGCTAGTGGTTGGCAATATTGTTTTTGTTTTTAAAATATATATTGTCATGATTGTATTTCCATGTGATTGTTTTCCTTTGAAACACTATGTAGTTTATTTTATTCATTTAAAAACATTCTTAGGAGGTATGGATAGGTTTCTCCATACTGCCAAAGGGATCCAAGAAACAGAAATGGTTAAGGGAAGGTAGTGCCAGATACAAATATTTTTATCATATTCTTTAATTTTACCTTTAATATTGAATACTTATTAAGTAAACAGTTTTTAGCTATGGTAAAAAATGGGGGCAAATAATTTAACCCAGTTTGCTTTAGTGTCCTTATCTGTAAAATGAACTGGAGGAGGAAATGTCAAACTGTTCCTATATCTTTGCCAAGAAAACCCCACATGGAGTCTCAAAGAGTCATACATTATTAAAAATAAATAAACAACAATACAAACATTTTACAGCTTGTTCATCATGTTTACTTGGATCAAATATAAGTCAACAATGATTTATTAAGTGCTTTCTATGTCCCAGGAACTGTGTTAATTACCAGGAACACAAAATACAAATATAAAGTCAATTCCTGCCCTCAATAAGCATTGGATCTAATGAGGATAGAATATATAAAATGAAATGCAAAAGGTGAGTGGAAGCAGAGAAGGCATTTGGCTCTGGGGAATGATGGAGAAGTCCAGAGTGCAGGCTGGTGAGTAATGACGAGATGGCTAGCCTTTTTTAACTGGAAGTTTTGGAAGGAACTATATAATCAGAGGGAAGGCTTTGAGGAGCAGGAGGTATTTTCAAGATATGAGGCACAAGACTGAAGTGATCTTCCAAAATGATGAGTTTCTGGGACATGATGGGGAAGCCCAGAGGAGTGAAAACTGGTGACAAAATAATAGGTACATATTACCATAATACGATATTGGAAGCAATCTCAGAGAGTTTTTAATCATTCACTCAAATCTTTAGATAAAAAACAAAACAAAACAATTCACACATACCCTAGGATCACCTCAGAGCTCAGTATGATAAGACTAAATATAAGAACAAGTGATATTCTGAGAGGTTACTTATCTACCTGTGATAACAAGATTATATCATTAGGGACATAGCCTATTGTCACTGTTCTCTGTCTAGCTTGCTCCTTCTGAGAACCACATCCTTTTTTTTTTTCAATAGTTGCAATCAATTTATTAAAAGAGATGATTGGTTAGGCATCTGCAATGGTGACTTCAACTTTTACACCTGGTTCAATGCTGATAGAAGTGATCTGTTTAACAATTTCAGAAGGACTGTGCAAATCAATAAGGTGTTTGTGGATTCTCATCCGGAACCGATCCCAAGTCTTTGAACCTTCACTGCAAGGAGTTTTTCTAGTTGTGATTCAAAGTGTCTTGGTGGGCATTCGAACAGGTCCCTTCACTTTCAGGTTCTTCTCTTTGGCTCCTCTGATGAGGTCAGCACACACTTTCTCAAGCGATTTCGCATTCCTCCTGATCAGGGTGATTCGGATCTGGTGAATGGACACTTCGGGCTCCACAAGGGTCTTGCCAGTGTCTTTGAATGCCATGGCCGCAGGGCAGCTTCCTGACCGACTTATTCCTTGGTGAGAGCGAACAGTGGTGAGTCAGGAGGAGGAGAGGCAGAGACTGCCATCTCCAAGAAGCTGCGGCGCCGATACCTTCACCAAAGAATGAACCACATCCTTTTAAAGGGCAAGAATGAGACTGGTCAGCATCTACTGGTTTGCATTTAAAAGAAATGCATGCCAACATATGTTTATCACAGACTGTTGTTTATCAGCCTGTCATTTCTCTTGAGATTTTCATATCTCATATTTAATTTTTTTCTCATTTTTTTTACTTTGACTTGTTTATGACTTTGTCAATTTTCTACAGCCATTTATCCCAAAGTTCATGTAACGTAACAGTCACATTTTAGAAAATAGAGAAGGAAGTGTTGTTAAGTATGTGTCTTTTTGAGACTTTTACAGATAGAAATTGTTGCTTAGCCATTTGGTACAAGCTGTGCTTTAGATCTCAAATAATTAGCAATTTAGGCCAATCTGTAAGATTTTTTTCAATGATATACACAACACATAGGAATATAACCACACTCAAAACAGGGGAAGCTAAAAAGTTACCAGATTCTCCAAAGATTCAAAAATATTTTGATACAAAATATTTTACCTGACTCTCTTATTCTTCCTGCTTACAACATAATCGATTTTCATAGCTGTAATGTAGGGAGTAGTTTAGGAAACCCCACTTAGAAACCTAGGTTTTCTCTGTTTTGTTTAAATGCTATTTAGGGATGCTAAGAGGAGGAGAAAAACTGATGCTCTTGTTCAAGCTATTGGCAACAGCTGTTGCCGTCTTGCTTCCACAACTCAAATATTTTGCTACTTTGGTAGTAGTAATAGGTCCTTTGCCTCCACTTGGCCCCAAGCTTGACTACTCAGTCTCTCCTTTTAAACTGGCTCTAGTTTCCCCAAACATATCTTTTCTGGCTGTTTCTCCAGCTTGGCATCTTCCACAAGATTTCCTGATTTCAACTTTAATACTAGATTTTGTTTCTTCTCCCAGTTCTGGCATTTTTGTTCCTTCCCACCTGCCGAGAGCAGCTGCCTACTTTGGAATATAGTCAAGCCCAGCCTTTTCCCTGGCCTGACAGCTGCTACTAACTGTTAGACTTCCCGTAACCATGTCAGGGATTTGGCATTGTAATTCTATGGCCCATGTTCTTTATTTTGACTTTCTCTTTTTCAGATATATTAACCATTATTGAATGAAAAAAGCTCAATTTCAACACCATCAGTCATCATTACTCCCATTTATCAGGTGATACCATTGTTCAGAGCATAGTCCTATATTCTGGGGGGTACAAAATACCAAAATAAAACACTGACAATGCTGCGCAGTCAAATGTGACAAAATAAATCAATTATAGCTAATTTGATTCTGACCTTTACACAGAGGGTTCCTGATGTTGACAATAACTGATAATATTTTAAGCACTTCAAGAAATGAAGTTACCAGGCGGGTAGGTGGTGCAGTGAGCAGAGCGCTGGCCCTGGAGTCAGAAGGATCTGATTTTGGATCCAGCCTCAGATACTTAACACACACAAACAAAAACCTAGCCGTGTGACCTTGGGCAAGTTACTTAACCTCAATTGCCCTCCAAAAAGCAAAAAAAAAAAAAAAAAAAAGAAAGCAAAAAAACAAAGTTACCTTAAGTGAAAAAAACAAAACAAAACAGGTGTATATTAGATTTGCACAACAAGAAGAGAGGAAGTAATTCCTTGTTTATTGGGCAAGTGAAACGGCCCTCTCTGTCTCTGCCAATTTGAGGGGTTTCTTGGACATTATGGGATTCAAGTGGGATAGATCAGGAATACATAGCTGACCTTTGATCTGAACTCTACATTCCTTCTCTTCATAGACTTGATGGTGAAATTAGTCACTTTTATTTTATCTCCTTCATTAAGATTTGTAGAGTAAAAAAGGGCAACCATATTTCTATTTCTGGTTCATACTGAAGATTTGAAATATGTACCCATCTCCTATAGAAAGTGTTCCAAAATCTTGGTGCAAGTTTTAAGCTAATGTATTTGGAACATTTTTTTCCCTGAGAAATATTTGTTCTAAGAATTCAGCATATTTGTTCTAAGGGTCAATACTTGATCTAGAAATTCTTGAAGATATCATCTGTCTTTGAACAAATTTTGCATATTAGTATATATTTCAGATGTTTTCTGTTTCCTATTGGAAGAAATTCAATAACAGACAAGATTGATTGAAAAGACATGTCACCATCAGGAATATCCGAGCATCGATTGATAGAAAAACTAGTTGCTGTTAATTATGAATTGACAACTTATACTTTTATTTGTCATTTTCCCCATAAATGAATGAATCAATAAATCATTTTAAGCACTCACTTTGTGGAAAGTAGTATGCTCAGCACTTAAATAGAAAAGTAATACAGTCCTTGCCCTCAGGGAACTCACATTATAATGGGGAGACCACATATATGGACAGTTTAAGCTGCAAGGAATACGGAAAAGTACAACGGTCTTTACAGTGTAGTAGTAAAACAGTTGGTATCATCTCTTCTTTAATGTAATTTATTCTGAAAAAAATCTCATCAGTTTCTAATGTTGAACCATCTAATAGTCCTAAGGATTTTGTAGGCAAAAACATTCTTTTCAGGGTCTTTGTTTGCTGTGGTGGTAATTGTTAACATAGCAGTTACCAGGCATACTTCCACTTGGGTTGTTTCACAGGATGATGGCTGAGGGCACTCGACTAGGAGCAGTTCTTTTGTAGGTTCTTGGGTTCAGGAGCCCTTAAAATGTTTTTTTCCCCTTTTCATTGCTACCACGCTTTTTGCCTTTTCCATAACTTTTCCACTGTCTTCTAAATTGTGAAAATCATTTTTTGAAATATGCTTAGGATCAAAGAATTAGCATGACTATATTTAAGGATTCTTAATGTTTATTGATCTTTTCTGAGTCAGAAGCTGATTTTCTATCAAACTTGTCTACAGAAACCGTGTTCTGCATAGTATAAACATTATGAATAAAAGATAGCTAGTCTAAATTGATTTTTTGAGGAGGTTGATGATCCATTATTAACAGAAGCAAAAATTTTAGATTCAGTGAACCAATCATATGGTCTTCCATTCTGTGGGACATGTAATATAAAATAACATTAAAAATAAGTCATGTTCTTGACATAGAGTCAGTATCTGAGGATCTCCTTTTCAACAAGAGTTACTTCATGTCTATTGAATTGGAGGTTTTATAGCATGGCAGGAGAAATGTTAAAGAAAAGTTCTAGTGAAAACATCCATGAGAATGTGGTCAGTGAGAAATCAGAAGTCAACCCTGACTCTGTCATAGTTAACTCACAAGTAGCCTTTGCAAGACCCAGAAAACTAAGAGAGAGATGGGAGAATTTCTTTCCCCCCTTAACCCAGATATTCTTTGGGATCAAATGTCTTTTTCAAAATTGTGCTTTGCAGTATGAAAGTCCTGCTCAGTTTACTAGTCTTTTTGAATTAAAGTAAGACATTTGGAATTTGTTTTTGTTTTTGTTTTTGTTTTTTTGGCCATAGGCAGACTATAAGTAGATGTTTGTGCTGAAAAATTTCTAAAAACATACAGTAAGTACAGAAGGATCATATAGACTTTATGTGTTTTATTTAACTGTATTCATTTAAATGTGAAGATAAAATCTGTTGTATAAATTTACCTACAAAAATCTCACATTTCTTTTCTTACTGTTTCATGGAGAATACTATTGATATATTTACAAATCATTCTCATAAAGATGTTACAAAGATGAAAGTTAGGTATATTGGTTAGTGTTTGGCAATATTTTCAAAATTTCCCATTTAAGAGGGATAAATAATACTAAAAATATGATTGCTTTTCCAATATCAACAAGACAAGTTATTAAGTATCTATTATTTGTCAATTACAATACCAAATACTGAGATTACAAATAAAAGAAAAAGAAAACCAGACCCTGTTTCCAAGGAGCACATAATCTAATGGGGGAGACAACTTCCTGGATAAACAACAGTTTATACTTTAGATATATGCAAAATAAATTAGAGATAGTCATAAAGAGAAGGCATTAAAATTAAGGAGGACAAGAAAGGATTCTTGTAGAAGATTGGACTTGGAAAGATTTGAAAGAAGCTAGGGAAGTCATGAGTTGGAGATAAGGAGGGAGAGAGAGAGGCATTTAGTTGAATCGCCCCAGAGTTGGGAGATAGAGTGTCAGGTGTGAACAACAGCAAGAAGGTCAATGCTACTGGATCACAGTGGTGGGGCAGAAAGTAAGGAGAAAGGAGGCAGGATAGGTAGAAAGGTGTTAGGTTACAAAGAGCTTTAAAATCCAGACAGAGCATCCATCTTATATTACATTTTTTCTTGTCTCTATACAGAAACATGTCTAGTCCTTAGGGTAAGATTTGGTGAAGAGCATGGTCACTAACAGAGTCTTAAATATCCACAAAATTTGAAGCACACAGACTGTCTATCTAGCATTTTTTATGCCTTTAGGTGGTCAGTAACTTGTATCTTGGAATCAATCAAGCCTGGGGATATCTATATCTCCTTTTAGTAAAAATTAAGCTCATTTGAATGAAGAAGGTAGAGTTTGTGCCTAACAACTCTGTGACAGGGGAAAAGATGCTATTTCAGGAAAACAAGGGTCAATATAGTTCTATAACAGGAAGTATCATAGTCATTCTTTTTTTTCTTTTCTTTAAGATATTTTGGGAATTTACATCGCAATTCTTTCAAAATTGTGTTGCCCCTGACATAGCTTTATTCCATATACAATAGCTTTGGTACATCTACCTTTTCTCACATTATGTTCATAGTCATTTCAATTTCTTCATCAGTTATTGGAGAATTAGAATCCACTGGCATTAATAATAAGAGGAAATAGTTGCAGAAATTCTGGTAAATCTTTCCAGTTTTGTATATTTTTATTATCCTTCAAGTTTCATCTATTAGTACTATTAGGGTGATATAATATAGCTGTAGCACCAATGCAATATTCACACCATGGACAGTGACTGTAAATAGGCTGGCATATTTCTCAAGCACAAAATATAACAGACTTTCCATATAGAATGCAGAAGCAAATCATTTATACAGACACCAGAAAACCATATCCTAACACCAGAAAGTCAAATCCAGCATAATAACAAAGAAGTTAATAAACCATAGCATAGCATAAAGCCACACCATACTTGAGCCTTCCCACAAACAAACACAAGTTTAAGTGTCACAGCAGGGGGCAAACACTCACAAGTCTAGCTGTCTCTCTGGATGTATCATTGTTCTCCCACTGCCTAACTACTCTGACTCCCAGCTTCCTGTGGGCTCTGCTCCACCCTTTCACTAACTCCTCCCACCACAGGTTCATATGATTACATTTGATCTATTAGGGGACAGGGAAAATCTTTGAAGGACTGAAGATCTTCATATCCCCATTACCATTCCAAAGCTTAGCTGGATTTCGACATGGCTTTATGAAGGCTGCTTTCCCCTGTACACTAACTTTTTCTGGCTACTTAGTTGATGTTTCTCTTAATTTTTAGTCACCCTTTCCCATAATATTCTGCAAATGGATTTATATTTCTTTTTAAAAATAACTTTTATTGATAACTTTTTATAGATTGTAAATTTCCTCTCTATCCTCTGCCAGAGAGTCATGGAATGTAAAAATAATTTTAAAACAAAACAAAAATGATTTAAAAACCTTTTTAATGCACTGAAAAAAATGAAAATATATCCAACATTTTCTAATTATGGACCTTACCATCCTCTGATGTTTATGGAGAAGTGTTTTCTATCTTTATTGAGGTCATGCTTTTTGTTTGTGTGATTTAGCAACATTCATTTTCAACTGTTTTGCAATGGCTGTTCTCTTTATTTTCATTTTAAAATCATTGTGTATATTATTTTCTTGTCTCTATGTCACAATGTATCTATTCATGTAGATTTTTCCCAATTCTTCCAGGTATTCATCATTTTCTATAGCAAAGATTTATTCAGTTTTATTCATAGAACACCAGGTGTTAAATAATTTCAAAAGATATGGGTATTGGCTCTGTTTACAAGTGTTTGTTACCACAAAAAAATGCTGCTATAAATTGATGTATATGGAGCTTTACTTTTTTATAAATGATATACTTGTAGTATATACATAGTGGTGGAATTTCTGGTTAAAAGAGTTTGGACAATATTGTAATTTTATTTGTATAATTGCTTTAGAATTTATTATACTGATTCACAGCTCTGCTAAAGATAAATTAGCATTCTCCCAGCCCCCTCCCCCCACCAGAAGACTGGCTGCTTCCAGGTACCAGAATGAATGGAGATCAGAAATCAGTTTTTGCCCAAGAGAAGCAGGACTTTGTCTAGCATTTCTCCCAGATTGTAAAGATCCTGACAGAAGATGGGATGGAGCATGCTGGGGTGGGAGATGCCACAGCCAGGCTCAAGGACATCCTGGAGTACAATGCTCTTGGGTAAAAATACAGCCAAGTCTTATCAGTGCTAATGGTATTCCAGGAAGTGGTGGAACCCGAAAAGCAGAATGCTGATAGTCTACAGAGAGCACCAGCAGTGGGCTGGTGTGTGGAACTGCTCCAGGCTTTCTTCCTAGTAACAGATGACATCATGGGTCCTTCTCTTACCTGCCGGGGGCAGCCATACTGGTATAAGAAGGCTGGCATTGGCTTGGATACCATCAATGATGCCATGTTGTTGGAAGCCTGTATCTAACACCTGCTGAAGCACTACTGCCATGGGTAGCCCTATTACATGAACCTCATCAAACTCTTCCTACAGAACATTACCAGATTGAGATTGGCCAAATCCTCAGTCTTATCACAGCCCATCAGGGCAAGGTTGATCTTACCAGATTCACTGAGCAGAGATATAAGACCATTGTCAAATACAAGACAGCTTTCTACTCATTCTACTTACCATTTGCTGCTGCTATGTTCATGGCAGGCATAGATGGGGAGAAAGAACACACCAATGCCAAGAACATCCTTCTGGAGATGGGGGAAAATTTTCACATTCAGGATGATTACCTTGACCTTTTTGGTGACCCCAGTGTGACTGGCAAGATTGGTACTGACATCCAGGATAACAAATGTAGCTGGCTGGTAGTGAAGTGCCTTCAGCTGGCATCATCTGAGCAAAGAAAGATATTGGAGGAGTCATAAGTCATTTTTTTTCCTTATGGACAGAAAGATCCAGAGAAGGTTGCCAAAGTGAAGGAACTGTATGAGAAACTTCAATTGCCCGTTCATTTCACCAAGTTTGAAGAAGAAAGTTACAGTAGACTGATTGGGCTCATTTAGAAGCATCCATCACTCCTTCCCCCATCAATCATTTTGGAAATGGCAAAGAAGATCTAGAAATATCAGAAGTGACCAAGGAATTGGACCGAGGCAGGGAGGGCAAGGTACTATGTGTGGAGTTGGGAGAGGATGTACTCAATAAATTATGGCTCTTAAAAACAAGATAAATTAGCATTCCTATCTTTTCACAATTGCTCCATACTTTAATATTCTCATCTTTCATACTTGTTGATTTTCTGGGTATAAAGTAAAACCTGTGGGTTATATTGATTTATATTTCTTTTATTAGTAGTAATTTGGAGCTTTTGCTCACATAGTTTTTTTCATTGTTTGCAATTCCTTTGAGAATTATTTGTTTATATACTTTGACCATTTATCTATTAGAAAATGACTTTTGGTCTCGTATGTATCTATTATTATCTATACATTTAGATAACAAATATTTATCCAAGAATATTCGTGCAAAGAACTCCCATTTGAAAACTTCTGTTCTTTTACTGGACATATTGATTTTGTTTTGGGACCAGAAGTATTGCAGGAAACAAAACTGCTGAAATAAGCCATTGCTTTGAATAAGTGCGATTCCTTTGACTTTAATTCCTTGGCAAATTTAGAACAAACAATGCCAGTCAAAACTTGGGATTTTAAAGAATAAAAGGAATGAACAGCACAAAAATATTTTAGCCAAGAGAATGACAATATGAAAACAATTCAGGAGAGGAAAAGGGGGAAGGAATTGTATCATAGATAGATATAGATAGTCTAGGTCTAATATTAGAAATTTCAGTAATGGAAGACGATTTTTCTCATCTCACAAAGCTCATAGCTACCAATGATAGATTTTACTTGATTCTAGGTTGGTCCTCGGTTCAGATTACCAGATTACTGTTGCCATCAATGGACAAGTAACTTCTAGATTCAGCTGTAGGATCTAATCTGTTTAAAACTTATACAAATGTTTAATTTTTGCTTGTGTACTAAATTGTTTGTGCAAAATAAACAGTATTTGAGATAAAGATAAGTTAAGATGTTTGACTAGGAGCAAAAACAAAAAATGATTTGATGGCTCAATCTCTATAGGGGATATTTTAAAATACAAATTGGCATTTTAGAGGGTTATGGGATCAATTGTGCCCTTCTAATTGCTGTGGTATAATGCTGAACTTCTTATTCATCATTTTAAAGGCATATTTCCTTTCACTCAAAAAATGTTTTAGAAGTAACTTACAGTGGATCTATCTAATACAGAATGTTCCTTCAGGTTACTCAAGAAGAAAATACTTTACACTATGCTCTATCACTTAATGCTAACTATCATGGTGATGTAACTGAAGCTGATTTTGTCTTTCTGCACTGACAAGAGAATGAGCTATGACAATCAAGAAACAGGGGTTTTGGCATAAAGTATCTCTTCAGATTTATCTCACAAATTCAGACAGGCAAAGGAAAATTACTTTTGTGGATAATAAAATAATCTGAAATCAGAAAAGGGATGAGATATAACTTACTCTAAGAAAAAATCATATGACACATATGACATTTAATATGACACATATTAAAGAATTTAGTGACTTTCCCAGTTATAGTTTTAAGAAAAAGCTTACCCCCTAGTTTCTTAGTAAAATGAAAATTTATTTAGGTCAATGCCTTTTTATATATTTTATTTGTCTCAGTATGATCTATTAGAGCTTGCTTAAATTTTAATGTAAACAAGAAAAATGCAGCCTTTAACTTTCCTTAGGGTAACTTCTGGGTCACATGACAAACAAAACAGAGGACTAGACATTTTCTCCAATGTTTATGACAAATTAAATGTCTCCAAAATATGAATTAATCATGAGATAAATAAACTTTAGTTGTCCCTATGGTTTGGAACACTAAGAACCCTAATAAGGCAGAGTGATTAAAAAATTAACAAAAATGCAATTTACCCCTTTTCCCCACCCCTTTAAAGGTAATTATAAAAATATGGAGAGTCGAGCCAAATAATTTCCACTTTGGTTATGTCCACAAAACATATGTCTCATTCTGTACTCTAAGTCCATTGCCTTTCTAAGATCCAGTAACACTGACTCCCTTGCTGTTCTACACATTAGACATTCCATCCCTTTTTTTTTTTTAAAGCAATTGGGGTTAAGTAACTTGCTCAAGGTTACACGGCTAGTCATTATTTATGCGTGGGTGCTCATTTTCTGAGGCTGGATCTGATCTCGGGTCAACCCAACTCCGAGGCCGGCGCTCTTACTCACTGCGCCACTTAGCCGCCCCTTTAGGGCAATTGGGGTTAAGTAATTTGCCCAAGGTTACATGGCTGGGTTTTTGTTTGTGTGGATTAAGTGTCGGAGGCCGGCTCCAAACTCAGGTCCTTCTGACTCCAGGGCCAGCGCTCTATTCACTGCGCCACCTAGCTGCCCCATCATCCCTTTTCTTAATCTCTACCTTGTGGTTCCCCTGGCTTCCTTCAAGTCCAACCTAGAATCTCATATTCCATGAGAAACCTTTCCTCACATCCCTTAATGCTAGTGTTTTTCCTCTGCTGATTTATTTCAATTTATCATCTCTCTCTCTCTCTCTCTCTCTCTCTCTCTCTCTCTCTCTCTATCTATCTATCTCTCTTTCTGTCTCTCTCTTTCTCTCTCTCTCTTTTGTACATAGTTGCTTGAATGTTGTCTCTCACATTAGGCTATGAGTTCTGAGACAGCAGAGGCTATCTTTTGCTTTTCTTTGCCTTCTTTGTGCTTAGCACATAGTAGGTACTTAATAAATCCCCAATGAGTCACTGTCAGGATATAAATCACACACATCATCATTGCTAGTCTGAAATTATAGTTGGTCATTGCTTTGACTGGAGTTCTTAAGTGTTGGAAATTTATATATTTCAGTGTATGTATACTTATATATGTAGGTAGAATGAAGCATTGATCTTAATAAATCTAAATAAATCAATATATTGATATATCATATACATGTACATATACATATATCTATCTATCATCTATCTTGGTTCATAAAAGTTTTCTCAATTTTTTCTGAAACTGTCATTGTTATAATTTCTTATATTACAACAATATTTAATACATTCCTATACCATACATTTTTTAATTCTTCCTTTGGCCTCTTTGGGGCATAGCCCTAACAGTGGTATCACTGGGTCAAGGGATATGGATATATAATTTTTACTTTTCAGGCTTAGTATGAAATTTATTTTTAGTTATATGACATAATCAGTTCAAAGCAAAGGCAAAAGCAAAGGGGGTAAATAAATTAGGAGTCACAGAACTAAACAACAAAGAAACTTTTGAAAAGGACCCCAGCATTCATTTGCTGTAATTTATGCCAAAAAGGTATCTCCAATATAATCTATCTGAAAAACCATCAATACTGGTGAACCCACTACTTCTGCAATGTAGCTAATACTAATTTTGGAGAGATTTAACTCTTAGGAAGGATTTTCATGACACAAAACCTAAATCTGCCTCTTGCAACTTAACACTGGTTATTCTTGTCCACCCATTTCCCAGCCCCCCATTAAGTCGAGCAAAGTCATTCCTTATCCACATAGCCGTTCCTAAAGTATTTACCTTTCTTCTACCTCATCCTTTCTTATCTGGGCTAAACTTAACTCAGTTCCTTCAAAGAAACTTCTTAGGAGTTGGAAACCTCTTTACCACAATTTCCCTCCTCTAGGATTCTTTCTCACTTATAAATTGTTTTCCTAAAATAAGAATTCCCAGAAGCAAATAAAGATGTAATTTGATCAGGAAAGAGTATGGAGAAACTATCACTTTCTTACAACTAAAATTTATATCATTCAAAATTGCCCAATATCTCATTAGCTTTGTAGGCTGCCATATCATACTAATGACTAATACAACGTTTACAAGTAATTCAATCTCTGAGTTGTTTTAAAGACATTTTTTTATGACCAAGCCTTCTTCATTTGGCACTTGTGAAGTAATTTTTAATAGAACATCTTTTACAGCTATACCTTCTTTTCCTCCCTCTTCCCCTAACTTGTTTCCCTGGTTTGTTTAACTTAACTTGCCAATTTACTTACTTTTTAATTTTTTATTTAGACTTTCTAAGTAAAGTCTTTTCCTTATTCTTTATTCATTTCTTTTAGATATTTATTCCTTTATACTGTCTGTTTCTCTGTAATCTATTCTCACAGGAAGCATAATTTGGAAATGGAGATTGTTTTCCTTCAAATATTCCTAAATGCCAAATGTCTCTAGCACATAATTCAGCTCCTTGCTTTATACATAAATCAATAGCTTATATAAGTTCCTTTTTCCTCCTCTTCAGATCAGGTCTTTTTTTCTATGTCTATTTATTCTTTCACAGAAACCAGAAATAGAAAATAGTAATAGAACATTTCTACCTTAAACCTAAAGCACATGCTCCCACATATGACCAAGACATGCTCAAACAACTTAGGCTTCAGTGGCAGCAATGTCTTCTAGTTTTCCCTCTGGATTAGATCACTTTTTTGCTTAGCGTGACATATAGTCTCTGCCAGACAGCTTTGTTGATCTTGAGGTTTCTGCCAGGTATTATTCTGCTGAGGTTGTAACCATTGCTCCTATACACCAGTGGTTGCTGAACTCCCTATCCTTTTGGTTTCTGGATTTCAGCTGGATTGATAGTTCTCTTTTGTAAAATAAAGAGCACCCTCGGAGAACTCAGAGTAGCTTTTTGCATTTAATATACTCAGTCATCAGATTAGAGAATAACCTTTGTCTCCTATCTCTTTCATGAAGAGATGAATCTATGCATTTCCAGATTCTTTTTTTTTCTTATTTTTGTCTTTATTAATTTGTTTGTTTACTTTTAGTTTGCAAGATTCAATTCCATAATTCCTTGAGTTTCAGATTTTCTTTCCATCCCTTATCAAGTTCAGAGAGGGGGACATTAAGGTCCTCAACTAATATAGTTTTGCTATCTATTTCTTCCTCTAATTCCTTTAACTTCTCTTCTAGGAATTTGGATTCTATACCACTTAGTGCATATATGCTAAGTAATGATTTTGCTTCATTCTCAATGGTACCTCTTAGCAGGATATAGTTTCCTTCCTTATCTCTTTTAATTTGATCTATTTTTGCTTTTGCTTTATCTGAGATAAAGATTGCTACCCCTACTTTTTTTTTTACTTTAGCTGAGGCACTTTTAGCTTTACTCCAGCCTTTTACCTTTACCTTGTAAGTATCCCTTTGTTTCAAATGTGTTTCTTGTAGACAACATATTGTAGGATTATGTTTTTAATCCATTCTGCTATCTGGCTCTGTTTTATGGGAGAGTTCATCCCATTCACATTCACAGTAATGATGACTATCTGTCACTTCCCCTCCATTCTATTCCCTCACCTGCTTATGTTTTTGCTTCTTCCTTCTCCCTTTCCCTCCTTAAGGGTTTCCCTTTCGACTACCACCTCCCTCAGTGCTCCCTCTGGGTTCCCCCCCTTTTTACCTACTGTCTCCCCTTCCTACTATTTCCCTCCCTTCTAATCCCCCCTTTTTGTTCCCCCCTACCCTCGTACTAACTATAGGACACAATAGATTTTTATATTTATCAAGGTATGTTATTCACCCTTTGACCCCAAACCAATGAGAGTAATTTTCATACAGTGCTCTTCTCATTCCCCCCTTTTCCTCTATTTAATGAATTTTCATGTCTATTCACTTTAGAATCTTAAACTTAAATGATTATGTTAATTCTTCCTTGAACTAGAACCAGTGAGAATGTTTCAATAATTTTTCTCTCCCTCTTTCCTTCCCCTCTACTCTAGTGTGTTTTTCTGCCTCTTTGGATGACATACTTTACCTTTTTCTGTCTCATGCTTTCCTTTTATCCCATTACAGTTCCTTTGATCCCCTTAATAAGGTTTTTTCTTAAATCTTCAGATTAGTTCATTCATACCCACACACTCTATCTATGTATAATGCTTGAAAAGGTCGTGATAATCATATACATTTCAATATTGACAGTTATCAGCTTCTCATATAGAGGTGTGAACATTTTGCTCTCGTTGCATCCCAGGTTATGTGCATGTGTGCCTGAGTGTGCATGTGTGCATATATGTATGTGTGAATGTGTGTTTTCCATGTTTACATTTTTATGTCTTTCTTGTGTCTTGTGATTGGAGATCAAAATTTCCATTGAGCTCTGGCTTTTACATCAGGAAAGTCTGGAAGTCCCTTATTTCATTAACTGACCATCTCCTTGCCTGAAAGATTATGCTTAGTTTCTCCAGGTAGTTAATCCTTAGTTTCAGTCCTAGCTCTTTTGCCTTAAGAAATATAAAATTCTAATTCTTCTGATCTTTTAATGTAGAAGCTGCTAGGTCCTGTGTAATCCTGACTGTAGTTCCATGATATTTGAATTGTTTCTTTTTGTCTGCTTGCAGTATTTTTTCTTTAATCTTGTTGGAGTTTTCAATTTATTTCACTTCTTCAGGAGGAGTTTGGTGAATTCTTTTGATAACTATTTTATCTTCTGATTCCAGGACTTCTGGACAGTTTTCTTTGACAATCTCTTAGAGGATGATGTCCAGGCTACTTTTTTTCATCATGGCTTTCCAGTAGACCAATAATTTTTAAGTTATCTCTCCTGGATCTGTTCTCTAGGTCAGTTCTTTTTCCAGTGAGATATTTCACACTTTCTTCCAATTTTTCAATCTTCATGTTTTATTTGATTGACTTTTGGTGCATCATGGAGTTCTGAGTTTCAATTTGGCTGATTCTAATTTTTTAGTGAATTATAGTCTTTGGTTATTTCTTGAAGGTCCTTTGTTAGGGAGGTATTTTCTCCAAATATTTCACTCATTTTACTTTTTAAGGATTTGTTTTCTTCAGTGAAACTTTTTTTTTCCCAGTTTGGTCACTGCCTCCCTAATTTGATGTTTAAAATCTTTCTTAAGCTCCGCCAAGAATGCTTTTTGGCTTGAGACCAGTTCATATTTCCTTCGGTGGTCTCAGGTGTGAGTAGAGTCTGAGGTGTCCTCTGTATTTGGTTGTTCTTGATCTACATAATAAGCTCTGATCCATTTTCTTGCCTTCCCCTTCTGCTTCTCAGATTCCTTCCTTCCCATTGTAATTTCCTATTTCCTAATTTCTCAGTCTGGGAGCTCAGGGCCTGGTTGTTGACTTTGTATGCTGTAGCCTCTGGGTGTCTAGTTTGAGGCAATGGTAGGAGTCTAGGTGAGGTATGCTGAGGAGCACAGAGTTGTCTGTGGAGGAGGGGTGGTCTGACCACTTCATATTTCTGCCTCTATACCCCTGGGCTACAGTTCAGGCAGGCTTTTGCTGGTCAGGTGAGGTGGTGCTTGTTGGGACCCCTCTCCCTCTTCTCTTCAGACTCCTTGCTGCCTCAGTTACACCCCTTCTCAAGGACTCTCAAGCCCAATGCTATTTTCACTATCTCAGGATTTTACTCTGGGTGGGACACTTATCTTTGTCTTTTCTAGGTCAGGATGGAACTTGGAGAGTTTGTTTTGTTATACTTGCCCCTGAAAAAACAGGCAGGCGATTTCTAAACTTCCACCCTGGGGGCTGAGAGCCCCAGGAGAAGCTGCTGTCTCTGCTGGGGGCCCTGAGCCCTCTCTTACCTGGTTGCAATGATTCCTCCTGTCCCATGGTGAGATGCTGGTGAGATGACTTAGGATCGCTGTTGGGATGGGTGAGTCTGCTGGCTGGGGTTCCTTCTCTCTCTGCTGTAGTCTGCTGGTCTGCTCTGTAGTACAAGATGCTGTAGCCCCCATGTGCTTCTTGCTCCCCCTGTCCGGACCCATGTGGGCACTTTCCTGGGCTGGATTCTGCTACGCTCCCCCTCCCAGTAGATTCTGTCACTCCAAAATCCATTCAGATTCACCTTTTAAAGTTTAGTGATGGGATTCACAGAAGAGCTTAAAGAAGTTACTGTTTGGGTTCCACCATCTGGGCTCCACCCCCCATTTCCAGATTCTTTTTTAGGGTTTGTTTTTTTTTCAAGGAAAGTCTTAGCCCTGAAGGTCAAACAACACAGTTATCCAGACATGCAATATTTCTTCCTTCCTTCCTCCCTTCTTCCCTTTTTCCCTTCTTCCCTTCCTTCCTTCCTTCCTTCCTTCCTTCCTTCCTTCCTTCCTTCTTTCCTCCATTCCTTCCTCCCTTTCTCCCTCCATCCCTCCCTTCCTTCCTCCCTTCCTTCCTTCTTTCCTTCTTTCCTCCCTTCCTCCCTCCCTTTCCTCCCTTCCTTCCTTCCTTCCTTAGGGACAAGGCAAAACAATTGGGATTAAGTGACTTACACAAGGTAACACAGCTAGTAAATGTCAAGTGTCTGAGGCCTGATTTGAACTCAGGTCCTCCTAAATCCAGGGCAAGTGTTCTATTCATTGTACCAAGTAACTGACCCATTTAATCTTTCTTTAAATTATTTCATGCTCATCAAGAGGTGCTCAATAAATATTTTTGTTTCAACCATGTATCTGACAGAATTAGAAAATATTCTTTAACTTTTATCAAATTCTGAAGGTCAGCCTATATCCCTTGAATATTATTTTCAGTGGTTTCACTTCATCAACAAACAAAGGATTTTCTAGACCACAAAGTTTTCCCCTCTCCTGTTCCCAAAGATCTTTCCAGGCCCTTATACAAATGAGAATGAAGGCCATGGGAAGTAAGAATAAAAAAATCTAACTCTAGTCAAGGTGACTATGTGCCATCTTATTTAATTCTTTGTCTCTACTCCCACTTTCTTTCATCTGTGTGTCCATCAAGGATCTTCCCAGACTTTGAGACATGTTATTGAATGAGTGAAGCATCAAAGTGAAAAGGTTGACTATAGGAATAAATGCTTCAATAAATTAAATAGATGCAATTTCATCTGTGTGGGTGCTTGCTTTTTCTATTCAGGCTGCACCGATCTTCACGTTTTATTAGACAGTTTCATGAGCTGCTGCAGTCAAAAGGAACCATCACATAGTTGTCAACTTTCTGATGATATGCCTTTCTGTAATTAGCTAGGCTGGTTCTCAGGCAGTGATGTGATATGGTTCATTCCCAGCTCTACACTGATACGTTTCCTGCATTATAGTTTCTGCTGGAGCTTGCTGTCTGCTATACATGAGCCCAGGGTCATCTCAACATCAGAATGAAGACTCAGAGGAAGACTTTCGTGAAAGGAAAATGCATTTCTGCAACTAATCTATGACTCCTAAGGGAATAACTTCTGAGTAGTACTCAGAGGAGCATTCAAGTGACATCAACTACTAGAGATCTCCTATATCAAGTACAGGAAGACTTGCTTTGTAGTTTTTGTTAGTGCCCTCTCCGTCATGGCATTTTTTCTATGCAACTGCTATCTTTCCAAAAGATAACATAAACTTTTTTTTTAAACAAATGCTTTATTAACTTCTGTTTTACATCATTCATTTCCGCCAGATTTTGAGTTACAATCATTTTCCCTCCATTATTCCCCTACCCAACCTCCCAGAATAGTAGTCCCACAAGATATCGCTTCCTCCAATCTGCACTCTCCCATACCTTCTCCCATACCCCCATCGATTTTCCATTAGAGGAAGGTGAATCTTTGTGTCCCAATGCCTGCACATCTTATCTCCCTATTACAAGCAAAAGAGTATTAATAATAGTATTTATATATATTTGAAACATTTAATGTTATGACCTCACATTTCAGATCCATTTCCTTCCTCCCTTGTCACCCATTCCTTCTTGGGAGATAAGCAATTCAGTATATGTTGTACATGTCTAGCTATGCAAAACATTATCATAGTAGATATATTGTACAGGCTGCTTATAATTCCCTCCCACTCATCCCACCCCCCACCTGGTCCATTCCCTACATGATCCTGTCCCTCTTCTATAGTGGGTACTTCCAACCTCTCCTCACCCCAAGGATGCCCTCCCATCCATCATCCCTCCTCTCATCCCCCTTCCCCTATCCTGCTGCAGGTTGAGATATCCCATTTAGTATGTATGTCATTTTCTCCCTGAACCAAATTCAATGGGAATGTGGTTTTGTCTTTTTAGCCTTCCTTATTCTCCCCCTCCTTTGCAACCACTTCCCCTTGCTTCTTCTACATGGGATAGTTTACCCTACCCTGTCTCTCCCCATCTCCTCTTGCCACTTTCCTCTCTCTTCTCATAATTTCATCCCTTGAGTATTCTCCCTTCCCAACAAATTCAACCTATGCCCTCTATCCATATAACTGTAACCATATACACACACATTCACATATGTATCCATATGACCACACCCCTTTCTTCCATTATTTTCATAGTGAGAAAGATATCATCAGTCACTGTTATTGCTTTTCCATATAGGAATGTAAGTAGTTCAACTTTGATAAGTTCCTTTTGATTTCTTTTCCCTGGTTACCTTCTCAGGCATCTCTTGCTTCTTGTGTCTGGATGTCAAATTTTCTATTTAACTCTGGTTTTTTCCTCAAGAATGCTTGAAAGTCCTCTATTGCACTGAATGACCATATTTTCCCCTGAAACAAAATACTCAGTTTTGCTGGGTAGGTGACCCTTGGGTTCATTCCCAGTTCTTTTGCTCTCTGGAATATCATATTCCATGCCCTTCGATCCCTCAGTGTAGAAACTGCCAGGTCCTGGGCTATTCTGATTGTGTTTCCACAATATTGAAATTGTTTCTTCCTGGCCGCTTGTAGTAGTTTCTCCTTGATCTGGGGATTCTGGAACCTGGCTATAATATTTCTGGGAGTTTTCTTTTTGGGATCTTTTTCAGGAGGTGATCGGTGGCTTCTTTCAACCTCTATTTTGCCCTCTGGATCTAAAACATCAGGGCAGTTTTCCTTGAGAATTTCTTGAAGGGTGATTTCTAGGTTCTTTCCTTGATCATGGCTTCCAGGTAGTCCAATAATTTTTAAATTGTCTCTCCTGGATCTATTTTCCAGGTCAGTGGTTTTTCTCATGAGATATTTCACATTGCCTTCTAATCTTTCGTTTGTTTGGATCTGCTTAACAGCATCTTGATTTCTCATAAAGTCACTAGCTTCCATTGCTCCAGTCTAACTCTGAAGGAATGAATCTCCTCAGTGAACTTTTGAGATTCTTTTTCCATCTGGCAAATTCGACTTTTTTAGGCATTCTTCTCCTCGTTGCCCTTTTGGGCCTCCTTAGCCATTTGAGTTAGTCTATTTTTTAAGGTGTTATTTTCTTCAGTCAGGCTGTTGACCCTCATTTCATACTTTTCCTGCATCCTTCTCATTTCTCTTTCCAATTTTCCTCCACTTCTCTTATTTGATTTTTAAAGTCCTTCTTAAGGTCCTCTATGGCCTGCAACCTGCTCATGTTTTCCCCTGGGGCTTTTGGAGAAGGACTTCTGACCTCACAGTCCTTTTCCCGCTCTATGCCCCCAAAATAGGAGTCTAGGGTTGCATTTTTCTGTTTCTTTTGCCTTGGCATGTTGCCACTTAATTGCTTGACTTTTGGGCTTGTTGCCACACTATGGCTTTAAGGCCAGCTAGAGGAATTTTCGTCCCGAACGTGTGGGGGCAACTTCCGTTTCTGGCAAGCTGTAAACCCACCCACAACTTCCACCCTAGATCACAATCCAGATCCAGGGAGGTTAAAGCAAGAGTGATTACCCCCCAAGACTGATCGCTGGATCTCCCCACGATTTGTAGGCTGGGAGCCGGATCTGCCTCTGAAAACTACAAAATGGCGTGTCTCCTCAGCAGCTTCTAGCCCCCAGGAGAGGGAGCTGACGCATTCCCCAAATACAGGTCCCAAAGTCCATAGGACACTAACCTCTTACTTTGTCCTAGGCATGTCTATATTGATAATTCTGGAGTCGCCAGGGTTCCTGGTGTTCTGGGGTTCCTCCAGCTGGCTGCTGGCCCTGTTGCCCTGGGGCTAAAACCTCGGCTCACGCGGACCTGGGCTCGGCTCCTCTGCTCTGCGTTCTGCGAGCTGCCAGGTCCCAGACCACTGCGCTGGTCCTTCCTGCAGGGCTGCTGGGCTGTCCTCAGCGGGAGGTTAGCTTCTCTGTGTCGTTCTGTGGGTGCTGGGGCTCCAGAAGTTGTTCAGAGTCCCCTTTTACATAGTTTGAGGGGAATCTGGGGGCAGAGAGGCTTGGAAGAGCTGTTTCTACTCCGCCATCTTGGCTCCGCCCCCCACCGATAACATAAACTTTTAAGGACTTGGATTGTTTTTTTTTTTTTTAATTTGTTTTGTTTTTATATCCTCAGCCTTGTCTTTGATAAATAGCTTTTGAACTGAAGTATGTTGAATATCCCTACCAGAACTCCATGCATTAGGGCATCAATAAAATTATGCTACGGTCTACACACCCTCCACTATGCATCGTTCTGTTGACTTTTTGGTAATATATAACTTAGATTCTTTTCGGGTCATGTTATTCTTAGAATCAAAGGAGATAATGATAGGCAGAAGAAGAAGAAGAAGAAGAAGAAGAAGAAGAAGAAGAAGAAGAAGAAGAAGAAGAAGAAGAAGAAGAGGAGGAGGAGGAGGAGGAGGAGGAACAAGAAGAGGAAGAAGAAGAGGAAGAAGAAGAAGAAGAAGAAGAAGAAGAAGAAGAAGAAGAAGAAGAAGACCAACAACAACAACAACAACAACAACAACAACAACAACAGCTCTGAAAGAATATTTAAATAAAATATCTTTAAAAATGGCATTTGGGCCCAGAAAAAATTTTTTCAATTGAACACAGTTCAGCAAGTATATACTCTTTGTCCTTTACTGTTTTATATGATGAGGATTCAAAGGAAAAAATAGAAGTCTCTGTCTTCAAGTGTTCAACATTTTGCCAGGAGAAACAACACATAAATAAATACAAAAAATTCAGATGTTTTTTTTTTTTTTTTGGGGGGGGGCAGTGAAGGGAGAACACCTAGGTAGAGAAACTGGTAGGAAGTAGAACTCAAAATGAGGCTAGTGGAAGGAAGCTAATGATTCCATTCAGTTCAGGAGGGAGAATTCTCCAGAAAGGATGGCAAACACATAAAGGTAAGCATGTAGAGGTCGTGTGAAAGAGTGAATAGTCTTATTTTCTGGAAAAGAGAGTGCCATATAGGGACAAAATCTGAAGATCAGTATAAAAAGTTTTGGAGACAAATTGTGAATGTTCTTAAATGAAACAGAGCACTTTGTACTTTAATACTAGAATCAGGAGGAAGCCTCTGAAGCTCCTTGAGTGGAGGAATGACATGGCTATAGCTATACTTTTGGGATGTAAATTTAGGAGCTGTGTGGAGGAGGATGGGTCTAGAATAGTTTGGCTGTATCTTGGACTATATCTCATGTCTTCTGGAAGTATGTAGACTCAGATTTTGAATGCATAAAGACTATTTCCTGGGAATTCAATAAAGAAACAATAAATGGAGTATTAGCAACGCTAAATGTAAATGGGATTGATTAGTCAGATAGCTCCTCTGATTGAGGAATCCCATCAACCTTTGGGAGAAGCAGAACTTTTATCAGTGGATCCTCATTCCATGTTACTTAAAGGCAAATGTACTTTTCCTCCTCTTTTGTTTTTGTATTTTTTCCTTTGGCTTGGCTGTTCCCAATTCTTCTTATTCTTATCTAGACAGCCAACCCATATTGTTTGGATTGGATATTAGACCAATTTCAGGTATCTAGCCAATTAATTCGGTTTGACAATTCTGTAGGTGTATCAGCTTTCTAAAATCTACTTTCCTGAGTGTAGCTCTGGATGTGAGAGCCCCAGGTCTTCAGTAATATTGTTTCCTTTCCTATCTCCCACCCCAGCCAAACAAACAAACAAACAAACAAACAAATGCTTTTGAGCTTTTAGTCTAAAAAATACCAACACCTCTCTCATCTTAAACTTTTGGTCTCTAGGAGACGGGAAGTGCTGCATGGATCCCCGCCTGACAGGAGAAACATCATTTTCTCTGATCTTCAGAGATGCTGCACTGACCTTGATAGTCATTATTCTCCTTACTGAAGATATAATAATAATGACAAAAAACAATAGTAACAGCAACAACAGCATCTACAACAGTGACAATACTAGCTAGTGTTTATTATAGCCCTTTAATGTTTATAGAAGATGTTAAACTTATGTTATTTGATCCTCACAACTTTGTGATGTAGGTGCCATTATTATCTCTATTTACAGATGAAGAAACTGAGGCTAAAGGTTAAGTCAGTTGCACAGAGAAAGAGCAAGATTTGAACTCAGATGTCTTTGTCTTAGAGCCCAGCAGCACACAATCCACTATACCTCTTAGCTTCCCATCAATTGTTCCATACACCAATTGTTTTATATTTGGAAAGTTTTTCATTTGTGAATCCCTCATTCTCTTTGGTCTATTTGGTTTACCTGAAATAAATTATTAGCTTGGAATAGCTACATTTGCCCTGCCCTTCTTGGTGAAGTTGGCTTCTCTATCTATTGCTTTAGAAAATCTCTGGAGACCTGATCATCTCTGGAGGAAATATAACCTGGTATAAACAGCCATAATCTCCTTCCTTAACTGCCAAGACCTTAAGCTTCTTCCTGACTGGGTTTCCATCTAGACTGAACTTCTTTTTCCTACTTAAACTCGCCCACTTTGATGACCCTCCCACAATACCCCTACTTCAAGGAATTGTTGCCTTGAGGCTTTTTTGCAGGGTGAAGATCATAAGTGCCATAGGCACAATACACAAGGATCATCCTGCCCCCCGTTCCTTTGTCTTGCTCCATCTACCTCCCTAACTTTGTGCTACTCCATTATAAAATCATAATTCTGGAGCCAGAAAGGACAACAGAAGCCATATCATCCAACCCCCTCATTTTTTTTTTGGAGGGCAATTGGGATCTAGTGACCTGCCCAAGGTCACATGACTCATTTTTGTGTTAAGTATCTGAGGCCAGATCTGAACTCAGGTCCTACTGACTCCAGGGACTGTGCTCTATTCATTGTGCCACCTAGCCACCCCTAACTTGTCATTTTTCTACATAAAGAAACTGAGTTCAGGGCGGCTAGGTGGCGCAGTGAATAGAGCGCCGGCCCTGGAGTCAGAAGGAACTGAGTTCGGAGCCGGCCTCCGACACTTAACCCACACAAACAAAAACCTAGCCGTGTAACCTTGGGCAAGTTACTTAACCCCAATTGCCCTAAAGGGGCGGCTAGGTGACGCAGTGAGTAAGAGCGCAGGCCTCGGAGTTGGGATGACCCGAGATCAGATCCGGCCTCAGAAAATGAGCACCCACGCATAAATAATGACTAGCCGTGTAACCTTGAGCAAGTTACTTAACCCCAATTGCTTCTAAAAAAAAAAAAAAAAGAAACTGAGTTCCAGGGAAGTTAAGTGACTTGACCAGGGTTATACAGTTAGTAAAGAGTAAGGGTAAGATTTAAAAAGTTCTTGTAACTCCAGAAGCTGTGTTTTGTCCACTATTCTCCAGTGTCTTATTACCTCCTAAAATCCCTTCTTCACCTTTTCTAGGAATAAAGTGAATTTTCACCCCCTCCCACATCCCATATCCCATTTCACTTCTTAAGGTAGTTGGCCACAATACATAATAGAAAATGGTTTCACTTATCATTAAGGGCAAGGTTCATTATCAGTACATTGAAATCCTATCTCATAAGTGTCCATCTATTCTCCCTCCACATATTGTTGTGCTCTCTCTGAAGCAGATCTTTTTTTTTTTTCAGAATGAGTCACAATTAATTCCTTTCTCAGGTTTTTTGGGTTTTTTTTTTTTTTTGGACCAGAACTTTTCTGGACTTGGAAGGACTTTCCTGAGAATAACCCAAACATTATCATAATGAAAGGATTTGAATTGCTTCACTCTAATTCCAGTGACTAGGGACAGGATACAGAATTGAACTGTTTTCCCATATGTGGAGGAGTAGTTGATTGGACTTAAGGTTATTCTTATAAATTTATTAATATCTGTGAATAGATCAAAAAACAACTTGGAGGTATCAAATAATAAATTGGGTGACTTTGAGTTGTCTGACTGGAAAAAAAAATCCCTTACTTTTTTGTTTTGGTCTCTGTTCAAAAAATATTGAAAACTGATTTGATTTTTTTAATTGATTGATTGTCTTGAATTATATGCTATAACCTGGACAGTATGAATTTGCTATCTGCTTGATTTTCCTTTGTGGACTGATAGGTCAAAATTTTTTGAGTGATTATAGATATTATTAAAAAAACTGTAAAATGAGGGTGTTTAATCAAGTCATCATAATGTATACCTTATGGCATATGATATACTCTATATTTGCACATATACCAATTTATTGGCAAAATAATTAATTGGGGTATAACCTCTGCCTGAATAGAGGGAATTAAAGCACAGTTCAAGAGCAAAATCTGGAAGCATTTATCGGGTGAATACAGCACAAAAGAACAGGGAGAACAACAAGAACTTAGTCTGCTGCTCTAAAGATTGGGGATTTAGAGAGTGGTTCATATGGTTTTACAACAAAGAGAGGGAAGAGAATAGGATGAATACAGAGAATGCAGAACCAGGATGTTTATGCAAATTTTGTCCGGTTGGTACTGGTATGAACCAACCCTGTGGTTGCTGACACAGTAGGGGTGTTCCAGGCTCACCCAGTGTATGATGCAAAGGCTCACTTGTATAGCAAACTCAAACAACACTTATTTTCCCTCTTAATGGGCTGATTTTGATTCCTAGGTTGCTTTAGCTTTTCCTGGATAATAAAGGAGCTCATTAAAATCAATGTGATTAATGAACTCATTATTCATTCTATTTCTACAAGAATTATGAATATAGTATATCAAACAAACAGAAGTATCTGGAGGTCCTCACCTACAGAAAATCCTTTTCCACTCTGAACCCTGAAGAGTCTGCTTTATCACAGTGGGGAACATGTGGCTACCTGTTTTATGCTTAATCTGATATTAATGATCAGAGGATTATTGAATAATGTTATATTTGTTACATCTTTAATAGAATCTTGAATAATTATGAGTGCACAAGAAGCTCCCTTCTCCCTCTTTAAATAGTCTTTGCAGTGTTGTTCTGTTCTACTTAATTAAATGCTCTTTAAAAAGTCAATAAACAACAAATACATTATTTTCTTTATCTTTCAGTCAACTATGTGACAGTAAAGATGTAGTCTACTGTGAAACGTCACTTGTGGAAACCTGCCAGTTACCTTCAGTGCATTCATTTGAGGATACCATAAATGTGGGTATAATTTAACCTCACAAACAGTTTATATAGATGGGATAGTAGACATATGGGCAAGAATTATTGATATTTTCTTAGTTGCCATTTTTCTATGGCTTTGGTAAATCCCTATTTTTCAGATTCCTTCTGTATTTGGCCCTCAATGTCTTCACAAAGAATCATCGGGTTTTTTTTAAACCAAGATTTTACTGGATGGTAAAAGATGGCTGTGAATCATGGAACAATATAGTTTCTAAATAATTAAGAATAAATATTACATGGAGGGCTTTGGGAAGCTTATGGTGAGATTAGGCAGGCAGCAATACATAACAAATAAAGTACAAAGAACTAGAATAAATAATATTATCAAAGTAATGTATGAATTATTGTTGATTGATAAGATCACTTAAGTGTATGAGTATGTGACTACAAGTAAGTCCTGCTTAATGGCAACCATGAAGTGGTCATATGTGTTTGAGTTGTCATTATTCAAAATTATAATTATATAAAATATACATTAGCTAAGTAACTTTCATTATGCTGGCTTACACTCATTGCTGACTGGCACATAACAGGCACTAAATAGAGGAAACATTTAGCTCGAGGTACAATTCGGGATTCTGGCCCAAGTCTTTTTCTTCCCTAGTGATAGAGGTTCATTTCCTCCTCCTACTTTAAAGGTGCTATTCTTTTCTGGAACCAGTAACTGTCTACTGTCCTTCCCATAATCTTTCTCCAGGGCAAAACTCTAACTCCTCTGATTTCATATCACATTGCTTTTACTTTTAAATGTCTGAGCTCCATATGGGAGGGATAGAAGAGACTGGAGAGTCTGATTTCCTATGGTGTTGAAGTTTTTTTTTTTTTTACTCAAGTCTTTTATATGCCAAATACAAACTCTGTATTCTGCTTTTCAAAATGTAAAGTGTACATCAGAAAGGTGGGAGAAATGTAACTACAGGAAAGGGAGCTGGACTAATAGAGACATTTACATTTCTGCTCCTTTGTTTCAGAAATAATAGATGATCACTGAAATACACTGTGCAGAAAGAGGCCCATTATCCAATCAGTCAATCTGCAGTCTGTCCTAATAAAGTCAGACTGGAGACCAAATCAGTGCAGTACCATGCAGGCTTTGGAATAGTAAGTTACTTGATTTTTTTTAAAACTGAAAGTAGAAAGATTTATCTTTAAATGAGAAATGAGCTTTGTGAATACCTGCTCTTGGTTGCCATGGCATCCTGAAGGTCCAGACTTATCACATAGCTATAACCAAGTACAATCTAAAAATTCCACATAATGGAGACCTTTCATCTGATCTGCCAGATGTGTTTGTGACCACAGAAAACACAGGTCAGTTCTAACTGTTTTGATCCTCTGTGGTAGCTGGGAATGATGCCAAAGATAAGGAAGTGTGAAACGTGATTCATTGACCTTGTAAAGTACTCTTATCTGAAAAACTTCTCTAGAGGGAAAATATTACCTGCAAACTTACATAGCTTAAGACATTGTCTACCATGTTGCAAAATGTTCTTTACAAACAGAACTAAGGAGGATAAATTACTCCTTGACTTAGTTCTACAAGAAAGCTTGTATTTGCAGACAAAAGTTTGTGTTTACTTCTATTAAACAATCAAAATGCTACCCAATATGTTTCATTTGTGTGTGTATGTGTATGCGTGTGTGTATGTGCACAATCGAGTTTAAATGCTTGTCTGTGTGTTCATTTAGCTAAACAGCCTCAAGCCCTTTCAGAAATAGTAAGGATATAAACCACAACTGAAAGAAAAAGAGAATAAATACAATCAAATTCCAAATTAATCCTAAGAAGTGGGTATATTATTAAAATTTTCAACAACAACAACAAAAACCCAGATCTGCCCATGGCACGTCTCTGCTCAAGAAACTTCAATGATTCCCACTTTTGTCTATGATAAAATACAAACCTCTCTGTGTGGCTTTTAAAGCTCTCCAAACTCTGGTGTCAATCTTATTTCAAGGCTTTTTGAACTCCAGAAAATCTATAATTCAGCCCCATAGGTGGCTTGCTGATTCTTGCATGTGATATACTAGTTCTTTGAAAGCAGGGGCTGTTTAAAGTTTTGTTTTTGTATACTCAGAGCATAATATGGTGCCACACACTTACTGAATTAGAAACTTAGAGAACTGAAATACAACAGAAATGATTATTAATAACCAATGATTTGGAGAGATTAAAATTTCCCCCTTTTTCTTTTATCTTCATTTTGAGACCTCAGTTTCTAAAGGTTGACCTAACTTTCTCCTCTTTCCAGACACCACACAGTTGGAGAAGCCATGTTGCTCTACTCAGCTTTCAGTAGGGATAAATTCTTTGGATAGATTGCCTAAGGCTGAGGGTTCCTTAGAAGTAAATGATATAATCAAAGTTCAGAACCAGTCCTTTATTGTAATATTCATTCTCTCATTAATTATTAACCAAGCATAGTTGATTGCCACCCTCGGGAACAGCCTTGTTACAATGGCCACGATTATCTTTGGTCTAAGATAGAGATGACCAAATGGCATCCTTTTATTAAAATGCTGGCATTATTAATAAAATAATTAAAGTTCCCAGAAATTGTGTCTCTTGAACCCTCTTAAATGTCACAAATACTTTGAAATACTTATTCTGGTATCTTTTAGCCTATCATATTATATATTCTTGGTATTTAATATATGCTTATTGAATGAGTGAATGAATATTGGATGATGCATTGAATTCAGGTAAGGAAAAAATCATTATTAAGGTGAAATAAGTAAGCTTCATTTCTCAATCTACAGTAGGGATTAAGAATTCATGTAGCATTTGTGGAAATCTTTTTTTTTTTTTTTTTTAAATTAATTTATTAGTTTAGTTTCAGTTGACAAGATTCAATTCCATAGTTCCTTGATTTTCAAATTTCCTTTACTTCCCTCCCCCCTCCCCTCATGACATCATATAGTACAGTATAGGGTCTGCAAATGCATTCATATTAAACATTATTCCAATTACAAAGGCATATAGTACTAGGTGGGATGAAAGATGGTAAGGAAGAAGTACAACCAAACAATGAGAAGAACAAGATCATTTAGTTTGCTTCCATCAGGATTCAGGCTCAGTTCTTTCTAGTTATATCTCTGGATGGCACATTTCTCACTTTCTTGAGTCATTCGGGATTAACTTATATCACTGCATTGCTGAAAAGAGTCCAGTCTGTCATAGTTGGTCATCACAGATATGGTATGTCTGTGATTGTATACAAATTTCTTCTGATTCTACTCTTCTCGCTCAGCATCAGTTTGTATAAGTCTCTCCAGGTAATTATGAAATCCGTCACCTCCTCATTTCTTATAGCACAATAAAATTCCATTACATTCATATACCACAACTTGTTTAGCCATTCCCCAATTGATGGGCACTCCTTTAGTTTCCAATTCTTTGCAACCACAAAAAGGGCTGCTAAAATATTTTTGTACATATGGTTCTTCCTCCCACTACTATGATCTCTTTGGGATATAACCCTAGGAGTGGTATGGCTGGGTCAAAGGGTATGAAATTATTTATAATCCTTTGGGCATAATTCCAGATTGCTCTCCAGAATGGTTGGATAAATTCACAACTCCACCAGCAATGTATTAGCGTTCCAATTTGCCCACAACCTCTCCAGCATTTGTCACTTTCTTGTTTTGTCATCTTAGCCAATCTGACTGGAGAGATGTGGTATCTCAGAGTTGTTTTGATTTGCATTTCTCTAATTAATAGTGATTTAGAGCATTTCTTCATATGCTTATAGATGTCTTTAATTTCTTTCTCTGAAAACTTCCTATTCATATCCTTTGACCATTTCTCAATTGGGGAATGACTTGTATTCATATAGATTTGGCTCAATTCTCTATAAATTTTAGAAATGAGTCCTTTATCAGAGACACAGGTTGTAAAAATTCTTTCCCAATTTCCCACCTCCCTCTTGATCTTGGTTACATTGGCTTTGTTTGTGCAGAAGCTTTTCAATTTAATGTAATCAAAATTATCCATTTTGCATTTTATAATGCTCTCTAATTCTTGTTTGGTCCTAAAATCTTCCCCTCTCCACAGATCTGTCAGGTAAACTATTCCTTGCTTTCCCAAATTGCTTACAGTATCATCCTTTACACCTAGATCATGCACCCATTTAGACTTTATTTTGGTATATGGTGTTAGATAGTGATCTATGCCCAGTTTCTGCCATACTGTATTCCAGTTTTCCCAGCAGTTTTTGTCAAATAGTGCATTCTTATCCCAAAAACTGGGGTCTTTGGGTTTATCGAACAATAGATTGCTATATTCATTAACTGCTGGGTCTCCTGCACCTAATCTATTCCATTGATCCACTACTCTACACCTCTGCCAGTACCAAGCAGTTTTGATGACTGCTGCTGTATAATACAGATGAAGATCTGGCATAGCTAGTCCACCTTCCCTAGCATTTCTTTTCATTAATTCCCTTGATATTCTAGACCTTTTGTTTTTCCAAATAAATTTTGTTATTATTTTGTCTAACTCTACAAAGTAGTTTTTTGGTAAATTGATTGGAATGGCACTAAATATATAATTTAGTTTGGGTAAAATTGTCATTTTTATTATATTAGCTCGACCCAGCCACGAGCAATTGATATTTTTCCAACTATTTAGATCTGATTTTATTTCTGTGAGAAGTGTTTTGTAGTTGTGATCATATAGATTCTGGGTTTGTTTTGGCAAGTAGATTCCCAAATATTTTATAATGTCTACAGTGACTTTAAATGGGATTTCTCTTTCTATCTCTTGCTGTTGAGTTTTATTAGAGATGTACAGGAATGCTGAGGATTTATGTGGGTTTATTTTATATCCTGCAACTTTGCCAAATTTATTTATTGTCTCAAGTAATTTTTTACTTGATTCTCTAGGATTCTCTAAGTATATCATCATATCATCTGCAAAGAGTGACAGCTTGGTCACTTCTTTGCCTAATTTGATTCCTTTGATTTCTTTTTCTTCTCTAATTGCTACTGCTAACGTTTCAAGTACCAGATTGAATAAGAGGGGTGATAGTGGACACCCTTGTTTCACTCCTGACCTTATTGGAAAGGCTTCTAGTTTATCCCCATTGCATATAATACTTGCTGATGGTTTTAGATAGATGCTAGCAACTATTTTAAGGAAGGCTCCATTTATTCCTATACTTTCTAGTGTTTTTAATAGGAATGGATGTTGTACTTTGTCAAAAGCCTTTTCTGCATCTATTGAGAGGATCATGTGGTTTTTGCTAGTTTTGTTGTTGATATGCTCAATTATATTGATGGTTTTCCTAATATTAAACCATCCTTGCATTCCTGGAATGAATCCTACCTGATCAGGGTGTATTATTTTTGTGATAAGTTGTTGGAGTCTTTTGGCTAATATTTTATTTAGAATTTTTGCGTCTAAATTCATGAGGGAGATTGGTCTATAATTTTCTTTCTCTGTTTTATCTCTTCCTGATTTAGGAATCAGTACCATATTTGTGTCATAGAAAGAGTTTGGTAGGACTCCTTCTTCACTAATTTTCCCAAATAGTTTGTAGAGTATTGGAATCAATTGTTCTTTAAATGTTTGATAGAATTCACTAGTGAACCCATCTGGCCCTGGAGATTTTTTCCTAGGGAGTTCATTGATGGCTTGTTTGATTTCTTTTTCTGAGATGGGGTTATTTAGGTAATTCACTTCCTCTTCAGTTAATCTGGGCAATTTGTGATTTTGTAAATATTCATCCATTTCACTAAGATTGTCATATTTATGTGCATACAATTGGGAAAAATAATTCCTCATTATTTTTTTGATTTCCTCTTCATTGGAGGTAGATTCACCCTTTTTATTTTTGATACTCATAATTTGGTTTTCTTCTTTCTTTTTTTTTATCATATTGACTAAGGGTCTATCAATTTTGTTGATTTTTTCATAAAACCAGCTCTTGGTTTTATTTATTAATTCAATGGTTTTCTTAATTTCAATTTTATTAATCTCACCTTTGGTTTTCAGTATTTCTAATTTAGTACTAAATTGGGGATTTTCAATTTGTTCTTTTTCTAGCTTTTTCAATTGCATGTCCAATTCACTGACCTCCCTTCTCTCTGCTTTAATTAAGTATGCACTCAGGGATATAAAACTTCCCCTGAGAACTGCCTTTAGTGCATCCCACAAATTTTGGTATGTTGTTTCATTATTATCATTCTCTTGAATGAAATTATTGATTGTTTCTATAATTTCTTCTTTGACCCACCAATTTTTTAGGATTAAATTGTTTAGTTTCCAATTAGTTTTTAGTCTATCTTTCCATGGCCCTTTATTGCATATAATTTTTATTGCATCATGATCTGAGAATGATGCGCTTACTATTTCTGCCTTTCTGCACTGGATTGTGAGGTTTTTATGCCCTAGTACATGGTCTATTTTTGAGTATGTACCATGCACTGCTGAGAAGAAAGTAAATTCCTTTTTATCCCCATTCAGTTTTCTCCAGAGATCCATCATATCTAGTCTCTCTAAGATTCTATTCACCTCCTTAACTTCTTTCTTGTTTATTTTGAGGTTAGATTTATCGAGTTCAGAGAGGGGGAGATTAAGGTCCCCCACTAGTATAGTTTTGCTATCTATTTCTTCCTCTAATTCCTTTAACTTCTCCTCTAGGAATTTGGATGCTATACCACTTGGTGCATATATATTAAGTAGTGATATTGCTTCATTCTCAATGGTGCCTTTTAGTAGGATATAGTTTCCTTCCTTATCTCTTTTAATTAGATCTATTTTTGCTTTTGCTTTATCTGAGATAAGTATTGCTACCCCTGCTTTTTTTACTTTAGCTGAGGCATAATAAATTTTACTCCAGCCTTTTACCTTTACCCTGTGGGTATCCCTTTGTTTCAAATGTGTTTCTTGAAGACAGCATATTGTAGGATTATGGTTTTTAATCCATTCTGCTATCCGCCTCTGTTTTATGGGAGAGTTCATCCCATTCACATTCACAGTAATGATGACTATCTGTCTCTTCCCTTCCATCCTATTCCCTCCCCTGTTTATGTTTTTGTTTCTTCCTTCTCCCTTCCCCTCCTTGAAGTTTTCCCTTTTGACCACCCCCTCCCTCAGTGTTCCCACCCAGTGACCCCCCTTCTTAACCTACCCTCTCCCCTTACTACTATTTCCCTCCCTTATAATCCCTCCCTTTAGTCTCCTCCTTTTCACCCCCCCCTTACCCTCCCACTATCTATAGGACACAACAAATTTTTATACTTATCAGAGTAAATTACTCCCCGTTTGATTCCAAACCAATGAGAGTAAATTTCAAACAATGCTCCTCTCCCTCCCTCCAATTCCTCTATTTAATGAATTTATGTGTCTATTCACGTTAGATTCTTAAACTTCACTGATTAATTTGATCCTTCTTTGAACCAGAACCAGTGAGAATAGTGTTTAAATGATGTTCCTCTCCCTCTTACTTTCCCTTCTTCTATAGTGTGTTTTGATGCCTCTTCAGATGGCATATTTTACCTTTTCCTAGCTCATCCTTTCCTTTTTCCCATTACAGTACCATTGATCCCCTTAATAGTCTTTTTTTTTTTTAGACTCCATGTTAGTGCATTCATACCCACACCCTCTAAGTATAACCCTTTTGCAGGTCATGATAATCATAGAGATTTCAAATATTGACAGTTATCAGCTCCACATATAGGGATGTGAACATTTTGCTCTTGTTGCATCCCAAGTAATGAGCTTGTGTTTGTGGGTGTGGGTATGTGCACTTCTGCATGTGTGAGTCTATGTTACCCTTGTTTACCTTTTTATGTTCTTCTGGAGTCTTGTAATTGGAGATCAAATTTTCCATTGAGCTCTGGCTTTTTCATTAGGAAAGTCTGGAAGTCCCTTACTTCATTAAACGTCCATCTCCTTGCCTGAAAGATTATGCTCAGTTTTGCCGGGTAGTTAATCCTTGGTTGTAGTCCTAGCTCTCTTGCCCTACGAAATATCAAATTCCAGTCCCTCCGCTCTTTTAATGTAGAAGCTGCTAGGTCCTGTGTGATCCTAACTGTAGTTCCTCGATATTTGAATTGTTTCTTTTTGGCTGCTTGTAGAATTTTTTCTTTAATCTTATAATTCTGGAATTTGGCTACTATATTTCTTGGAGTTTTCAGTTTGGGATCTCTTTCAGGAGGAGTCCGGTGAATTCTATCAATAGCTATTTTATCTTCTGATTCCAGGACCTCAGGACAGTTTTCTTTGACAATCTCTTGGAGGATGTTGTCTAGACTGCTTTTCTCATCATGGCTTTCTGGTAGACCAATAATTCTTAGGTTGTCTCTCCTGGATCTGTTCTCTAGGTCAGTTATTTTTCCAGTGAGATATTTTACATTTTCTTGCAATTTTTCGATCATCTTGTTTTTTTCGATTGACTCCTGCTGCATCATAGAGTTCTGAGTTTCAGTTTGGTTGTATCTAATTTTTAGTGAATTATGGTCTTCAGTAAGTTTTTGAAGTTCCTTTTTTAGGGAGGTATTTTCTTTTTCCAAGTTGGTCATTGCCTCCCTGATTTGGTCTTTAAAATTTTTCTTAAGCTCCTCCAGGAATGCTATTTGGGCTTGAGACCAGATCATGTTTCCTTCTGTGGTCTCTGGTGTGGGCAGAGAGTCTATATTGTCCTGTGTGTTTTGTTGTTCTTGCCCTGCATAGTATGCTCGAATAGACTTTCTTGCCTTCCCCTTCTCCTTTTCAGCTTCCTTCCTTCCCATTGTGACTTCCTGTTTCTTAGTGTCTCAGGCTATGAGTTTGGGGCCTGATCCTTGACTTTGAATACCTCTGGGTGGCTAGTTTATGGCTAAGTCAGGGAAGTCAGTGAGGAATGTAGATGTGTAGGTGGGGATGAGTCTGACCACTTCAGATTTCTGCCTCTATACCCCTGGGCTATAAGTAGGCTTTTGTTGGTGAGGTGAGGTGGGGCTTGTTGGGTCCCCTCCCTCTCTTCTCTTTAGATTCCTGGCTGACTCAGTTACACCCTTTCTTGGAGATTCTCAAGCCTGAGGCTATTTCCATTAACTTGGGATTTCAATCTGGGTGGGAGACTTATCTTTGGGTTTTCTGCTTCATGAAGGAGGGATGGGAGGATCGGAGCAGCTAGAATTTACTTTGCCATTCCAGCCCCTGTATCATACAGGCAGGCAGTTTCTAAATTTCCAGGCTGGGGGCTGAATGCAGCCTGAGAAGCCACTCTCTCCACTGGGGGCCCGACTCTCCTACCTGGCTCCAATGATCCGTTCCCTCTGCGAGATGACTGCGATTCGTCCTTGGTAAGTCTGCAGGCTGGGGCTTTTTCTCTCTCTGGTGTAGTCTGCTTGCCTGCTCTTAGGTCTGAGCTGTGCAGACCCCACGCGCTCTGCGCTCGACCTGTGCAGACCCCACGCGCTCTGCGCTCGACCTGTGCGGGCACTCTGGGCAACCTCCTGTGCTGGATTCTGCCACACTCTGTCTTCCACTGGGCTTTGTCACTCTGGAATCTGCTCAGATTTACCCTTTTGGACTTAGTGACAGAGGAGCTCAGCGAGGTTACTGCTTCCTTTCCGCCATCTTGGCTCCGCCCCCATTTGTGGAAATCTTAATGAGTGTCAATCATGCAAAGTGAGAGACATTGACAGTGGGTTTTTAATCCTCAAGGTATTAACTTGAGGACGCATGTTGGTACCAGTTAATTATCTGTCCTAGAAATTGCTAAATGGAAAGAAATTGTGGTCAGACTTTCAGTGACTCCAAGGATCAAAGATATCAAAACATACTGTTCATATCAAAATACTCTTGAGACTTGACTTTCTTAGCAGATACAAACTTTTCTCTAAAAAAAATAACTTAAAATAAAAGAAAGAGATGACAACTCCACAAACCCCAAATTTAATAAGAGAAATTCATTTTAAGAAATAATCAAATTATTTTAATTGATGCTAAACTATAAACTACCATTTCCACTTAGTATGGTGGGAACTCACAATTAAAAAAAAAATTCTTCTCAATTGTGCACCTAAAAGTTCTGACAAATAAAAACATTCTGATCTGCAAAGCAAAGGAAGGGAAATTCATGAAAGGAATCTTCTAATGCTTCCAATTGCTCTAGTTTTCATATTTGATGCTTGTTGATTAATTGATTGATTGATTTCTTATCTCTCTTAATTTCTGACAGGTTAGCTATCACTACAGAGTTTTAAAGAACATTCAATTGATTTGCATATGTGTGTATTTTTAAATAAACTTATTAATCTCTGCTCCTTCAGTATAATCTCTTTTCTTAGACACTTTCTTCCCTTCAGTCAGGAAGAATCTTGATTATCTATTAAATGGTACTGTGAATTCAATTTGAAAATAAAAGGTTGCAGAGATTTAGCCCATTTTTCCTTATTCTTACCCTAAGAACTTCAAAGATTTTTCAGTGGACTAGGCAGTGAGGTAACAGTGGATGAAACTTCAGATGCTTGCTAGCTATGTGACCTTGGGCAAGTCACTGAACTTCTCGCCACCAGTCTCCTCATCTGTAAAATGGGAATAATAGTACCTGTCTTAGAGATATTGTTGTGAGTATCAAAAAAGTGCCTGCAAACCTTAAAGTTCTATATAAATGTCAACTATTAGTATCATTAGACTGTTTGTATGAATAATTTCACAATACAACAAAATTTCCTTTTCACAGTTCATCCCAAAACCTTTAAATAATTTAAATTTAAGTCTTCCTAAGGCAAAATGAAGAATCTCTGGCATTTACTTCCTCCTTGGATTTCCCATTAAATGGGAGGCAGTAGGGTTAAAAACCTATTGATTAGCACAAAATAGGAATCAGGAGACTTAGAGAAAACATGAACTGTTTTTACATATTTGAAGGGCTGCTTTATGGAAAAGAAAAAGATTAGATTTGTCCCCATGGGGCACAAGTAGAAACAATGTAGTTACAGAAAAGATTTTAGTCCCATGTAAAGAAAAATTTCCTATTCTAATCTTTCTCCTTCTACATTCTCAACAAATAAATATACAGTCAGGAATTATATTGTCTATGTAGGTCAGGTCACAACAAATTATCATAAATTCTGAGTTCATCAATGTGGGGTTTTCTTGTTTCAGTGCTTCAAGGATCTGGGAGCATATTCACTGAAAACTTTTCCCATATCACATTCATTCTGAAACTTAACAGATTTCATGAGTTTCTGTGCATAAAATAACAAAGACAACAACAGCTCACGTAAATAATCAGAACCTACTCAATATAGGACACTGTCCATATAACATTTAACAATTTGCTTAACTTCTTAGACACACAATTTTCTCTGTTCTCAAAAATAAACAATAATAGCTGCCTTGACTATTTAATAGAGTGATTGTGAGATTTATTTAAAAGAGGACCACCTGTGAATTTTCAAATTGCAATGTCTGCTATAAAAAGGACTTATTATGACTAGGATTCTGAGGCTTGCATTTATCTTACTTGATGCATGCATAATCAATACATTTTTTAAATGTTTATCAGATATTTAGGACTAAAAGTAGATGGTCATGTTCTTCATTTGACATGTTCTCTACTTTGTTTTAGAAATAATTTGTTTTATTATCAGAAAAAAATATAAAATATCACACTATCCTTATCAGCATGTTTCAGAAGGGAACAGAGGAATGGGGCATCCACAGCTATGCTGTGAAGCTGACACATTTCCAGGCCTCTAACATTTCCTGGCTATGAGACCACTGTCAATTTTCTTAACTTCTCCACTTTTCTCCTTTGAAAGCTGGGGATAATTATACCAATAATATTTATATCATATTGCTGTCCAGAGAGTCAAGGAGATAATGTATACAAAGCATTTTACACAGTTGAAAGTGCTATATAAATGTGGGGATATTTTTATCCATATTTTGTTCCACTTACTCCTTATTCTTCAGCTCTTGGCTTTCAGGGTTTTCTGCTCTCCTCTACATTTTGTTAATATTTCACCACTAAAGTCATTTTAGTGAACAGACTTCTAGTGAACATGCCCCTGCCCCAAATCCATCTCTTCATATTGCACCCAAATGTTAATGACTTGAATGCCTATTTCTGCCTTGTTTTGTATTCTGCCTTTTTTATCTGAAGAAATATGGGATGACTGAAATATTCCACATCACTAATTTGTTTCTCTTTTCAGTGAGTCTGGCAACTGTGTGTTTTCCCATGACCTTTTTATTTTCCACAATAAATATTGCCTGCAGATTTTCTACCTGCATTAACTTCAATTTTCTTTGACTTTGACTCATGATGAATCCTTTCTTGAGGATCATATACCTCTTTAACCCAAATAAAATTATTTTGATTGGACTGAATTGTATGTCTATTCTTTAATAACACTTATATAATCTATAGAAATCAGTGCTAGTGATGGAATGACAGCCACAGTGGTGAAAGTCCAAGAGCTAGAGTAACAACAGGGAAGCCAAGACACCACAGGGAGGGTTTAGGAGGTGGATCTAGTTGGGAAAGGATTTGTAGAGCGTGAGGAGGTCTACTGAAAAGGGGTGACAGAGAGTTAGAGTAGCAGCCAAAGGGAACCTGGTATGAAAGCAAGAAGGCAGGGAACCAGAGTATACCAAAGACAAACAAAAGTACCAAATGAATGAGGAAGGTTAGAACAGGAAGAGGTCAATGACAATAACATGAGGCATGGAGCAATAAGTGCAGTAGTGAACCTTCTACTATTTGATGTAGGGAGGGTAGGTTCCAAACAGAATAATGCTATAAGTCACATAAATTGTAGCTGTTGGAGGAAATGACCCACTCAAAAAGAAGAGTTGGGAGTAAGGCATATTTTCATTCTCAAAAAATACCTAAGGCTGAAAGTTAAACCACTGCAGTCATTAAAATTATAGTCCACTGGAGGAAGATAAAGACCCACCGGAAAGAGGTATGTCTTGACTATTTGAAGTTTGACCATGAGTATTTTCTCCTTCCCTTACTGCAGAAGTGAAATTTGTTCTACATCTGATCACTATTAAACCAGGGTATTCACAATCAAGTCAATTCTTTGATAAAATGTCATCTGGTGATATTTCCAACTCTCTTCTGATTGGACATAAAATGAACCAGATTGCCCTGACAGAAAGGGCTTTGCTATACTTGGGAGGCAGTGGGTATCACCAATCTGGCTCTTTTTCCTCTCATGTTGGTGAAATCTGGGAACATCAGGATCTAGAACTCCCATGACAGGGTGATTATGAATTCACCAAATTCTGACTCATTAACCCAATGTGACTAATATCTAAGACACTCTTTACAAATCTTGTTGCTACACTCTAATGGTTATTTCTTTCCCTTTCTCTGATGCATTGATATGTTGCTCTTAAACATTCCTAGGGCTCAGTGTAAGTTGTTGTTTGTTTGTTGGTTTTTTAACAAATGCTTTATTAACTTCTGTTGAACATCATTCATTTCCATCAGATTTTGAGTTACAATCATTTCCCCCCATTATTCCCCTACCCACCCTCCCAGAATAGCAGTCCCACAAGATATCGCTTCCTCCAATCTGCTCTCTCCCATACCTTCTCCCATACCCCCTTCGACTTTTCCATTACAGGAAGGTGAAACTTTGTGTCCCAATGACTGCACATCTTATCTCCCAATTACAAGCAAAAGAGTATTAATAATAGTATTTATATATATTTAAAACATTTAATGTTAAGACCTTTAATTTCAGATCCATTTCCTTCCTCTCTTGTCACCCATTCCCTCTGGGGAGATAAGTAATTCAGTATATGTTGTACATGTCTAGCTATGCAAAACATTATCATAGTAGATATATTGTACAAGGCTGCTTATAATTCCATCCCACTCATCCCACCCCCCACTGGTCCATTCTCTACATGATCCTGTCCCTCTTCTATAGTGGGGACTTCCAACCTCCCCTCCCCCCAAGGATGCCCTCCCATCCATCATCCCTCCTCTCATCCCCCTTCCCCCTATCCTGGTGCAGGTTGAGATATCCCATTTAGTATGTATGTCTTTCTCTCCCTGAACTAAATTCAATGAGAATGTGGTTTTGCCTTTTTAGCCTTCCTATTCTCCCCCTCCCTTGCAACCACTTCCCCTTACTTCTTCTACATGGGATAGTTTAACCTACCCTGTCTCTCCCCATCTCCTCTTGCCACTTTCCTCTCTCACCTCATAATTTCATCCCTTGAGTATTCTCCCTTCCCAACATATTCAACCTATACCCTCTATCCATATATAACTGTAACCATATACACACACATTCACATATGTATTCATATGACCACACCCCTTCTTCCATTATTTTCATAGTGAGAAAGATATCATCAGTCACAGTTATTGCTTTTCCATATAGGAATGTAAATAGTTCAACTTTGATAAGTTCCTTTTGATTTCTTTTCCCTGATTACCTTCTCAGGCATCTCTTGCTTCTTGTGTCTGGATGTCAAATTTTCTATTCAATTCTGGTTTTTTCCTCAAGAATGGTTGAAAGTCCTCTATTCCACTGAATGACCATATTTTCCCCTGAAACAAAATACTCAGTTTTGCTGGGTAGGTGACCCTTGGGTTCATTCCCAGTTCTTTTGCCCTCTGGAATATCATATTCCATGCCCTTCCATCCCTCAGTGTAGAAGCTGCCAGGTCCTGGGCTATTCTGATTGTGTTTCCACAATATTGAAATTGTTTCTTCCTGGCTGCTTCTAGTATTCTCTCCTTGATCTGGGGATTCTGGAACCTGGCTATAATATTCCTGGGAGTTTTCTTTTTGGGATCTTTTTCAGGAGGTGATCGGTGGATTCTTTCAACCTCTATTTTGCCCTCTGGATCTAAAACATCAGGGCAACTTTACTTGAGAATTTCTTGAAGGGTGATTTCTAGGTTCTTTCCTTGATCATGACTTTCAGGTAGTCCAATAATTTTTAAATTGTCTCTCCTGGATCTATTTTCCAGGTCAGTGGTTTTTCCCATGAGATATTTTACATTGCCTTCTAATCATTTCTTTGTTTGGATCTGCTTAACAGCATCTTGATTTCTCATAAAGTCATTAGTTTCCATTTGCTCCAGTCTAACTCTGAAGGAATGAATCTCCTCAGTGAACTTTTGAGATTCTTTTTCCATCTGGCAAATTCGACTTTTTAAGGCATTCTTCTCCTCATTGCCCTTTTGGGCCTCCTTTGCTATTTGAGTTAGTCTATTTTTTAAGGTGTTGTTTTCCTCAGTCAGGCTGTTGACCCTTATTTCATACTTTTCCTGCATCCTTCTCATTTCTCTTTCCAATTTTTCCTCCACTTCTCTTATTTGATTTTTAACGTCCTTCTTAAGGTCCTCTATGGCCTGCAACCCGCTCATGTTTTCCCCTGGGGTTTTCGGGGCAGGACTTCTGACCTCACAGTCCTTTTCCCACTCTATGCCCCCAAAATAGGAGTCTAGGTTTGCGTTTTTCTGTTTCCTTTGCCTTGGCATGTTGCCACTTAATTACTTGACTTTTGGGCTTGTTGCCACACTATGGTTTTAAGGCCAGATAGAGGAATGTTCGTCCTGAATGTGTGGGGGGCAACTTCCGTTTCTGGCAAGCTGTAAACCCACCCAAGACTTCCACCCTAGATCACAATCCAGATCCAGGGAGGTTAAAGCAAGAGCAATTACTCCCCAAGACTGATCTCTGGATATCCCTACAATTAATTCGCAGGCCGGGAGCCAGAGCTGCCTCTGAAAACTACAAAATGGCATGTCTCCTCAGCTGCTTCTAGCCCCCAGGGGAGGGAGCCCACGAATTCCCCAAATGGTCCCAAAATCCATAGGACACTAACCTCTTACTTTGTCCTAGGCTTGTCTATGTTGATAATTCTGGAGTCGCCACAGCTGCTGGTGTTCTGGGGTTCCTCCAGCCGGTTGCTGGCCCTGCTGCCCTGCGGCTAAAACCTCGGCTCATGCGGACCTGGGCTCGGCTCAGCTCCCCGCTCTCTGCGTGCTGTGCGCTGCCAGGTCCCAGACCACTGAGCTGGTCCTTCCTGCAGGGCTACTGGGCTGTCCTCAGCAGGAGGTTAGCTTCTCTGTGTCGTTCTGTGGGTGCTGGGGCTCCAGAAGTTGTTCAGAGTCCCCTTTTCCATAATTTGGGGGGAATCTGGGGGCAGAGTGGCTTGGATGAGCTGTTTCTACTCCGCCATCTTGGCTCCTCCCCTGTTTGTTTGTTTATATATATTTTTTCTTCACTTTATAAATAAAGTCTATCCTGCATTTGTTGCCTAGAGAGCCTGAGTGCTTGTAAGAGGGAGCTAATAAGAGGATCATATATTGATGTTTCCAAATTCTGATTGGGTAGGGGCAAATAAGCCTAGTCAGAGAAATTAATGAGCTAATAATAGGCTTGTGGGAAAAATCCTAAAAATTAATATTTCTAGGTGTTTGTGGTATCTGGGCAGATGAGACAGATGTATTAGAGGTCCACCCACATTGTACTTAGGTGCCATGTGTTAGGAAAGGATCTTCTGGCACAAATATTAACACTAGTTGATTGATTTAGTTAATGGATGAAGCATATGGGAAAAAAAAAATGTTGGGGAGGATTTCCTTGCAAGACAATGCTACTTTTTTCTGCTGGTTGTATCAGTTCCCTCTAGCCCTGCTCTTTTAACAAAATTCCATTATGTCCCCATGAAAGTGTATAGGATCTTCTACCTGATGCCTCAAAATCTGATTAAAAAAACCCTTTTTTTTTAAATTTTGCTTCAAAACACAGATTTATTTCAATTGAAGATCAATCAAGTCAAGCCAAGTTTGATCAAGTTGACAAAAGTTTTTAAAACTTTATATATGTAAGATACTATGCTATGATATATTCTAATACCCCAGTGGATCTATGATCTTGTCATTTTGCATATTTCATTTCAGTGATGCCGATGATAACCCATTCATGTCTGTGTATTCTGCCACTCTTGTCCATGGCTCATGGCCTTCCCTAAACTTTTTACATATGGTCTATTCAATGTGGTTGCAACACTTCTAAGTGCTTCTGACAATGTCAATAAATATTTTCTGTTCTTGCCATATGATGAATCTTTTTTTTTTTGTTTCCACATTTTAATGTCTTCTTTTACACAGTTTTTCAATTATAATTTTCTTGGATAATATGTTCCTCTCTGGATTGAACTTCTGATTCCCTGGACTTTATTATATCACCCTTGAAGTTCACTACACCTTGAACCTCTTACATTAGAAGTACTCCCCCCCCCCCCCTCTGATTACTCTTCCTCAAATTAACTGCTTCTTCCCAGAGCTTCCATTTTGATGAAAAACAAACAAATAAATACCAGAATAGATATGTCTTCATTCCTTCCCAGGCTATAACTCTGACTCTCTGAAATTTCTCTTTGATACTCAAATCCCTATTCTTTCTAGATTACTCTCTTCCCCCAACAGGGTGTAAACTCTTTGAAGGCAAGTTTTTCTTTTTGATGTATTTGAATTTTTAGTACTTAATAAATCCTTGTTGACTTTGGGGTTGATGTAAAACTTACTCAGGGCTGTCATGAACTTCTGTTTTGCATTTTGGTTACCTTGATTTTAAATTCTTCAGAGACTGTCGTGTTCCATAGCAGGAATGGTGACATAGAAATGAAAAAGAGCAGCATTGCCTCTCCTCAAGGAGCTTATTCTACTAGAGAATGGGACACACACAGAGGTAAGCATGATTTACATTAGTATGTAATAAGAGCAAGGGAGTCTAGACAACATGTTAAAAGTATGGACAAGGAAAATGGACTTTCAGGTGAAGATATCAGAGAAGAGATGTAATTCTAGAGAAAATATTAGTTTTTCATCCAACATTATACACAGAAGTAGTAGATGATGACCTTACTTTGTTCCTTTCTTTTAGAAAACTGAACATCAACAGATGTCCTCCTTTTCACCACACTGTCCCAATCAGTTGCTTTACAAATATTAATTCATTTGATCCTCACAAGAATCCTGGGAAGTAGATGCTCTTCTTTTTTTCTATTTTGCAGGTGATGAAATTGAGGCAGACAGAGGTAAATATTTTGAGCATCATCACACAGCTAGCAAGCATATGGAGAAAATTCCTTTTGGTTTATATAGATGTATTTATTTGAAGATATGGAAGGAGACACTATCGTTGTGAATCAGCTAACTTTCTGAAATTTAAGTAAAAAAAAAAACTTAGCCGTTCATTTTTCTGTTTATTCTTCTTTCCTGTTTACTCATCTTTCCTAAATGTGTATCTTATTGCTTATAAGTAATCCCATCACTGACCTTTGCTATTGTTTTTATATTTTAAGGGAATATTTGTTAATAGAATACTTCACAATATCCTGTTTAATAAGCATTTGGAAAGCAGCAATATTGATTTTGGGGTAAAGTAGGTATTATATGCACATAACATCAGAAATACATTTCCTATAATGTACTGGATTTATAATCTCAGATTGACTCCTTTTCAGGTGTGAACCTGATTTAGCTTTGACCACTCCAGTGGTTGGCATTTCAACTTTTATTACAAACACCTGAGGTTCTTGATCTTGACATTCATAATGAGCCCAAGATTGTGAATACTTGTCATTAAGGAAGTAGAATGCCAGATAGGTCATAAGAGATAGAATGTAATTATGTCAGTGAGCAGCTCAGACCCCAATTTGAATGGCCATTTCCTTCAATATCATAGTGAAAGAAAGAAAAATAGATAAAAAATAAGATAAAGAGAAATAGAGGAACAGAATTAATCTAAACATTGTTTAAACATTTTGACAACAAATAGTTAATTTGCAAATATTTACCATCTATGATAATTTATTTTCTTAATATTCTAATTCCTGTTAGTCTTGAATATTAATAAAAATACTGACATGACACCTTCATGAAACTTTTATTGGAAAGATCCTTTTTTGGACAGCATGACATTTTAAATATCCACATAGCCCTAGACCAAGTTTTAACATTTTCTTTTTTTTGTTTAATGACAGAAAATGACTTTGACTGCCTGCTCAAATCTGTTCTCATCAACTTTGATGGAGAAAAGAAAAAGTACTTTCACTTGGGTAGATTAAGAACAAGTGATTATGATAGATGTTTCAAGTGGGCAGCATGAAGAACGAGGCAACTTCTGAATCTCATCTCAGAAGTTTCTCTAAGTCATTTGATTTCTTTTATGTAAGTCTAGAAGTTCATAAGCATTAGCTCCATAAGAGTAATGTGTTCATCTTTTTTTTTTCCTTTTTGGAGGGCAATTGGGGTTAAATAACATGCCCAAGGTCACATGGCTAGGTTTTTGTTTGTGTGTGCATTAAGTGTCTGAGGCCAGATCGGAACTCAGGTCCTTCTGACTCCAGGGCCAACACTCTACTCACTGCGACACCTAGCCGCCCCAATGTGTTCATCTTTTAAAGCTGTGTTAGAAAGAAATCTCACTTGTTCAAAAGGCTAAATTTTAGTTAACTTTTTACAAGTGAAGTGATCACACTGAACCATTTTAAGGAATATGTGACTATGGGCAAATCTCTTTACCTCAGTTTGCCTAACTGGGAAATGAGGCTAAATGACATTTGTACTTTCCACCTTATTGAAGGATGATAAATAAAGTATTGTGTAAACATTTAAAGCAAATATAAATGGGAATACTGTTTTATAATCATCATTCCAATCTCATTTTTAAATGGATTTTGGATAGAAAAGTTCTAGGTCAAGTGGCGATGCTGCTAATATTCGTTTTTTTTTTAAACAAATGCTTTATTAACTTCTGTTTTACATCATTCATTTCCACCAGATTTTGAGTTACAATCATTTTCCCCCTGTTATTCCCCTACCCAACCTCCCAGAATAGCAGTCCCACAAGATATCGCTTCCTCCAGTCTGCTCTCTCCCATACCTTCTCCCATACCCGCTTCGACTTTTCCATTACAGGAAGGTGAAACTTTGTGTCCCAATGCCTGCACATCTTATCTCCCAATTACAAGCAAAAGAGTATTAATAATAGTATTTATATGTATTTGAAACATTTAATGTTAAGACCTCGAATTGCAGATCCATTTCCTTCCTCCCTTGTCACCCATTCCCTCTGGGGAGATAAGTAATTCAGTATATGTTGTACATGTCTAGCTATGCAAAACATTATCATAGTAGATATATTGTACAAGGCTGCTTATAATTCCATCCCACTCATCCCACCCCCCACCTGGTCCATTCTCTACATGATCCTGTCCCTCTTCTATAGTGGGGACTTCCAACCTCCCCTCCCCGCAAGGATGCCCTCCCATCCATCATCCCTCCTCTCATCCCCCTTCCCCCTATCCTGCTGCAGGTTGAGATATTCCATTTAGTATGTATGTCTTTCTCTCCCTGAACTAAATTCAATGAGAATGTGGTTTTGCCTTTTTAGCCTTCCTATTCTCCCCCTCCCTTGCAACCACTTCCCCTTGCTTCTTCTACATGGGATAGTTTAACCTACCCTGTCTCTCCCCATCTCCTCTTGCCACTTTCCTCTCTCACCTCATAATATCATCCCTTGAGTATTCTCCCTTCCCAAAAAATACAACTTATGCCCTCTATCCATATATAACTGTAACCATATACACACGCATTCACAAATGTATTCATATGACCACACACCCTTCTTCCATTATTTTCATAGTGAGAAAGATATCATCAGTCACAGTTGTTGCTTTTCCATGTAGGAATGTAAATAGTTCAACTTTGATAAGTTCCTTTTGATTTCTTTTCCCTGATTACCTTCTCAGGCATCTCTTCCTTCTTGTGTCTGGATGCCAAATTTTCTATTCAGTTCTGGTTTTTTCCTCAAGAATGCTTGAAAGTCCTCTATTCCACTGAATGACCATATTTTCCCCTGAAACAAAATACTCAGTTTTGCTGGGTAGGTGACCGTTGGGTTCATTTCCAGTTCTTTTGCCCTCTGGAATATCATATTCCATGCCCTTCGATCCCTCAGTGTAGAAGCTGCCAGGTCCTGGGCTATTCTGATTGTGTTTCCACAATATTGAAATTGTTTCTTCCTGGCTGCTTGGAGTATTTTCTCCTTGATCTGGGGATTCTGGAACCTGGCTATAATATTCCTGGGAGTTTGCTTTTTGGGATCTTTTTCAGGAGGTGATTTGTGGATTCTTTCAACCTCTATTTTGCCCTCTGGATCTAAAACATCAGGGCAATTTTCCTTGAGAATTTCTTGAAGGGTGATTTCTAGGTTCTTTCTTTGATCATGGCTTTCAGGTAGTCCAATAATTTTTAAATCGTCTCTCCTGGATCTATTTTCCAGGTCAGTGATTTTTCTCATGAGATATTTCACATTGCCTTCTAATCATTTCTTTGTTTGGAACTGTTTAACAGCATCTTGAGTTCTCATAAAGTCATTAGCTTCCATTTACTCCAGTCTAATTCTGAAGGAATGGTTCTCCTCAGTGAACTTTTGAGATTCGTTTTCCATCTGGCAAATTCGAATTTTTAAGGCATTCTTCTCCTCATTGCCCTTTTGGGCCTCCTTTGCTATTTGAGTTAGTCTATTTTTTAAGGTGTTGTTTTCCTCAATCAGGTTGTTGACCCTCATTTCATACTTTTCCTGCATCCTTCTCATTTCTCTTTCTAATTTTTCCTCCACTTCTCTTATTTGATTTTTAAAGTCCTTCTTAAGGTCCTCTATGGCCTGCAACCTGCTCATGTTTTCCCCTGGGGCTTTTGGAGCAATTGACCTCACAGTCCTTTTCCCGTTCTATGCCCCCAAAATAGGAGTCTAGGGCTGCATTTTTCTGTTTCCTTTACCTTGGCATGTTGCCAGTTAATTACTTGACTTTTGGGCTTGTTGCCATACTATGGCTTTAAGGCCAGATAGAGGAATTTTCGTCCCGACTGTGTGGGGGGCACCTTCCGTTTCTGGCAAGCTGTAAACCCACCCAGGACTTCCACCCTAGATCACAATCCAGATCCAGGGAGGTTAAAGCAAGAGCGATTACCCCCCCAAGACTGATCGCTGGATCTCTCTACAGTTCGCAGGCCAGGTGCTGGAGCTGCCTCTGAAAACTACAAAATGGCGTGTCTCCTCAGCTGCTTCTAGCCCCCAGGGGAGGAAGCTGACGCCGTCCCCAAATACTAATCCCAAAGTCCATAGGACACTAACCTCTTACTTTGTCCTAGGCATGTCTATGTTGATAAGTCTGGAGTTGCCACAGCTGCTGATATTCTGGGGTCTCTCCAGCCAGCTGCTGGCCCTGCCGCACTGGGGCTAAAACCTCGGCACAGGGGGACCTCAGCTCCGTTCTGCTTGGCTCGGCTCGGCTCCCAGCACTCTGCGTGCTGTGCTGTTGGCTTCCAGAACACTGTGCTGGTCCTTCCTGCAGGGCTGCTGGGCTGTCCTCAGCAGGAGGTCAGCTTCTCTGTGTCGTTCTGTGGGTGCTGGGGCTCCAGAGTTGTTCAGAGTCCCCTTTTCCATAGTTTGGGGGGAATCTGGGGGCAGAGTGGCTTGGATGAGCTGTTTCTACTCTGCCATCTTGGCTCTGCCCCCTGCTATTATTCTTTAGATTTAGAGGCAGATAGACAACTCAGGGATTAGAGCACCAGGTCTTTGCCTCACACACTGTGTGATCTCATCAAATCATTTAATGAAGAGTCCTTAGCCAACTGGGGTGCAGCGCGACAGCCTGGGAGTGGCAGGAGGGTCCCTGGCCTATCAGTAACAGGCTACAGGAGGAACCCGGAAGGCCAAAAGGACCGTCAGCAAAACAATCATAAGTGTCGACGTGGCAGTAGAGAGACTTCCTGGTTAGGAGACTTCCTGGTCTGTTACACTGGAAACCTCTTAGCCTGATGAGTTGACGTGTCTATGTGGGCAGCGGGTTACCACCCCTCACTCTCCGGGCAGTACGCGATTGGCTCGCAGTGGCGGGGAAGGCGGTGCTTATAACCCGGAACTGGAGGCTGGAGATTAGGAGGCTGCCTGACAGGGCGGGGAGTGCTGGGAGGAGTTCAGGGAGAGACCTGGTTGAGTTTGTGTGTATGTCCTGAGACAAATAAAGATAATTCTCCAAAATCAGAGGGGTGTTCTGCGTGGGTAGTTCTTCTAGAAAGTCTAGAAGTTAGAGACGTCTGAAGCTGGGAAAACGTAATATGTTCTTGTAGGTTCGAGAACCTAGGAACCCTAACAATTTAACTCATTTTTTTTCAACTGTAAAATGGTAATACAACTATACAATAGTAATACCTGCCTAGCTGGCTTATTGTGAGAATTAAATGAGATGAAATTTGAAAAAAATATTTAGCAAAGTGTGGAGCACATAATAGATCCTATATAAATGCTTACTCCCTTTCCCTCCCTTATACTTCAGATTCTGTAAATTATTGTGCAGGTAGATAAAATGTCCATTTTTCTTTCATTTTCTTTTCTTTTCTTTTCTTTTCTTTTCTTTTCTTTTCTTTTCTTTTCTTTTCTTTTCTTTTCTTTTCTTTCTTTCTTTCTTTCTTTCTTTCTTTCTTTCTTTCTTTCTTTCTTTCTTTCTTTCTTTCTTTCTTTTTTGGAGGACAATGGGGTTTAAGTGACTTGCCCAAGGTCACATGGCTAGTTTGTTTTTTGTTTTGTTTGTTTGTGTGTTTGTGTTAAGTGTCTGAGTCTGGATCCAAACTCAGGTCCTTCTGACTCCAGGGCCAGAGCTCTACTCACTGCGCCACCTAGCCACCCCTTAAAACGTCCATTTTAAAAATAATTGAATAAAAGCATTGGGATGTAAGATCTCAGTGGAAGCATTTTTGGTATAAATCCAATTGCAGACAGAATGATAAAGAGCATATGTACCTCATCTTGTCCTCATGTGATTTTATTTCCTCTGCCAGGTTATTTATATATAATATAAATATTTATATGTGTGTGTGTGTGTGTGTATGTGTGTGTGTGTGTGTGTGTGTGTGTGTGTGTGTGTGTGTGTGTGTGTAACCTGGCATGTATAAACTACATATATTCTTTTTATAGGGGGGAGACAGGGCAATTGGGGTTAAGTGACTTGCCCAAGCCACATAGCTAGTAAGTGTTAAGTTTCTGAGGCCAGATTTGAACTCAGGTCCTCTTGATTTCAGGGTCAGTGCTCTATTTACTTTGCCTACTAGCCTCCCCAAGGTTTTATATTTTTAATGTTTTTCACCAATGAAAGACTTTTCAGGGTCTATCTGGAAATAAACCACTCTCTGTATTTGTATTTTTCTAATTTTTTTATGCTTCTTGTCTAATGGTCCCAGAACATTCAACAGATGACTTCTACCTTCTTGACAAGGAGATGTTCAACCCCATCAGTTGCCATAGGGTAGTGAAACCTTTGTTTCATTTATATTGTTAGGATGTTTTCCAAATCTTTTATCATCAGCATCAACATTTCTCATTCTTTTTATGATGGAGTTCAGATAGAAATCATTGTGGAACAAGTCAGCATCTGAGTATTGTTCCTTATTTATAAAATTTTCATCTTATTTGCATCATGCCTTATGCATTGCCTGCCTATATCACTAAATAAGACCTGCTTCTCTTCATTCTTCTACAATACGCGTGACTGGAACCAGCTTCCTTCATTTTACTGCATAGCAATGTAGTAATCCCCCATTTTGTGAATATCCCCCATCTCTCTCCATCATAGGAGAAGTACCTAGGAAACCTGCCCAAAACTCAACCAAGCACAAATCTGCCAAGTAAACCTGACTAAGCCTGCTACCTGAAGCCCATTGCACCTCCCCCCCTCCCCCCCACTTTGTTCAGTTTTTGAAATGGATTTGGGAACTTTCCAGTTGACCAACAAACTGACCACTAGGCAACAATTGTTAAGCAATATTATCCTTTGGCTTCTGTATTTTCCCTGCTTCCTTCCCTTGGTGACATTTATGTTATGGCTTTTGTCTATATGAATCCTGAGATCTATATTCTCAGGGCTGCCTAATTTGGGTACATGACCCCAGGTAGTCCCCGGGTTAATTATGCTCCACAAATAAATTCCATTTATATGATTAATGGTCTCACTCACTGTCACTTCCATTACAACAGCAGGAGTAGCCTGCATATTTAAAACTGGAAGCCTGGCACAGTCTCATCCTTGCTTTTTTAGATCCTTGTCCAGTTGAGTCCAGAGCATGAAGACAGCAATTCATTCTCAATGTGAGCACACGATCTGAAGTAAGAATGGGGACATCCTCTTCTTATCACTTTTACCCTAGATCTGAGAGGTAGGTCTGAGGGAGGAGGTTTGCTTCTGTCCTACATCCTTTGTCATACCCGGTTTTAAGAACCTGAAGTGGGAGTTTGAGTATGGTGAACTTGGAGCTAAGACTGAAGGTTACTTCAGGTAGTCAGCTTGGTCAGGAAGCCATATGAAAACATTGCCTGAGACTATTGACTAAGAGGGGTTTTGGAACTGGAATTTGGACTTAGATTCTATAGGAACTGAGCTAAACTATGAATGTGACCTAGGTGTAGGAGAAATTTGTGCTTTGTACCTTGTCCTCCTTAAGGATGATTTAATTAAGGATGATTGGAAGCTAGTCTCCAATCAAGAAGAAAGAAGACTTTCTGATTGATGAGATAAAGATGATGTGACCTAGGGATGGAAGTCCTTTGTACTTAATATCCTGAATTATATATATATTTTTTTAAACTATGTGTGGGGGCGGCTAGGTGGCGCAGTGAATAGAGCGCCGGCCCTGGAGTCAGAAGGACCTGAGTTCGGAGCCGGCCTCAGACACTTAATCCACACAAACAAAAAACCTAGCCGTGTAACCTTGGGCAAGTTACTTAACCCCAATTACCCTAAAGGGGCGGCTAGGTGGCACAGTGAGTAAGAGTGCCGGCCTCAGAGTTGGGATGACCCGAGATCAAATCCGGCCTCAGAAAATGAGCACCCATGCATAAATAATGACTAGCCGTGTAACCTTGAGCAAGTTACTTAACCCAATTGCTCTAAAACACACACACACACACACACACACACACACACACACACACACACACACAAACTATTTGGCCACTTTAGTGATAAGTTGTTATATTATTGTCACTGTTGTACTTTGGTTTCTGTGAATGTTTTGCTTAATTTGGCTGCTGAATAGAGAGTTCACTATGCTATGTGATAAGAACATTAAAGCTATTCAAAGCAGCTTTCCTCTGGAAAACTGCTTGTACTAGGCCTTATACATAAATTACACCTTGAAGTTATACCCTTCATCCATAATACTCAATTCTACTTTGCCCACTATTTACACCTTCCAGTTAATTGAACAGTAATACAATTCAGGAAATGTTAATAGAGCTTCTTATTTGTTTTTATTTAGAGTTAAAAAGCATGTAGCTTATACAGAGTAAAGAGCACTGGGCCTAGAGTCAGGAAGATCTGACTTCAAAAACAGCATCAGAACCAAACTTGGGGGCAGGGGGAAGGAAATAAAGGCAAGATGATAGAGTAAAGGTGGGCATTCACTGGAAATTCCCCTCCAAACAGTTTTAAAATGTGCCTCAAAATGAATTCTGTATGAGCAGAATCAACAAAAGGATTGGGTGTAACAATTTTCCAGGCCAAAGCAAATTTGAAAGGTTGGCAGGAAAGGTCTCTTTCACTGGGGTGAGAGTGGAAAACAGCAGAACACAGTTTATACCCCAGAAATCTAGCAGCAGGCATTTGGGGTGACTGACTTGCCAGAAACATCTTCTGGAACTCTTGATACAGGGATGGTAAAGGAGTCAGACAATTGATCACAAGTAAATTAACAAGGAACCCTTTGCTGCCACTGGATCCAGGACCCTGATACATTGCCCATATGCCGTTCTGAGTTGTAGTCCCAAACTGTAGAAGAGAATTGGCAGGAGAGGACATCCTGGTTGCAGTTCTAGGGGTAAAAAATATTCACTCATAAACCAGAGAACAGTCCAGGAGAGCTCTGGCCACAGTTCTTCTTATATCACACCAATTTAAAAGAACTGGAAACTTATAGATTCTCAGAACTAACTTTGAAAACAGCTGCACTAAAAATCTAAAACTTTGGACGGTCCTCTCTCCTACTCAGGAGCAGAATTCAACTTTAACCATAAAGTTGAAATTCAAGAGATAGGATGGAAAAATAGACAAACAAATAAACAACAAAAGAACCTGGGCATGGGAAGTTATTATGTTGATGGGAAAAGTAAAAAACAAACAAACAAACAACAACAACAAAAAAAAACCCAGAAGAAGACAACAAAGTCAAAACAGCTACATCCAAGGTTCAAAGAAAAATATGAATTGGTGTCAGACCTCCCAAAAATAACACACACTCAGTAGGATATAAAAATAATTCTTACCTTCTGTGGAAGTTGGATGGGAGGGGGATGAGAGAAGGGGTTGACTGATAGAAGGAAATGATTATTGGGGGAGGTGTTGTTGGGCAGAAGCAAAATAGTTTTGAGGAGCAAGAGGATGAAAGGAAAGAAAGAGAGAGTGAGTAGAGAGGAAAAATAGGATGTGGTTAAGTACAGAGTAATCAAACTGTGAAAAAAAGCATTTATAGTAAGTTTCTCTGGTTCATTTCTCAACTATATGGAAACCTGAGTCAAATGTACAAGGATACAAGTCATTCCCTAATTGATAAATGATTAAAGGATATGAACATGCAGTTTTCAGAAGAAGAAATAGAAACTATAATCATATAAACTACTCTAAATAACTAGTAATTAGAGCAATGAAAAGTAAAACAACTATGACATACCACCTCACAGCTATCAGATTGGCTAAGATGACAGAAAAGGAAAATGACAAATGTTGGAGGAGATTTGGAAAAATTGGAACACTAAAACAAGCATCGGTAGAACTGTGAATTAGTCCAATGGAGAAAAACTTGAAAATATGGCCAACTCTGTATACCCTTTGTCCTATCAATCCCACTATTAGGTCTGTATCTTAAAGAAATCAAAGAAAAAGCAAAAGGTCCTTTATCTACCAAAATATTTGTAGCAGTTCTTTTCTGGTGGCAAAGAATTGGGAATGAGGGGATGCCCATTAATTGGGAATGTCTGAAAAGTTGTGATATATTCTTGTAAAATGTTATTTTGCTATAAGAAATGATGGCTTGGCTTCTAAGAGACTTGGAAGCTGATTTTGCTTTTGATCAAATTAAGTAATCATAACCTTACAAAGAAAATAAAAAATACGATGAACAGATTGATTTCAAAAAGAAAAACAAAACAAAACAAAAACTAAAAAGATGTAAAAGAACTTATAAGAAGTGAAGTGAACAGAACCAGGAGAATAGTGCACACACACAGTATGTATGATGATCGGCTTCGAAAGACGTAGCTATTCCCAGTAGTACGATGCTGACGGGTTTTTGACAAAAAATGCTATCTGCCTCCAGAGAAAAAAACTAATGTAGTCTGAACACAGATGGAAAAGTACTTTACAAAAGTTTCTTTGTTGTTTCTTTTTTTTTTTTTTTGAGGGAGGAGAAGGTCTGTGTTTCCTTTCACAACATGACTAATATGGAAATATGTTTTGCATGACTGCATATATATTACATATATATTATCCTTTTCAATGATAATGAAGAGGAGTATGGGAGAAAATTTGGAAATCATAATTTTTAAATGAATGTTAAATTGGCTTTTTTACATGTAATTGGAAATATAAAATATTTTTAAAAAGCTTCAAATGCTAACATTCTGACCCTAAGTTCCATAAACTTGATCTTCCACAGTTTCCTCACCTATTAAATTGCAAAATAATATCACCCACATGTTAGTATTCTTGTGAAACTAAAATAAAACACTTTGCAAACCTTTAGGCACCATTTAAATGTCAGCAGTTATGATTATCAACATTATAGTTGTTGTTATCATTCCCAGCATTTACCACAAGGTCTGGCACATTTTTGTTATTCAAGGCCTTTCAGTTGTGTCTGACTCTTTGTGATCTCATTTAGGTTTTTCTTGACAAAGATACTGGAGTTCTATACTATTTCCTTCTCCAGCTCATTTTGTAGATGAGGAACTGAAGTGAACAGGAATAAGTGACTTTCCCAAGGTCACATAGGTAGTAAGTGTTTGAGGCCAAATTTAAACTCAGGAAGATGAATCTTCTTGACTTCAAGCCTGGCATGCTATCTACTGCAACACCTAGCTGCCCCTTGGCACATAATAGATGATAAATAAATGTTTATTGATTATCACCCTGTTATGCAAGGCATTTTGCTAAGCACACAGAAAAAAAAAGATTAAAATAAAATTATCTGTCCACAAGGAGTTTACATTCTTTTAGACATATATAACATGCCAGCGAGTCAATAAACATTTGTTAAGCACTTACTACTTGGACTGATGTGATTTTAAGCAAAATTTATTGAGATAAGGGTTTGATAGACTGTCCTGTTGTACATGTTGGACCATGATAGTGGATTATGTTTAGTTATAGAGGCTGTCTTTCAACATAGGCACTAATAAGCAGAAAGTTTTATAAAAAAGGCAACTAGGATAGTGAAGGGGCTTTAGATCTTGCATTAGGAAGTGCAGTTGAGGAAAATTGAGATGTTCAGTCTGTTTAAGAGAAGACTGGGCGAGGGGCATGAAATCAATTTTTGATTATTTGTCAATGAGCTGGTCTTATATTGAATAGGGATTTTATTTGTCACCAAAGAGAATTCTTATGCAAAAAAAATTACAAAGAAGAAAAGTTAGGCTTTATGTCAGGGTGAAAATATTCTTAAAAATTAGTTATCCAAAAGTAGAATCAATTGCTAAACTGATAATTAATGTATAGAATTATGAAATGGGGCCAGCACAGCCAGGTGCTTTGAGTTACTCCCTGGGAAGGACCAAGATGGCAACGGAAAGCGAAGCTGAAATCACACTTTAATAAGGCACAGATGGTGCAGGGGGAAACTGTGCAAAAAGTACAGATTAAAATGATGCAAAGGAATGGAGGGTGCAGAGGCAGATGGTGGGGGAGGGGTTGGGGTGATTGAATAAAGCAAGCAGCTTGAGGATGAGAATGGGGAGGGAAGAGTCATTCATATCATCACAGATAAGAAGTGGGAGCACTTGAGCAGTATGGGGAGCAGGAGCTTGAGGTCTCCTTTTTGTAGGGTTTTTATATAGCTTCATAGGGAAACAGAACCACTTTTATCTGTGTCATCTTACAGATTCATATGATCTCACAGTCAATTAGCAACATTTGATGTTTTGTTGCTCTTACTGTGAGTGATTATTAGTGCTCTCTCTTCCTAAAGTGCCTGACATTTATTTCATATTCATCATATATTTATATATGTACATATTTTCTTTCATGATATAATGTAAACTCCTTAAGAGCAATGACTCTTCTATATTTGTCTTTGTATCCCTAGAGCCCCACACATTGCATTGTACTTTGTAAATGCTCATTGATTGAGTGATTCAATAATGTAAGATATGGAGTGAATGGGAAGAAGCAAAGTGCTCTTGGAATATATGAAAATGGAGACATTATTAATAACTGGCAGGGTCAGGGAAGACTATAGAGGACACACCTGACTATGATGACTGAACTGAACTTATAAAGAAATTATGTAATCTTAAAGGTGGATATTAGGGCCAGGTATATACAGTGATGTGCTGGACCTAGCACCTGCTGGATTGAATTAAATTGAATTACATTAGTTAATTTTAAATGTTAACATTTACACTTTGGAAACTGTAAAACCCTATAAATAAGGGCTTGTTTTTTTTTTTTTGGTTGACTGTCAACATTTATGTTGACTGCCCATCGTTAAGAAAATAATGGAGAATAATAATGTACATCAAACATGAAAAGTGTGTTGAGAATATTTTTACCCAGAGATATTAAACAAACAAACAAACCACATTTATCAGTTGAACATTTACCACTGAGTACATTCCAGGAATGGAAGCATATGGCCTATGCAAATTCATGGAGGCAGGAGGTGTCATAAAATTCAGGAAGTGGTTAGTAATCCAATTTGTCTGGAATACATAAAGTAGAATAATGTGAAGTAAGATTGGACATTTAAGTTGAAATCTGTATTGTTCTTAAGCTCCATACTTGTTCTTCAGTTTAAAGATTATTTTTTTGTCTCTGATTCCTTCCTGTTCACCTCCTAATCTATTATGACTGTTCTAGATTCATTGTACTTTCTGCCCATTATGAATATATAGATTGTCACTTTTATAATACTTTTGATAATAGCAAGGTGGCAACCCTTGGCATTTTGCCTTTTGCTTAACCTTAAGCCCTGGTAAATTTTTTCATTCCCTTCCCATTCTGGAACTACTAAAAAGAGCTCCATTACATTTTTGCTATTTCGCCACAGATGGACCCTCACCACTGCAGGGCAAATATTTTGCTTTTCTTATAATGGCTACTAAACTTCCAAAAGACTTTCCCAAACTTTCCCTTTTCTAATCAAGATCTCAATTCTATCCTTCCCTATCTCTTTACAGAAAGTCATACTTTCTACTTTAAAGAGAAGATTAAGGTAATTTGATGTGAACTCTCCTTTTAAAAGGATTTTCATCTATCTTTTACTTTCCTCTTGTTTCAAAGTGAGAAATGCCCTTGTCTTTTACAAAATTAACACTGCCTCCTTCTTCTATGCCCTCTCTCCTGTCTCCTCCTGTCCTCTCTGTTACCTTGATCTATCAAGTATTCCCATGAATCTTTAATGTTTCTCTCTACTGACATCTCCCCCTTAGCTTACAAATCTGTGCTAAGATTTCTCCATTCAAAAAACAAACATCCTTTTCCTACTCACCATCCCCCTCCTTTAGGTACAACCCATTTATCCCATTATTTCATTAAAATAGCTTTCTCCATGGTCCATAATTAATCTCCTTATTGATGAGTTTAATAATCTTTTTTCTCTCTTTTCATCTTCCTTGACCTCTATATAACATTTGTTATCAAGGATCTTCCCATCCTCAATATCTCCCCTTAGGTACTACAGTATATCACTGCCAAGTTTATCTTCATACCTTTCTAATTTTTGTCTATTACCTTTGCTGACTCTTCTATCTCTATCCCTTAAACAAGAAGATTCCATTAAGGCCTTCCTTTGATCTCTCTCTCTCTCTCCTCTTATCTCCTCTATGGCTTGTAATTTTCTCTATGAATATGACTTCTAATTTTTTATCTTTACCTTCAGCTTTTTCTCAAGCATGTAGTCCTATATTTCTAGCTAGTAATTTCACATGAATATATGCTGGTGCCACAACACCAGCATGACTAAAATTAAACCTAATAATTTCTCCCCTTAATCTTCCTCTCTATTAATGGAATCACTACACTTCCAGCCACTCAAGGCTATAACATTGGCATTATCTTGGACTCTTCCTTCTCTTTCTTTCTATATGACCATTCAGGTGCCAAAGTTTGTCATTTCAACTTTCACTATATCTCTTATATCCAGCTTTTTTCATATTACTCTTTTCCGAATGAGTTTAATCTTGTTCAAACTCTCATCTCTTCTCCCTTAATATTATTGTAATAGCCTTCCAACCACTATTACTGACTCAATCCTGTCCTTTTTCTAATATATCCTTCCCGCTGTGGCCTGAGTAATTTCCCTAATGTACAGTTATTTTCGTGTCACTCCTTTTCTCAAAAAAACCCCCAAAACAAAAAAACTTGAGTGAGCCCCCATTGGGTACCAAATAAAGTCAAGACTCATTTCAACCTCAGCCTGGTCACAATCTATCTGTCAGACATCTCTTATTACTCCTTTTCACATAGTTGAAATTACAGTAAACCTAGACAATTCACTGTCTCCTATTCTCTATAGCATTTTACTATTCTTCTGCCTTTGATATTACTATCCACTTTACTTGAAAAAGATTCTGACTTGGAAGGTCTCTCTTCCTTCAAAGGCATATTCAAATCTTATCTTCTCAATGAAATGTTCCACATTTCCCTAATCCCTACACAAGCTGAAAGGGAACTCCTTTCTCTGATTTCTTATAGTACTTTACCATGCTTTCTTTTGCCCTGTAACATTCTACCCTGCATCATACTTCATTACATATGTATTAATTGCCTCTCCTCATCATTGTAGTATGAGTTGTTGAAAGTCAAATGTGTCATTTTCCATCTTTGTGTCTTTGATATCTACCACATTTTCTTATCCATTCTAAGCATTTCAATTTTAGTTAAAATTTTATGATATTAGAGAATATTACATAACTCAATATTCAAGAAAGCCTGGAAAACTGCAGCTTCCAGAGAGATAATCTACCTGTAATTTCCCTATCTATAGAGAAGAATGGACTTACCTGTAGGTAGAAAAGATAGCTATGTATCTGATGTGATTGGAAAGATGGTAGAACAGGGAGTGAGATACCAGCCTGATTCAATGAATTCCCTGCTAGAAATTAATTCCTTTGATTTAAGGTGTTATTTTGTTACAATGCAAGTTACAATAAAAAATACGGGGAAGATGGACTCATTGACCTAAATGACTTTAACATCTTAGTGTGAATTAGCATAAGGAGCTGCTTTTTAAAAAAATATAATCAACTGGGAGCAGGTTTTGATAGGGATAGAAAATGAGGAAAGTCCAGCGTATAGTGCTCTGCGTAGAGATGAACAGGGGTTAGGATCAGGGAGGTGAGAATTTAGGTAGTAGGCAAAAGGAAACAGGCTAGGAAAGAAAAAGGACTCTGACAGGGGAAACTGAGAAAGTGTTGTAGACAAACACTTGCAAATCAGTCCTGTTTCATTTTTTTCTGAATTTTCCCCAGACTCTTCAGGCTAGCTTTGCTAGAAAAGCTAAAAATAAGTTCTTTTATTGGGAAAAATAAAACAAAACAAAAACATTAACACTCCAGTAGACTGAAGATAGTTTTGTTTATTAGCATCATTAGTAAATCCCAAGAAATTGGATGTTTATACAGTTCCTTCCTCCCACCACCCATGGCCTAATTATTTTTCCCCCTTCAGACTTTCTGACTAAATTTGAAACTGATTTTCAAGATTAAATTAGACCGCCAATAGTTGGATGTAGTGGAAAGGAAAGACCACTGAATGGGGAACAAGGAGACCAGGGTTCCAACTCTGAGTCCTGGTCAAACCCACTGTGATAGATTTAGGCAAAGTCCCTTTACCCATCTAGGTCTATTAATATGTGTAATGAGAGGGTTGGATTAGCATCATAAATGGAGAGCTAGAAAGGATTTCAGTGGCCATCTAATCCAGCTCCAGCATTTTATGAATGAGGAAACTGAGACCTGGTAGGTGGGGGTGCATGTGGGAGGGGATTAAGTAACTCTCCCATATTGCACAGACAGGACGTGTGAAAGGTTAGACTTGAAACTGGGTCTTCTCTGACTTTAGAGTTAGCATTCTTTCTACCATACCACAATGAACTCTAAGCTCCTCTCCATCTTTGGTAGGATAATGGCAGTAAGATTATGCTAAAGAACCAGACCATAAACTCCATGAGCTTTGGGAACAGGGGCTCTCTCTATCTTTATCTTTCTATACATTTTAAGTCTTGCTAAGCATGTTCCATATGTGATGTCATCTGAAGTTCAGAACACACTTGTAGGTTTGTTGCGGGGGGACAAGCATTTATTAAAACACCTACTAAATGCCTAGCAAAATACTAAGTATTATGCCATTTTCATATTATCTTATTCAATCATTAAAACAATTCTGTGATGTAGGTACTAATATTATCCCTATTTTACAGTTGAGGAATCTGAGGCAGACTTGATAAATGACTTGTCCAGGGCCACATAGCTAAATTGGAACTTAGGTCTTTCTGATCCTAGGACCAGCACTGTATCTACCGGATGCCTCTGTGCATAAGCATGATTATCCCCATTTTATACATTGAGAAAGTAAGGCTCAGAGAGATTGTTACTTGCTCATAGTTTTAGAGGTGGAATATATCCCTAGATCTTCCTGTCTAACCAAATCCAGCACACTACTATTCTGCTGCACCATCCTTTATAGTCCCTTATAAAAGTCACAGTAAAGAGGAAAACCAGAAGCAAGGGATTCCAATCCTGCCTCTGCTTTTAACTCATGGAATGATATTAGGCACATTTCTTCCTGGCTCTGGACCTTAATTTAATTATTTGTAAAATTAGAGGATATTTAAGGCATCTTCTAATTTTCAATATAATGTTGTATTATATTAATAATGATGATGTTGATATTTCTCTCTCCCTGTCCTCGTTTTTCTTTATTTTTTCCCCTCTCACCTACCTTTCCATGCATTCCCTCTTCTTCCCTCCCCACTGCATTCCAGTTGTCAACAACTGTTCCTGCAGAGTCAGACAAGCTTGTCTTCCTGAAGCTATCTGTTTCAGATAGGAAGGATGGAGAGGTGGCACATGCCAGGCCTGTAAAGTCATCATCACCACCTTCAGGAAGACCTCCCAATCAGACTCCATTGTATATAACCCAAGACCCTGGGCCTAGAGATCATAAGTTCCCTGTATCAATGCCTCTGTTTCCAAACCAGGACTCACAACCATCAAGAAGGAAGTCAGCCCTTAAGGAGGAGGGCTCCTATTGCTTTGGAAAGGAATATAAGCCCAAGAGTCCTGGGAATAACAAGACTGTACTTTCTTTCCCCTTTGCTACCTCTTAGTACTTCTGCTTTCAGCCTCCCACCTGAAGTCATTATACCAGGAAAACAGTCTTTGTGGACATGGCAATTGCTTCTGCAGCTGTAGCCTCAGGTACCTTAGCAATCAGTTATTGAAGCCCCAGAAAAGCAAGTTCTTATTATTAATGTCCTTGACTCCATCAAATGGTTCAATATTAGAAATTGAAATGCTTTTTTTTCCAATAGAAATAGCATTAGTTAAATGAGTTACACTGTACTTTACCACTGTATCCTAAGGACATTACCAGGTGACTTACAGCTGAAGTCTCCTATGTGTGTTACCTCCCTCCATTAGAATATGGGCTTTTTACAAATGAGAAAACGGAGGGTGAGAGGGGTCATGTGACTTTGCCCAATGGCATAGGTCAGGGGTGGGGAACTTGTGGCCTTGAAGTCACATGTGGTCCTCTATATACGTAAGTGTGGCCCTTATTCCTCTAAAGGCTGGAGAACCACATGTGGCCTTGAGTCCACAGATTCCCCAGCCCTGGCATAGGAATTAGAGATAAAAATCAAGTCTAAATCTCCCCAAATCCAAGTTTAATATTTTGTCTCCCAAGTCACACTCTCCTTAACCTTTCAAAGAGTAGAGTTCCATCTTTGTAATAAATAGATGTGCATCTTTGGGGAACTCACTCCACCTTTATGGAGTTCAGTTTATTCCTCTGCAAAGTTAAATGTATAGACTCCATGATCTCTAATGTCCTTTCTAACTATGCCATTCTATATTTATGGAATTTCCTGTAAGCAAATAAATACAACAATGAGCACAAGGCCCTCTCAAACACAAGATATTTGTCTTTTTAACTATACTGTAGGGCAATTTAGGCAAAAGTATTCAGGTGCTAAGCAGCAGTCTTAGGGAAATTTTAATTTTAAAAACTCTTCAAAGAGTCATTCAACTATTTGTGAAATTAATTTTCATTCAATTCAATATAATTTAATTCAATCCAACAAACACTTATTAATTGTTGTCTATATGTGGTTTTGAGCTAGATTCTAGGAGATATTCAAACATTAGAGATATACAATCCCTGTTTCCTACCTCATGAAGCTTACTTTCTAATATGTTACCACGAGATAAATTAAGCATCTTTTATTTCATTGCTTGGGAACTTCCCTTCATACTAATTTCCTCCTTTGCTTCTTATTCTATGGTATCTTATGTGCAGCATTCAACATTTAGATAGTATCTCAATCAAGTGCAACATTAGTTTTCTTGGAACACAGTTCCCTTTGCCAAAACTCATAAAAAGATTTGCATTGTACAATTTAATGATTTCTGGTGGGAATACTTCACAGCAGACATAAGTTTTCCCTGAGGGTTTTCCATCACTGTTGAATCTTTTTTTTCCCCCCGGAGGATGCATTACCCATTTTATAGCATTGTAGTATTTTAGGATTTCCTCCCCCATTCCTCTAACAGCAAGGTGGCCTTGATATTCCAATCTGCATAGTTTTCCAGGTCTGTATAGAAAGTACTTACCTCTGTGATTATTTTCCAAGAGGCTGGAGAAAGTAAGACCAGAGTTAATTGTCCAAACAGGGAACTCAGTGGTTGATGAATGAATTTATAAATGGATGAATGTAAAAACCTTTTTTTAAACATATATTAATTTTAATCACAGGTCTATGACATGGGAAAAACAAATAAAAGCAAAGATAGTCACTTCTCTCAAGGAATCAAGGTTGCAGACCTGGAGGGAAGAGGTTATGTTCATGCAGCAGAGCAGCTGGCAAGGCTGGTAAGGAGATGATTGGGAAGTAAAGATTGTTGGGTCCTGCCTGATATAGGAAGTGAGGTGAGACTGTCACCAAACAGTGGATGGAATGAAGTGATGATGTCCAGTGTCTGTCAATTCCTCAAACAGCAGTCTGAGAAACAGTGACAACTACTACAATGTTCTTTCATAATCTAGGGAACTGCTTTTTAGCATTCTTTTGACATCCCCCAAACAGAAGAATCCATGGCAAAGCAAGAATACTAAAGACCTTGTGACTTACAAAAACAGATGTGTAATGTCTTGTTTCTGAAGTTCAAGTCACTAAATCAGATTTAGTTAAACCCCAAGGCTCAGGTTACCCTAGCATTTGTAAACAGAAGAAACACACTTTCTTTGCCATCAGTTTCTAACCCTGCTAATAAATTATCAGGATGGATAGGTAATTCTGAAAAATGGTTCACATTATGTGCTTTCAAATAGACCTCTTTTTTGTGTGTCTAGACACATCATCACTCTGACAATGATACCATTCTTTGAAAGTGTCTTTCTCATTCATTATGGTCTGAATGCAGCTGTAGGCCTTATTCAGTCGGGTATCCAATTCTCTTATCAGAAAGCTCCTAATTTTTTCATCTCTTTTTGTGGGGAGAGATAAGATATATCTAGTTATAAAGAATATTTAATGTGCAAAAAGGATGCATCTATACTCCGATTCTATACTATGATTCTTTTAGGAGTGCAAACAATTGATTAGAGAAAGAAAAAAAACCCATATACAATGGATCTAACAATTCAAATGGAAAGAAGACCCCCCCCCCGCTTCTCCCCAAAACTAACCTAAACATTTCAAAACTACAAAGAACAGGTTCGTTTTCAAATTAAAAAGAAAGGGACACAACCCTCTGCTTCTTTGTGGCTACTGGGGTCCATGGGTGTGGAACAGAGTATATAATATTAATTGATTCAAGAAAGGAACAATCAGTTTTTTTAAAAAATCATCTCTCTTGAAGATTTTAATACGCAGGCCCTGAGGAGACTTAAGCAGTCAATGTCTAGAAAAATTGTGGAGTGGGAAGGGGAGAGAAGTAAATTTCTCCCTCTTTTCCATCTCTATCAGTCATGACTTCTAGCAGCAGAAAAACAAACATCACATCCAGCATTCTGAGTTTGAAAGTTGGAGACAATGCAAGCCAATAGTTAGCTGTGGAAGAGCCTCCTCCAAAAAAGGGAGGATCAGGAAATTTCCCTCCTCTCCTCCAGCTCCAGGACCAGTAGGAGTCACTGCACCAGGTGGGGAATAGAGTGGATGGAATAAAGACAAGCTAATATACAGACTAACAGTCTGCTTAAATCAGAGGCAGATAGCATAGAGATGACACAGAATGAAAATAAACCTCTTGGGACTTCAGAAATGTATATTTTAGAAAGAAATGGGTACATCTGGATACCAAAGTAACTTCAAGGAGTTGCACCTCTAACAATCAAGAGACAGAGTGTCGAGATGAATAAACCCTGACAACACAATTGCACAAACCACCCAGAAGGAACACTGTGTCCAAGAAGAGTTCTGTGATATATCAGTAAAGAGAAAAAGGACTTCTATGTACTGGACTAACAAGAATTTTGAGTTCCTTTTGCCACATATGTTTGCTGAACATCTGCCCCTCTACCACTGTACTTTAGGATGGTGACCACTTTTCACAATGACTCTGTGTCTATTTGTGGTACAGTGAGTCCCATATTAATGGGAGGTATGTTTTGTAACTACTGTTCTTATCATGCTGCCCTTGTAAATAGCTTTGCTAAGAGTTAATTAAGTATGCTAGTTGATTATTTTATTTTATTTTTTTTAAACAAATGCTTTATGAACTTCTGTTTTACATCATTCATTTCCGCCAGATTTTGAGTTACAATCATTTTCCCCCCATTATTCCCCTACCCAACCTCCCAGAATAGTAGTCCCACAAGATATCGCTTCCTCCAATCTGCTCTCTCCCATACCTTCTCCCATACCCCCATTGACTTTTCCATTAGAGGAAGATGAATCTTTGTGTCCCAATGCCTGCACATCTTATCTCCCAATTATAGGCAAAAGAGTATTAATAATGGTATTTATATATATATTTGAAACATTTAATGTTACGACCTCGAATTTCAGATCCATTTCCTTCCTCCCTTGTCACCCATTCCTTCTTGGGATATAAGTAATTCAGTATATGTTGTACATGTCTAGCTATGCAAAACATTATCATAGTAGATATATTGTACAAAGCTGCTTATAATTCCCTCCCCCTCATCCCACCCCTTACCTGGTCCATTCCCTACATGATCCTGTCCCTCTTCTATAGTGGGTATTTCCAACCTCCCCTCCCCCCAAGGATGCCCTCCCATCCATCATCCCTCCTCTCATCCCCCTTCCCCCTATCCTGCTGCAGGTTGAGATATCCCATTTAGTATGTATGTCATTTTCTCTCTGAACCAAATTCATTGTGAATGTGGTTTTGCCTTTTTAGCCTTCCTTATTCTCCCCCTCCTTTGCAACCACTTCCCCTTGCTTCTTCTACATGGGATAGTTTACCCTACCCTGTCTCTCCCCATCTCCTCTTGCCACTTTCCTCTCTCACCTCATAATTTCATCCCTTGAGTATTCTCCCTTCCCAACAAATTCAACCAATACATTCTATCCATATATAACTGTAACCATATACACACACATTCGCATATGTATTCATATGACCACACACCTTTCTTCCATTATTTTCATAGTGAGAAAGATATCATCACTCACAGTTATTGCTTTCCCATATAGGAATGTAAATAGTTCAACTTTGATAACTTCCCCTTGGTCTATCTTCCCGATTACCTTCTCAGGCATCTCTTCCTTCCTGTGTCTGGATGTCAAATTTTCTATTCAATTCTGGTTTTTCCCTCAAGAATGCTTGAAAGTCCTCTATTCCACTGAATGACCATATTTTCCCCTGAAACAAAATACTCAGTTTTGCTGGGTAGGTGACCCTTGGGTTCATTCCCAGTTCTTTTGCCCTCTGGAATATCATATTTCATGCCCTTCGATCCCTCAGTGTAGAAGCTGCCAGGTCCTGGGCTATTCTGATTGTGTTTCCACCATATTGAAATTGTTTCTTCCTGGCTGCTTGTAGTATTTTCTCCTTGATCTGGGGATTCTGGAACCTGGCTATAATATTTCTGGGAGTTTTCTTTTTGGGATCTTTTTCAGGAGGTGAATGGTGGATTCTTTCAACCTCTATTTTGCCCTCTGGATCTAAAACATCAGGGCAGTTTTCCTTGAGAATTTCTTGAAGGGTGATTTCTAGGTTCTTTCCTTGATCATAGCTTTCAGGTAGTCCAATAAATTTTAAATTGTCTCTCCTGGATCTATTCTCCAGGTCAGTGGTTTTTCCCATGAGATATTTCACATTGCCTTCTAATCTTTCATTTGTTTGGATCTGCTTAACAGAATCTTGATTTCTCATAAAGTCACTAGCTTCTCGAATCCGGCCTCAGAAAATGAGCACCCACACATAAATAATGACTAGCCGTGTAACCTTGAGCAAGTTACTTAACCCCAATTGCTTAAAAAAAAAAAAAAAAAAAAAGAATAAAGTCACTAGCTTCCATATGCTCCGGTCTAACTCTGAAGGAATGAATATCCTCAGTGAACTTTTGAGATTCTTTTTCCATCTGGCAAATTCGACTTTTTAAGGCATTCTTCTCCTCATTGCCCCTTTGGGCCTCCTTTGCCATTTGAGCTAGTCTATTTTTTAAGGTGTTGTTTTCCTCAGTCAGGCTGTTGACCCTCTTTTCATACTTTTTCTGCATCCTTCTCATTTCTCTTTCCAATTTTCCTCCACTTCTCTTATTTGATTTTTAAAGTCCTTCTTAAGGTCCTCTATGGCCTGCAACCCACTCATGTTTTCCCTGGGGCTTTTGGAGCAGGATTTCTGACCTCACAGTCCTTTTCCCGCTCTATGCCCCCAAAATAGGAGTCTAGGGTTGCATTTTTCTGTTTCCTTTGCCTTGGCATGTTGCCACTTAATTACTTGACTTTTGGGCTTGTTGCCACACTATGGCTTTAAGGCCAGATAGAGGAATTTTCGTCCCGAACGTGTGAGGGGCAACTTCCGTTTCTGGCAAGCTGTAAACCCACCCACGACTTCCACCCTAGATCACAATCCAGATCCAGGGAGGTTAAAGCAAGAGTGATTACCCCCCAAGACTGATCGCTGGATCTCCCCACGATTTGTAGGCTGGGAGCCGGTGCTGCCTCTGAAAACTACAAAATGGCGTTTGTCCTCAGAGGCTTCTAGCCCCCAGGGGAGGGAGCCGACGTATTCCCTAAATATCAGTCCCAAAGTCCATAGGACACTAATCTCTTACTTTGTCCTAGGAAAGTCTATGTTGATAATTCTGGAGTCGCCACAGCTCCTGGTGTTCTGGGGTTCCTCCAGCCCGCTGCTGGCCCTGACGCCCTGGGGCTAAAACCTCGGCTCACGCGGACCTGGGCTCGGCTCGGCTCCTGTGTTCTGTGCGCTGCCAGGTCCCAGACCTCTGTGCTGGTCCTTCCTGCAGTGCTGCTGGTCTGTCCTCAGCGGGAGGTTAGCTTCTATGTGTCGTTCTGTGGGTGCTGGGGCTCCAGAAGTTGTTCAGAGTCCCCTTTTACATAGTTTGGGGGGAATCTGGAGGCAGAGAGGCTTGGATGAGCTGTTTCTACTCCGCCATCTTGGCTCCGCCCCGCTAGTTGATTATTAAAGAGAAATACACTAGTGAGGGCCCATGAGCACTAGCTGTATAGCCTAAAAGGATTACAAATACAATCTGAGAGTTGGCTCCCTCCTAGGGACTCAACCTGTGAGTATGAGTGCAACTTGGAGTTGTAGTTGAGAATAGATATTCATCTTATAATTACAGTAACTGATAAGAAAGATCAAATCACTTGCCCAAGATATTATAATTAGTAGGTAACAGATGTTGGATTGAAACCTATGTGGTTAAAATTCAAGTCTGTAACACTTTCTAATATACCATGGAAATGTACTTGTTATTATTCTGTTCTACCTTTATATTTCTGATCACTGAAATAAGTCCAAATATTTCTGGATAGTTTGCCTGTTCTGAAAACAGAGTAAAAATGAAAACATTACGGGAGAAAAGAAAAAGAACAAAAAAGCTATTATAGGAAAGAAACAATGTATGCCAGGTGGAGCCAAGATGGCAGAGTAGAAACAGCACGCCCAAGCCACTCTTCCCCCCAGACTACCTCCAAACTATGTAAAAGGGGAATCTGAACAACCTCTGGAGCCCCAGCACCCACAGAATGACACAGAGAAGCTAACCTCCAGCTGAGGACAGCCCAGCAGCCCTGCTGGAAGGACCAGCACAGCACTGGCAGCACAGTGAGCAGTGTGCGGAAAGCCAAGCACAGGTCCACCTGAGTTGCGGTTTTAGCCCCAGGGGGCTGGGCCAGCAGCCTGCTGGAGGGACCCCAGAACACCAGCAGCTGTGGCGATTCAAGAATTATCAACATAAACATGCCTAGGACAAAGTGAGAGGTTAGTGCCCTATGGACTTTGGGACCAGTATTTGGGGAAGGCATCAGCTTCCTCCCCTGGGGGCTAGAAGCGGCTGAGGAGAAACACCATTTTGTAGTTTTCAGAGGCAGCTCCAGCTCATGGCCTGAGAACTGTAGGGAGATCCAGAGATCAGTCTTTGGGGGTAATCGCTCTTGCTTTAACCTCCCTGGATCTGAATTGTGATCTGGGGGGAGTTCTGAGGTGGGGATCCAGCTTGCCAGAAAACTGTGAAGACCCCAATGTTCAGGATAAAAGCTCTCCTGTCTGGTGGCAGAGTCCTACTGTGGCAACAAGCCCCAAAGTCAAGTAATTAAGTGGCAACATGTCAAGGCAAAGGAAACAAAATAAACAGAAAAATGCAACCTTAGACTTCTATTTGGGGGGCAAAGAGGATTGAAGCATAGAACAGGAAAAGGATTGTGAGGTCAGAAATCCTCCTCCAAAACCCCCAAAGGAAAATATGAGCAGGTTGCAGGCCATAGAGGACCTTAAGAAGGACTTTAAAAATCAAATAAGAGAAGTGGAAGAAAAATTGGGAAGAGAAATGAGAAGGGTGCTGGAAAAGTATGAAATGAGGGTCAAGAGCCTAACTGAGGAAAACAACACCTTAAAAAATAGACTAACTCAAATGGCAAAGGAGGCCCAAAAGGGCAATGAGGAGAAGAATGCCTTAAAAAGTCAAATATGCCAGATGGAAAAATAATCTCAAAAGCTCACTGAGGAGATTCATTCCTTCAGAGTTAGACTGGAGCAAATGGAAGCTAATGACTTTATGAGAAATCAAGATGCTGTTGAGCAGATCCAAACAAACGAAAGATTAGAAGGCAATGTGAAATATCTCATGGGAAAAACCACTGACCTGAGAATAGATCCAGGAGAGACAATTTAAAAATTATTGGACTACCTGAAAGTCATGATCAAAGAAAGAACCTAGAAATCACCCTTCAAGAAATTCTCAAGGAAAATTGCCCTGATTTTTTAGATCCAGAGGGCAAAATAGAGGTTGAAAGAATCCACCGATCACATCCTGAAAAAGATCCCAAAAAGAAAACTCCCAGGAATATTATAGCCAGGTTCCAGAATCCCCAGATCAAGGAGAAAATACTCCAAGCAGCCAGGAAGAAACAATTTCAATATTGTGGAAACACAATCAGAATAGCACAGGACCTGTCAGTTTCTACACTGAGGGATCAAAGGGCATGGAATATGATATTCCAGGGGGCAAAGAGCTGGGACTGAACCCAAGGGTCAACTACCCAGCAAAACTGAGTATTTTGTTTCAGGGGAAAATATGGCCATTCAGTGGAATAGAAATGTATGATGTAAAACAGGAATTAATAAAGCATTTGTTTAATAGAAAAAAAAAGAAACAATGTATGCCAATAAGATATGGACTCAATGTAAAATCATTTGCTATGTATTTTTTATTTATTTAATATTTTATTTTCCCTCAATTACTTGTAAAATAATTTTTAACATTCATTTCGTAAAACTTTGAATTCCAAGTTCTACCCTCTCTCCCTTCCATCCCACTTTAGTGAGAAGGCAAGTAATTTGAAATATGTTATACATGTATAGCCATGCAAAACACATTTCTATATTTGACATGCTGTGAAAAAAAGAGCAGACTTAAAGATCCTAAAAAAATAAGGAAAACTTTAAAAAAAGTATGTCTTGATTTTCATTCGGGTTTCTTCAGTTTTTTTTTTTTTATTCCTGTTCCATGGTTTGATCCTTTTTGTCCCCAAAATAGGAGTGTAAAGTTGGGTTGCTCTGTTTGCTTTACTTCCTTTGTCCGCTCATGTTGCCACTTGGTTACTTAACTTTTCGGCTTTTTGCCACAGTAGAACTCTGCCACCAGACAGTGGAGCTTTATCCCAAATGCTGGGGTTTTCTCAGTTGTCAAAGATATTAGTTGGGTGCCCTCTCTAAAGCCTCCACACGCTCTGCCAAGCTGATCACACACCCCCGGACCTCCATCCTAGACCACAATCCAGATCCAAGCAGGTTAAAGCAGGAATAATTACCCCTCAAACTGGTTGCTTGATCCCCATACAATCTGCAGGCCAGGAGCTGAATCTGCCATGTGGCAGTGGCTTCTCACCCCAGGGGCAAAGGCTGGCTGCACTCCCAAATTCCTGTCTCCCAAAATTCACAGTACACTGACCTCTCATTTTGTCCTTAGCATCTATGGATTGATAATTCTGGAAACTGCCACAGCTGCTGGTGATCTCAAGTCCCTCTAGCCAGCAGCTAGTCAGGGGGGTCTGAGGCTGAAACCTTGGACTTGCAAGGGGCTAGGCTCGGTTCCCAGAGAGAAATGCTGGCCCCTTATTGCTGACCTTCTGGGCTGTCCTCAGTAGGAAGTTAGCTTCTCTGTGTCATTTTGTGGGTTCTGTAGCTCCAAAGTTTTTTCAGAGTCACCTTTTACATGAATTGGAGTAGGTGAGAGTTGGAGCCCCCCAGAAGTGCTGTTTCTACTCTTCCATCTTGACTCTGCCCCCATATTTGCCATTTCTTACTACACTGATATTCCATGACAAGGATATACTATAATTTTTTTTTTTTAGCAAATCTCCAAACAATGGTGATGCAATTTATTTCTAGTTTTGTTGGTTTGTTTTCTACCATAAGAATGTGTTATTTAAATATTTAGTGTGTATGGAATCTTTAATGTTTAGTGATTTCTTTAGTTCATATGCTTAGAAATGGAATTTTTGGATCAAAGGATATGGAAAATTTAATGCTTCATTCACATAATCCCAAATTGTTTTCCAAAATGATGGTAGCAATTCACAAATTCACCATCGGTATAACAATTTAACCATCAGGGTATTAGTCTTCCTGTTTTTCTACAATTCCTGACTATTCTTGTATTTTGTCATTTTCAGGGTTGTTATGATTTGCAGTCTTCTTAATGGTGACTTGCAACACTTATTTGAATAAGAACCTCTCATTAGCTATAAAAACGGTTTATCAATTATTTCTCTTCTATTTTTTATGATATTATCTTTAATATTCGGGTCATGTATTCTTTTTTAATTTGTTGCGTGCTTAGTCTAATAAATGCAAGAATTAAAAAAATAGCTACAATGCATTTTCACAGTGTATGCTCCCCTCCCAGCATATATGTCAATCTCCATAGAAATGGAGATTTACTTATTGAACACATAGGGTAAAAGGAGTGCTTATTTACTACTTACAGGGAATATTATGTACATTCTCAATATTATTTACATTATTTAATGCAGGCATTTTGTGAATAAAATGCTTAGTAAATAGTAACTAACTTTTAAGCCATGTAATTGGTATTGTTTGTGTTGCTATTATTTTGATCCCTCCCCTAAGTCTGGATGGACAGATTCTAAAAACTGGCAAGCAAGACATTCCAATGATCTCTCTGGAACCACCTACCCTCATCCTGAGAGAATATGAAAAGAACAGTAGTGTAAGCATGATATTTTGGCTTTTATTCAGAGGCTGTACTCAGATGTGTGCTCCAAGTAAAACTTTTCAAAAAAAAGTTCTGCATCACCTGACAAATATTCTTCTCTATGATCTTTAAATACTATAGCCTGATCCTTTGCTTCTGGAGGACAAAGATTAAGACTTCACTTTATGCCTATTTGCTAGATCAAGTTCTTTTCAGGATATAGTGTTTAGGAGAAATTATGGGTCCCTCATGCTGAGTATTTCTCACATGCACCGCATGCATGCGCTCATACACACAAGAACACACACACACACACACACACACACAGAAAGAGACATGGTAGTTGAGATTAAGGTGCAATCTGCTACCCATTAAGAATTCTTTAAGGGAAGTGCAGCAACAAATGTCATCAGATAGTATAGGAAGAGAAAATGAGGTGGGCAGGTTATATAGTAAAATCAAGGCATAACTATTAACTTGTGTTCCATCAGTGTGCATGCAATGTCAAGTGATCTAGGGGAAGCTGCCCAGTATATTGTGTGAATGCCTTGTGGAAAATTTTTAAAAGGATGAAAGCCTGGGAGCAGAGCACAGGAACAAGAGATGCGATGAATTTCAATCTGTAGCTCTGTTTGGAGCCTACACTTTGATAATATCTCAGGTACATTAAAGTATTTTAGTATATACAAACATATACACATAACTACATATGCACATATATACATATATATACAATACATGCATACATACTTATATATATATATATGTACATATCTATCTGTCTATCTATCTTGTATGTTTGTATTTGTATATATGCCTATATAAAGTACCCCCTATGCAATTCTTTCAGCAAACATCCATCTCCTGGGTTTATGCTTCATCTGGTGTTTATTTTCAGAGGGTTATTGAACAAAGTTATTTCTGCCATTTCATCTTTAAAGGAATTGTGAGTGACCTTGCCCCCTAAAAATATTCACCACAGTCAAAAAGGGGACCTAGTGCAGGTTCCAGGTTGAGGACAGATTCCTTGTGTATAATACGGTCTTGCACATTCTCCAGGGTGTGGTTGACATTGTGCTGATTGCACCAAGTTCTAAATCACTGAAGCATCCTTCAGGAAATCTTTGGTTAGAGTTTGGCCAGTTCATTCACACAGAAAATTCAAATGAAGGAAGGATAGCTTTCATCTTTTTCATATTTCAGTTTTCCATATTTCCACATCTCATTAGACATGCTGCAGAGATTGTCTAACACTACGTGTGTGTATTGGTAAATACATAGATTTAGGTATAGATACATAGATATATTTCTAAATCTATCCATCTATCATCTATGTATCTATTTATATCTCAAGGACTTGGGCAGACAATGCAAATGAAGAAGTTGGGTCCAGAGTTGAAAAAGTGGAAGAAAATAAGCTTAATTGCTTTAAGGAAATTGCAAAGCAGTATTCCTGACCCCAAGCTTACCATAACAGCAATGGACCATCTTTTCAGTAAAAATGTCAGTCAGTCAGCTAGAATTTATTAAATACTTACTACATGCCAGGCACTGTGCTAAGCTGTAGCAATAAAAAGAAAGGTAAAATTACATGCCTCTCTTAAGAAGCTTGCAGTCTAATCATGAAAACAACATGCATAAAACAATATAACTAAGATATATACAGGATAAATTAAAGAGGAGATGTCAGAGGGAAGGTATTAAAATTAAAAAAAAAAAAAAGATTGAGAAAGGCTTTTTTTCCAGATGGTGCAACTTTAACTCAGATTTTAAGGAAACCAGGGAAGCTAGGAGGAGAACATAAAGTGGGAAAGTATTCAAGGCTTGACAGATAGTCAGTGAGGATGGAGATGAAATGTCATATTTGAGGAACAACAAGGAATCTTGTATTACTGATTTGCAAAGTAAGTGGAGGGGAGTAAGATATCAGAAGACTGGAAAAGTAGAAAATGACCAGGTTACAAAAACTTTAAGATCCAAATAGAACATTTTGTATTTGATCCTGGATGTAATAGAGAACAACTGGGGTTTATTGAATAGTTGGATTATGTCTTCAGACATACATTTGAGGAAAATCAGTTTGATAGTTGAAATGAGGATGGAGCAAATCTTTGAGTCACTTGAGGTAGGGAAAACATTCTGCAGATTATTGTACTGTGCTAGGCATTTTGTGATGAGGGACTGCACCAGGATGATTATAATACCAAAAGAGAGGAGACATAGAGGAGGGATGCTACAAAGTAGAACTGGCATTATTAAGGATAGGAAGAGAAGTCATGAATGGCCTGCAACCCACATGTGTGGAGTAAACTCCTGAATTGTTGAAATCAGCGATCCACTTTAGTAGATATGGTTTATAATTTTTAACACATGCATGGTCTATCTAGGATATCTAGGTGATTTAATGGATAGAGTGTGTTGCCTGAAGTCAGGAACACTCATATTCATGAGTTCAAATCTGGCCTCAGACACTTACTAGTTGTGTGTCCTGGACAAGTCAATTAACCTTTTTTTGCCTCAGTTTCTTCATCTTTAAAATGATCTGTGAAAGGAGAAGAAAATGGCAAGCCACTCCAGTACCTTTGCAAGAAAACTCCAGGGGTCACAAAGAGTCAGATACGGTTGAATCAGCAAAGCAACAACCAATGCAATCTATGCAACTTTATACTTTCATGCTTTTGATGGTTAAATGAATTGTTTATTGGTGCACTGACATTTGAAAATAGCAGATATCACTCAAAACAAATGAGGTTGAAGCATTTTGTTTCCTTTTAAAAGAGAGAATGACTACAGACATACATGGGACTTCTCTTGGAATTGTCAAACCTGATATGATCATTATTTCTTCTGTCATTTTTCCCTCCCTCAATGAAATGATTACCCATAGGATATTTTTCTTATTCCATTTTCCTTAAGCAAAGACACTGAAAATGACAAAACTACTATGTGACTGTGCTTGTTTCAAAAGAATCTTTCTTCCCAAAATGTACCTAGTCTGTTTCATTAACTATGAATTGAGGGAATAGATAATTTTTCTAACTCAGTATAGCTCCAATTCAATGTAGTTTCTTCCTTAGCCCAGACGATCCTTTCACATGATTATTCTTCCGTTGGGAGAAGGCTTTATAAATATCTAATCCTATCACACAGTAAAGGGGTAGGTAAAGAAGTCTTTACTGACATTTCTAGTACACAAACATTCACACAAACAAAAAACACACACGTATATACACTCACTGTAACATCAATGACTGGCAAACAACAGGGATAGCACCTGACATTATTCTTATTTTGGATTGTTCAAAATGTGCCCTTGACTTCCTAGCTAAGCAAGTTTGGATGAGTTCAGTTGAGAGCAGTTCTTTTTCTACTGGCAAGAGTGGAAGGGTGTGTGTGTGTGTGTGTGTGTGTGTGTGTGTGTGTGTGTGTGTGTGTGTGTGTGTGTGTGTGTGTGTGTGCTCGCGCGCGCGCATGCGCGGGAGCGAGCACATGTCCTTCTGTAATGATCAAGGGATTTTAGAGAAAGTGAGAAACTATTTATGTCAAGCAATTGACCTAAGTTTTGGCCTCTTCAGTTCTGCTTTGGCACTCCATGTTTGTTTGATGGATAAATATGAATTCACTGGGTTGTGAGTACTGAGGCTGTTAACTTTCAAAACCTTTCTCTCGGCAGACAAGTTCAATCAGTATAGGAAGTACAATGAGGCATGAAATAGTTACTTTGCATTAAGAAGTGATACAATTTATTCCCTGAAGTGCCTAAAAAATGAACAAATGAATTTTAGAAGCAAAAGAACATGTATTCTGTACTGTAGCCTAAGATTAATTCAGCAAAACCAATGAAGTTACAAAATAATTTTAAAGCTATGCCCACTCAGAGGATTTTTGTTATAAAACTTATGACTTTATGAGAAAATGGAGAAGAGGATGCAGGAGCCATGGGGGGGAGGAGAGAGATACTTGAAGCGAAGAGAAGAGAGGAGAGGAGGAGAAAAGAGAAGAGAAGAGAAGAGAAGAGAAGAGAAGAGAAGAGAAGAGAAGAGAAGAGAAGAGAAGAGAAGAGAAGAGGAGAAGAGAAGAGAAGAGAAGAGAAGAGAAGAGAAGAGAAGAGAAGAGAAGAGAAGAGAAGAGAAGAGAAGAGAAGAGAAGAGAAGAGAAGAGAAGAGAAGAGAGGAGGAGAGAGGAGGAGAGAGGAGGAGAGAGGAGGAGGCTAAAAGAGAAAGGATGAGAATTGAAATATTATGGAGTAAATATTAGAGAAGAAATCTTGGACAAGGAGTCACATATTTTTTCTATAAGAAAACCAAATTGCATCTACGATTTTAGTGTTAAATAAAAGCTAACTGATCAATTTCTACACTTCTGAAATTTTATGAAATCCTCGCCTGATTTGAGTTTGAAAAATAGTACAGCTTACTAGCCATGTGACCTTAGGCAAGACACTTAACACCAATTGCCCTGCCTTCCCCCTCCAAAAAAAAGTCAGAGAAAAATAGGGCATTTTTAGTGGCTGGGATCTTTAATTTCACAGATTTTGAAAAGAAACCATTTTTGTTTTAACCTTGACCTTATTCTTTGTAGCATCTCTCAATAATGTAATAATATTATATATAATAAAATCATAATTCAGTGCTTCTTTATTTGGGTCTTCTTCCCAATAATGTGCCTTCTGAATTTGAATTACTTCCCAGCATGGTTTTATCTCAACTGTAACTTGCTTTGTGAAATGCTGTTTTAAAAGATTTTGTGGCACTTAATTGTAATACTGTGAAAAGGAATATATGTTTTAATAATTCATTTGGGAAAGGGTTATATAAAGATTTTCTTTTGTAAAAAACATATTATTAATGCTTTTACCCTTAAACTAAAACCATTCCTGGAACTTCTACCAGTCTCCTCCAAGATTAGACCATGTTCTATCACAAAGTCAGAAAGCATTTATTAATCACTTACTATGTGCCAGACACTGTGCTAATGAAGAGAAATAATAAAGAAAAAACAATCTTGATGCAGTGAATACACCTAACAATGTTTATAAATTCTCCCCTAATAGTTCTCCACCTCTCTGCCTTGCTTGCAGTTGGTATTATTTTTATTCTCTTTAGGACAAAACCAGTTTTTTTTTTCATTTTTCCAGTGTTCAGCTTCCTTTTTGTGATCTTTCCTTTACATTAAGTCTTTCCATTTCTAAGTATAATGGTTCTCCCTACTTATGGCTCTTCATGCAATCCTTTGAAGTCTTTACATGTGTCTTCTTTTCACTTTACAATTCTATTCTATTCACATTACCCTAGTTTCTTTTGTTTTTTTTTTTTATTTTGTTTTTTTTTCCCCAGCCGATTGATGACATAGGCATTGATTTTCTTTGGGGGGGCTTTGCTAATACAAAGTTGATATATAGAGATTCCCTGCCTCCCATCTCTGACTTCCCTGGGGTCACAGTAGGGAAATAAATGACCCAAGGGTACAGAAAATTTAACCTTTTTCTTAAATAATTTCAAATTTATATCAAGCATCAATGGAACAATTCATAGCTTCAAGTGTCTTGGCCTTCCGGTCTTTTCACAGACCCTCCAACTTTAAATATTTCCATTATGTGGAAGCCTTTGAAATTCACAAGATATAAAGACAAACCTCAACAAGTGGAGGTTTTCAAAACAAGATGATCTATGCACTTCCTCTGTCTTTGTGCCCCAACCTTAGAAGATTCGTATTACCATTCTTTTTGAGTCATTCACCTTCTCTGAGAGAGAGAAGGAGTGAGAGAGAAAGGAGATTCAAAAATCACCATCTTATATCTGTTCTCCATCATGGAAAGTTCAGGAACGACTGGTTTGCTTGTAAACATATCTCTTGTCTCAACCTCTGGATGCTCTCATGGCAGACATTGGACACAGTTAGAAACCCCATAGCTTAACTCCAGTGGCTGCTCAAACCCCAAAGACCTGTCCACTTTCATAGATGGTAAAGTCTCTTTCAACCTCAGGTAGTATAATATCCAAGTTCACCCATTTAACACACACATAGCACATCTCTACAGAAAGGGAAAGGTAACATTGTCTCCTAGTAAGTAGATCAAAACCAATCGAAAAATTTCTGTCCTAGTCTTCATCCTTGCTGTTCTAATTTATTTTGTAGAGGGAATGCTAATGCTCTATCAGAATTACCATGAGGGATGTGGAGGAATAGGATAGGAAATACAAGGTTTATACTGTATGTCATGCTAATTATTATTATAATTATATATATATATATATATACATATATATAATTATAATTAAAAGGTAATTAGAGCCAGTTCACAAGCACAATACAGAAGGAGCAAATGCATAGGCAAGGAGTGGAGGCAGCTTCACTCCTGGACATGACAGTAGGGTATGGGGATTTCTTCTAGATTAGGCCTTTAAATAAACCATATCTTATATAAACCCATTTAAACTTATCTTTTATTCTAAGAAGCTACATTGGTCCCTCCTACAACACATACCAGAATATCTTCTACTGTGTTTTAAAAAACATAATTGGTATTGAGCAAAGCTATACACATGTTGGTACCTTGCTGGAAAGTTGATTTTATTTCTCAAACTCTTACTAACTGTGGAGGACCTAATTACAATGATACTTAAAATGAGTGGTCGTGGATCACATAAAATATCTGCCTATATATTGCCACTTTTCAGTATTTTTCTTTGAAATAAATCATACCTAAACTAAACCCAGGGTCATAAAATTGTTTAAAGGACTCTTTGAATGCCATAGGTAAAGATATCAAAATTAAGTGGGTTTATTTTTTTTTAATATTTTGGAGAGTTTTAACAGTTAAATCTGATTAGGATTAGATCAAATGGCCTTAATTAATTCCACTACTCTGGGAATTTAGATCATTCTGTAGGCCATATTTCCTCTTTACCTAGCACTTTTTAAGGTAATTAAAAAAGGAATATTTACTTTCATTCTTATCTTTAAAAAAAAAAACAATAACAACATATTGATACCTCCCCCCTGATCAAGGCCATTTCTAGTCATAACTCCCATTTAACACAGTATGCCTTCTCTTTTATCCAATATTCATTAAACATGAATCATTTTGGCCTATAATTATTACCATTATAACCAAAGGAAAGAAGTGATTTTCCTTATCTCTTTTGTGGGTTAAGGTGAGGTAGGCAAAATTTCTAATTTCAGAATGCAGACTATTTGGTTTCATGATAGTTTTTTTTTTTTTACTTGCACCATTAGAATCATTGTCTGTGTTATTTTCCTGTTTCTCCTTACTGCAATCTGTACTAGTTCATACAAGTCTTTCATTTAAAAATGTTTTTATTTGTCATTTGTTTTAGTATATTAATATCATTGTATTCATATATTACAATTTGTTCAATTCTTCTCATCTGGAGGGAAATCATTGATTCTATTTTACTGTTATCATGAAAAGGACTGCTAGACATATTTTAGCATCTATGAAGTCATTCTTTATGTCTTTGACCACAATGGGATGTATGTCTAGCAATGTTACCCCTAAACAAAGGATAAGAGTATTTTGGGGGCTTTTCTTATGTAATTCTAAATTGCCTTCCTGAATGGTTGGAATGATTCATCCCTCCACTAATGATATACTAGTGGTCACATATTTTTTAAAATCTAAGATTTAGAAAGTTAGAGTGTCCTAAACTATCTACAAGTCTTCAATAAACTTTGTTCTTTATTTTATAAAGTTCTATCTATTAAAATAGTAAAGAACAAAAAGGCAACATATTGAGGAGTGGATGTATAAATGTATGTTGTGGGTCAAGTATGAATGACATATCCTTATCTCTCTACCAACTAACTAACTATCCAACATTTCTTAAAAAACAAAACAAAACAAAACAAAAAAAAAAAACCCTGAGCTTGTATTTTTTTTAAAAAAGACACTGAATTACTACTTTGACTATCTTTATGGGTTTTGTGGATTTGGAAACTTCTGAACACTATAGTGGTAAATTTCTGCAAATTGTATCCAATAAGTCACATACACATCCAAACATATATAATCTTCTCTTCTCCCCTCTTCATCTCTGCAGGCCATAGTATCTAACCACATAGATTCTCCTCTAGAAAGATAAATACTTTCCCTCAGTTTGAGACTCAGTGAGTTCAAGAAAGTTTAAGGAACAGTTTAAAGAGTATACTTACACCCTGCAATCAGACATGGACAAAAGAGGCAATGATTTAAGTGAGCTAACAACCCATAGGAACATAATCCCTGCAAGGAAAGAAGGGAGATGCCTAGATTCAAAGGAGTACTATCCTTCAAAGTTGAGAATGTGCTCTGAGAGGATTCTCTAAGAAGAGAAAGAACATAATTGAAGTTTTGTACTATCACAGAAACTTGGTACTTTGCTAGTCTGTATTACCTATTTGTTTGCCTCACTATCATTATGATCAAATTTATACATCATCTTTTCACACACACTGCACATTTGTGATAGCTTGTGCCAGGATATGGAGAAATGATTCATACCATCTTATTTTATTAAATGCCTTTCCTGTAGGATAATTTCATCTACTGTCTGACTGTTAATTGGAAACAGACCAATGGGAGTTATAGAATTAATTAATTAATAGAATATTAATTAATAGCAAATAGGATGGTCCCAAGGATGTCCCAGGATCCTGGGAATAGTAGTCATACTCCTATGGACATATCCTATAACCTGTGACTATGGAGTTGGAAGGGATAATCAAGAATTGATGTTATGTGTAAGGTTACTATGGAATTAATTATAAAAATTCCAAAAGGTAATGTAGGCATTGTATTACCCTTCAAATCTATTTGTATATTGACATAGGTTGCTATAAAATTTTCCTCCATATTTATACAACTGAAGTGGTTTATAAGAGAAATTATACCTTTCATCTAAATATATATTTATCTTCATATTTATTGATATAGAGAAAAAGATGAAAAGAAAGATAGGGAAATTATTGACTTGCTGTAGTGTAATAACACTACAAAAATTAGATTTTGCTTCCTTTATGTTATCTATAATGATCGAGGGGCCAGAAGTGGCTGGGGAAATAGTACCTTGAACTTCTATCCCAGGCAGGGATAGAAGTAGTCCATGGTTCACAGGAGAAAGAAAGATTTTCTGGCTACTAAGGAGTGAATGGAATCTGTAGTAGTAACTTATGTGATGTGTTATTTAGTATCTGCTTCTGAAATTCATGAAAAATAATAATAGGTTTAATAATCATTAATAGATGAGGAAATTGAAGTCTAAGGAGGCTAAACAACTCATCCATTATTCCAGAGTTAACAAGTGTGATAGTCAGAATTTGGACCCAATTCTTCATGTTTCAAGCTTAGTATTCCTTCTCTTTCACATTCTGCTCTAATGAAATGACCTTTAAGCTTCTTTAGACTCCATGAGAAAGAATAAAGGTATTGTCACTGGTGGATATCTCAAGGGAAATGTGAAATATCATTGCTGATGGCTCTGTTCCAATAGAAATAGATTACCTGGTTTGTGGAAAGCTACTTGTACTAGTGTATATGTTCCAACCTTTATTTGAAAATGCTAGAGGTATTTTTATAAGTCATAAAAAGAAAAGAGTGTGGGATCCTTTTGGGATCATTAATGTATAGGTTTCCATAAACATCTTCAACATGTTATCAACGGAGCAGAAGTAAATCAACCATCACTTTCACCCTTTTCATTTTTTTAAAGACTAAACATCAAAAAGTTTGGAAGATTAGAACTTGAGGGAGTTTTTTTTAAATATTTATTTGGAGGGGGGAGAGAAAGGCCATTGGGGTTAAGTGACTTGCCCAAGGTCACATGGCTAGTTTTTATGTTGTATCTGAGTCTGGATTTGAACTCAGGTCCTCCTGACTCAAGGGAAAGTGCTCCATTCACTGCACCACCTAGCCACTCCTTGAGGGAGTCATTTTAACAAGGAGAAGTCATTTGAAAAATAATTCTGATGTAGGTAATTGCTTTCAGTTTGGTCAGGTCTTGATTTTTCACCGTCAGACAGATAAGCAAAAGTTTGTTAATTAGGATTCTAATATGAGATATTGAGATAGCCGGATGTGATGGAGCATGAAATGTACACCACAAATGATATTCTTACAGCACTCATGTGGTAGCAAAGTCACCTGGGGTTCCTTTCTTATCATTAGTAAGTAAAGATTTCCAGAGGAAAGGAGAATATATCAGGGAGAAAGTAAAATTTAAAAGGGGTTGATCATCCTAAATGCAGTCATACTGACCCACAAGTAGCTAGTTAAAAATGTTTCTTAAAGTATCAAAGTAATAAGAGTTATATTATGGATCACTGATTCGAAATGTTGTCCAGTCAGGGAGAGAGAAATTGCCAGATTTGGAAACCCATCTTCTGCTAGGTATTCAATCCATTATCTGTGTCACTTTGGCCAAGTCACTTAAGCTCTTTAGGTCTCATTTTCCTTATATGTTTAATAAAAGTTTGGACTAGGCGTCCTTTAACATTTTATCCAGATGTAAATCTATTATCTTATTTTTTAAACTACTTTTGAAGTCAAAGAGGAGGGGCTCTCAATCTTTCAGGATACAGTCTACTGTTCCCTTCCCTGAGAAGCCCCAGATGTAAGGAGAAATGAAAGGCTATTAAAGGTGTAAGACTAGGGAAGAGGAAAGGATGTTTGCTAACTTGCCATTATACCAGTGGTGCTTGAATCCCCACCAGAAATACCTTTAAGGGCTGTGTTGATTATTGCCAGGTCATGTTAGTCTTGAAGGCTAACAAGCTAATCTCAATGGATCCTATTACAAATAAAGAAAGTCAAGCTCCAGGAAACAAGTAATCATGCTTTAGAAGGCTTCTTCAGAATGAAAGCCATTTGATGATGTGAAAAGTCTCACTGACCAAGTTGATTTGTTTTAATATAGCATAGAAAACATTGAACTATCGCTGAGAAACAGAGCACTGAACATATAACATGACTCTCTAAGAACCATGTTTAGATCTTGTTCCAGAGTGCATGCATACCTGTTCCTCTAGATATGCTGAGACATGTAACCAATACCTGTCAGAAAATGATATTTTCAATGAAAAACTGAAGTCAGCTGATGAAAGAGAATAGCGGAATCTGTAACCTTTCTTCTCCATGTCATCAGTTTGCATTAAGGTTGTCTCAGAGACTTCTGACATCAGAGTGTTTTCATTCATGTGAAATGAGTTAGTGGTTTGATTCTCCTGCTTCTTGGAGAAAAGTTAAAATTTTGGGAAATGCAAAGAGATTAAGAGTCCATACCAGTATAAAGAATACTGCTCTGATCAGAGAATGAATTCAGAATTAAATTCTTGACTTTTCTTAGAGACAATTTCATCTTTTTGGAAGCAAAAGGAAGTAAGAAAGAGAACCACTGTTCTGGACTTAATTTTGCTCAAGAACTAGCTAGCTGGGAGAATGGAAGTGAGAGAAAACTTAGGAGAAAGTGACATGTCATCTTTGAGTTCATAATAACAAAGGGAAAGAGTGTTAGACAAATTGAGATGTGTAGCCTTTAGGAAAGCAGATATGAAATTCAATGAAAAAACAATTGCTTCAGATGCTTAGAGAGAATACAGTTAAAGAAGGACTGGAAGTCTCAGAAAGAGAAATCCTGAGAATACAGTCTCAAATTATTATTCTTCTGAGGAAGAAAAAGGGGAGCTATCTTTTAAAAAGAATCAGTGTAGATGCTTTCTGATGAATTCAAATTTTTAAATGATATATACAAAAGAAAGGAGGGTTCCATAAGCAAGGAGGAATACAAAATAGAAAAATGAAAGTGTATGAATAATATTTAAAATTTGATAAATATGCTGTGGCCCATGAAAACAAGGTTTTTTTTTTTTTTGTTTGTTTGTTTTTAAAGCAATTGGGGTTAAGTAACTTGCTCAAGGTTACACGGCTAGTCATTTGATTTATGCGTGGGTGCCCATTTTCTGAGGCCGTATCTGATCTCGGGTCATCCAAACTCCGAGGCCGGTGCTCTTACTCACTGCGCCACCTAGCCGCCCCTTTTAGGGCAATTGGGGTTAAGTAACTTGCCCAAGGTTACACTGCTAGGTTTTTTGTTTGTGCGGATTAAGTGTCGGAGGCCGGCTCCGAACTCAGGTCCTTCTGATTCCAGGGCCGGCGCTCTATTCACTGCGCCACCTAGCCGCCCCGAAAACAAGGTTTTTTTAATTTATCTTTTGATCATTAATGTGAACAAAGAAAGAACAGAATATGCTTGTACAATTTTAACATGATGGAGGCACAGATATTCAACTTGTATATTGTTTTTGTTTTTTATATCTAGAGGCAGAAAAGACCTTAAAATTAGAAGAGGTAGAATAAGCATTATTAATAGGTAAGCAAATACTAAGACATGAAGAAATATAGTAAGGAAATGCCTTGGAACTTTAAGGTAGCTCATGTGTGCATGCCTGGATAAACTACATCTTAAGATACTAAACAAGTTTACAGATATAATCATAGAACCACCATTACTAATTTAGATTAAGGAGAATGGGACAAGTATCACAAGACTGGAAAGGGATGAAGTATCTCTATTTTATTTCACTTTTTAAAATGGAAAAATGTTTGAGTCCAGAGATAATACCTTAGGAAGTTTGAAGTTTGATCCCTGGCACAATTCATCAATGTATTATTTATTAGCCAATGATTGCTGAGCACTTAGAATACAAAGTGTTGCTTATCAAAAGCCAGCATGGCTTCATGAACTATTTATGTTAAAACTAACCTTCTTTCCTTTGTGATAGGCTTCCTAGAGGACTGATCGATCAGAGAAATAGTATAGATAAAACCTATCTTGATTTCAGCAAGACATGTGGCAGCAAGCTTTCGTATGCAACATATTCAAGGCCCTCCAGATTTAGTAGATTTTCCAGTTTTGTTTAAACCTAATCCTCTTCATGCACCATACACTCTAGCCTAATTGGACCACTTTTGTTCATGTTATTCTATCTTCTTGAAATGTCCCTCTCACCAACAAATTCCACCTATTTAATCACCTGTTCAATGCTCAAATCAAATGGCATCATCTCCATGACAACTTCCCTAACCTCTTCTTGGTCAGAGTGGATATCTGCCATTTGAGCTACAGAAGAAAAATTACATGTAGTAAACTATTAAAGGACATTGTTAAGTGTATGGTCTTGTTCACTCTTATAAAAACTATTTGTTCTTTTATATGAGATACCTAAAGTTTTGTCTAAATAGGTCAACCCTAATTTAAAAAATCAAACTTCTTTCTAAGTTGTAAAATATGTTCTGTAACTCTTCTTATTACTTTCCCTTGAACAAGGTAATGTCTTTTTCCTCAGATACCAAACCCTACCAGCTACATGGTATACATTCCCCCAGAAAACTCTGCTCTGTTATTATTTTTCCCTTAAATGATACCTCACCCTTTCTCTACCCTTCCCTCTTCTATGTAACTGTTTCTTTATCTATCCTAAATTGTCACAGAATGCTTCTGATTAATTGTGTTCTCTAAGTGGACATTAAAGGCTATAAAAACCAATCTGTATCTGAAACTGCTATCAGGACAATCAATCTTCCTTATCATGCTAATAAATACATTTTTCAGTTTAGCCACTCATATTATTTGACAACAGGCCAACAGATCCATCTGGTGGGTATGATTCTCTTTGTGCTCTTTAGGAAGTCAGGATAAGAAGATCTCCAACATCTTACATAGTATTTTGTATATCCCTTTTGATGATCTTATATTATACCTTGTACTCTAGTTGGATGGCCATCTTTTCATTCCTTATTAGGTTATAGGCGTGCTAAGGGCAGTGATCCTCTCTTACTCTTTGTTTTTAAAATTTCTCATAATATGTAGCATATTGTCTTGTGCAAAGTTGGTGTTCTACAAATATGTTTAATGTGCATATATGCATGTGCTTTAACTGGGAGTTATTTAAAAAAACTAAGTTGGTTTCATGATAAGAAGATTAGTGAAGTAGTCCATACTAGACCTCTTTTTGATAAACTGACTTCTCAGTGTGCTGGCATCTCTCTAAGACAATTGCAAAGAAGCTGCTCATCTCTGTTGTTGTCAATGCCAGTAGGCAGATAGATGATGTAGTAGATCGAGTGTTGGGCCTGGATTAAGGGCAATTTGAGTTCATATCAGACCTCTGCCATTTACTGTGTGACTTTAGGCAAGTTACTAACTGCCTCTATTTTGTCAATTGTAAAGTGATGATAATGTCAACATCTTTCTTACATGGTTGTTATGAGTATTAAATGAGAAATATTTGTAAAGTTCATAACACAGTGCCTAATATATCGTAGGCAGCTAGGTGGTACAGGGAATACAACATTGGCCCCAGAATCAGGAAGACCTGAGTTCAAAACCAGCCTCAGACAGTTGATACTTACTAGCTGTGTGACCTTGGGCAAGTCACAACCCACATTGCCTTGCCTTTCCCCCTCAAAAAATAAAGCCAGAGCTCTCTAAATAGGTGAAATCTTGGGTTGTACCAGCTAAGTTTTTTGTAAATAAATTCATATTGAAAACCATAATATTTATTGAGAACCAAGTACGGTCTGGGAAAGGCAGTTGTTTAAAAATGAATACTTAGTCCTTGACTTTTAGATACTTATAACCTAGCAAAGTACACACAAAATCAACCAAGAATCTTGCTTGTCTTCTTCTGGTTGTCTATTTTGATCTTCTTTATCACCAAAGTAAGATGCTATAATCTGAGTTTTTTTTCTGCTGTTTGCTCATTTTTCCAGACAATAACTTCATTTTTAACTCATTGTTAAGGTAGGACTCTGCTTACAGCGTAGATGGTGTAATGTCAAGAATTTTGTACAGCTGTTTTCAGAGTTACTTCTAGGGACGTGTACATTTTCAGTTCTGCTAAGGTGAGGAGGAGAGGTATCTGTTTCTCTCCTGGTCTGTGTTCTGGTCTGTGAGAGACCACAAGCACTATTTTCTGTCCTGGAACTGTGATGAAGATTCTATCTCCACCACCACCACAAAGTCTGCCATGCCAGCACTCTTCCTTGCCCCAGCACCATTATCAAGGACTGGAGTCCAGATCCAAGCATGGGTAAAGCAAGAGAATTCTGCCTCAGCACCAGCAAAGAGATCCCTGCAGTCACATTATGATTAGCTGCTTGATCCCCATGGCATCTGTGGATGAGAGCTCCAAAAGTAGCCACTTGCACCCCTGCTGGCTGGTGCCACCTGGAACATGGGCCAAAGAGTGCACCTTTCTCACCTAGGTCCAACAGATGTTTCCTACTGACCTTCTAAGTTGTCTTTAGCATTTCTGGGTTGAGAAGTGAGAAAGCAACCACAGCTGCCAGTAATTCAGGGCCCTGAGGCCTGCTCCAGGTTTGCTAGGGCTCTGTCTGTGCTGATGTATTTTGCTCTAGACTGTGCTCCTCTCTTAGCCTGGTGCAACAAAACTTTCCTGTGGACCTTCCAGTTCTTTGGGGCTAGAAATTTGTTCCATTCCATCACTTTGTGGTTTCTGCTGCTCTAGAATTTGCTTAGAGTAATTTTTTTACAGATATTTGCAAGGGTTTGGAGAGAGCTCAAGCAAGTCCCTGCTTTTACTCTTCTGTTTTGTTTCTACTCACTCTACATGTTTCTTAAAATTTGTGTATATATTTTGGGACCATGGATTTTATTACTTTTTTCTTTCTAATTTTGTCCCTCATTCTGGGTATCTAAACTGCTAGTCTTTTCATATTATAGCTACTATGTATGGTACACAGCTTGGTATATTTAGACATAGGTAGTTTTCTCTTCCAATCTTTTCACTTTAACTCCTTCTTGATTAGATTGTAAGAAATCAGACAAATCATATTCTTTTCAGCCTTTGTAATATATATTCCATCTTTGACCAATCATTCAAATCTTTAAACTATGAAAACTAAATTAGATTTCCTTAGCCAAATGATCATTTCCCAAATCAGCTTTTCTTTTGGGTAACTTTTGCTTTGAATGTACAATCTGGAAAAAAAAAAAACCCACTATCTTTGCCACTGGTATTCTTCAGATTCTTGCCCAATATTTAGTAGTCTTTGGTAATATATTTTACATTCCTTCTGGACATGCCATTTCTCTTCATGTGAATCACAAGAAGAAGGAAGTAATCTTTTTTGTTACTCTTAGGATGGGGTTCTCTCTCATGATATATTCCTGTGCAATAATAGGCTTATCTATTGTTAATAGATCAATGAAGAGCTTCCTCAACTCTATGAACCTCAGTTCTTTCATCTGAGGGGAAAACATCTAATTTTAATAAACACTAAAGATCTTATTCTCTTCAGTCAATCCTCCTCTTTGTATGATTGCCTTAAATAAATAAATGTTCACTTTTTAAATAAATGTATCTGTTTGATTATAGCTCCTCAAATTTTTATACAGACTTTGATTTCAAGAGTTAATAAGACAATGTAATTTGAGAAATATTAAATAGAAAAGGGTAGTATTTAACTTTGTAATTTGCTTTTTTAATAGAAATAGTCCCTTTAATTGAATAATTATGCTTGCCTTTTCCCACCAATAGCAAGATTCCTTGAAGTATTTTTCCCATATTTTTTATGATTTTCAAATTAAGATTCTTGCCTATATGTGATTTTTAGAAAATCACTCTGGAAAAGTTCCTCTACTGAGGGAACTGGATTTCCATACATAAAGATTGATTGTCCCACTGTTTTCCAGCCTGATTAGATGAAGTGTGAAGTATTTTTTTTTAATTTTCAGTTCTTATGAACAGATTTTAGGATGGGTAGAGAAAAAAAGGAAATGTTTCTATTAGAGGTCAGGCAGGAAAGTGAGGTGAGGTGAAACTTTGACATATGAGGATTAGTGGAATAACCTAGAAATAATTTAGTAGAAAGACAATTTATAGGGGGAGAAATGATAGTTGACTTCAAATAGTTGAAGGGTTTTCATGTGAAATAAATACTATATTTACTCTATAATGCATCAGAGGGAAAAATTATGATCACTGAATGAAATTTATAAGGAAGACAGATTCCAAATTAAAAAGAAAAAAATCTTCCTTACAATTAGAGTGGTGCAAAAATGAATAGATGGATTATTTCAAATTGGAGTCCATGCTAGGAGGCTGATGGTAAAGAGCAAAGTTTCTGTTTGACCTACCATAGTTCTGTAGATCCCAGTTTAACAAGAACTGGTATAAAATACACCAAACTCAATGGGGAATATAGAGATAAAGTTGAAGGGAGTTAAGAAAGACAGTAAAATATGAGAGAGAAAATAACAGTAAGCCACACAAGTGCCATGATCCTAGAGTGACCATTAAAAGGAGAAAAAAAAAGTATTAAAGAAGAGCAAAGAACTAGTGTTAAAATCAGTGCCCACATGAGTGAACAAATTGTAGTAATATATAATATTAAGTGTAATGGAATATTATTGGGCCATAAAAATGATTTTTAAAAAATTCAGAGAAACCTAGATAATATGAACTGATGTGGGTTAAAGTGAGCAGAAACAAGAAAGCAATTTATGTAAAGAGAATGTTGTAAAGAAATTACCTTTGAAGGATTTAAGACCTCAGATCATGGCAATGACATCTCCAAAGCATTTCTGTATGCCATATCATATTGTATAATATCGTATCATAGCATATCATATCATATTAATCTCCAAAGCTTCTATGATAAATCATATTACATATATTTTGACAGAGAGAAGATGGACACAAAATGCAGACAGAAATATTTTGTATTATGGCCACTGTGTCAATTCATCTTGATCATCTATATTTTATAAGGATATATTTCTTTCATTCTCTTTCTCCCAGTTTTTTTTTTTTTAATTAGGTGGTGTTTGGCTGTAGACAAGATGAGCAAAAATGCTGTTCAAAAAGTAAATACCACTGAAACCATTTTAAAATGCAAAAAACTATACATGAGAATATTCAGAAGGAAGCACTAGTAAAATCACTTTGAATGAAATGTTGAGGGGTGTGTGTGTGTGTGTGTGTGTGTGTGTGTGTGTGTGTGTATGTGTGTTCGTGTACCTCATCAGTAATATCTGAGTCCAAACTGTGTCTCAGACACTTACTAGCTGTGTGACCATGGACCATTAATTTAACCTCTCTCTGGCTTAGTTTCCTCATATGTAAAAAGCAACAACTTCTGTGAGTTGTGAGAATAAAATGAAATATTGATAATTCACTTTGCAAGTAGTAAAGCTCTATAAAACTACATTATTATTATTCCTGTTGTCATATTTTAATGCAAGCAGTATGAAATGGAGAATCACACATTCATATACCATTTACTTTGGGTTCTCTTCTGTTTTAGTTTGATGAAAAATCTCTGTTTTCTTTTCTTTAAACTAAAAAGTGGACACACAGAAAATGAAAATTTCTAGGTAGAAAAATGAGTTATGCTACATGAAATTGTAGGTAAGCAAAAAGTATTTTCCTGATCTAAAATGAATTATAATAAAATGGTTGGAGCCAAGATAGTGAAGTATAAACAGGACCTCTGCATGGCTCCAGCTTCCATCACCTATAATACATGTAAAAAAATGACTCGAAACAAATTTTAGAGCTACAGAACCCACAAAGTGACAAAGAGGAACAAATCTCCTGCTGAAGGCAGCCTGGCAGGCCTAGAGGAAGGATCTATCACACTGGGCTGGGATCCGAGCCTATTTCCACGTGAGCCACATGGTTCTGGCCCTGGGGAGGCCCTGACCAGTGGTGGCTGGAGCAGACTTCTGGACACTGAATCACCAAGAGCTGTGGCAGTTTCCAGACTTCTCAATCCATAAAAGCCAAAAAGAAAGTAAAAGGTCAGTGGGGGATGCAGTTGGAACTCAGTGGAGAAGAGCATGATCTGGCCCCTGCCCCAGGGGTGAGAAGTTGTAGAGGCACAGTGGCTGCAGCTGCTGCCATATGGCTGCCTCCAGAGCTCCTGTCCTGCAGATTTCAGGGGAAACAAGCAATCATTCGGAGGGTAATTGCTCTTACTTTAACCTGCTTAGATCTGGATCATGGCCTTGCGTAGTGGTCCTGGGGTGTGTGGCCAGTGTGCCAGAGCTTGTGGGGGCTGCAAGAGGGCACCCTCCTTATAGCTCTGACAGCTACAAAAAACAAAACAAAACAAAACAAAACAAAACAAAACAAAACAAAAAAAAAACCCCTAGGGATTTGGGTCATAGCTCATCTGGAGGCAGAGTTATACTGTGGCAAAGAGCTCAAAAGTCAAACAATTGGCTGGAAATATGAACAAGCAGAGGAAGCACAAATAGATCATGGAATCCTTTTTTGTGGACAAAAAGAATCAAAGCATAGAATGGGAGGAAGACATTTAAGTCAGAACTCCTGCATCAAAAGCTTCCAAGAAAAATATGAACTGTTTACAGGCCATGTAGGAGCTCAATAAGGATTTTCAAAATTAAATAAGAGAAGTGGAGGAAAAATTGGGAAGAAAAATGAGAATGATGCAAGAAAATTCTGAAAAGCATGTCAACAGCTTTCTGACAGACCCCAAAAATGCTGAAGAAAATAACGCTTTAAAAATAGATTAACCTAAATGGCAAAAGAGGTCCAAACAAGAAGAATGTCTTAAAAAGCCAATTTGCCATATGGAAAAGGAATTTCAAAAAACTCACTGAAGAGAATAATTCCTTCAAAATTTGATTGAATCAAATGGAACAGAATGGCTTTATGAGAAATCAAGATAATATAAAACAGACCCAAACAAATGAAAAAAAAAAGTAAGGCAATGTGAAATATCTCATTTGAAAAACCACTGACCTGGAAGATAGATCCAGGAGAGATAATTTAAAAATTATTGGACTACCTGAAAGCCATGATCAAAAAAAGAGCCTGGATAAAATTGATCATGTAAATTGAGAAAGAAGAAAACTATGTTATTATTAAAGGTATAAGAAAATAATGTTAAAAATAATAATAAATAAAAATAATAAAAATAGTGATTATATCCTTAAAAAAACTAAGTATATTTGAAAATGATATTGATAACACAACAGGGTAAGACTTTGATATTCTCCTTTCAGAACTGTACATATTCAACAGAAAATAAAAGGAATGAAAGTAAAGAGTTGAATGAGTGTTTGAAAATAAGATGTAATTAACTTATAACTTTTGAATAGGAAATTTCTTAGCAATCTAAAAATAACCTTAAAAACTGATAATGTCCTAGGGCAATATATATATATACATATATATATATATGTATATATGTATATATATATATATATATATGTATATACATATTTAAATGAAACAGATCCTTTAAAGCTTAAGCCAGAAAAAGAGTAATGATTGAAGAAAAAGACTGAGTAATAACTTCCAAATATATCAAGTGCAAAGTACAGATGAAATAAGCAGTTATTAAAGATCATAAATATAACAAAATAATTAGCATAACTTGGAACTGACAGTTAAGGCTGCCCTGAAATGTATATTTGTATATCTGAAAAAATGGATGATAGATGGATTATAGATTTGATAGACAGATTAGAAAGATTATAGACAGCTGAGAGTTTATATAGATTTTTCTTGAATCATCTCAGTCATGCCTGCATGATCTCATTTGGGACTTTCTTGTCAAATATACTAGAGCTGTTTGCCATTTCCTGCTATAGCTCATTTTACAGATGAGGAACTGAAACCAACAGGGTTAAGTGACTTGCCAAGGTCACATAGCTAATAAGAATCTGAGGTCAAATTTGAACTCAGGTCTTCTTGGTTCCAAGGCCAGAACTCTATCCATTATACCACCTAGCTGCCCTATTATATAGATACATTCAATAGATAGAGCTTGCATTTATTAAGCATTTCCTATGTTCGAAGTATTGTGTTTAGCATTGGGAATACAACTATAAGAAAGCAAAACAGTACTTGTGCTTAAGGAACTTACATGCTAATAGAGAATGACATAAAGAGCAACTGGAAAGGGAGAGAATGGTGGAAAAGTATCACACAAGCTTTGTATAGAAATAAACAGAAAGTGCTTGTGAGGACTTGATCTAGGTAAGTAAAGTCAAAACTGGTGTGCCAAAGCTAAGGATAGTTTTGTGGGTTGAGACCTATTTTCCCATGGGAAGAGAGTAAAGATGACGGTCTGAATAGAAAATCATAGAGTGAAAATGGTTAGAAAATGTTATTGCAGTCAAGATCCAAGAAAAGTAGTACCAAAGTTGGCTTGGAAAGACCCATGGTAACCTCAGTATTCATGGTAAAGGGGCCCCTTTTTTCAGTGTGGTGGAGTTGTGAATAGTGGCTTCAGTGAAGGTAGTTGGAGATAGCATGGCATGAGATAACCAGTAAGTATGCGATTATAACTTATTTCTGTTTATTTATTAAATTCTTATTTCTTAATATTGAAAAAGGCCTCACTTTGCAACTATCCACCACCAGTCTCCAAGCACATGTAACAACATGAATAAGCCAATTATCTTCACTATTTCTGTGTCCTCCACCTTAGGATCTGGCCTCTACTGCTGAAAGAACCTCCATTTCCCCCACCCCCAAGAGCAAAAACAAATTCCACCTAGCCAAGTAAAGTAAGAGGGCAGAGGAAGACTTGAACAGGGTTCCAGCATGGAAAGCTTGGAAGATAATAGACTAGAACTTAGTATCTCCTCAGAGATCACTGTAAGAAACACAAGTAAATTGTTTTGGATACCATATGAACTGGAAAGCCAATTGTTACATTTTAAGAGTGAACATCTTTACACTTGGAAATCACAGTTTGATTTATTATTTTATTGCATTTTTAGACTGGGAAGTGATGGAGAAAATATTAATAGTGCTGATTAAGCTTAAAACTGTGTTTTTATGCTTATTTTTTCAGAGTCAGTTGTTAAACCAGTACATCATTGAAGCCAAATCATCAAAATGTTTAGAACTCCAGAATATAGAGAAGCACTGTTCAATAGAATATAGATGTTATTGGAAGAAAATAAATGAAACAATAAAACAAAATTAAAGGTTGTCCTATGGGGAAAGAAGAGAGTGAGAAAAACAAAACAAAACAAAACATTCTTAATTGCAGATGGCATAGTGGTGTATAGTACCAGAAAACCCAGAGAATTAATGGAGAAATTAATTAAGAAGATATACCAATCAAAATTATACTTTATACATAGGCAAAGGAATACCTAAATTCATTAAGAAGAAAAAAAGCTCTGGAATATCAATGGAAATAGTGATTACACAATATAGATGAAAGAGGCATAGCATTAACAGACTTTCAACTATGTTCAAAAGCTATGGTCTTAAAAACTTTTTTTTTTTACTGCTAAAAGAAGAAAAGTAGATCATTGATACAGACTAGATGAACAAGAAACAGAAAAAATTGAAAAGAGTAAATCAAAGAGAATAAATTACTTGCCTCTTTTTGACAACAACTGCTGAGAAAAAGAGAAACTGATTTGATAAAAATTAAACTTAGACCAACATTGTACATTCATGCCACACTCAAAATGAATATATGATCTGAATGTAGAAGGTCATAATAGCATAAAAATAATGAAAAGAGAATAAAATCAGACATTTATCAAAACTATGACTTGGTTAGAATTCTTGATCAAACAAAAGAGAATATCATATAAGATTAAGTGTGCAATTTTATAATATAATATTAAAATATTTTGCACTGACAAAATTAGAAAATATCCTATGGAAAATATTTCCATAATTACCAATGATAAAAGCCTAACTTATTTGTATAATTTGTGTATGTGTGTGTGTGTCTGTGTGTATAACATTATGTAATGTGGTTTGACAATTGCTCCACTCTGAAGGCCAGGACTTTTCAATTTATTGGCTTTCCACCCCAGCCCCAGCCCTTGAGGAGCATGTGGAATCTGTCTTCTCTGATATAGTTTGAGCCTTCATAGATCATGTCACTCAATTTTTAGGAGCCCTGGGATTAACATACCAGTTCAATTTAATCAATGAGCACTGACTTAGTTTTTACGAACAGATATTTACTTAAAAGCTACGGGAAGAAAAACCATTTTACCTAACCACTTGGTGGCATGATCCCTTTCCCTCTCCATTTATTTCATGGTTTAGTTTAGTTCCTGATTAGAATTAGTTTAATCAAGTTCAAATCTAAAGTCCAAGTGGGCTAGAGTCCCTGGCCTCATAGGGCTTCACAACGTTTCACTACTGGATTGACTGCAACACCTGCCCTGGTTTTTGAACTCTTGGATCTCCATGGCTTGAATTGTTTGGTAGGAAACTATACCATCTGTAGCTAGAAGTGAAAAAGAAAAAGAAAAAACACACACAAACAAACAAAAATGATGATTGAAAAAAGGCCAAAACCCCAATCCCTGTGACCTAAGGGCTCTTCCCTTTTACCATGTGATGTTAATACTCTAAGAGTCCTTCACCCTAGGATGTGAATACAAGAAAAAACACCCTGATCATTCTCAGATAGTTTTTAAAAATGCAGTCTGTTCAACTATGCATTTACTAGAAGAAAGGTTGCTCTGGACCTCCAGGTTGTAAGAAGGAATTCATTCTCTGGTCTCCCAAAAGCAGTACCTTCCCTGTGGATCATTCCATTTTAAGTCATCCAAGTATAGGCCAAATCACCAATGCAAAAGGAATTGATTCAACCACAGAACACCAAGAGTCTTTCACGTAATCAAAAATAGTCAAAGATAGAGTTTAGAGTTTTTATAGGAATTGCAAACTAAAAAAAAATTACAAAAAAATCATGCATCAAATAAATAATAATAAAAATTAATGCTAATTAAACCAACTCTGACCCTTTATCTCAGAGAATATAAAGTAATATAGATAAAACAAAACAAAACAAAAAAAACAAGCAAACAATGAAAAACTAGAGAAGGTACCAAAAGATTATAAAATGCAATCTACTTCTTATGGCAGAGAGATGGGGAATTGTTAAACCAATGTTGTAAACATTATGGGATATATAGTTACTGTTTTATATTTTATACTTAATTATTGTTCTTTGTCACAAAAGTAAGTTTACATCTTTAGGGAATAAGAATTTGTTTTTCCCTCCCAAACATGCCTTTGATTCAAAGAAAAAGGTATCAATAAAGTTTAAATAAGAAATTATTTAAATAAGTATTCAAATTTTATTTAATTTTGTATTTTAATAATAAAATTTAATATTTACAATATTATTTCAATAACTTAAAGTAATGAATATTTAAATAATGAATGAAAGTAGGTACATTTTTAAAAAGAAAGATTGGTAGTAAGTTTCCCTTCCTTGCAAATGATCAAGCCAAATTTGAATAAATACTTTTGTGGATGCTAAGGGGATTCCTTAGGAATCTCTAACATCTCTGAGATCCATTTGACTTTTAAGATTATCTATTTTCAGTGGTTTTCTACCTATATACCTCTAAACTATAGATGCTGAAATTTATGAAAGATTTGATGTAAGTTTTAAGCACTTTGATAACCTTGGAGAGCTCAACTAATGAATGACATGCATCTGAAATGCTAATAGTAACTTGGAGTTCCTTGTCCCACCTCCCTACTTTTGCACAAGACTTCCTTGTCTGGAATGGACTCCCTCATTTTCTCTGCCTTTTAGGATTCCTGTCTTCTCTCACAGGTTAGCTCATGTACCATCTCTAACAGGACAGTTTTCCTAATTACTTTGGTTATTGGTTTTCTCCTCCTCATTCTCAATTGTCATGAATATGATGCCGATCTTCTTGCATGTTGTATTTCCCCCAGTATAATGCAAAATTTTTGAGGGCAGGGGTTTCCTTTCCTTTTACCTTTGAATCTCCAGCCCCTTACACAGTGCTTTGCATATATTATTTTCCTAACAAATGCCTATTAGTTTATATTGGACTGGAGGAAGGTCTGTTACCTTCCAGTAACTCACATTAGCTTGCTGGCTTCTTAGGACACAGATCTTCATTCATGGCAGCACTGACTAGTGATTCTATATTCTTTAAATGGTATTACATAGGAACATTCCTCATAAGGGTAAAGAAAAAGTTCTGTTGGAGCCAGAGCAAGCCCTGAACAAGCAGATTTACCTACCTTAGAGGTAATTCCCAGACCTTTCACAGTAAGACAGAACATATGTCATAGCTGGGTAAGAGACAAGCACAGGGCCCATGGCAGCAGCTACCCATAGGGCTATTAGTCAATGGCCTGGATGTTTAATAATCACCTACTTAAACCTCTGGGAGCCAAGATGGAAGAGTAAACCCTAGTTGCTCTAACCTCCCCCTATGACCTTAAAAACTTAGAGAATATTGCCCAGTATAAAATCCTGGAATGGTGGAATCAGCTAGAGGCTTGGGAGTCCTAGAAGAAGGCCATTGGTGTGGCTGTGCCAAGTCTAAGATGCAGGGAAGGTGTCGTCCCAACAAGCCACATCTCAGCCGACCAGCGAGAGATATCTAACCTCAGGGGGATGGAGCCAGTAAGACCTAACACAAGAATACCAGGTGCAACTTCACACAACCAGGGAAATCTGAAGAAACCAGTGGGGCCCCAGTCACCAACAGCTGAGCCTACCTGAGCTCTAGCCAGGGACCTGGAGACAGAGTGCTGAAGTGGCCAAACTACTTGTCCCCCCACACATTACTCTGTGAGATTCAGTGTAACCTTGGGGCAATGCTGAAAGTTCTGGCCTTGGCCTCAGCCTAGACACCAGGGGTCTTAGTCCACAAAGTAAACAGCAAGGCTCCTAGCTCCCAGCACAAGAAACATGGGTCAGGGCCCTCTGTACCTCAGAAACAGAAATCCACTTTAAAAGACAAGAAATAGACATTCACAAAGGTAAAAAAAATTGAAAAAATAAAATCCATTGTATACTATTATATTGAGAGAGAAGAAGCAGATTCAGAAGAGGAGAGCATTGACTATACCCATATTTGAGACCTCAGAAGGGAATACAAATGGGTCTCAAGACCAAAAAGCCTTCTTGAAAGATCTCAAGAATGATTTTAAAAGCCAAATTAGAGGGGTAGAAGATATATTGACTAATTCTTTAAAAATTACAGCTGCAAAAATGTAAAAAAAAATCACTGAAGAAACTCTTTAAAAAATAAAATTTGTGAAATGGGAAGGGAGGTTCAAAATATAAGTGGGTAAAGTAAATCCCTAAAAATAAAATCTTAACATATAGAAAAGGGGCTTCAAAAATTAACCAAGGAAAATAATTTACTAAAAATTAGAATCATTCAAATGAAGGCTAATAACTCTATAAGGCATAATCAGTCAAAAAAACCAAAAGACTGAAAATAGAAGAAAATATAAAATATCCCATTGGATAAACAACTGACCTGAAGAACAGATCCAAGAGAAATATTCTGAAAAAAATATTGATTTACCAGAAAGCCATGATGAAAAAAAAAAAGCCTGGACAACAATTTCCAAGAAATCATCCAGGAAAACTGCCCTGAGGTCCTAGAATCAGAGGATAAAATAGTTATCAAAAGAATCCACCAAACACCTCCTGAAAGAAATCCCAAATGAAAACTCCAAGAAATATTGTAGCCAAATTCCAGGATTCTTAGGTCAAGGAGAAAATACTGCAAGCAGCTAGAATGAAACAATACAAATCTCATGGAACAGTCAGGATCACTCAGGACCTAGGAGCTTCTACATTAAAATAACAGAGGTTTTGGGATATAATATTTTGTAAAGGACAAGAGCTTGGACTACAACAAAGGTTCAACTATATAGCAAAACTGAGTATAAATTTTTCTTCTTCTTTTTAAGTTGCACATGTATTTGTTTAAATAATTATAAAACATCTTAAATTTTTTCCTTTATTTTTTTTTAAAAGCGATTAAACTATAAACAAACACACATACAACAATATATCTCTATCATTCGATTCAGGTTTTATTTTAAGAAAGTCTTTCATGTGGGTACCCTGTTTTGTTCAGATGTTTTTTTCTGTATAAACTAAATTGGTATCTGAGAGGCTTCACAGAAAATAGAAACTTTCAACTTTTTTTTCCCTACAAAGAAAAACAAATAGTATCCAAAATATCAAGCTTGTATTATTTGCCAATTTTTCTTAAATATTTTACAAACATAAGACTCAATATTGCCACTGCTCCTAGATAGCCCTAGATTTAATTCACATATATGAACCTCTGTATTCTTGTACTCAACCACAATCATGTCATATATTTAGCCCAAGACAAGACTACAGTACCTATCCATCTTGACAAGACAGGACCACAATATCTAACCAATCAGAGGGCAACACAACCAGGATGTTTGACCACTGAACAATAGAAGGGACCTAATTACCTAATCCCTAGACAAGACCCTCCTGCCTTTTTAATATTTATAATTTCTGTTATATAATTGAACCTTTATCCTATAAAAAGCCATCTTGATTCCTCTGAAGTTGCTGGTTCCTCTTGGAACCAAGTCTGCTTCTGATGTACATCAAGACACAATAAATGCCTGTACTTGGGTTAGAAGTGATCTGACTCTGAATTCTTTGAGACAACCTCACAATACACCATGAAACTGCATCAGTGATGAGTGGGAAGAAAGGAATGAACTGTGAGAAGGAAATAGATCCCAAATATTGGAAAACAGAAGTGGAAGAGGGAAGGAAAAAGGAATACTGATTTATAAAGTACCTACTATGTGCCAGGTATTATGTTAAGCTCTTTACAAATATTCTCTTTTTTGACCTTCAAACCACCCTTAGAGGGTTATACAGTTGAGAAAACAGGAAGTCATGGTCCATGGTCACATAACTACTAAGTGTCTGAAGCCAAATGTCAAGCCAGATCTTAATGACTCCAGGCCCAGCATGCTATCTAATGAACTACTTAGCTTTCTCAAATGAAAGATGAGATGTGCTTTCAGGACAGTTTTCTTGAAAAAAAAGTTTTTGATATGTGCAGTAATTCTGGAATAAATGTAGAAATGTAGGTAAAAGCCAACAGATCGTGATGGGCTTTCATTGTCATGTTAGCAAAACCTGACATTGTAGCGGCAATAGGGAGCTGTTAGAAATGTTTGGAAAAAGAATTACATGGTCAAAAAAAAAAAAAACAACAGAACTCTTTTCAATTAAAAAGCATTGATTTTCCTTCTTCCTTTACCTACTCTCCACTGGAGAAAAAGGAAAAGAAACATACAAACCACCCTTATAAAACATTACAGTCAAGCACAACAAATTCCAAAGGCCAAAAACGTGCCTTATTCAGCATATGTAGTCTATTACCTCTCTGTCATAAAATCATTTATTCAAGTATCTTTAAAAAAAAAGGTGCTATAAGAACTGTGCTAAGTACTAGGGGTACACAAAAAGGGCAAAAACAAGTAAAAATATCGGTATCTGCATGCAATGAATTCATAGTTTAATGAGGAAAATAATATGTAAACAACTCTGTAGAAACAGCATATACACAGAATAAATTGGGGATGGCTTAGATCAATGTAAGGAGTACTAGGGAAGTCTTCTTGTGGAAAGTGGGACTTAAGATGAGATTTGAAGGAAGTTTGGGAATACAGGAGGTTGAGATGAGGAAGGAGAACATCCTAAGCACAGGGGATAGCTAGTAAAAATGCTTAGAATAGGGAGATGGAATGTTAGAGATAATATTTTTCGTCATTGGTCCTCTGGAATCATGAATGGTAATTTTGATGTCCAAAATCTTTTTAAAGATGTCAGCTTTCAAGATGCTTCTTTAATATGCATTATTCATTTGGATCTGTTCCATTTACTCTGTATCAATTTATACAAATGTCAGGTTTCCCTGAAATCATCCCCTTCATAATTTCTTATAGCAGAAGTATATTCAATAGCATTTATATAACATAATTTGTTTAGCCATTATCCAATTGATAGGCACCCTCAATAGTTTCTGGCATATGCACAATTTAGTAACTTTTTGGTCACAGTTTTAAATTGTTTTCCAGGAAGATTATTTTCACTACAATATGGAGGCTACTTTGGGGAGAAAAAGATACTGGAAGTAAGGAAAGCAATCAAAAACTTGCTACAATAGTTGCTCTGAAGAGCAAGTAGGGAAAGAAGAAAGAGCTAGATAGAAAAGTGGATTGAGTTCTAGACAAACAGTCAGGAAGACCTTAGCTCAAATACAGTCTTAGAAACCTACTATCTATATGAACTTGGGTCAGTTAACATGTCTCTTTTAACTTTGTTATCAGTGAGATCAGAATAATAATACCAACCACCTTGTATAATGACAAGAGATGATATTTTTAAAGAACTTTACAAACCTGAAGTTGGTCTATAAATGCTAACTACTGTTGTTGTGGTTGTTGTTGTTCATTGCTACTAAATATCAGACAATATAGTCAGTACTGCAGATACATATAGAAAATCAGAAATACTCCTTACTTTCAAGGGACACAACTAACATAGGAAATTACAGTTGCAAAACAAATGGAAAGGCCCCATGGTCATTAGGATGAAGTGACAAAGCAGATGGTAAAACATGTTTAATGACATTTCCACTGATAAAATTATATCTGTTTCTGATGCTAAACCATTTGACAGGGTGTAGCACTAGCATGACATGCATAGTTCCTATAGTGGCTATGAACAGCTGTGTAATTCTGAAAAGTGAAATATAACAGACTCTTCACAAAGAAGCCAGTGCCAAAACATTTATTCAAACACCAGAAAGCTGAATCACAACACCAGAAAGCCAAACCCATTATAGCAATATAGATCTATACACAATAACTATGCAGATGGTACTGCCATCCCCCAAGCCTTCCCCCTACTAAGGCCTTCCCACAGATGAACACTCAAAGCTTGCTGTCTGCTTCTTCTCTCTCTCTCAACTCTAAGTGCCCTGACCAACTTCCTCTGGGCTCTCCTCCACCCTTCCTGAACCACCCCTTCCTGCTCCACCCTTCCTGTTCCACCTGTTCAGCAAGCTCCTCCCATCACAGACTTATGTGACTCAGGGTCAATGCAACTCAAGCACTTCACATGAGCCTATTAATGGATGGGAAAGATCTTCCCATTTACATTACCATAACATAGTGCCAAGAATTTTGTTGTTTAGAACTTTCTGTTTTGTGTGTCAAGTTTGCTGAGGAGGCAGGGAGTATACCAGTAGAGAGGAAGTTGCCAGGGGCCTGGAAGGGAAGCAGCCCAATTATTTCATTTTACAGATAACACCAAGAGAGGTGAAGTGACTTGCTCAAGGTCATACAATGAGAGAACCAGGATATAAACTAAACTTCTTTCACTCAACTCATTTTTCTTTATACTGTACTATAATCTTGCACAACTGGTGCTTTGTTTGGTGTATAGCTCATTTTGTCCAATCTTCTCCTCCACTTTACAGGTAAGGAGACTAAAATCCAGAGAAGAGAAATGTTTTCAAATACGTTTCAAATATTATATGTAATCACACGAAAACAAGAGAATACAGTTATTCCTTCCACATTGCAGGGCTTAGGGACACAGTGCCTCATAGATCTGGAAAATCCGCATAGAATTTTTGGCCCTCCCTTCTTACCAGAAAAGATATCTGATTTTATTTTATTTTATTTTTTCCTTATGGGGTATATACAACATCTTATTGTAAAATTTGAGTCAATATTCTACATATATTTTATGCATTTCTGTGTTTCTAAACTTTTTCTCTGTTTTCTTTTGTTGTTTGCATGTCATTTACAAAACTCCCCCAAAATTCCCATTCAATTTCTTAAGCAGACCCATGATGAGGAAAGTCACAGTGTGGAAGAGATCACTCTGTGTGTGACATACATAAAAACCCATATACATATACACACATACATATATACAAACACATATACAATATACACACATATATTCTTCATACTCCTCCATCTCTCTAACTCAATCTCTCTCTCTGTCTTTGTCTCTCTCTTGTTTACTTTCCTTCAATCAATTTTTGCTTCTGCCCTGAGCTATACAATAGAGGGAGATAGAAGAGGGGAAGGGGGAAAAAGAATAAATGCTTCCATTCATTGTTGTTGTCTAGTAATTTCTTTTAGTAGTATCTAACTCTTCAAGACCTAATTTGGGGTTTTCTTGACAAAGATACTAAAGTAGTTTACCATTTCCTTCTTCAGCTCATTTTACAGAAAAGGAAATTAAGACCAACAAGGTTAAATGACTTGCCCAGGTGTCTAAGGTCAGCTTTGAGCTCAGGAAGATGATTCTTCCTGATTTCAGTCTTGGCACTCTACCCATTGTGCCATCTATGTACTCCCCGTTTCCATTTATGGATCTTGCAATTATTCAGTTTATAAAGAGATTATACAAAACCATACCTGTTAGGATCCTCACTGACTTACCTGTCTGGTAAATTATTTTTCCAATGATAAAAAGTGAGTGCTATTAAGGCTGTCAGATGTCCCTTCATATGAAATAGTAGGTAGTGGTGGGTGAGCTAGGGATGAAAATTGGCAAGGAATTGGAATGATTTCAACACTGAAATAAGAATGTGATAAGAATTGTTGTCACAATACCCTCAAGTAGTGCAAAGACCATTTACTTTGGAAAAAGTAGATCTAACCTTCACCATGGACTTTGAAGTCACAGAACCTAGGTTTGAATCCTGACTGCCAAGTTTAGAGAGCTTGGCCAAGTCCCTCTACCCTCTGAACCTCAGTTTCTTCATCTCTAAAATGAGAACTTTGAACTAGATGCCTTCTAAGATCCACCCCAACTCCAGTTCTAAATTTATGATCCTCTAAAAGATGAAAGAGTAAACCTTCTTTTATGACAATTTTTTATATCTCCCAGCAGATGAGGAAAAGACAAATCTATTCAAATAACAGGGTGCAGGGGACAGGTCAAAGAAATCCAGTTACTTCTCTGGGAAAGCCAAGAGAGAAATTAAGAATTTCTTAATGGAGACCTCAAATGATTAAATAGTGATTAAAACCTTGGCATATGGACAAGATTCAAATGGCTTGACATTGATATACTCATGAAATACGATAACCTTGAAGAAAGAAGACAGCGTCAAGCTTTTTTAGCAAGTAGGACATTTTTTTTGACACTGCAAAAGTCAAACTTACTCATAAACTTATCTTATTTCACCAGAAAGATGGCAGAGTTCCCATCTGTAAATGAGCAAATGAATATCATTTAGGTATTAGATATTAGGTAAGAAATGGAGGTTCAAAGTTTATTCTCAAGCTAGGAAGCTTTTTTTGTTTGTTTGTTTCGATTTTTAAAAAATATTTAAGGAGTTCTAATAGCTTCTGAAATGTCTTTCTACTTAGGCCACTGTGCTCAATAGCAAATTTTCTAGTGTGGGCCATTTGGCCTACTTCCTCATATTGCATAGAAAACCAGGGGTGTATTTGCAATTTACTGGAAAAATGCTATGCCTCTTTTTCACTTTGGACTACAAGACATGATAAAAGAGAAAAAGTCCACAAAAGATTATCACATAGAGGATATGTGTTTCAGTGTTCTAATGCTTTAGGCCCACCTCCTATAGGGGGGAGTCATCCACTTTTTAAGCTGAATTTATTATAGATTGCATCATTTTGTCCTGAATTTATTTCCCTGTTACTCTCACCATCACTTTGAGCAAATCACATTGCTATTAGGGCCTCTCTACCTGGAAATTCTGCTACTACAATGAAGAGACAAATTTTTGTCTTCTTTTGAAGACTTACTCACCTAATTCTCTAAGTCCTCCCACCCTTACCTTGGCACACTTTACTTTTTGGTTACAATTGACTTGGTCAATTTTCCTCTAAACTCAGATGTATTTGGATCATAATCTTTGATTTTTAATATTTTATCACTTGCCAAATCATGTTACCCTCTTATGGATTATAGAACATTCCGTTTTTTCTTTTCTCTTAGCCTTCATTAGGTCTGGTTCAATCTCACTTCTATTTTTCCAATGACAACCTCACCAAACTGCCCAGCTCTGTCTCATCCTAGTGTCAAATATTGGGCCAGGGTTGAGTGTAGGGAGGGAGCAGCAAAAATAATTTCTTCTGGTATTTTTGGCATTAAATCATTAATGTGAGCAGATGATTTGCAGTAAAATAGAGACAAAGCTCATGAGTTTTCAATAAAGGTTCCTTAATTATTCCTTGAAAACACCCTTGCCACTGTACCAAAGAGGCTACTGGGATTCAGGAGCTGTATCTATACGTGGAAAGAAAAATGGAAACTAGATTTTTAAAAATTACCTAGATGATTCAAGTACAATGTGTATGCACACACACAAACATATTGTAGCATCCTTTTTCTAGGTGTTTCAAATAAAAGAGTAATCTTTGGGCCTGACATCTGAATGAAGACCCTTCCTGTTTCTCCATGTTTGGACAATACTCCAAGTCTAAGATTTACCAGCTTCCATGTAGCTAGATAACAGCCTGCCAAGCAATGCTGTCTCTGCTTTTTGTGGTTGCTGTTATTGATTTTGTTTTTGTTACTAGATGTGAATGTACCAGAAGTGGACACAAATAGATATATTTAAACAGTTTTCAAACCACAAGAGGGCAAAAGACAAATGGTTAGAATGACTAGTGAGTTCCATGGTTCTTCAAACTGAATGAGGTTCCCAAACTTTTTAACATAGTAGTTACACTAGTATCTTTAAATGAAAAAAAGAAAATGAATTTATTTACTATTTAAATCATTGGAATCTCTGTCTCAGAATCATCTTTGATTGGGAAAAGAAAAAATCCTGAAATAATTTTTACTTAAAAAAATTGCTAGTTTTTACTCCTTTTTTGTGTGTTTGTTTTTCTTCAGTTACTAAAATGCCTTAGGGATCCCTGACATTTATGGAAAATAGAGCTGGGTAAAGACCTAAGGTTAAATTCCAATTACCCACTCCCAGTTTCCTTCCTAAATAGTGTCACTCCAGCCAATCAGACACAGAACATGGACAAAGAGGTTTTGGTCACACCCTGTTTCTTAAGCAGTTGCTGAAACTGTATATAAACCTGTCATGGTAAAGACACAGTGACAAAAAATTATGCCTGTAGGAAACAATCCAACACTGAATTGTACCTACACTCTTCCCATACTATTTAGTTAAAATACTGTTGTCAAGAAGATTTTATATTACTTTTTGAAAGCACAAAAATATACCTTTTAATTCATCCATACTCTTATTCTACTTTGAAAAGTGAGTTCGTTGTCTAGTAGGGAAATTTTCTCTTTGGGAACTTTGTTGTTGTTATTATCGGTGGTGGCGGTGGTAGAAGAGTGAGAAGGGAAAAGTCTACAACTGTAATTTCATCAATTGAGCTTGTTCCTGTTCTGAGAAATTCTTCTACTGATACATAACAGCAGCTTTTATGTGCATTACACTCTTAGAGATTTGTTTGGACAACTGTGATGTTAAATGACTTACACATGGGCACATTGGCATTCTAAGTCAAAGGCAGGCCTTTAGTACAACTCTTCTAGACTCCAAAGTGAGTTCTCTTTTTCCTACATCACACTGTCTCTCTTAGGATGCATCTACATTTTTTGAAAATTGAAATATTTAGTATGTGATTTTTTAAATTAAATTGCAAGAACTAGATAGAAAGAACCAAAGCTATCAGCCTGTGACCTTATCCATGGCTTTTAAGCATGACTCCTTAATAGAACAATAAAGAAACCCTTTCCACTATGACTTGGCAGGTACAAATTTATTTTCTAATCTTTGGGGATGTCCATAGTGGTTATGAGATAGGATTACTGAGCCTTGGTGTGACAGCCTAGAAAATTGAATGTTTCAAAGGCCAGCTTGAGGACTTGGAAGTACTTCATTTGAGACTACAATACTGGATTCTAAACTGCATCTCCTTCTGGAACATTCAGTTGTTAATGTGTAGCCCTTTGAAGGGATAAAGGGCTTATTAAGGAGCCCCACCCTATTTCCTAATGGGTGCTTTTAAAAGCAGCTGTGACCATGAAAAGAAACATAATGGTCTCAGAAATTCTAATAAGAAAATATGATGTTTTTGATTTTTTCCCTTTGTGTAAAGAGTAGGAAACAGAGAGAATAGGGAAAGCAAATTTGGTTGGGAAGAAACTTTGGTGTAATTGTGAATAGAAGTAGCACTGCTACTATTTTATGAAGAAGGCTCTCCAAATAAGTCGTCAGGATTACATAACCTGTTTATCTCTTTTTGTTCCTTCAGAGTCAATGTAACAGTAGCCCTCCAAAAAATATAATAATTATCTGTCTTTGGTTAAAATAATGGAAACTTTTGGTTGTTTTCTTTCTGAAGCTTTGTCCCTTCTTAGCAAAAGGCTCCTGGATATACTCTCACATAATATGAAAAGCAGGATGCCCCTGTGCTGAATTGCTAAAGGAAATCTGTACCTCCTGCCAAGTTTTGAAACTGGGCCAGATGTAGTCACTGCAAGTCCAGAGAGAAGTCAAGGGAAGGGAAAAAAATGTATCTGTGTGAATATGAACCTTTGTATTTGGAAATTTGGGAGACGGTATGGCAAGGTGACAATTGCTGGAAATAAAGTGTTTTGTCGTTTGTTTGTTTTAGAAACCAGGGATTGACTAATTTAACCAATAAACACACAGGAAAAAAAAGCAAAGCAATATGCACCAAACTTCCTGTCAAATGTATCTATGATTCTTTCCAAGTATGACATTTTCTCTACCCTTAAGGATCTTAGAATCTAGTTATGGAAACAAGACACATTAACATAATAGAAAAAATTATATAATCGTGTCTAAATTATGTGAGGAGGACCTTAAGAGTTGTAAGAGCTCAGAGAAGGGAGAGATCAGTGAGTTCTCAAGTAGCCAGAGAAGTCCTTAAAAAGGAGTTTGGATAGATCAATAGGATGCTAAATACATTAATTAAATAGGATGCCAGAGCTGAGAAGGACCTCAGATTTTCACCAGTCCAACTCACCATTTGACAGATAGTGAAACTGACATCCAAAGAAATAAAGTTAATTTGCTCAAGATAAGAGTGATAGAAAAATAGGATTTGTCTCCTAGCTCCCAATTCCATGCTCTTTCCATCATTTATTGTTTCTTAATCTTTTCCCATGTAATAAAAAATAAATACATGTTTAAAAGCATGCATAATATGTTTTCTATATTAAGAACATATTGTTTAAATTAGTAATTATTATATAATTAATATAATATAAAGTATAAAAGTACATATACTTTTTATGACTGAGTACATAAATTCTAGAGAGACTCAGGGACATAATGATTTGACCAGGTACATAAAGCTAGAAAAAGTCAGAGGTGGGCAAGAGGAACCTTAGTGATAGCTCTTCTTATCACACCTATTTATTGCAAAGGTAAAGCCAGGAGGCAGAGGTACAGGAATGATGAGACTTTTCTAGGGTCCTGAAGCAGGATGTGATCCCTGTTTAATTTTTTTCTCCACATTCCAAATCCAAGAATCTACATACTATGTACCGCTGCTTCTCCTAGAAAGAACACTATGTCTAATACCAGAGGGATCACATGTCTACTTTTGTGGTTCTTTGTGTTAGATAGAATTTATTTGTATAAGGCCTTAAGAGTTAACCTTGGGAGATAAGACTGATCATTATCACCATTTCATAGAAGTGGAAATTGAGGAAGATACACATTAAGTGACTCACCTAGGAAAATATAACTAGTAAATATCTAAAGCTGATTTTTTTTTTACTTTTGGAGGGAGAAAAGCTGGGCAATTTGGGTTAAATGACTTGCCCAAAGTCACATAGCTAGGAAATATTAAGTGTCTAAGGCAGGATCTAAGCTTAAGTCCTCCTGACTCTAAGCTGGTGCTCTATTAACTTTGCCACCTAGTCACTCCTGAAGCTGAATTTTACCTTAGGTCTTCCTTACTTGGGGCCCAACCCTTTATCCCTTGTGCCACTTACCTCCTCACTTGTCATTTAACTTATTTAAGCCTCATTTTCCACCTGCATAAAAAGAGAGTGGTTTTATTTCCAGAGGGGAACAGGATCATAGAGCGCATAAGGCAGGGCCATAGGAATTCTAGCCCAAGGGTTTTTACATGCGTCTGTTAATTTGTGCTGTGTCTATATATGTGTGTGTTTTTATATTGATTACTATTTTTCAATAAAATTGATTTCTTTGTAACCTGATGTATTTTATTGTATGCTTTTAAACACATGACTCTAAGAAGGAGCTAATTCTCCAACTTGAATAAGCAGTTCTGGTTGGTTTGAACATGTCCCCACCCTGAGTAGCCCTTTGGATCCTCTACCTCTTTTCAGCTTCCTTCTGTGTGTTGTCTTTCTCCCCTAAATCGTAAGCTCCTTGAGGGCAGGGACTGTCTTTCTTGTTTTCTTTTTCATATTTTATTCCCAGAGCTTAGCACAGTGACTGGTACATGGTTGGTGCTTAATACAAGCTTATTGAATTTAATTGAGTAAAGTTCCATAGATTTCACCAGACTGCCATAGTGATCTTAAGGAAAGAAGGAAGGAAGAAAGGGAGAACAGAAGGAAAGAAAGAAAGAAAGAAAGAAAGAAAGAAAGAAAGAAAGAAAGAAAGAAAGAAAGGAAGGAAGGAAGGGAAGGAAGGAAGGAAGAAAAGAAAAGAAAAGAAAGAATAAAGGAAGGAAATAATGAAGCATTTATTAAGTGCCTGCTGTGGGTCAGGAACTCTACTAAACATTTTACAAATATTAATTGATCCTCATACCAGAACTAGGATGCAATTGATATTATCATCTTCATTTTACAATTTTGGAAACTGAGGCAGACAGGTTAAATTATTGGTCCAGAGACACATAGCTAATAAATCTCTAAGGCAAGATTTGTACTCAGTTCTTCCTTTTTTAATTAAAAAATACTCATTTCTTGCATTGAATCCTCTACAGATGAGGGAAAATAGGCCCAGAGAATGTAATTGATTTATCCAAATTTATGTTGAAAAAAGAAGAAATTTAGTAGAGATTTGAACCTAGTTTTTCTGACTGAAATATGGTATTTCTTTCCTCAGAAATTTCTTTCCTCAGACGGAAAGACAAAGGCTGGTCCTTTTCTTTCCTCTCAAATTGTAACCCTTGTTTGGTATTTGCAAAGCTGCTCTGATGACTGATTTCTAAGCATTATCTCTCATGAGAATCCAGGTCCTAAGATAACCATGTCCTCTGACAACACTGTCAGGGGCAACTAATGACAGATTCCACCTTGGAAGAAATGAGAAGGTGGAGCCACCCCAGGCAGCCAGGAAGGATTTCTAGGAGCTCCCTTCAATAAAGGGACTGTTGTGAACAGAATTTGAAGTGATCAATAAAGTGAAAACTGAAGCACAGGGATTTTTTTATCAGCTCTCCAGAGTCATACATAATTCATTCTTTCACCACCACCAAGACAAATCAAAGGCAAAGTAATAAGATCTTACTCTTTGACATAGCATATTATTACCTGAAATAAATGGAGGATTTTCATTGGGTATGGGAGGTTACTCTTGGAAAGGGTAAAATTGAAAATCAAGAAATATTTGTGATTTCATTCTGTCATTCACCTGACCTTAGAGGTTGTTTCCAGGATGTTGAGGTCAGTACATTATCTTCCTATTAAGCCTTTGTGACATAGTTCATATATCAATCATCTACAGATGGCTTTTCTTTGGGCTTTCCATAGGAAAGAGGAAGTTAAATAGTGTGTGTGCCTTCTAGACAGTCTGCTGGAGCTAAACAACACCTTTTTGGTCAAGGAACTCAAGATACTATTTCTGGAATTGTTTTATTCACCTGTGGCATATCTCACTCATTCTGTCATCTTCTCAGCCAGGGGAAAAAAAAAAAACAAACAAAGCATTTTTAAAGACTCTTAGAAAAAAATTCTCATTTGCTTTGCTTAAAATCTTTTGGTGGAGTGAAACATTTCACTTTTTACTTTAGATCCAAAATAAAATTATCTAAGTCTAACATTAAGAAACTTTGTGTGATCTGAGGAGCTGAGGCATTATGTCTACTCCCCTTCTCCAGGAATGGGGGAAAGAGACCATGATTTGCTTTAGTCCTGGCATAATATGCTGGCCAATAATAAGAGGGGAGTCATTCTTATTTTTCTCATAACTTCAGTTCATTATATATGCATCTTGTTACCCAAGTTCAGGGTACATCTTGGATTCTCTACTCAATGTGCAATATGCAGGTATGGGAAAGGTATTTATTTCTACACACAGGAGGAATGATAAACACAGAATACTTGTAAGCACAAATATAATCAAAAAGCTAAAACAAGGTATTATAAATTAACCTAGAACCACTTTTAGAGCATGCAAGGATGCTGATATAGTCAATTGCCTTTAAATTTCATGACTTCAAGAATTCCCTGAGATTTTATTAGTAACCTCATTTTCACTTTCATGTTGGCAACAGTGCACATTCACAGCTATGTGAAGGAGAGGAGAGGAGAGAAGAGGAGAGAGAGAGAGAGAGAGAGAGAGAGAGAGAGAGAGAGAGAGAGAGAGAGAGAGAGAGAGAGGTGTGATGCATGTGAGTTTCTAGAGTGGCTGGTATCCTACTCTGAGCTTCACTGATCTTGTTCATCCTACTGTTATAAAGAGCTCCCTGTGAATTTGTTGAATATTTTCATTGTTTGCCTTTAAAACTCAAGTTTTGTGTGGTAATAATGCCCCCAAAGCATAGTGCAAGTCATTTGGACTCCAAGGCCAAGAGTACAAAATCAGAAATGTGACAATGATGTACGGGGGTTGGGCAGGTACTATTTTTGCTTTTCTTTGTATTCCTAGGTTATGGTACATTACCTGGCTTATTTGTTGACTAACTGGTTAACCCCTACCACCAGTGAGGTCCATTCATTGCATTCAAAATGTCCTGTCATCTTGAACTCATGAGGCTGGGAGAGAGGGGGAGACAGATGGATAGAGATATAAATAGCTATATAATATATGTTTAGACTAGAGGACAAGATGGTCTCTGAAGTCTCTTCAAACTTTAAATCTATAATCAATAATGCTATAACCTTATCATGCCATGAGCTCTATCTACCTCAGTCAAAAATCCTACAAAAATGTGATAAATTAATGAAGAGAAGTGGAGACAAATTCAACCTCTTTATGGTAGTTTTTCATCCAAAGACCTGTAGGTGAATAATACTATGGTAGTTTTTCATCCAAAGACCTGTAGGTGAATAATACTTCCAAGAGGGTTATTTTTAAAATCTATAATGATGTCAAGAAATAATACGTAGGATTTTAAATTTAAACAAGGGTGCTTTTGAGATTTTTATTCTTTCCCCCATTCTCATTCTCTCTATCTTTCTTTTAAATAGATTCTCTAAATAATAAACATCGCTTTTGTCTTCTAAGGATCACTCTTAAAATTTGTGTTTTCAAAAAAAAATGGTGTGAGAACAAACTTTGGGAAATCCATTCTATGTATACCCTTCTGTTTTGTATAATTTCACTTAGTTCCATAAGGAGAAACAAAGGTCCTACTATAATATCTAAATTCTAATACAGCAAAATACTTATCATTAATATTCTAGGTATAAGCTGCAGTTCAGTCTTTTGAACTGAAACTGAGAAAAACATCTTCTTCCCCTTGGAGGATATGAGGAACAGAGGTAAAATGCCCTCTGCCCTCATCAATAGGACTATCTTCCCTGAGGTTCTGAGCATCCGTAGGACTTCTGCATTAACTACAGTCTGTGTAACTGAACAACCTCTGCTTACACAAAGGAACAGACCATCCTGCTTTGACTCAGGAATAAACTATATTGTTTCAAAATAGTGTTTGCAAAATTTTAAAATATTTGTAAGATCATAGACAAAAATCGTGCTCTCTTCCCTTCTGTTTTTGTCAACACCATCCCCATTTGGAACATTTACAGATATAATGATAATTTATGACAATCCCAAATACCATTCTTGGATAAGACACTGCATCATAGGCTACAGAATAGTTCTATAAAAAATCTACAAAACAGTTCTGACAAAATCTCATTTTGTTAAGCCACTAGGATATCATTAGGTAGTTATCTGGTTGCTAGCACTCTGTCCCATCAGAAAAGTCCAAGAAGTAAAGGTCACTCCACAAGTTACTGGGAAAATGATTGATTATGCTCTGGTATAACCTTTCTATCCATTATGGCCAGGTCTAAATATATGGCTGACATGGACAAGGCCAATTGCCATAATCATTCTAATTTAGACAGAACTATGGCCATACTCTATAATGACAACAGAGAAACAAAACAAAAATCCTTCCACTCCTTTGGAGGCTACCCTAAACCTCAGAAAAGCCAAGTGATTAAATATTTTAGTTTAATGGAAAAAACAAAATCATACATTTTTACAGTTGTAATGAACCTCCGAAATAGCTTCCTGATTTCAGGCAGATATTTTACAAGTAAGTAAATTGATGTCCAGAGAAAATAAATGACATGTCTAGGGATAAGAGAATGATGCAGAAGAGACTATATATCCCAGGCTTCCTGAATAAATTTGACTGCATGCAATAGAAACATGGTATCTACTAAATTCACAATAATAACTTTAGTGAAAACTTGTACTTGAAATATAATCATTGGCTCCCAGGCAAGATGAGAAATTAGACTGTGCAAGGGAAGGTCAGGGCTGCTTTCTATACTCCCACTATTCTGTCTGCATTGACATGTTTTCACAAGGGATAAAGAAAGGAGACAAGAAAGTTGATGAAGAGATAGAAGAGGCCAAAAGTAAAATGAAAAAGTAAATTGAAAGAACAAGTATGCAGTAGGAAACTAGTTTCAGGATGTGGCTGTTCTCACATCAGCTTTAGAACAAATATTGAGTCACCTTGAAAAGAAAGTGTATGTGTGTATGTGTGTGTGTGTGTGTGTGTGTGTGTGTGCGTGCATGTGCACTCTCGCATGTGTGCACGTGTGTGTGATGGAGGATGTGGGGTGCATGCCCACAGGTATTTGAAAGGTAGAATAGTTGAAACTCTATATTTACTATTGATCTTAAAAGTTTCAAGCTTGACAATGTCACTCTTTTTTTTTTTTTTTGACATATCCCATTGTTCCTCAACAATAAGCAATTTCTCCCTTTGGAAAAAATCTATTTTTTCATAATAATAAAGCAAAGCAGGGTATATTGTAAAGTCTTGAAGCGAACCCCACAGTTCCACAGTTCTCCATATGTTTGAATCTAAATCCAGTTCACTTAAAATTACAAAGGAAGGATTTTGTGATGAGCTCATTCAGGTTTTATAATTTTTAGTGTCAGTGTATATGTATGTATATGTATATATACACATGTATATACACATGAATACATGTGTGGGTGTATAAGTATGTAAATTTGTATATATGCATACACATACACATCTATTTTAATATCTTTTCCTTAATTGATCATAACTTTTTTTGAAAACTCCTTTCAAGTTTGGGCATATGAAAGCAAAAAGGGGAAATTATAAGGATTGTCCTAAATTAGTTCAATTAAGAAACAAATAACTTATTAAATGAAAAATAATTCTAAGAAGAAAAAAATATTTTTGCTATTATAAAGTCCTTGCCATCTGTGTCACCCAAGGACTACACTGAGGCAGACTGCTGTTGGCAGGCCTTCTTTTCCATTGCTCTCCAAAGATGCTGTTCTCAACCAGAAATATTCAGTGCTTTTAACCTGTTGACCAAGAAAACATTATATTGGGGGCAGCTAGGTATCGCAGTGAATAGAGCATCGGCCCTGGAGTCAGAAGGACCTGAGTTCAGATCCGGCCTCAGACACTTAACGTACACCCAAACAAAAACCTAGCCGTGTGACCTTGGGCAAGTTACTTAACCCCAATTGTTCTCCAAAAAAAAAAAAAAGAAAACATTATATAATTCATCCTGTACATTTGGAAGATAAACCGAGTTTCAAGGAACATACACAGATGATATTTTTAAAAACATTATTAATTTTTAAGCATTCCAAGTGTCCTAGAACAAAAACACAGAATACCTTCCTTTGTCTTCCAAGCAGAATTCAGAATTGCTTGTTGATTCCAGAGGAAGAATGGTAAAGCAGCTGTAAGCATAATTTGCTACCACTTCTAAGTCTGGAATGTGGAGCCTGTTACATAATAAATGTTAATTCAATTAAAGATGGATGACTTTATCTAGTGTTTTAAGGTTTGCAAAATTTTTTTATAATATTATTGCATTTGGTATTTCATTTCATTTCAACTTTGCATCTATTGTTCTGCCTAGTTTCAATTCCATGAAGCTAAGATTCCCATCCCAGGATCAGCTAATCACTTCTAATGTCATCACCATCTTGCTCACTCAAAGCTTGACTGACAACCACCTCCCTCAGCAACCCCTCCCTTCTAAATGGAGGGCTGGAGTGTGGAGTACCACACTCTTCCCTATGTCTTTCTTTACAGAAAGCAGAAACTGAAACTCTCAACTCACTCCACTTTGAAACTACTGCTTTGCTGGGTTCAAACTCCAAGGAACAAGATGCCAGAGCCTGGCATCCCAGGTTGTCCCTACCCTGGTGTCCCAAGATGTTCCGCCCTGATCTCCTCATATACCCTTCCCCTCCTTTTCTTCCTTCCTTTTAGGTGTGGTCTCTTCCCACTAGATTGTAAACTCCTTGAGTGCAAACATAATCTTTGTATTATTAATTTTATCCTCAGTGTTTAGCAGAATTTCTAGTACAGAGTTTAATAGTAATGAAATTTGAGGATCCCTTTGTATTGCTAAGCTGAGAGGTACTTAGCATCTAGTTTCAAATTAAGCTTCTGTTAAAGAAACAGAGGGTATGCACCCCTATTGCTGACATAATAGGAAGGGGCTGAACAGGGAGGGGCAATAGAGTATATAAGGAAAAACCCCAGCTGGGAAAGTCAGAACTTCTTGGGATGAACACCTGAAGGCTGGGCTGCTGCTTCTGGACTGGAACTTCCATGGAGAAAGTGATTTTGATTTTGAGAATAGAACTGCTGTGGGAGCTGCTGTAGACTTCTGAGGGCCAGCTGGAGCTGCTGAAGACTGAGGAAGCATGACTGTGGTGTGGGTATTCTGTACAAATGTTGTTGTGGCTTTGTTAATGTGTGTGGATGTTCTTGTGGCTTTGTTAAGCCTTGTCTTCCCAGGAACAGAGAATGTGAAGGATTCGAGATGGACTGGACATTGTGAGCCCCAATGTGGAGCAGGAACTACACAGAGAGCTGGACAAGGAGCTGGGAGCTGTATGCCTTTGAACTCAGGTGGCAGTTGGTTAGATTTGGGTGGGAGCTGCAGCCATAGAAAAGGAGCCATGGAAGCTGAAAGTGTGCCCTGAGTCAAGATGAAAAGACCTTTTCCTGGGTACTGAGTAGTGACTGAAATTATAATTTATTAGTGCCCTAGGGGTGGATGGCTTGTGTATTTCCCACTACCCCTTAAGAGTAGTGACTGATAAGGGTGGCTAGGTGGCACAGTGAGTAGAGTGCTGGCCCTGGAGTCAGAAGGACCTGAGTTCAGATCTGACCTCACACACTTAACACAAACAAACAAAAAAACCTAGCCATGTGACCTTGGGCAAGTTACTTAACCCCAATTGCCCTCCAAAAAGCAAAAAAAAAAAATACATTATGGTGACTAGGTGGCACAGTGAGTAAGAGAATCGAACTTGGAGTTGGGATGACCTGAGATCGAAACCGGCCTCAGAAAATGAGCACCCACACATAAATAATGACTAGCCATGTAACCTTGAGCAAGTTACTTAACCCCAATTGCTTAGCAAAAAAAAAAAAGAAAGTGTCATGCTTTGTATTTGGGGCAGCTAGTTGGCATTGTGAGTAGAGTTCCAGCCCTGGAGTCAGAAGGACCTGAGTTCAGATTCAGCCTCAGACACTTAATGAACACACAAACAGAAACCTAGCCATGTGACCTTTGGCTAGTTACTTAACCCCAATTGCCCTCCAAAAAGGGAAAAAAAAGAGTAGTGACTGATGACTGAGTAGTGACTGATTTGTAACTTAGTGTCCCCCATGGGTGGAGGACTTTGACCTTTTGTACTTTGTGGTTTAATTATTGAGTTCCTAAGTGATTGATTGATTAAATGATTGTGCTTTGTTCCAAACTATGTGACCACTTTGGTGGAAACTATATGGCCATTTTAGTGATAAGCTGTTGAGTTATGACATGGTGAAAGCTATATTTTGATTTTCTATGATAAGTTGTAATATTTTGAATGCTGTATTTTGATTTTCTGTGAATGTTTTGCTCTGATTTGTTATTAAACAAATAGAATGTTCACTATAATATGCAATCAGAACCTTGAAAACTACTCACAGCAGCAGCACTCTGGAAAGCTGCTCGTGCATGACTTTATACATAGGCACTTAATTTTTTTGCGGAATTAGATTATTTTTCTGCTATTGTCATTATTATCCCCATTTTACAGATGAGGAAGGTGAGGATTAGAGAGCTCAAGTGACTTAACCAGAATTACATGGCAGACAATGTTAGAAAATTTTAACCCAGATCTTCTTCATACTAAAAGTAGCTCATTTTCATTTTTACTATATCAGCATATCTCCTGGCTTTGAACTGGAAACCAAAATATTACCAAGCAGATGTTTATATCCAAGGAATCCAAAATTTTGAAGGCATGATCAAGTTCCTGAGTTAATCTCTGTGCATGTTTCTCTCACAGCAGTTAAAGTATTCAGTTGATAAACAACACAATACCTTTACTAGTCAAGTCAGCAAATAACCCTGTGAAACACATTCTGGGATTATTTGCAGAGCTGGGTCTTTAGCTATGGACATGGGTATGTGGGTTGGTAATAGTGGCATGAAAGAGAAGGCTTAGGAGGGCTGGAGTAGAGAAGAAGTCTTCAGACATAATCGGGCAGAAAAGTGATAGTGGTGATTCTAAAGGGATCGTGATGGTCTTTTAGAATAGATCCATCAATGTGTCACCTAGGTATAAATGGTGTATTGTACTGAGCAAAGAGACTGAGTTATATGTCAGGAGAGATTGGAATCCTGGAGAATGTTATAATAGCCCAGTTTCTTAATCAGCAATAGCTCCTATTTTCTAATATGTACAGATACTTTATCATGTTAACCAAGAAGCAGACACTAATCATGGAGAATGAATCCCTGGCATTGGTGGTGTCTCATTTTTGAATGGAAACAGCTTCTCTGGGCATGGTTCAGAGATTCAGGTAGTCATTGGCAAAAGGAAAAGTAATTCAGCTAAATTTAATGGAGAATGACCTGTCATTTGGAATAAAGAATGTAGTAAAGTTAAATCTTTCTTCTAAGAGGTTTAAAGGGCACAGCACACAGACATTCTCATTTGTCCTGCTAATACTTTTGGGAGGTGAGTAGTAAAATCCAGTCCCCACTGTATAAATCAAAATGGTGGCAGAGAATATGCCCTGCTCATTTCTTTCTCATGTACCTCTTTCTTCTACCTTTGAGACGTGAGCTCACCTGACTGCTCCCTGAGACATTCCTGAGACCTTTAAATTTTATTCTTGCTCTCTACTACTCCGGTGCTTTTGGGTAAAACTCACAGATTAACAGCTTTTCTACTAATTTGAGCTCTCTGGAATAAGCACACATCCTTCTCTCGAGATTTTATATGGACTGTGTTACTAAAAATAGGGCTAAATCAAAATAGGTTTTAAAATGGGGTACTTAGCCTGGCATCCTTAGACCCTTATAATATTTTGATGACCCTATGTTAATATAATGTTGTTTCCTTTGTAATAAAGTATTTTTATTTCATGAATTTAAAAGCTTTCTGGGAAGGGGTCCATAGATTTCATCAGGCTGCTAAAGTGATCCATGATGCAAAAACAGTTAAGAATCACTCTTTAAAAACTTTAATCTCCAATGAAAAGTAAATTGAGTTGAAAATTTTACATTTTTAGCCCTGATCTTTCTCTTAAGTTCAGAGTTTATCTCAAAATTCTCATAAATCATCTTTCACTGGATGCCCAACCAAGCCTCAAATTCAACATGTCAAAAATTAAACTACTTTCCAAAATCTGACCCCCACTTTAGTTTTCCTTGTTGTTCCCATGGCATCATCATTTACTTACATATGTTTGAAACCCTTGTGTTATTTTTTTATTTTCAAATCAAATTACCTTAAGAAAATGGTTGATATCAAAGGTTTGAATCATGCTATTAAGGGAGGTATTATAATAGACCAGGTATTGGATGACGACAGTTTGAATAAATGTGGTGGTAGTATAAGGGGAAGGAAAAGGAGACAGAATATAGAGACAGAGTAAACAGGACTTGAAAACTCATTAAATGAGGGAGAACGAGTGAATCAATCAAACTTTTAATGAATGCTTACTATGTATCAGGTACCATGGTAAGTGCTGATGATACAAAAGAGGCAAAAGACAGTCCCTGACCTCAGGGAGCTTACAGTCTTATGTGGGACACAGGATATGAACAAATATATACAAAGCAAGTTGTGTAGAGGATAATTAGGAAATAATTAAAATAAGGAAAGCACTAGAATTAAGAGGGGTTAAAGAAGGCTTTCTTTAAAAATTAGAATTTTAGTTGAAACTTAAAGTCAAGATAAAGGGAGGGAGAACATTCCTTCCATGGGGGAACAGCCAAAGATAATGCCCAGAACTGAGAGTTGATTGTCCTGTTCCAGGAGGCCAGTCACTGGATCAAAGAGTATGTGTCCAGGAGTAAGGTGTAAGAAAACTGGAAATGAAGGAAATGACTAGGTTATAAAGAGCTTAGAATGTCAAATAGAGCTTTTTTTTTTGTTATCTGTACTTTGTTGTGAATTGAATTTAAGTGAAGCAGAGCTGCGCAAAGACATCAGCTTCACTTTCTCTTCCAGTCATCAAAGTCCAGTGGCAACACAAAAGTCAAGAAAATAGACAATGGCCTAATATTCAGTGAATGATCTTGATATCTTGGATGTCTAACCAAGTTCTAAGAAGCACTCCACAGTTACTGCTTCAGCCACCTTCATGACCATTGCAACAAATTGTTCCTGAAAGCAAAGGGAAGCCAATGAAGTTTATTGAGTTTGAGAGTGACATGATAAGAGCTGGCCTTTAAGAGAATCACTTTAGTGATTGAATGGAGGATGAAATAGAGTCAAGGGTGCCTGATCCTTGGTGATGGGAAGTATTGTAGTGTCTTCAAAAGAAATGGGAAAATTTCCAGTATCAGCAGAGTTTAAGAAAAAATCTGATGACTTTTACTTTAGGTAGGTTGAAATTGAGATGAACATGCCCAAGGTGAAATATCTAGGAGGTAAGTGGTGATGTGGAACAAGAACACAAGCCATAATAGGTTTCTATATGTAGATTTAGTAGTTTTCAGTGTAGAGAAGATAAGTAAACCCGAGAGAATTGATGGGATCACCAAGGGAAAGAATTTAGAGTTAAAGAGAAGAATAACCAGGACATAGCCTTGGAGATAGCAATTCTTAGAATGTGGTTGATGGGTTTTGAACTAACATAGGACTGAGAAGCAGAAACCAGATAGAGTAAAAGCAACCTAGGAAAGAGAAAGGTCTTAGAAGCCAAGGGAAGAGAAATTATATAATAATGGGCCAAACTGCCAAAAGGTGCAGCGTCAACGGTAGGTAAAATTGAAAGTTTTTGTCATTTGATATAAAAGTTATCTGATTCTCGTTAACCATGAAGAGAGCAAATTTAGTAAACAGTGGTGGAATATGGAGCCACAGATGTGAGTAGAGAGTGAGGAAGAGGTGGATGGCAGCACAAGTAGATAACTTTTTAGAATCTTAATCTGATAGAGAGGATAAAAATAAAGTAAGAGCTCAAAACAGTAGTATGATGAAGTTAGGATGATAAGGAATTATTAATGAGTAATACTAAGTATATTTGTAATCAGCAGAACATAATCAGAATATATGAAGATATTGAAGATAAATGAATGATTAATACAGCAATCTGCCAGAAGTGATGGAAGGAAATGAAAGAAAAGGCACCATAGAAAAGTTCTTCAAGAAGAAAAACTACTTCTTTCTTAGAAACTAAAGGGAATTAGGAAAATGTGAGTGATAATAGAAAATGATTTTGAAACATGAATTAGTGGAAATAAGACAGCTCAATATTTATACCCTCTGTTTTCTAAGTAAAGTAGAAAGTTCATAGGTAAGGGTATATAGGAATAATGAGGAGGAAGTATAGTCTAGTCATCTTAAGGATGGACAAGAAAGTTTGGAATGTGATAAAGTGTCCATTAAGTGAATGTGATAAAGAGTCCATTGATGAATAAAGGATTTCTCTAGATGATATAAACTCAGCAAGTCTAGATAACTTGAAATTGATTCAGTTAATAGTGCTATGTGACTTGCTTTAGCTATATTCAACAGCACTGGCACTGAAAAGGCTGATGATTATAGTGATCCTCAACCCAAAACTAGTCTCTCAGTAGGACAAAGAGGCAAGAGAGTCAATGGTGGGTGACAATGTTCAATTGAACTGGTTGACTGTATGGTCAAGATTGAAAAAGGAAGAAATTAAAGTAGGACAGAGGTAATAGATTGGGGAACCAGTAGCACTGAATGAAGAAATCCCAGTTAGGACTAGGAGTAGGTTTAGAGAGAATAAGATGGAAGGAAATATGAAAACTAAGATATGGAGTAAGATCAAGGAGATGGGTACAGTTGACATCTATTGCATGCTGAGGTGGATGACAGATGTAGGTCATGGAATTAAGAAGACTGGTAAATACGTGTGAAATATAGTTTGTAAAGGACAAAATTTTATAAAAGTATGGATTTTGTATTTCTTGTTATTGTTATTATTATCGACTTTGAAGTCAGTTTCCTGGGGTTGATGTTTAAGGGTTTTGACTATCCCTTTTCTTCCTGTTTCTCTTTCTCCTTGCCTGTACCCACTTTCACTACCTTCTCTCACACTTAGGCAAGAGACAAAAATGACTCAGCAAAGTTCCATACAGAAACCCTAGAATAGGATCTCAAAAATGCTCACTACTTAGAAAGTAACTTAGGATAATATCTGCCAGGTCAATCTTACTCTACCTAAGGGTACCTTGTTTTAAAGACACCAAATTCTAGAGGTTGTAAAATAATGAAGATGCTTCACTTTTTTTCATTTCTAGAAAACCTCATATTACCATTCTCCCAGTTCACTATGTTGGGTATCATAGAATACAAGCTGGACTTTTTCACAATGGTTGTAATAGGAACTATCAGTATGAGTTTGGGCAAGTCAGAACTCCTTGAGCCTTAGTGTCTTCATGTGAAGAAATGTTAGAAATTATAGTGTTCTCATAAAGCAATTTCATTATGAATATGAATCATCATGCCAAGGCTATAAGTAGCATAACTTTGAGGAATGACAGTCTTTTAGCTGTTTATCTACTACCTAGTCCAGTGGTATCTGAACTTTTTTTGATTATGCATCAGGAAACTATTTTTCTCAACATGCAGCAGGGTGCTTTAGTAGATAGAATGCTGGATTTCTTAACAGAATGACCAGGGTTCAAATTCTGTCTCAGATACTTACTAATTATATGACCCTAGGCAAGTCACTTAACCTATCTCAGACTTTTTTTTCCTTGTGTATAAAATGGGAGTAGTAATAACTCCTACCTCCCAAGGATGTCATAAGAAACAAAAGAGGTATTTTACAACCTTACAATGCTATGAAAATGTTAATTTTTATTACTATAGTAACTTACAAATTATACTTGTATACTATAGTAATAATTATGTATTTTATAAATTTTAAAGAAAAATAGGAAGTAAATAGAATGAGATAAAGATTAAAAAAAAAACTTAGATCCATGGATCTTTAAGGAGCTACTTGAGTTTCTCCAGTAAAGTCACAACAAAATTTTTAGGAAAACATTGTGCCATTTAGGAAAATCATTTTGGCAGATGCATGGAGGATTGGAGTTAGGACAGATGAGGCTGGGAGAACAATTAGGAGGCTATTGCAATTGTATGAGTGAGAAGTAAGAGGTAACTGCATGAGTGGAGAGAAGGGAATGCAGGGAAGATGCTGTGGGGATATAAATAAGGTCTGGTAACTGATTACATGTGTTACATAAGGGGAAAGTGAGTCCTTGAGGATAATTTCAAGGTTAAAATCTTCTGTGAATGGAAGAAGGAAGTTTAGAAGGGGGAGGGGTTTGTGGGGAGAGAGAATGTAGTCAACCCATCCTTTCCTGGTCATTTTATGCTACTCCTTTCCACTAAATTTTTTAAAGAGTGTCTGTTTGTATACAAACACATATGTTGGATCTTACTCACTGGCTATTGTTCTGGAGAATAGACTTTGCAGCTGAGAGGTATGTTCTTTACTCACAAACTGAAGAAGGAATAGGTGGTGGGAAGTTTGGGTGGTGTCTACATCAGCTGCTTCCAGAGGGAGTGGGATGAGGGATTGTTTGAGGCTTTCTGGTAATTACTATGGTGATAAGTCCTTGACTGACTACAGATGTAGAGAAGGATATGATGTGATCCATCTTCCCTTACCTGCAGGGAATGTCAAACCACAATCTGCTAGGGTTATTCCAGGGCCCTGCCTTTGAAATCCACTGCTACAAAAATTTTCTAATCCGAGCCGTTGAGGCAGCTGGTAGTGTAGTGGTTAGAGCACTAGGCCTGAAGTCAAGAAGAATTGAATTCAAATCTGACCTCAGCCACTTTCTAACTGTGTAACCCTATAGATTAGTTAAGTTATGTTTGTCTCACTTTCCTCAGACGTAAAATGGGGATGTAATAGCACCTACCTTGAAGGGGAGATAATGTTAGCCCAGTGTGTGACACATAATAGATGCTATGTAAATGGTTATTCCCTCCATGCAACCTTCCTCTTCACAATTAAGGCTCATAAGCTACAGTGAAAACGAACACTTGTGACCCATTGCTGTCTCTGTCCTATTTTTCTCTCTCTTTACCTGTCTCTGTCTTTGTCTCAGTGTGTGTGTGTGTGTGTGTGTGTGTGTGTGTGTGTGTGTGTGTGTGTGTAGGGGGTGGGGGCTGGGCACATGAGTGTGCATGTGTGTGTGCAAGCAATATTGACTAATGAAAAGACGAACATATCGAGGGGGACAGTTTGACAATTATTTAAGAGGAAAATGAAAAAGAACTGGTCTTAACTAGACTGCATAAAAGGGGTGTACACAAGAAGTTAAGCCTGAAAGTATGCCTCACATATAGGAATGATAGCAAAAGAAATGTGGATGTGATGCAGAAAGAGAAAAGTTTATTGCTAGGGGAAGCTTCCCTAGATTTTTAACAGGGATTAAGAAGGCTAAATTACAAAACAATAAAACCCTGGCTCCCAGAACTATTGGGAGCCATAAATTGCCCCCAAGGCCCACACAGATCATTTCCTAGATGTTGGCTAATCAGAATGGCCAAGCTTCCTTCCCTCAGTTCTCCCATTATTCCTGTTCCTTTGACAGGGAACATTTCTCCAGTGGGATTCGATATCTTTCATCATTGGTCACAGAACAGACCAGCTCTGTATGGCTCAGGCCTCAGAATGGCTACAGGAGCTATGACCTTTTTTTCCTAGCAGTTTGGGGCCCAGAAGACATTAATCTAGGGACCCAATTTTTCTTCCTTCATTTATTGGCTTGGGGTGAAATGCAAACTATTCTCTTTAATCCTTGAGGTTCCTGATTTCAGAGCAATCTTGAATCTCTGGTATCATACCAGGATTAATTTTAGGGTAGCTAAATTATTAGTAACACTGAAAAACCACTCTTTTCCATGATAAGGCTTTTCGGAGCAGACATTTAAATTATTGTCTGCTAAAAGAGATTTCTTCTAAACCTGCCCTGTAACTCCAGATAGGCAGCAATTAGAGAGCAGGTCTGGAGGATAAGCTAGGTGATAAATGTTTATAATGGTCTGTAAAGAAACTCCTTTATTGCCTATTAATATTATCCTGTTTTCTCCTGCTGGGGAAATACTCAGGACCAGAGAATGAGAGGAAGCTGTCACATTTTATTGCTGTTATTCAGTCCTGTCTAGTCCTTCCTTACTCCATTTGATAATTTTGTGGCAAACTTACTGAAGTGGTTTTGTCATTTCCCTCTTGAACTCATTTTACAGATGTAAAAACTGAGGTAAAAAAGCATTAATTGACTTGCCTAGGGTCACACAGCTAATAAGTGTATATTTAGAGCTATAAAGTATCATAATTATTTTTTTACCCCAACTCAATTATATTGTAGGTGAGGAATTGATGACCAGAGAGGTTAAATCATTTGTCCAAGTTCATAGAGGTAGTAAAAGATGGAGCAAGGATTTGAACAAGAGTTTTTGATTATAAATTCCTTGAAATAGTAGTATCTTCCACATTAAAAAATAAGGTTATAAACCTCATCTGATGTAAATTTGAAGTATTGCTCAGTTGAGCCCAAAGAGGCTGAGTCACTTGCCCCACTATCTGCTCTGTAACTAGCCATTGTAATTCGTGGAATAGATTCCATCCTAAGGAATCTCTGGTAAAAGAAGACTCCTTTCTCTCTTGTTGGCTCACCTGAAAACCTTTACCCTGATGCTTAGTAGATATTAAAATTATGGTTTGAAAGTCTAGAGTTGGATTTCCTGTACATAAAAGTGTGCTATAATAATCACCATGCACATAAACATAATTAACGGTATTTAATAACATATAAACTGGGTTATAATAATTTGAGAGACTGAAATTCAATATTTTGAAGATTAAAGAAGTTCCTAATTAATTTTTTAATACTTACTTTGGGACTTCTCTGTTGACCAAGCTTGAGCCAAAATCCTTGTCAATGGCTATCATCTCCCATACAGAAAATTTCTTTTATATCAGATATAGTCATTGTAAGCAAAAAGAAGCTGATGTCATCATGGATCTCCCAAGAACATCACACTCTGTAAACTAATAAAGTCATTCTCAATTCCAGGCATGCCCACCATGGAACACTCTTTTCTGAAGATCAAGAAAATATAAATATAAGAGAGACAGGCATTGTCATATGATCACAGCCACCTGGACAAAGGGTAACTTTGCTACACAGCTAAGAAAAAGGGTAACTTCCCCTTAACACACTGAACTCTAGATATGGCCTCTCATGTTTCTTTTTTATTTTTAATAAATAAATTAATTCAATTTTAGCTTTCAATATTCACTTCCATAAATTTTACATTCTCTCCTTCTTCCTCTCCTTTCCCTCCCAAAACAGTGAGCAATCTGATGTAAGCTCTACGTAAACAATCTTATTAAGCATATTTTCACATTAGTCATGTTGTATAGAAGAATTAGACAGAATGGGAGGAACCATGAGAAAGAAAATAACAAAACAAAAACAAAGAGAGAGAGCAAATAGTATGATTTGATTTGCATTCAGACTCCATATTTCTTTCTCTGGATGTGGATAGCATTTTCCATCATGAGACTTTTGGAATTTTTAGGCCATTGTATTGCTGAGAAGAGCTTAAGTCTATCAAAGTCAGTCATCACACACTGTGGTTGTTACTGTGTACAATGTCCTATTGGTTCTGATCAAGCACTTTATAATGTCTACAGTAACTTTAAGTGGGATTTCTCTATATCTTGCTGTTGGGTTTTGTTAGCAATATAGAAATGCAGATGATTCACATGGGTTTATTTTATATCCTACTACTTTGCTAAAGTTGTTTATTATTTCAAGTAGTATTTTATTGATTCTCTAGGATTCTCATGTTTCCTTGCTATAAATGAAGAAAGAGGCAGATAAACAGGTAGTTAGATTTTCTACTACCAATGAATTATAGACTTTCAGTTAAGCAGTCAGCTTGGGGATTCCTCATCATCTCCCTGAATTTATAAGTCATACATTCAGAAGCAGTTCCTCCTCCACCTATTTTTTTCTTTTGTTGGAGGAAAAAATCTGGAAGGGGGAGAGAAGGAAAATTCTACCTTACAAATCTTTCAGCATTGTACTTTTCCAAACTAATCTCTCCCTGCTCTCATTGCCACTATTCGTCTGCTTCCTAGGCAAATGATACTACTGCTCCTTGTCTGCTAAACATAATTCATATTTTCCTTTCTCCTTTTCTGCCATGTTCTTTCTATCCCTCACTCTGTCTATTGGTGTATTATACTGCCTTCTTCAAGAGCAGATTAAGTGTAACCTTTTCAAGAAGACTTGGGTTCAAATCCTCTTTCGTCATTTAATACCATTGTGATATTGAATAAGTAATTTGGCATCTCTCTCTCTCTCTCTCTCTCTCTCTCTCTCTCTCTCTGTCTCTCTCTCTCTCTCTCTGTCTCTCTCTCTCCTCTCTCTAAGTTTTAATTCGATGAACTTTAAGGTTCTTTCTAGCTCTAAATCTGTAAGTCTGTGATACAGTAAATGATTGACAAAATCCTAGATAATTCAGTAGTTCAAATGCAATCAACATAATATTTTGAGCAAATAGTAACATGTGTAGGATTTCACCATCTGTAAAAATGTCAGTGTTCTATATGGATTTCTCCCAGGGATATGTTTCATCAGAAAGAAAACTGTGGAGTGAGAGGAGCTAGGTTCTCATTCTGCCTTTGACACTTCATTACTATTACTCAGATTATTATCTGTGTGATTTTGTACACGTCACTTATTCCCTGTGGCCTCATTTTTTTTTCTCATTTGTTCAATGAGCAAATTGGACAAGATTGCTTCCCATAACATTTGATCTTATATCTTTGATGAACATGCACCTCTTGGTTTTCTATCTTGTTTGATTATCAAAGAGATAATTATTGAATAAATATAATTCTTTCAAGGAATTATACTTGAGGGTATTAACCCTCTAAGGAAATGCTTTAAAACTCAATGAATTTAATGTAAAAGTAGTCATAAGGATAGGTGCTAAACATATTTTGATGAGAATTCTGTATCAGGGATAAGAAGTGAGAGGCCAAAGGCTTTTAAATAAATATAAATTGGAAACCTATGTAGTTTGGGTGATTTTCCCTTGAAAAATAAATTGTGAGTCACTGAATATGATAAAAATGTGATAATATAACAAAAGAAAGAAAAGAAGAAAAATATAAGAGAAACAGATTTGATTTTGACAGGAAATTGCTAGTTACACATATGTACTTCATTTCCCAATAAGCAATTTTCCTAAGGTTAGATTTCCAAGATGGTAAAGCAATTACCAAAAACTATAACAAACTAGCAATAGGAATATAAAATAAAAGATATGGCATGTATCTGAAAATAAAATATTTCTAACTAGATCTGTTTTAATGAAATAGTGAAAATGAAAAAAATGTAAATGGGTAAAAGGACAGAATCTGACATAAAACTATTAATATTTCCTAAGCATATTTAATATATAAATAAATTACCATACCAAAGAACAAAGCCTTCTAGAAACTTCTTCAAGCAAAGTTGAAAGATGGACAAAGCCTATAAACATGTTTAGACATAATTCTAACACCATAGTCCTCACTTTGCTCTATGAGGAGGCAAAACTAGCACTAAGGAAAGGAAGGATTGGAAAAGCAATGACATAAGGGTAAGCATACTTATAGGAACTTCATGCTAGAAATCGCATAGTGCTGAATTTATCAAGATGTTGACTCCAAAGGTATCTGAAAGAGTAGATGCCAGGAAAATACTTTGAAAAAATGAGCCATATTTTTACTGCCTCCCAAATGACTGAAATATATCAATAACTACAAATCCATATTCCTGCTTTTCCCACATCTCTAAAACTTTTGTGAAAATAGCCTGTACATGCAACCTGGACTCTTTCGTGAAGGCCATGAGTAGGAAATAGGCCAGCAGTTGCAGAAGATATCCATAGACCTAGAGCTAGAAGGGACTGCTTTTCCCATGCAATAAAAAGGGCTAGCTAGAGTGAGCATGAGGAGAATTGTTTTGTAAAAATATATATATATATATATATATATATATATATATATACACATTATATATATATATATGTATGTATGTATATATGTGAAAAATGTCATTAGAGGGGAGACTAGGTGGCATAGTGTGTAAGAGGGCAGGCCTAGAAGTTGGGAGGACCCGGTATTAGTTCAGTCCTCAGTTAATTAGCACCCACACATAAAATAACTAGACGTGTCACCATGAGCAAGTAACTTAACCCTGATTGCTTTAAAAAAATGTCATCAGAGAGTTGTATGGCTGAAAAAAAGGAGATGAACTGTCCATTTAGGAAGAAAGAGAAAAAAGAAAACTATTTTCATGAATCTTCAGGAAATTGTGAGAAAATACCATAGTGACCATAGCATGGTATATGGACCACAGGTGGAATAATGCCAGAATAACAGGATTTGAGAGTTGGAAGGCTCCACAGTGCTCACTGAGCACAACCTGTTTGCCAATGTAATATATACTATATTACACATGAAAAGTAAGTTTCCAGCCTCTAATCAAAGGCCTCCAAAGATGGAGAAGTTACTGTATCTTCCCACTAAACATTTTACTTTTTGATAGGTCTTATAGTCAGGAAATTTGTTATCTCCATCAAGCCTAAATTTTCTTCTTTGCAATTTTCCCTCAGGGCTTCTTATTTGCCTAACCTCCTTTCCTGGGAGCAAACAAAATTAATATCATCTCTTCTCCCCATGAAAGATGCGCCCCCCCCCAAACACTTGGAAACAGATTTCACGTTACCATCTCTTCTTTTTTTTACAAGACAAACATGCCAAATTCCTTAGTCATGAACTCAAGAACCTTCACTATGCTGTTTGACCTTCTCTGGATGGATACTCTTCAGTATATCAAAATCCTTCTGATGTCATTTTGCTCAGAATTGAACATAATAATTTAGATGAAATCTGACTAATGGGAGGGCATGGACAAAACTTGTACAAAGTGAAAGGTAATATGATGACTGTTGTAGGATGGAGTACCTATCTAATTAGATCGATCAGAGTATTAGAAAATGCACTTAAGGTAGAAACAGCTCGTCCAAGCCTCTCTGCCCCCAGTTTCCCCACAAACTATGTAAAAAAGGACTCTGAACAACTTTTGGAGCCCCAGCACCCACAGAACGACACAGAGAAGCTAACCTCCCGCTGAGGACAGTACAGCAGCCCTGCAGGAAGGACCAGTGCAGTGGTCTGGGAGCCGGCAAAGCATAGAGCGCAGAGCGCAGGAGCCCAGCCGAGCCGAGCCCAGGTCCGCGTGAGCTGAGGTTTTACCCCAGGGCGGCAGGGCCAGCAGCCAGCTGGAGGAACCCCAGAACACCAGGAGCTGTGTCGATTCCAGAATTATCAACATAGACATGCCTAGGACAAAGTAAGAGGTTAGTGTCCTATGGACTTTGGGACCTGTATTTGGGGAATGTGTCAGCTCCCTCCCCTGGGGGCTAGAAGCCGCTGAGGAGACACGCCATTTTGTAGTTTTCGTAGGCATTTCCGGCTCCCAGCCTACAAATCGTGGGGAGATCTAGCGATCAGTCTTGGGGTGTAATCGCTCTTGCTTTAACCTCCCTGGATCTGGATTGTGATCTAGGGTGGAAGTTGTGGGTGGGTTTACAGCTTACCAGAAACGGAAGTTGCCCCCCACATGTTCGGGACGAAAATTCCTCTAGCTGGCCTTAAAGCCATAGTGTGGCAACAAACCCAAAAGTCAAGCAATTAAGTGGCAACATGCCAAGGCAAAGGAAACAGAAAAATGCAACCCTAGACTCCCATTTTGGGGGCATAGAGCGGGAAAAGGACTGTGAGGTCAGAAGTCCTGCTCCAAAAGCCCCAGGGGAAAACATGAGCGGGTTGCAGGCCATAGAGGACCTTAAGAAGGACTTTAAAAATCAAATAAGAGAAGTGGAGGAAAAATTAGAAAGAGAAATGAGAAGGATGCAGGAAAAGTATGAAATGAGGGTCAACAGCCTGACTGAGGAAAACAACACCTTAAAAAATAGACTAGCTCAAATGGCAAAGGAGGCCCAAAAGGGCAATGAGGAGAAGAATGCCTTAAAAAGTCGAATTTGCCAGATGGAAAAAGAATCTCAAAAGTTCACTGAGGAGATTCATTCCTTCAGAGCTAGACTGGAGCAAATGGAAGCTAGTGACTTTATGAGAAATCAAGATGCTGTTAAGCAGATCCAAATAAACGAAAGGTTAGAAGGCAATGTGAAATATCTCATGGGAAAAACCATTGACCTGGAGAATAGATCCAGGAGAGACAACTTAAAAATTATTGGACTACCTGAAAGCCATGATCAAATAAAGAACCTAGAAGTCACCCTTCAAGAAATTCTCAAAGAAAACTGCCCTGATGTTTTAGATCCAGAGGGCAAAATAGAGGTTGAAAGAATCCACCAATCACCTCCTGAAAAAGATCCCAAAAAGGAAACTCCCAGAAACATTATATCCAGGTTCCAGAATCCCCAGATCAAGGAGAAAATACTACAAGCAGCCAGGAAGAAACAATTTCAGTATTGTGGAAACACAATCAGAATAGCCCAGGACCTGGCAGCTTCTACACTGAGGGATCGAAGGGCATGGAATATGATATTCCAGAGGGCAAAAGAACTGGGAATGAACCCAAGGGTCACCTACCCAGCAAAACTGAGTATTTTGTTTCAGGGGAAAATATGGTCAATCAGTGGAATACAGGACTTTCAAGCATTCTTGAGGAAAAAACCAGAGTTGAATAGAAAATTTGACATCCAGACGCAAGAAGTAAGAGATGCCTGAGAAGGTAATTAGGGAAAAGAAATCAAAAGGAACTTATCAAAGTTGAAATATTTACATTCCTATATGGAAAAGCAATATCTGTGACTGATGATATCTTTCTCACTATGAAAATAATGGAAGAAGGGGGTGTGGTCATATGAATACATATGTGAATGTGTGTGTATATGGTTACAGTTATATATGGATAGAGGGCATAGGTTGAATTTGTTGGGAAGGAGAATACTCAAGGGATGAAATTATGAGGTGAGAGAGGAAAGTGGCAAGAGGAGATGGGGAGAGACATGGTAGGGTAAACTATCTCATGTAGGGGAAGTGGTTGCAAAGGAGGGGGAGAATAAGGAAGGCTAAACAGGCAAAACCACATTCACATTGAATTTGGTTCAGGGAGAAAATGACATACATACTAAATGGGATATCTCAACCTGCAGCAGGATAGGGGGAAGGGGGATGAGAGGAGGGATGATGGAAGGGAGGGCATCCTTGGGGTGAGGGGAGGTTGGAAGTACCCACTATAGAAGAGGGACAGGATCATGTAGGGAATGGACCAGGTGGGGGGTGGGATGAGTGGGAGGGAATTATAAGCAGCCTTGTACAATATATCTACTATGATAATGTTTTGCATAGCTAGACATGTACAACATATACTGAATTACTTATATCCCAAGAAGCAATGGGTGACAAGGGAGGAAGGAAATGGATCTGAAATTCGAGGTCGTAACATTAAATGTTTCAAATATATATATAAATACTATTATTAATACTCTTTTGCCTATAATTGGGAGATAAGATGTGCAGGCATTGGGACACAAAGATTCATCTTCCTCTAATGGAAAAGTCGATGGGGGTATGGGAGAAGGTATGGGAGAGAGCAGATTGGAGGAAGCGATAACTTGTGGGACTGCTATTCAGGGAGGTTGGGTAGGGGAAGAATGGGGGGAAAATGATTGTAACTCAAAATCTGGCGGAAATGAATGATGTAAAACAGAAGTTAATAAAGCATTTGTTTAAAAAAAATGTTAAAAAAAAAAGAAAATGCACTTAATGCGTCATCACTGGGGGGATTACACATTTCATTGCTATACTATTTATGTTTTTATTCTTGTAAACTGAATTTTATCAAACATGAGGTCTAGACTAGAAAGATAAAAATGTAAAGAAAGCTATATTTGGTGTCAAGATTTTTGGAATTTAGTTCTAACTCTGTAAACACTTAAAAGTTACATGATGTTGAATGAATCATTTCACCTCTGTGGGACAGTTTCTTTAGCCATATGATGATACTCTAATTAATTAGATGACCTCTACAGTTCTTTCTCTCTCAAACATTGCCATTCTGTCATTTTTATGTCTTTCTAAAATATACAATAAATATACATAACTTTATTTACAGAAATGGTATATAAAGTATATGCAACCCAGGAGGAACATAAAATATTAATACACAAATGTATCTCATACTGAAAGATTTAGCATCTGGTATAAATATACAGACTATCTATTGTTTGCCTTCAAGAAAATCATTTATTATTTTCATCAACAAAAGTATTATGTAATGAACGAACAGTCTCTTTATGTATTTGAATAGATGTCTGAAATAATTTTCTGCATAAGTCAGCTGATTATTGCAGAAGGGCAAAAGTAATTTCTGATATATGTAATTTTTTTACACATTATCTCTTTCAGCCAACTTAGTTCAATAAATAAACATTAATTGCCTACAAAGTGCAATGAATTATGCTATGTATTGGTAATTCATGAAGATGAAAAATAACAAAGCCTCTGCCTTCAGGAAACTATAATCTAATGGGGGAAAGTACCACACATACACACACACATACACACACATTAACACATGGTAGAATGTGATGTGAGAAAAGAAAAAAAGAAAAATTATTGCTTGCATATTTTATAGATAGAAGATACAATTTTCATCTGGAGAGCATTAAAAAGAGGTTACATTGAATGATATAGCACCGAATATGTGCCTCAAGGGAAGAGGGGGGATAATTCAATATGTCGAATGTGTTTCTTTAAATAGGAGTTAGTGCATGTTAGGTATGGAGGATGGCCTGATAAAATATAGAGAGGAAGAAGTGGGCAGGGTAAAATCCAGTAATAATTATTAATCTAGTTTTGTTGGAATACATAGTACATAAAGAGTAGTAGTTTGAAATAAGCCTAAAAATAATAAATTAGAACCATATATTGGAAAGCCTTAAATACTAGTTTAAGGCTTTTATAATTTATTCTCTAGACAATTATGATGTAATTAAGGATTTGGAGGAGGAGTTAATTCTGGGCATTAAGAGGGTTACTTTGGGGGCGGCTAGGTGGTGCAGTGAGTAGAGCGTCAGCCCTGAAGTCAGAAGGACCTGAGTTCAGATCCGGCCTCATACACTTAACGCACACACAAACAAAAACCTAGCCGTGTGACCTTGGGCAAGTTACTTAACCCCGATTACCCACCAAAAGGCAAAAAAAAGAGGGTTACTTTGGCAGGTATGTGAAGGATGAATTGGAGAATGACTCTGTACCATAAATGACTTTGACCCCCACACTCTCAGGACCTGGCCTTAACTCCCTCCATAACCATGAAGTGTTGAGGAAATTTTCTTCCCTACCATTGACTTGAGGCTTCATTATCTGTGCTGTCTGTATATGCCCTCACCCCCACATGCCATTTTATGTGGCCAGTGACTAGCACTCTCTTTCTATTTAACTGCTTAATATCTGATTAGTTTTTTCAAAGGAATAATTACCTCTAATTTATAGCAAGAACAAACATCCAAATGTTTTTCCCATCACCTCATCCCATCTATGCTGTAGAGGTTGGGAGTGATTAGGTTATCAATTTTACTGAGTTCATAAGTAGTATTAGTCCTGCCAAGTTCACATCAAAGCCTAGCATTGCAGATAGTTTCTTCTAGGCTCCTGTCTAAGATTCTTGTCCTTTAGGCCATTGATGTTGAGCTGGCTTCAATATTTGACCTGGATCTTTTATTCACAATTCCTAGGGATAATGCTCTTAGCCCAAATCAGAGGCCATACTCCCTACATCTAGAACAGAAAATAAGAACAAAAAGGCCAAAGATGCAGGCCCACTTCTCAGGGTCATAAGTCTTCAGAAGAGAAAGTTAGAGAACAGGGCCCTAAAGCCCTCGCCCTTTATCACAACAAGTGAGTGGAGTCAGGCTCTTCCTCAAAATTGAATGTCACAAAATCTATGTCTACTGCTTTCATGCAATATTTAAAATGTCTATAGTTAAGGTTATACACGCAATAGGAAAATGCTGTTCTCTGTCATGTGTTAGTTCAATACATAATTATTAAGTTTGCTTGAGCTTTAGTAGTATGCCAGAAGTAACTTCCTAGTGTCTTCCATGTGATTCATGCCCTCTTAACAAATTGATTGCATTTACATATTTCCATCTAGGTGACATAGTAGATAGAGTGCTGAACTTGAAGTCAGGAAAACTCATCTACCTGAGTTCAAATCTAGTCTTAGACATTATCTATAAGACCCTGGACAATTCACTTAACTCAATTTCCTCATTTGTAAAATGAGTTGAAAGAGGAAAAGGCAAACTACTACAGTATTTTGACAAGAAAACCCCAAATGAGATCATTAAGAGTCGTAGACAACTGAAAGGACTCAACAACACATATATGCAAGCCTCTCATTAAAACAGAATTACAGGAACTCAGAACTGGAAATAAATGGATCCCATAGGTCACTATGGCAAAATATGGGTTTCTAATTAGAAGATTGCTTTTAAAAGATTGCTCAAAGGACTATGTAAATCCCAAGAGGTTTGTTTGTTTTAACTCTAAATTATTTAAACTATTTGTGGTCCTAGTTTAGGGAAGAAAAGATGAGGCACTACTAAACTAGGGTGATGAAAATGTGAGTGGGGGCAGATAAAACACAAACTATAACTCACAAGTAATTCAGAAACAAACCCTATGCTCTCCTTGAATATCAGTTTCACATTTCTAATAACTTATTGGACACTTCAGCATGGACAACATGAATAATATGGACAACATGATGAAAACTGTACTCACTGTCTTTTCCTTCTTGCCCTTCATACTTGTCCTTCCTCTAAATTCCATCATTTCTGTGGATAGACCCACCATCCTTTCAGTCACTCGCTACTGCACCTCAGGTGAAAAGGGGGATGAGAAAGGGGAATATGGAGGGGAGTGTATGGGGGGGAGGGGAGGTTGGAGGCACCCATTTTTAAAGAGGGACAGGATCAAAGTAGGGAATGGACCAGGTGGGGAGTGGGATGGGTGGGAGGGAAATATAGTCAGACTTTTACACTATATCTACTATGGTAATGTTTTGCATAGCTATACATGTACAACATATACTGAATTGCTTATCTTTCCAGTGGGGGTGGGTGACAAGGGAAGAAGGGAATGGATCTGGGATTCAAAGTTTTAAAATTAAATGTTCCAAATATATATAAATACTATTATTAATACTATTTTGCATGTAACTTGGAGATAAGATGTGCAGGCATTGGGGCACAGAGATTCACCTTGCCCTAATGGAAAAGTCGAAGGAGGTATGGGAGAAGATATGGGAGAGAGAAGATTGGATGAGGGGATATCCTGTGTTACTACTCTTCTGGGGTGGTGGGTAGGGGAAAAATGGGGAAAAATTTGTAACTCAAAATCTGGTGGAAAGGAATGATGTAAACCAGAAGTTAATAAAGCATTTGGGGAAAAAAAGTATCACATTAAAATAAAAAAGAATTTACCTTGTAGCAGACACTGTACTGAGTTCTGGGGACACAAAGAAAGACAAAAACATAGTTCCTGCCCCCAAGGAGCAATGTAGATGGAAGGAACTACTTCTATTATGTATTGCAATACTTTCACTTCACGCTAAGTTAAAAGTTATCTTTGAGATATAGCATAACCCCTTATAATCTCTTCACTTGACAGTTGAAGCTTCAATATATTTCTTCACTTGGTAGCTCTTATGAAAAGCTTTACTGTAAAAGCTCTGCAAGTTATTTGATAGCTATTAAATAAGCACCAACTTTGTGTCAGGCATTGTGCTAAGCACTGGGGATACAAAGAAAGGCAAAGGTAATCACTCCTCCTCAAACAGTTCACAATCCTTTTGTGCTTTCCTTGCCTACCCTCTTTAAGATAACAATAGTTTCCCTACAGATATATTATGAATTGTTATGAACACCTGCCACTCTTTCTAAGATAAAAGTCCTCTCCAAAAGGTTACTGAATATGCCAAGTCCTAGATGAAAAAAAAAATCAAGAGTTGAGAAAAACTGTGCATGACTTCTGCCACTTGTATCATGTTCAATCAGCCCTCCTTGCCCAAGAGAAGAAAACAAGCAAATAAAAAGTTTCAGAGCTAGATAAAAAAAAAAGTGTAAAACAGTGTCACTTGACAGTCAGAAATGAAGATTTTCCTCTACAAAAACAGGAAGGACACAGTGTCAAACCAAAGCATGGTCGACCCTATGATAACTTTGGAGTTCATTGTTGGTGTGTAAATCTGTAGACTAATCATTGACCTGGGAGAAATACCATATTTAGTGTTATTCTAGAATTCTCTATTCTTCATGGATCAGCTTTGGAATGCATTTTAATGAAGGCTGCTTGCATATAAAAGATAGCTATTGGGCTTTTGCTTTCACTTTTTAATGACTCAGTTATAATACCATAGCTATTGTAGCTGGTAAATCATTAATCTCAAAGTTTATACCAGAAGAATAGGTCAGTAGTGCCCACAGATTCACCACATTCCTTTCACATGATAATTTAGATGTCATGGTATCACTAAATCTCAGAAGTGTAACACACCATAGAGAATGACTGAGTGACTGATTAATTGACCAAATGACTGACTTACTGATTGACTCTGACTAAGTTTCACTTAGGCCAATATATACCCCAACAAGATTTCCCTCTACCACATCCTTGAGAAGAGGTAAGAAACCCTTTACTCAAAGATTGTTTCAAACAGGGGAAAACCAATCTCTCTTTCACTCATTCCCCAACACATAACAGTAAATGCTCTTTTAATTAGCCAGTCACACATCTATTTGCTAGTGCTGAGGCAGGATTCTTTGCTTTGCCTCTCTTGGATCTGGGTTGCAGTCTCAGGTGTTTTTCCTGGAGTGAGGAATGCTGGTGTGGCTGACCTTGTGGAGGCTGTTGAGAAGCAGTCCTCCTCAGAGTTCTGAGGTGGGTGCCTAGAAGAAGCTCTGACAACAACTGTGAAAAATCTAAGAAATTTGAGACACAGCACTCTCCTTTCTAGAAGCAAATTTCTATCATGGCAAAGAACTCAAAAGCCAAGTATTTGACTGGCAAGATGACAAACAGGAAGATAAATTAGACTATATAATCATTTTTTTGGTGACAAAGAGGATAAAAACATAGAACCAGATGAAGACAACAAAGTCAAAACTCCTGCATCAAAAGCCTCCAAAAATATTAATTGGTTCCAGACCATGGAGGAACTCAAGAAGTATTTTGAAAATCAAGTAAGAGAAGTAGAGGAAAAATTGGGAAGAGACATGAGAGTGTTGCAAGAAAATCATGAAAAATGAGACAATGGCTTGCTAAAGGAGATGCCTCAAAGTAATGAAGAAAATAACACCTTAAAAATAGATTAACTCAAATGGCAAAAGAGATACAAAAAGCCAAAGAGAAGAAGAATACCTTAAAAAGTAGAACTGGAGGGGCAGCTAGGTGGCGCAGTGAGTAGAGCGTCGGTCCTGGAGTCAGAAGGACCTGAGTTCAGATCCGGCCTCAGACACTTAACCCACACAAACAAAAACCTAGCCGTGTGACCTTGGGCAAGTTACTTAACCCCAATTGCCCTCCAAAAAGCAAAAAAAAAAAAAGTAGAACTGGTCAGGTGGAAAAAAGAATTTCAAAAGCACACTGAAGAAAATAATTACTTCAAAATTAGATTGGAGCAAATAGAAAATAATGACTTTATGAGAATTCAAGATATTATGAATCAGAGCTAAAAGAATGAAAAAATAGAAGGCAATGTGAAATATCTCATTGGGAAAACCAGTGACCTGGAAAATAGATTCAGGAGAGATAATTTAAAAATTGTTGGAGGCAGAGCCAAGATGGCAGAGTAGAAACAGCTCATCCAAGCCACTCTGCCCCGAGATTCCCCCCAAACTATGTAAAAGGGGACTCTGAACAACTTCTGGAGCCCCAGCACCCACAGAACAACACAGAGAAGCTAACCTCCCACTGAGGACAGCCCAGCAGCCCTGCAGGAAGGACCAGAGCAGCGCTCTGGGAGCTGGCAGCATGCAGTGCGCAGGGAGCCAAGCCGAGACCAGGTCCGCGGGAGCCGGGGTTTTAGCCCCAGGTCGGCAGGGCCAGCAGCCGGCCAGAAAGACCCCAGAACACCAGCAGCTGTGGCGACTCCAGAATTATCAACATAGACATGCCTAGGACAAAGTAAGAGTTTAGTGCCCTATGGACTTTGAGACAAGTATTTGGGGAATGCGTTGGCTTCCTCCCCTGGGGGCTGGAAGCCACTGAGGAGACACACCATTTTGTAGTTTTCAGAGGCAGCTCCAGCTCCTGGCCTGCGAATTGTAGGTAGATCCAATGATCAGTCTTGGGGGGTAATCCCTCTTGCTTTAACCTCCCTGGATCTGGATTGTGATCTGGGGTGGAAGTCATGTGTGGGTTTACAGCTTGTCAGAAATGGAAGCTGGCCCCCTAACATGTTTGGGGTGAAAGTTCCTGTCTGGCACCAGGCCATATGGTTGAAACAAGCCCAAAAGTCAATCAATTAAGTGCCAACATGCCAAGGCAAAGAAAACAGAAAAATGCAACCCTAGACTCCTATTTTGGGGGCATAGAGCAGGAAAAGGACTGTGAGGTCAGAAGTCCCGCTCCAAAAGCCCCAGGGGAAAACATGAGCAGGTTGCAGGCCATAGAGGACCTTAAGAAGGACTTTAAAAATCAAATAAGAGAAGTGGAGGAAAAATTGGAAAGAGAAATGAGAAGGATGCAGGAAAAGTATGAAATGAGGGTCAACAGCCTGACTGAGGAAAACAACACCTTAAAAAATAGACTAACTCAAATGGCAAAGGAGGCCCAAAAGGGCAATGAGGAGAAGAATGCCTTAAAAAGTCGAATTTGCCAGATGGAAAAAGAATCTCAAAAGTTCACTGAGGAGATTCATTCCTTCAGAGTTAGACTGGAGCAAATGGAAGCTAATGACTTTATGATAAATCAAGATGCTGTTAAGCAGATCCAAACAAATGAAAGATTAGAAGGCAATGTGAAATATCTCATGGGAAAAACCACTGACCTGGAAAATAGATCCAGGAGAGACAATTTAAAAATTATTGGACTACCTGAAAGCCATGATCAAAGAAAGAACCTAGAAATCACCCTTCAAGAAATTCTCAAGGAAAACTGCCCTGATGTTTTAGATCCAGAGGGCAAAATAGAGGTTGAAAGAATCCACAGATCACCTCCTGAAAAAGATCCCAAAAAGAAAACTCCCAGGAATATTATAGCCAGGTTCCAGAATCCCCAGATCAAGGAGAAAATACTACAAGCAGCCAGGAAGAAACAATTTCAATATTGTGGAAACACAATCAGAATAGCCCAGGACCTGGCAGCTTCTACACTGAGGGATGGAAGGGCATGGAATATGATATTCCAGAGGGCAAAAGAGCTGGGAATGAACCCAAGGGTCACCTACCCAGCAAAACTGAGTATTTTGTTTCAGGGGAAAATATGGTCATTCAGTGGAATAGAGGACTTTCAAGCATTCTTGAGGAAAAAACCAGAATTGAATAGAAAATTTGACATCCAGACACAAGAAGGAAGAGATGCCTGAGAAGGTAATCAGGGAAAAGAAATCAAAAGGAACTTATCGAAGTTGAACTATTTACATTCCTATATGGAAAAACAATAACTATGACTGATGATATCTTTCTCACTATGAAACTAATGGAAGAAAGGTGTGTGATCATATGAATACATATGTGAATGTGTGTGTATATGGTTATAGTTATATATAGATAGAGGGCATAGGTTGAATTTGTTGGGAAGGGAGAATACTCAAAGGGTGAAATTATGAGGTGAGAGAGGAAAGTGGCAAGAGGAGATGGGGAGAGACAGGGTAGGTTAAACTATCTCATGTAGAAGAAGCAAGGGGAAGTGTTTGCCAAGGAGAGGGAGAATAGGAAGGCAAAAAGTTGGAACCACATTCTCATTTAATTTGGTTCAGGGAGAGAATGACATACATAATAAATGGGATATCTCAACCTACAGCAGAATAGGGTGAAGGGGGATGAGAGGAAGGATGATGGATGGGAGGGCATTCTTGGGATGTGGGGAGGTTGGAAGTACCCACTATAGAAGAGGGACAGGATCATGTAGGGAATGGACCAGGTGGGTGGTGGGATGAGTGGGAGGGAATTATAAGCAGCCTTGTACAATATATCTACTATGATAATGTTTTGCATAGCTAGACATGTACAACATATACTGAATTACTTATCTTCCCAGAGGGAATGGGTGACAAGGGAGGAAGGAAATGGATCTGAAATTTGAGGTCTTAACATTAAATGTTTCAAATATATATAAATATTATTATTAATACTCCTTTGCTTGTAATTGGGAAATAAGAAATATTCACCTTCCTCTAATGGAAAAGTCAAAGGGGGTATGGGAGAGGGTAGGGGAGAGAGCAGATCGGAGGAAGAGATATCTTGCGGGACTGCTATTCTGGAAGGGTGGGTATGGGAAAAACAGGAGGGGGGAATGATTGTAAGTCAAAATCTGGTGGAAATGATTGATGTAAAACAGAAGTTAATAAAGCATTTGTTAAAATATAAATAAATAAATAAATAAATAAATAAATAAATAAATAAATAAATAAATGAATGAATGAATGAATGAATGAATGAATGAATGAATGAATGAATGAATGAATAAATAAAATTTGTTGGACTTTCTGGAAGCCATGATCCAATAAAGAGCCTAGACATCATCTTTTAAAAGATCATCAAATAATATTTCACTGATATTCTAGAACAAAAGGCCAAAATAGAAATTGAAAGAATTCTGATGACCGCTTGAAAAAGATCCCCAAAAGAAAATCCCTAGGAATATTATAGCCAAATTTCAAAGTTCCCAGAACAAGAAGAAAATACTACAAACAGGAAGAAACAATTTATGTATTGTGGAAACACAACCAGGGTATCGAGAGATCCAGCAACTTCTACATTAAGAAATTGAAGGTTGATTGCCAATGCCTGCCTGTTCGAGCTGAGCTGCGAGTTCCTGCTGCCCAGGGCTGGGGCTGGGCAGCGGGGGCAGCTCCCTGGCCGCATCTCCCCGCGGGAGGCCCGAGCCCGGGAAGCCTGTCCACATCCACTGCAACATCACGGAATCTTATCCTGCAGTGCCCCCAATCTGGTCTGTGGAGTCTGATGACACTAACTTGGCTGCCATTCTGGACAGACTTGTGTACATAAAGAAAGGGAATACTCTGCTGTTGCAGCATCTGAAGAGGATCATCTCTGATTTGTGCAAACTGTACAACCTCCTCTCAGCATCCAGATGTTGAGATGCTGGACCAGCCCCTGACAGCAGAGCAGTGCACACAAAAAGATGTTTCTTCTGAAGATGAAGATGAAGAAATGTCTGAGGATACAGAGGACCTAGATCACTATGAAATGAAAGAAGAAGAGCCAGCTGAGGGGAAAAAGTCTGAGGATGATGGCATTGGGAAGGAGAACTTGGCCATACTAAAAAATATTAAAAAGAACCAGAGGCAAGGTTATTTAAATGGCACAGTGTCTGGCTCAGTGCAGGCCACTGACCTTGATGAAGGAGCTCAGGGTATAATATACGTAATATATATGTATAATATTTATGGATCACAATGTTTCAAAGGCAGAAACTATGAAGTCGAATTAGTAAATGATCACCTGTATGATTGGAACATCAAACTCCTCAAGGTTGACCAGGACAGCGCTTTGCACAATGATCTCCAGATCCTCAAAGAGAAAGAAGGAGCTGACTTCATACTCCTCAACTTTTCTTTTAAAGACAACTTTCCCTTTGACCCTTCGTTTGTAAGGGTTGTCTCTCCAGTCCTCTCAGGAGGGTATGTTCTTGGTGGAGGTGCCATCTGTATGGAACTTCTCACCAAACAGGGCAGGAGCAGTGCCTACTCCATAGATTCCATGATCATGCACATCAGTGCCACCCTGGTGAAAGGGAAAACACGAGTATAGTTTGGAGCCTACAAATCTCAATACAGTCTGACAAGAACACAGCTGTCCTACAAGTCCCTGGTGCAGATCCATTAAAAAAAAATGGCTGGTACACCACCTCCCCACCCCGGAAAGAAGACGGCTAACCCTGGAGTTTCTCCCTCCTCCCTCCCCAGGCACCACTGGACCAATTACCTTTGAATGCTTTATTTGTATCTTATGCTGCCTCTGTGGTTCCCTCCCTCATTCACTCTTTTCCTGGATATGATAGCTCTGCCTATTGCAGGACAATGATGGCTATTCGAAACACCAAGGAAAAACAAAACAAAACAAAACACAGAACTGTTTCAGATATTCAAGATATTCAAACCAACCAACCACCTTGCTGGGTCCCTTGCTAGCAGGCATTCTTATAAAAGAAAGTGTTGAGCCTTCTTATATTGCTGGAAACTCAGCTGTGCTCCAGACTAAAGCAGCATCCTTACCTATGCTATAGATTTTTAATTTATTTTATCTTATTTCATGTATACTGCTTTTTTTGGTTACAGTGTATGATGGATGTGTATAGAAAAATATATCTTTGGGAAAACAATTGCAGTTTGTTAATTTGAAAAAAAAAGAAGTCAAAGGTCTTGGAATATATTATTCCATAGATCAAAGGATCTAGAATTAAAACCAAGAATTACCTACCCAACAAAACTGAGTATAATGCTTCAGGGGAAAATATGATCATTCAATGAAATAGAAGATTTTCAAACATTCTTGATGAAAAGACCAGAGCTGAACAGAAAATTTGACTTTCAAATACAAAAAGCAAGAGTAGCAAGAGAAGGTAAACAAGAAAGAGAAATTATAGAGAACTTATTAAAGTTGAACTCTTTATATTCCTTCATGGAAAGACAACATTTGTAACTCATGGGGCTTTTCTCATTATGAGGATAGTTAAAGGGAATATATATGTATCTATCCATATATATGTATGTATAGGTAAGTGTATGTATATTATATATACATATATTGTTATATATATATATGCACATATATACATATATATGTATGTGTGTAAATGCATGAACATATATACATAGAGGGCATAGAATGAGTTGAATATGAAGGAATGATATCTAAAAAATAAAATTAAGAGATGAGTGAGGAACAAATTGAGAGAAGGAGAAAGGGAGAGAAATAGAATAGTGAAAATTATCTCACATAAAAGAGGCAAGAGAAAGTTATTACAATGGAGGGGAAGATCAGGGAGGTGAAAGGGAATGAGCCAACCTTACTCTCATTGGATTTGGCTGAAGGAGGGATTAACACACACTCTCAATTTTGTATCTTACCCTTCAGGAAAGTATTGGGGGAAGGGATAAGTGAGGTGCCATGATGGAAGGGAAAGCAGATTTCGGGAGGAGTAGTCAGAAGCAAACCCTTTTGAAAAGGGACAAGGTCAAAGAAGAAAATAGAACAAATGGTGGGTGGGATAGGATAGAGAGAACTATAGTCAGTCTTTCACAACATGACTAGTATGGAAATGTATGACCTATATTGAATTGCTTGTCATCCCGTGGGGCGGGTGAGGAGGAAAGAAGGGAGAGAATCTGGAACTCAAAGTTTCAAAAACAAATGTTAAAAATTGTTGTTACATACAACTGGGAAATAAGATATGTAGGCAATGGGGTATAGAAATCCATCTTTCTTTCTAAAAAGTAAAGGGGAAAAGGTTAAGGGGAGGGATAAGAGAGGGATATATGAGAAGGCAGACTTGGGGAAGAAATAATCAGTTTGCTTGCCATCTTGCGGTGGTGAGTAGGGGAGAGATGGGGAGAAAATTTGCAACTCAAAATCTTGTGGAAATGAATGTTGAAAACTAAAAATAAATAAATTTTTAAAAAGAAAAAAAGAAGTAGGCTAATCTACATGGATGGAGTAGTAACGTTGCCTTCTCACAGCTGGTATTGGAAATTAAAAAATAAAAATCAAACACTGTATCAAAGCTGAGAATCGAATGGTAAAAAGCTTGATGTAGAATAAATGTGCATATAGCAATATCAAGGGAATGTGGCAGAATAGATTGAGAGTTGATCTTGCATATAACAAAACCTGGTATCATTCCCTGCTTCTAATGCATATTAACTGTGTAATCAAACCAGGGCAAGTCACAACTATTCTGTGAGTCTGTTAGATGTCTAAGATTATAAAGTAGAGAGTAGTTGCCATCAGCATCAGTGGAAGATGTTCCATGCTTAAAGTTCTCTACATCTACAGAAAATGCAATGTGTTGTTACTAAGCCTAGCAAGTGGGGGGAGTCCTTCCAACTTCTATGTGTTCCTGAGACTACTGTGTCACTACATCTTTTGGAGTGTCAGAATCTTGACATATTTTGGTCTTGGTCTTAGTGCAACAATGAAGTTATATCCAGAAACTAAATACATATTTTTTGTTCCGGAATCTTTTTTATATGTCAGAGATTCCTTTGATAGTTTGGTGAAGCATATTGACTATTCTCTGAATAACTTTTAAATACATAAAATACATATGCATGCTAAGTTAAAAAAAAACTATTTTCAAATAAAATTTAATAAGACATGTGTGTCTGTGCATATGCTCTTGCTTCCTTGCTTGTATGTATACCCTTTAAGAACCCCTGCTCCATAGAGAAGTATTTGATGGAGACTATGAGACTATGTGTTAGAGACCATCAGAGGGATCAGGGATTTCCATAATGGGAAAATCTAACAATAATGAATTATATAAAAAGGAATCTTAGAAATATGATACGCATTTCTGTAAAGAATATTGCCTCTTAGACTTATTTAATGGAGCAGCTCAATGGCACAGTAGATAGAGAACTGGGCCTGGAGTTAGGAGGACTCATCTTCTTTAGTTTGGCCTCAGACACTTAATAGTTATGTAATTTAATCCCATTTGCCTCAGTTCATCTGTAAAATGAGCTAGAGAAGAAAATGACAAACCATTTCAGTATGTTCACCAAGAAAACCCAAATGGGGTCTTGAAGAGTTGGACATGAATAAAATGATGGAACAATAAAAATAAGGCCTATTTAGACACTTCTGGTTTCCATCCATACGAACCATCCTTGGAGACAAAAGACAGAGACAGAAAACTGCTAACTTAAGTCTATGGTGAATGGCACAGCTCTGTCAGAATAGGCTCAGGAAAACAAAATTAAAGCAAGAGTGATAGAAGTCCAAAGTTTTTCCTATCTGGTGGACAGAGAAAAAAGAAAAACAGAGCTCCTAGGCTTCTGATTTCTTTACAGATGCAAGACAAAAGCAAAAAGGTCAGAACAGAGTGATTAAGCTCTTACTCCCTCAGAAACCTACAGCAGGTGTGTCAAGGACTAAAACTCTAGAAGCTCTGACTCCAACTTTTGGTCCAACTAGGGTAGGTTCCATCATATGTCCCCTTTCATATCTACTTCCTTAGAGGTAATATGCTCCCTATCTACATTGATAACTCTGTCAACAAAAGTCAATCTGTAAAGGAGTCTCTCCCCAATGAAGTCAATTGAATTTAATACCCGTCCTGAGGGCAACAATGCTAACTCAAGTGGGTCCTGCACTAAATTTATGGTATGAAGTTGAGCATTGGAGACCTATTAGAGAACATTCCTGTCATACTGGAAAGTAGGCGGGGAAAGGGAAGTCTTTTCTCCTGCTCTCCTCCCAATCCAGACCATACAGAAGGTGCCAGCTCTTTACCAAGAAAATTATAGACCTTGCAATAGTGAAAGGAGATAAAGAAGAAAGTGATTTTAAGCTGTTTATGAATTTGACAAAAAAAAAGAAAGTTTAATTGCGCTATGTAACAATGAAATATTCCAAATTTGCTATAAAATAGATGGATGCCATTTGAAAATAACAAATGTTGAAAGCAGAAACAGGATCATCAATTCTTTTTTCTGCATTGTTGGTCCTTTGTGTTTCCCTGACACATTCATTTCCCCCCATACTGCTTTGTAGTCTGTGCTGAGTCTGGCTGCTTTCTTTCACCCTACAAAAGACTCCTAGTTTCATCATGTCCTGGACATACGGTGACAAGGGAAATATTCCATTCCATCAGCATTCCATCTGTGCTGAGTTGTGCTTTTCCAACAGTGCTGTTATTGAGGACTTTGGAAAGTAGCTCTCTAGCTTTTTCTAGATCACAGATGCCCTTACCAGTCATTTTGGCTGCTGACATATGCCAATAGTGATTGTCAATATTAACATGCTTTTAATACCCATCTGCCTTTTTTCCCTTTTCCCCCGTGAAATTTGTCAGCATAGATGGAATTGTTCCTTTTGCAAAACAAACCCCAGTGATGCTGGCTTGCATACAGCATTGGATCATACTGCCAAATCACTGCTGACATTAACAGGGACCAAAGTCAATGCTGGTATTTGCTGGACTTAATTTAATAAGAGGTGATAAAGTCAGCATTCAGTAACAACAATAGAGGGGAAAAGTGACCACATATCATAGGAATAAAGGCTATGTTCTAGGCCAGAATACTAGTTAATATCTCCATTTACCACCCCTTACTTCCCTTCCATCAAGAGAATGACCACTGTATTTCTGTACAACAAATGTATCATTAGAGCAGCCTTTTATAAATGTCTTCAGAAGTTCACGCCAGAATTTTGTTTGGGCATATAGATTTTCAGTACACAAATAGTGCAAAAATATTCCCAAAATGTTTATCCTACCCCAAAATCTCTGTTGACCTCCTATCTTGTACCTCCTACTGCCTTTCAGATATCTTCAACTGAATGTCCAGTAGATTTCTTAAATTCAATACGTCGAGAATAGAACTGTTTTATCTTTCCTCCAAAAGCCTTCTCATTCCTTATTTTCCCTATTACTATCTAGAGCAATACCATCTTCCCAGGCTCTCAAGCTCAAAACCTAGGATTCATCCTTAACTCCTCACTTTTTCTTATCCCTTATATGCAATCTTTTGTCCAGGTCTGTTAGTTTCAGCTTCTCAGCATTTTTCATACATGCCCCCTTCTTTCTTTTATGCTGACACAACTCTAATACAGGTTCTCATCACCTCACACTTAGGTTATTACAATAGCTTGCTGGTGGGCCTGACTGACTCAAATCTCTTCCCTCTCCAATCTACATTCCATTCATCTATCTACTAAAGTGATTTCCTAAACCATAGGTCTGAACATGATAGGTTTGGGAGCATATACAACAGATAGGACAGAACACTAAACTTGTGTCCCACTTAGTAGACCTTAAAAGGGTATGATTCCACCTTCTTTCTTTCTTTTATTTCAACTCAACTGGTTACCAAGTGCTTTTACTCAATAAGCCTTCCCTTGTGGATATGGGCAAGGAGCAATATATTTTCCCCATTTCACTGTGGTAACTGTCTGTATATAGTGACTAAAAAAGTTAGTGTTCACTCAGCTAAGTGAACTGAACTTGTTCTTTGGTGTTGCTGACTGCTTTTACCTTGAATATATACCTTGAACAAAATAGCAATCCTGAGATGGACATATTTAGCCTTGGAGAGTACTATGAGTTTGAAAAGATGGGAGATTGTGGTTTTTTTTTTTTTTTCCAGGCAGGGCTGACTGGAAGCAAGAGTTTTTTGCATCAGAGAGAATGATTACTAGACCAAGCCTGAATACATGTTAGTTAGTTGTTAGTGGAGAGGTGAAGTGGAGAGTGTCTATTCAGAAGTCCTCCAAACTGTGTCATGTCTGTATATTTTAAGAATCAATCTCCCAAGAGAGTATGATAATAATAATATTCTTATATATCACTGCCACTTTAAGTTTTTCTGTCAATTGACACTTGAGAATCTTTTTTTTTAGCATTTCTTTAGTGTAGAGGAAATAACTAATTGTCCTATTGACATGGAAAATTGAGTAACTTTCTACTTCCTTCTTTAGGAGAAACCCTAGACTTGAGAGAAACTTAAACTTTAAGTGGTTTTCCTTGGGACTCTGTGTGGGAGGCTAAAGGATCAGAGACACTGTGAGGAGTTTGACCCTTCTCTAGAGGTCAGGCTCCCTCAGAACTAAACCCAATCTAGTGCTGTGCTTGGATTCACAGCTTGTTGGCACCCTTTGTAGCATGGGAGAGGGAAAGGGTTTAATGCCCCAGTTCTCTGGGAGCAGGACTGACTGAAACAAACATCATTCTACTACACAATATTGATCTCTTTTGCAAGATCTCTCTATTTTGAAAGGCTTTCCTTCCATGTAACATGACTATTATAAGAATTTAGGTTAGCACCATCTATTAAAATGTTTTAAAGATATCTTTTTATGAACTGATGTTATGTTCAAGTGGTTATTGGCAATGGTTCAAGCTATAATAACGACCTGGTGAGATTGTAATTTATTGGTTGAATTCTCCAGAATAATTTCCGATTCGTATTTCCAGAACATGGATTTGTCGGATGTCAGTCTGTGAAAGGTAATGAGTTTCTGATGCATAATACTAGCCACTATGTCATGTCTTTCTAGGAATTCAGAAGGTGATAAATTTTTATAGCCTTAAGTGATATGTTGCACTGTCTCTACCATTTCCTTGCAGAAAAGACATTGATTGCTAAGTTCAGGGTCCTTAAGGATAAACGTTCTCTAGTTTCTCTTGGCAAGGATCTGAACCTCAATTGCCATCATAAACCCATCCATTTCCACAAAAGAATCAGTTGAACAACCATTCAGCAATTATTTGTCCACATGTTATTGGTTTAGTTTGTATGAATATAGACTTAAAAAGGCCTTTTGGTTCCAATCCTAAATAGTAATCATTTTATAGACTCCATCCACAACTAATCCACTGTCAGTTAAATTATATAGTCCAATTTTGCATACCTGTTTTCTACTTTCTTTTTCCTCTTTCTTTCCTTTTTTTTTACTGTAATGTCTCTGGAGCAATTTTTTCCAATTCTACTCAAATTAGTAGAGTGAATCCCCAGACCGAAATTTGACTAGGTGCTTCAGGTGTTCTGTGTTCTTTTTTTCTAGTACTGTTCTACAGCTCTCAAAATCCCAATACTGTTCTCTTTCCTCATGATTATTGACTGTTATAAATTGGCCAGTCAGACTTAGAAATATGATATATTTTATGTAGCAAACATATGTGTATATATGATAAAATATGTTATAGTATTATAGTGGATATATCAGTGTTATTATTTATTTCATTTATTTCATTAGTTAATATAATTTCTGCTTTATATCACCTTGGCTAGCACTCCACTACTTTGCCATTATTCTAACTTCTCCAGCAGCAGTAGCTGCCTAAGTAAACTTTCAACTCCTAATCCTGTCTACAAGTCAGGTCTCCAAAGATTGTTTATATCTCCCCCTTGGGGGTCTAATAGGACTCTTGAAAGATCAAGAGTTATTCTTTAAATTCCATCAATTTTTGCCCTCCTCACCCCTAACTGCCATGCTTCTCATCAAGATTATTATTTGAAAAAAAAAGATTTACTTAGCTAGCATTCAGTAGCTATTAAAAGGGGGTCTTTACTGGGGGACAATAAGATTTGCTGATATAAAACCTGCAAATATCTGGGAAACTCTTACATAGATATAGAACATAGAGAGTTCAAAGGAAAATGAGCTTAATTTGAAAGTATATTCTGGAAAACTGACAGAGGAAAAATTCACAGCAACTTGTTGGAAGGACTTTTGTCTAAATTAGTGGGGGCCTCAAGAAGTTCCCCTTAAGCATGAATCTGTCTATATCTTCTTGATTCTTGATGTAGACACTGTTACCACCTGATCTAGTGATAACAGTATTTAGACACTAATTAAAACTCTAATAATAGTATTTTAGACACTAATTAGAAATTGAGAAATTTAGGAATTTCCTTGCACAAAGAAGCTTGCAAGATCCATCTTGGGCCCAAGAGAGAGAGGGAAAGAAGACTTTGTCAAGATTGAATGAAGCCCAGGCTACTTTTTCTCCTCTCCCCCAACCCTAAATCCCCACACCTTTACTTCTTGAAGAAATTTGCCTAGAACCAAATAGAAATGTGGAGACATTTGTTCTATTTTCTGGAACTTTATCACTTCCCAACACAATTCAGAATTCATAGATTATCCCTATAGATGACAATATTTTTCATCTTATTTGAATATCTGAAAACCATTTTTGGTTCTGAGTCATTTCAGCACTTAGCCTAAAGCTTATAGGTAACAGAGACATGTTTTCATTTAGTTAATGCATGATGATTACAAAGGAAGCTTAGGTGGAACAATGGATAGAGTGCTAGATCTGAAGTCAGGAAGAATCATCTCCCTCAATTCAAATCTGGTCTAAGACATTTGTGTGACTTTAGGCAAATCAGTCAATCATTTTTGCCTCAGTTTTCTCATCTGTAAATTGAGCTGGAGAAGGAAATGCCAATTCCTCCAGGATCTTTACCAAGAAAACTCGAAATAGGATCATGAAGAGTAAGACATGACTGGAATGACAGAATAAGAAAATCAAGATTACAATGGGGATGGGCTGTCTTGAGTTCACCTTTATAATTATTGTTGTTTGAATTGTTGCTGTGATGATGATGATTATAATGATGATAATGATTGAAAAGTAGATGAAAACGAAGTCAAGTCTCACTGAGAAGTCAAGATTCTGAAAGAAAGTGTAGTATCTAAATGGTATGATAGATGGATTGTTGGACTTGGAGTCAGGAAGACCTGAATTTGACTCTTTCTTAGACACTGCCTAGATGCATGACCCTGTGCAAGTCACTTAATTTCTTTATGTCTTAGTTTCTTCATTTGTAGTATGAGATTCAGTGTCCTCTAAGATCTTTTCTAGATCCAAATCTATGATCCTATTAATGCATTCCAGGCATGGCTTTGCTTTTGATAGTTCTGAGGAATGTTCAGAAACTGAAAATAGAATCTGAAGTTCATAAAATAGCTAGTAGTTCATTTTGGCTGGAATGCATTGCTGACAGATGGGTATTTTGAATGTTATTTCATATATGTCTCATAAACAATCTCCTTTTAACCTTCAATATGCAGATGCATGAGTGTGAAAACATGTGAGTGGAATTACAAGAACTGGAAAGCCAAGTAGAAGTGCAGAGAAGAATAAAACAAGAGTTAAATATTTTTAAACATTCCAGCATTTGGCTCATTTTCTAGGATTTCTCAGCTACCATGATAAGTGTGATATTGTTATGCCATTACTCCTTTCTCATTTCTCAAAAGCTATTGGTACAATACTAAAGTGACTTTGGGGCAGTAGTATGTAGGCAGATGTTTAATAACTGGCTCTCTAGAAAATACACACACACACACACATGTTTTTGTTGCTGTTCAGTCATTTCAGTTGTTTCTGACTTTTCATGACTCCAGTGTTTTCTTGGCAAAGACACTGAATCCGTTTATTATTTCCTTCTCCAGATCACTATGTAGATAAGGAAACTGATAAATAGGGTTAAGTGATTTGCTTAGGGTCACATTACTAGTAAGTGTCTCAGGTCAGATTTGAACTTAGGAAGAAAAGTCTTTCTGATTTCAGGACTGATACTCCCTACATTGTGCCAGCTAACTAGCTAGATACACACAGACATAAACACAGACACAGACACACGCACACGAGCAAACACACAGACGCACACGCAAACTCACACAAGCCTCACACACTTCAAAGATCAACCTGCATTGTTAAATTTTTCCATTATTTTTCTTATATTTGGACAATCAACAAAACAATAAATCAAACTAATTTATAGCATTTGCTGATTTTTTAGTATATATGTTAGCACTGAAAATTTTTCAAATCTACTCCCTTCAGCCAGTTTGAGCAAGCTCTATCAACCTCCTGATTTGGAGAGAACAAAATTGGAAACCTGAAAGGGCAAATGGGACTAGCCTAGGAGGAATTATAAAGGATTCGTTTGAACAGAAAACAAATGACTTTTCAATTCAGAGCCTTTGTTTATCTTTTTTTCTTAAGAAAAGAAAACAAAGAAAGCCTCCTCAAAGCCCTTTTCTGATGTCAGTGTAAAAGAGTGGTTTTTGAAGAAAATCTAAATATATAGTCATAGCCTAGTAAATCCCTAGATGGAGATGAGTCTTTATTTTAGGAATTCAAGTGCTATTATATTTGGGAGTAGAGACTGACTGACAACTAAGGGAGTTAACTAGCAAATACTAAACAAAAACCAATACAAAAATCATACATTTCATTTAGTTAAATTCCATTCACACTTCTATCCCCTTCTCCCATTAATAAGACAAGGCCAGTGGGGCTAGCAACCCATTCTTTCCAATTTCAAGGTTGCTTTTAATGTTTATTCTTTAATATTGCTTAGTGGGAAAAAGTTAGGTAATGCAGGAATACAGTATAATTTGGTCTCCCTTGAAACCTTCACTATCTCTTCCCCCAAAGATGACCCTACGCCAGCAATTCTATGAGGAAAGTAGTAGACAAGATTGGAAAATATTCCACCAAGAGAGAATTGAAGAAATAACATTACAGTGAATACATTCTAAATTCAGATTTATGTTCATGGTGGTAAGAACTCATTCAGAGCTTTGACCAGCTGCCCATCACACAATTTAGGGCTTTACCATTTCTCCTGCTCATTTTTCCTAGGTTGTTTATACTTTAATCTTGCCTGAAAGTAGATGATTCTTTAGCTTAACACACTTCTGTAAAGAAGAGAAAATCCTACAAAGGAAAATTTTACATAGCTCAGGAAAAAGGTTTTTTTATCTAAGCAATACATCTTTTTAAAAGCATACTTAGGAGGATTCATTTGTTTGTATAAACATAATAAATATTGGTAGGCACAGTTGTTCAGAGACCTCCCTCAGTCCCAGATTTCTTTGTCTTTTTCTGCTTCTTTTTTGCTTTGTTGGTCTTTTTCACATGGGATGAAGATATTGATATTTCAGTTCAGACAGGAAGAGGTTTTCTAACTACTATGGGGCACACAATTTAAGTCACTCTTCCTAATGAGAGAGGAAGAAAAATCTTACTTTTATCTCTTATTTATGGATTTTTTACACATTGAAAGAAATGTAAATTGCTCAGAAATATCTACTATCAGATAACCTTATTGAGAATAAAGTACATTTTCAAAATGATAAATCCCTTTTAGTTTCAAGATCTGGGGCATTGTACTCATTCTCTCTACAGTGTAGTATCCATACCAAGAAGATATCTCTGCCCTGGACTCATATATGTAGTGACTAGACCAGATTGAGTGCTAAGGTAATATGGCACCTAGTGAAAACAAAACAAAACAAGACTAAACAAAACAACAACAACGACTACCACAACAACAACAAACAAAACACCAAACTATGCTTCTTGTATTTCATTCTTTGGCTAGTTATACACTTACCTAAGTCCTGGGAGTTCAGGGAGATAATTAAAACTTAGATGTAGTTCAGGCCTAGGGTCTTCCAAAAGGAAAATGTATAAAGATATTTAAAATACAATATGAATCAGGTATGGGAAAGCTATTCCCTTTTTAGAAAGAGAAATACAAGCACAAAATTTCCTCTGTGGACATTGATGGTAACATATTCGTATACCTAGTCTCATACTTTACTGAGAGGTTTAACGTTGAAACAATGGGGAAAAATCATTTGACAGTGTTGCAAAAATATTTTTTTTGCATTTTACATTTGCCCTGCACTATCAAAAAAGTTCCTTCAAGTTAGTTTTCTTCTGGATACTCTAAACTGAGAGGTCAGAGATGGACCTGACTTTCTCACATATACTCCAGAAAAAAAATGGCATCAGATTGAATAATTATCAAGAAAGTCAAAGAGAAACAGTAAGCACTTTTATTCATGCCAGGAAAGTACTAAGAGATTCTTTCATAGAATCCAGCATAAACACAGGTAAATTATCTGGAAGTCTGTCTGTGCTATTACCAGAGAAACTTCAATGACACTTAAAACCTGTGGTGCTCTAGACAAGAATGATTTTATTCTTTGAAGTTAAAGGAGAATTTCATAATGTTCTGAAAGAGACACTTTCTGGAAGCCTGAAAACTGAAGAGCTCTGTCCAAGAATGAGTCAAGGGATGCTGGAGGTTGTATTACTCTGAAGTGGAACAATCAGGGGATCCTATAGACCAGAGCCCTCTGACTGAAAAATCCAGGGGCCTATAACCTGCTTTCAACTTAGACATATCATGATTAGAGATGAAAAACAAAAAAACGAAGACAAGAAGAAAAAGTTACTGACCACTCCATCTAATATTGTGAAAGGATGGAGGGAAAGAGCCTTGCCCTGGCACAAAGTTCCTAAACAAGAAATGAGGATGGACATATGGGTAAACAGAAGATACTGAACAAAAAAAAAAAAAAAAGAAACACTGTCAGTCAAGAGAAGAGGCCTGGGGTGGGGGTGGGGGTGGGAAATATCTCCATAACAAACAGATGAAAAGCTTCAGAGAAAAAGAAATGGCTTGGTCACAAGGATTTCAAGAATGGATGAAAAAAATGAACCAAGTTTTCAAAAATGCAATTATAAATGAAATAAAAGCTCTCAAGGAAAAGATTGAAAGTATAATAGTTTTGGAAGGTATAAATAACAGAATTCCTAAAACCAATGCTTAAAAATAAACAGAACACAATAATTCTGGGAGACAAAAATAAATATTAACAAAATAAACAAAAAGTAGTCAAATATTACCAAAATTACCAAAAATGCAAACATAGGAGTCAGAAGAAATCTAGAGAGGTAAATACTTTGAATATCTGGAAGATGCTAAACAAGGATGCCATATTCACTATTCAAAGCAGAAGAAAGAAAGGCCATGAGGTGGTACTATGGATAAAGCTTAGGGCCTAGAGTCAAGAAGACTCATCTTTGTGAGTTCAAATCTATCTTCAGAAATGTATTAGTTGCAGGACACTCGGCAAGACACTTAACCCTTTTTTGCCTCAGTTTCCTTGTCTATAAAAAGAACCCAAGAAGGAAATTACAGAAGCACTGCATACAGTATCTTTGTTAAGAAAACTCTACATGGAGTTACAAAGACTCGAACAATAACAATAGAAGAGAAAAGTGTATGTTCAGTATCCTGATGTTTTTAAGGGATGAAGAGGGATTTAGGACAAACTTGGGGACTGAGAATGTTTCTGTTTTGCATTAGTGGTCTTCAGAGAGGGAAAAAAATATAGTAAAGATATGTTGTTGTTTTGTTGGGAAAAATATAAAATTAAGTAAAGATATGTTGTTGTTTTGTTGATTAGTTGTATCTTTGTGACCCCATTTAAAGCTTTCTTGCCAAAAATATTAGAGTAGTTTGCCATTTCCTTCCCCAGCTCATTTTAGAGAAGAGAAAACTGAAGCAAAGGAGGTTAAGTGAATTGCCCTGGTTCACACTATTAAGTGTCTGAGACTGGGATTGAATTCAGGTCTTCCTGACTGCAAGATCATTTAATCAAATGCTCTCATTTTATAGATGAGGAAATTGAGGTTGGGAGAATAGTAATTTGCCCAGGGTAAGTGTCTCACATAGTATTTTATTTAACAGTGTTCTGTAACTTTGTTTTTAAATTGAACAAGGTATAAATCAGCTGCCAAAAGGTGTGAAGAAGACAGGACCAGATGGATTTATAAGTTAATTCTATTAAACGTTGAAAGAACAGTTAATTCCAATATTACATAAATCAAATTCTTGATATCTAAATCAAAGAGAGACAAACTAGAGAAATAAAAGTCCTATAAACCAGTAGCATTAATGATTATACATTAAAAATGTTTAATAATAAAGTGTTGTTGAAGAGACTAAAGCAACATATTAAAAGTTTTATTTGATATTACCAGGAATTCAATAGGAAAAATAATGATATGGTTTTCATAATTGGATAGGAAAAGAGTTCTTGACCAACTAAGGAAATTAAAGAAGATAAAATGCACAATTATAGTAACATAAAAATGAAATATTTTATTCAAATAAAATCATTGCAATTAAAATTAGGAGGGACACTCTTAACAGGAGAAAAATCTTTGTAGCAAATTTCCCTGAGAATGATCTAATATGCTAAATATGCAGAGAGCTGATTTGATGAAGAACAGGTCCCCATTAGAAAAACATTGTACAAATATATGAAGAGACAATTCTCAAAAGAAAAAATGCAAGCTATTGGCAACAATAGGAAAACATACTCCAAGTCACTAGGAGAAATGCACATTACAGCACACACAAACACACACATACACATACACAATTTGAGATTTTACCTCACATATATCTGAGTGACACAGATGACAAAAGAAGGACAATTTCAATTGTAGTATGGTATGTGGGAGGACACTATAGTGTACTTGGGTGAATTTGTGATGTGGCTTAGCCATTCTTCAAAATAATTTTGTACTATATCTCCAAAGTCACTAAAGCATGAATAACCTTTGTCTCATTACTAGGCATGTATCTTAAAGAGACAAAGAAGGAGATGAGGGAGATGTAGAAAAATGTTTATGTCAACACTTTTTTTTGTAGCAAAGGACTGGATAATAACAGTACTCATCAACAGGGGAACAGCTCAATAAATTATGGTATATGAATGTAATAGAATATTGTTGAGCTATAAGAAATGATAAAAGGAATGGATTGAGAGAAATCTGGAATGTTTTGTATGAATGAGATGATACTGAAGGTGATGTGTGAGTGAATGAGAAAAGCAAGAACAATTTATAAAATCATATTTTTAAGAAAACTTGAAAGATTTAATAAAGCTAATAGATATAATGACTAGCTATGCCTCTAGAAGACTGGTAATTATGCATATTTTCCACATTTTGGCAGAGAAGTTTTGAACTAATAGAATAGAATGAGATATGTCTTTAGCCATTGCCAGTGGGTAGAGGTTTTTTTTTATTTGTTTGTTTGTTTTTGATTGACTATGCTTAGTTGATAGAAGGAAACAAATCGTGAAAGTAGTAAACTTTTTTCTTTGAAGACAGATGGGTCAGGAAGAGAGTGATTCCAAAAACAGGAGAAAAGAAAGAACATACCAGCAATGAAACATTTTGAAAAAATATATATGAAAGTGAACACAAGTTCAGAGGAAGACAAAGAGAGGTTTGGAATTAGATTTTGATTTTTTTTAAATATTAAAAATACTGCACATAATAGAGATTCGCAATTTCACATACAATCTTATATTTATGTTTTCATTTGTATAGATAATTGTTCATATCTGTTGATACTTGTCAAATTTAGAATAATAATTGAATTAAAAATCTGAAGAAAAAAGCTAGATATCTGGCAAACTGGGACAAGGATTAGGCTTATATTTTTTAAGCCTCTACTAATTCTAGCCAAGGTATCTAGGTCTCTAAACTCCTTGAAATCACCAGACTGCCTCCAAGGCTGGACATTTTCATAACAGGATCATTATTTGGCAACTCCAGCTACCACAAAGCAGGCATCTGCTGTCCTCCACAGGATAGTGGGGAAAGGACTACATCCCTTCTTTCACCCTTCACTGGAGAAGTTAGGATAGTCATGCCATTATCTTTGGCTAGAAGACATAAGGATGAGGTGCTCCACTTAAAGACCCATTTAGTAATTGTTTCTCCCTACTCAATGGCCAGAAAAGGGAATTGTTTAACATTTCCAAGCTGAAGTCCCTTAGTTCTGAGTCATATATGGCCAACCTGAATCATACAGCAAGTACCCAGCTGATAAATTAGCACATCTCGTTAGCTGGAAGCAAGCAGTGAAGCTTGGTGTATTCCTTCTTGCACATTCAATTAAATCTAACATGGCTCTTCCCTACCCCTCAAATTCCCTTATTGTGCCAACCTAAACTAGGACTGTTGAGATTCACTTCTGCACCCAAACCTTATCTCTTTCTCATATCAATTATTTTTTCCCCTTCAAGACTGTCCTTCATAGTGATTTTTATCAGTTATTTTTTTTAATTTGTCCTAAGAAGTACTAGGGTAAAATGATACTTTTACAAGGCCAATGGTGAGATATTGGGGGATTAATATGGGTTTTCCTGGCAGGAATAGATGGCACATTTAATTGTACAGATCCTATGCTAATAGTCATTGGCATCTGAATCAACATCCCTATATAAAAGAGTACAAGAAAAAAAAAAAAAACTACAATCTAAGCAATTCCCAAATCACTTCAAGTCTTGAAAACAATATGGCCCTGAAAGTACATTTTGATTCACCTGTTTTGTACAACTGCATAATAAGAATAAATCCCCAATATTGCAAGGTAGGTATAACAAGTTTTATTATTTGGTTTGAAGTGAATGTGAATTCATTACCATCTGGAAACTCCCTCCACCAACAGATCTGATTTGTTATTACATGTGTCTGAGGCAGAACTGGAACCCAAGCTTCCATAAACTGTACTACTTACTGTCCTGTTAAAATTTTGGTCTGTCTGTCTATCACCTACCTACCTCTCTATCTTTATGTCTATCATTATTGCTTAGCCTCAGCTGCATGATTAACCATAAAGGTTGCCACTGTGGCAGGTTTGTTTCATAACATTTTAAGGAGAGGACAGAGAAACAGAAATTTGATTTCTATTGCTTGATTCTGCAAATGTCTCCATGGACTCAAGAAGAAAAATCCTCTCAACATTCCACGCCTAAGTCTCAGCTCCCTCCTTCATCTAATTCCAGTATATCTCTCCCAGAACTCACCAAATAATAACAGAAGTCTTCATACACTGCCCTCCCAGGAATTTATTTTCTAAAACATCAGTTTCTGGTGGATACTGAGATGGCTATTCATCACAAAGCAGGGCTACAGAAACAAAGAAGTTTGATGGCTTCCATTCCCCTGACCCCACTATCCCTCACCCTTGCCATTTTTTACACGAACTGAGTCAAATTATTTGGCTTTTTCCAGAGGGTGTGTGTGTGTGTGTGTGTGTGTGTGTGTGTGTGTGTGTGTGTGTGTGTGTGAAACAATTAACTCTGGCAGTTTCATGAAATCTGACTCCTTAAAAGGTTTTTCAATGCACAAAATCAATTATTTCAGATTACAAGGAAGAAAATTATATTAAATAGTATCAAAATAAGATTTTTAAAAGTTTGTGGACCACTTAGCTTTAGAACCCATGCTTGTAGATGCAGATCTAATGTTCTATTAGAGTCATTAGAGGCTATGTCAATGGCTTCCAATTTGGATTAGAGTTAAATCAAATGAAAGTAGTACAATCAAACAATGAGCAAAGTAATGGGTGACTGACTTGTAGCTCATTAGAAACTGTCCACATAGGTCAATGAATTGATCAAGTCAGTAAAGTCTTGCAGAATTTTATATGTAGGAAGTCTTAGATAATGGAGTTAATTCTCCATTGCAGTGAAAGGAAAAGTTTTCACTATTTGGATGCTAATATCCTACATTCATTACCTCTTGCCTCTCTTTATTTGATAATTACATTGATATCTATTGTGAGGACAATTTGCAACCTATAGGACTTAAAAAGTCACCTTTGCAAGGAGGTTTTTTTTCCTTCCAGAAAATGAAAATATAGGGGATCTTGGGAGTTTTCCAATATTATTCTACCCCATAGAGTTTATGTATTTGGTTTTCAGTTAACTTTAATTACCAGGAATCCATTCATTCATTCAATGACCAATCATATGACTAAATAAAGGGGATAAGCAGAATAAAAGTGTACATTGTTATTTTTGTTCATCCTTCATAGCAGAGAACAAAAGGCTGCATGAACTTGACATATATAGATAGCACTTGTTTTGTTCTGTTCAAACATTAGAAGATGCTAACACCAGAAATATGGAGGGTTAAAGTCCATGTACTACAAATCAACATAATCTAAATTTTTCATTAGGAACTTATAGATTGTCTGTACTGAATTTGTAAATTAGCTATAGTGTCTGAGTGCCAGGACAATGTCAAACCTTTTGTTTTTACATACAGATTAATTTAAAAACAGCTCATAATATTAATTTGATTTTTTCACTATTTCACAACTGGTATAATGAAGCTGAACAAACCAATTCTCTATTTCTCTGTGTGTCTGTTTTCTATATTTCTGCTGGTCTCTGTACTTATCTCTGGCTGTCTTTCTTTCTCCTCTGTTTCTTCCTCTCCATGTCTGTCTATCTACCTGTTTCCTTCTCCTTCTATGCACTCTCTTTATACCTGGCATGATATGGGGGGAACAATTAAAACAAAGCTTGAGAAACTTATAAGCACTTGTTTGCTGCTTCATGACACTCTTGGCTACTGTATGACATAGGCTATGCCAAAGGGAAATTTTTAATGATTTTTTTCGCGTGTGTGTGGTGTGGCTTGTGATAGAATTCCTTAAATAATATCCAATCCTCTTACGGTATTTCACAATCACAGAATATTAGAGCTGAGAGAGGCCTTGAGAGTCACTCTATTTTACAGATTAGAAAACTGAGAGGAAAGGATTAAAATTCCATATACAGTAAGTGGCATTTATGTAGCATTATAAGGTTTGCAAATTGCCTTATAGATCTCATGTCACTCGATATTATTATGATTTTCCTGATTAGAAAACAAACCTGGGAGGATAAGTTACTTTTAATGTTACCATTTATGTCTTTTGTCTATCATCATAATTTTCCACAGTGTCCCTCTTATTGCCCTCCCAGAGAGCTATCCTATATAGCAAATAGCATCTTTAAAGAGAAAAAAAAGTAGAAAAATCAGCAAAACCAATGAATATATTGAAAAAGTCCCCAGCATCTATGGACCTTCCATCTCCATAAAGGAGTTAGTTGGGAATATCCTCTCATATTTTTTTCTTGAATCATGCTTGATCTTTATAATTTTGTTTCATTCACCTTTGGTTTTATTGCGTGTTAAATGTTGTTTTTACAAGATCTCAGAACAAATATCTGAGGCAGGATACACACTCTGGTCATTTTGATTCAAAGTCCAGCGCTCTGTCCAATACATCCTTATTGCCTCCAAGGATGGACCCAAACCAGGAAGTGGACAAGCTAGAACTTAATCCCCAAGCATTCTGTTGACAAAAACAATGTATGCCTATGCCCATCTTGCCTTTTTCCTGGAAATGCTTTGTATTTAGCATTTTGTTCTAAGACCACTTGCAACACAAACAAATGATTTCTCTTCCTATTGCCGGGGTGAGGGGACAGCTACTAATGGGGAACATTATGCAGTTGCTGGTTATTCTATAGTGAGAAGAAATGTCTTCTGAGGTGTTTCTTATGTAAGGGTTTGTAGATAAGGCCACTGAATCCCACTGCTTTCACAAAAGCAAAGACCTTTAATTCCCTTCTCATTTAAAATTGGAAAGGAGCTTCAGAATTTCTATCTTTGACAGCTTCACTGTTTTGCTATGCATTGTGGTCACATTTTCAGAATTTAAGTGCCTTTGGAATAAAGTCCTGGAATAAATGCCATTTGTTATCTTTAGATATGAAATAGAAATAAAATAAAAGAATAGTTTTCTGAAAAACCATAGTGTATTCATTTTTTCCACCTAAAAAGCTGTCCTTTTTTCAATTTTGTCCACTCACTGTGTTGTGATATAGCATGCTGGGCAATGTCTTTCCCGTCACATTATATTATGTCACTCAGCAGGAGCTCTGAATTGCTGGATTGTACACCCTATTGTATATGTCAGACACTGAATTTGATTTCTTTTTTTTGCCAGTTACAACTGCATCCAAAATCTGGCCCAGGTTCATCCAAATACTTTTAAAATATAAGTTAAAGTCTGTTGTTGTGGTAGTGAGAGTTTCATTGATGCTGAATAAACTTGTCATTGCTTCCAAGTTTGAGACTTAAACAAAATACCTGGTAAATATCCAGATTTTACAACTTTGTTGCAACATAGGTTTCTTGTAGCTCAGGGAGCAGTCCAGATACACTTGGGTACCACTTTTCTTAAGCATAAAAAATTCAATTTGTCACTGGATTAATTCTCCTTCAAGAGAGTGTAGGTACTGAGTTGTCCATCATGTTGTACTCTATTTGAGCAGGTAGTTCAGTGGTCTTTTCAGAGTCCCTCTAGTTCATGCAGGTAATTACCTTCTTAAAAGCCTGAAGTGTTGCCATAGTCCTCCAGAAAGAACTCAGGATGCAGATGCCTACATTTCTTCTCCCTGCCACTGTCAGAGTTATAGTTTCAAGTCATAACTCAGGACAAGTTCATGATTTAATCTAGATGATGAAATTAATTATTACTCAAAATGTAAAATTCTGAAATGTGATTTATATACAACACTAGAATATATTTCTAGGTTTTTTTTTTCTGATAGCATCTTGCTCATCATTTTTTATAGCAAAATAGATTTCCATCATGATCATCTACCACAACTTGGTCAGCCAATCTACAATTGATGGTGATCCCCTTAATTTTCAAGTCTTTGCAAACACTAAAATAACTGTTAAATATTTTTGTATGTATAGTTCATTTTCCTTTTTTAAAATTTTCTTCAAGATATACACCTAATAGTGGTGTTCCTGAGTCAAAGGGTAAGCATGGTTTTATGGTACTTTGAACATAGTACCAAATTGCTCTCCAGAATGGCTGAAAGCCCTCACAATTCCACAAACAGTACCTTAGTATTTCCATTTCCCTACATCCCTTCCAGGGTTTGTCACTTTCCTTTTCTGTCATATGAGCCAATCTGATAGAAGTGGGGTGATACTTCAGAGTGTTTTAATTTGCATTTCTCTAATCAATAGTAATTTATAGCATTTTCATATGATTATAGACAAATGTGATTACTTTGTCTCAAAACTGTTCACATCCTTTGGCCATTTATCAATTGTAGAATACTTCTTAATTTTATAAATTTGACTCAGTATATTTGGTAAATGAGGCCTTTATCAAGCATACTTGATGTATTTTTTCATATAAAATGTTGTATTTTCAATAAAAATGTTGTATTTTCCTTCATCTCATTCCCCTTCCCCCATTGATCCTCTCTCTGTCTCTGTCTCTGTCTGTCTCTCTATTTCTCTCTCTCTGTCTGTCTCTCTGTCTCTGTCTCTGTCTCTCTCTCCCCCCCATTTCAACCTGTCCAACCTCAAATGTGTATTGCTTCTGACTACTGCCTCCCCCAATCTGCTTTCTCTTTTATCACCTTCTCCCCCTTCCCCTCCTACTTTCCTACATGGTAAGGTAGAGTTCTATACCCAACTGATTGTGTATGTCATTCCTTCTTTGATGCAATTATGATGAGAGTAAGGTTCAAGTACTCATCCATCTACCCTACAACTGTGCTTCTTTGTGCTTCTTTTATGTGAGTTAATTTGCCCCCATTCTGCCTCTTCCTTCCAACTTCTCCTAGTGCATTCCTCTTTCTCACTTCTTATTTTTTTTACATATCATTTCATCATATTCAACTCACTCCCACATTCTCTCCCTCTGTATAACTTCTTCTAACAGCCCTAACTGCTGGAATGTGCTCTATTCCCCGCAGTGTAACAGACCTTTACTGATGACCTTCTAAGTTGGCTTAGGCTGGAAGATTATTCCACCCCATCCTTTTGGGTGTTCTACTGCTCCAGGATTTTTTGGAGAGTTATTTAAATATTTTTTTTTTTTGCTTTTTGAGGGGCAATTGGGGTTAAGTAACTTGCCCAAGGTCACACGGCTAGGTTTTTATTTGTGTGTGCGTTAAGTGTCTGAGGCCGGAACTGAACTCAGGTCCTTCTGACTCCAGGGCCAACGCTCTACTCACTGTGCCACCTAGCCGCCCCTATTTAAAGATTTTTGAAGAGTATTTGGGAGAACTCAGGTCAATTCCTGTTTTGTTTTGTTTTTTTCAGTCATCTTGACTCCACCCCTCAATTGAATAGTTTATTGAACAAATATGGAAAGGAAAAAAAATGTTGCTTGCTCCTACATCGAATCATCTGACTGAATCTAGTACATGAACTTCTTCCTACTTCTCATAATCATTAAGGGAGTGGAAGGAAGAAATTACTGAATGAATATTCCCAAAACTCCTGGAAAGGAGTAAGAGAAGCATGTGAGAGGAGGGAGAGAAAACTGACTTTGGGTCTTGGAAAATAGAAAAAGAAAGCCAGGCTGGGGAGAGAGTGGTGGAGTATTGTAAGTTATTCTTCCCTTTTCAACTTATCATCCCACTGTGCTTTGAAAAGCTGGAAATTTACACATCTTTATCCTATTATGTTGTCTTCCAACTCTATCTCTGTTCCATCAAGGCTTGCATCTTCTTATTATTCTGGAGCTGTCAAATAGAGTCATAGAGTCTATAGTAGTACTACCAGCAGAAATCGTTACACCTGCAGTCCTGAATTCCATGTGCCACAGTTGTCCATAAGTCAATCAGTAAGGCAATCCTAGACTTCAGTATACAAATTTCCTTTCTATTGTATTATGCCTATCTATTTTATTATTCCTTTGGGAAGCTGGGTGCCAAAGTAGATATTTTACCTTGATTCTGGAAAACCTGAGTTCAAGTTGAGAATTACTAGCCACAAAACCACCAAACAGGTCACATAGCCAATTTCAGTTTCCTCATCAGTTTGTTTTTGTAAATATGCATTTCACTAAGATTGTCAAATTTATGGGCACACAATTGGTCAAAATAGTTCCTAATTATTGTTTTAATTTCCTCTTCATGGAGGTCAATTGACTCTTTTCATTTTTGATACTGGTAATTTGCTTTTCTTCTTTCTTTTTTCAAGTCAAATTTACTAAAGGTTTATTGATTTTATTATTTTTTCATAAAAGCAGCTCTTAGTTTTATTTATTAGTTCAATAGTTTCTTAATTTCAATTTTATTAATCTCTCCTTTGGTTTTCAGGATTTCTAATTTTGCATTTAATTGGGGATTTTCAGTTGTCTCTTTTTCTAGCTTTTTTTTCAGTTGCATGCCCAACTCAATGATCTCCTTTTCTCTATTTTTTTATGTAAGCATTCAGAAATATAAAACTCCCCTTAAGATCTACTTTTGCTGAATCCCATGTTTTGGTATGTTGTTGCATTATTGTCATTCTCTTGAATAAAGTTACTGATTCTTTCTCTGATTTGTTATTTCACCCACTCATTCTTTAGGATTAGATTATTTTGTTTCCAATTAGTTTTTATTCTATCTTTCCATGGCCCTTTATTACATATAATTGTTATTGCATCATGATCTGAAAAGCATGCATTTGATATTTCTGCCTGGCTTCACTGTATTGTGTTGTTATACCCTAGTATATAGTCAATTTCGTGTATGTGCCATGTACAGCTGAAAAGAAGGTATATTCCTTTTTATCCCCATTCAGTTTTCTCCAGAGGTGTATCATGTCTACCTTCTCTAAAATTCTATTCACCTCCTTAATTTCTTTATTGTTTATTCTGAGGTTAGATTTATCCAGTTAAGAGAGGGTGAGATTGAGGTTGCCCACTAGTGAAGTTTTGCTCTCTATTTCTTCCTCTAACTCCCTTAACTTCTCCTCTATGAATCTGGATGCTCTACCACATGGTACGTATACATTTAGTAATGATATTGCACAATTTTCAATGGTGCATTTTACCAGGGTATAGTTTCCTTCCTTATCTCCTCCAAATTGATCTATTTATTTTTGTTTTGTCTGAGATTAGGATTACTACCCTTGCTTTTTTTTTTACTTTAGCTGAAGTACAGTATGTTCTACTCTAGCTTTTTACCTTTACCCATTGTATATCACCCTGTTTCTAATGTGTTTCTTGTAAACAGAATCTTGTAGGATTATGATTTTTAATCCATTCTGCAATTTGCCTCTTTTTCATGGGAGTGATCAAATTTTCCATTAAATACTGGACTTTTCATCAGGAAGGTCTGGAAGTCTTTTATTTCATTGAATGACCATCTCCTTTCCTGAAAAATTATGCTCAATGTTGCTGGGTAGTTGATCTTTGGTTGTAATCCAAGCTCTTTTGCTTTATAAAATATCATGTTCCAAACCCTCCAATCTTTTAATATAGATGCTGCTAGGTCCTATGTGATCCTGACTCCAGTTCTACAATATTTGAATTGTTTCTTTCTGGCTGCTTGCACTATTTTCTCCTTGACCTGATAATTCAATTTGGTTACAATGTTCCTTGGAGTTTTCAATTTTGGATCTCTTTCAGGAGGTGTTTGGTGGATTCTTTCAATAAATATTTTACCCTTTGGTTCTAGGGCCTTAGGGTAGTTTTCCTTCATCATTTCTTGGAATATGTTGTAAGCTCTTTTTTTTCATCATTACTTTTGAGAAGACAAATCATTTTTTTATTCTCTCTTCTGAATCTATGTTCCAGGTTAGTTTTTCCCCCCAGTGGTGCATTTACATTTTATTCTATTGCTTTTCATTCTTTAGATTTTGCTTGACATTTTCTAGATGGCTCATAGTGTCATTAGCAAATTGCTTTCTGCCATTAGTTTTGGAATCTCCTTTTCCATTTTTTCAGTTTTTACTTTTAAAGAGTTATTTTCCCCAGTTAGATTTTGAACCAACTTTCCTATCTGACAAATTTTCCTTTTTAAGGAGCTGTTTTCTTCAGTGATTTTTTTCCCATTTTGCCAATTACATTTTAAAAATAATTGGTCAATTTATCTTCTACCCATTGTTAGGCTTTGAAATCCTTCCTGAGCTCTTCCAAGAATGCTTTTTGGACTTGAGACCTGTTCATATAGGCTTTTGAGATTTCAGATGTAGGTATAGGGTCAGTACTGTCCTCTTCCGACTGTGGTTCTTCTTGCTCACCATAATAGGGTTCTAAAGTTTTTGTTTTTTTCAATTTGCATTTTGCCCAATGTAATGGCCTATTTCCTGGCTTTTCAAATAGACCTCTTCTTCTGGGGTACAGAGGGCTTTGACACTTCTTATGCTGATAGTTAGGGCCCTGGTTATTGACTTCATGTGCTGTGTTCTCTGAGTGCCTAGACTGAGACAAAGGTCAGGACTTCTGATATTTCCCTGGGGTTACATTGAAGTTCACAGTATAAGGTGTGGGGAAGGGGTGTTCTGATCCTTTCAACCCTCTATGCCTCTGGGCTAGATCTCAGGCAGGTTCAGCTACTGGTGGCTGGAATCATATTGGTGTCTTCTGGTTCCCCTGGTTGTACCAAGGCACAACTGGGTATCTGGTGTTAACACTTTCCAGCACCACCCCTCTAGGGTTCAGGATCTCCCACTGGTTGGTTGGGAGGCTTGTTGGGATGCCTCCCATCCTGCTCTTTAGCCTCAGCTCAGTCAAAGCTATGCCCTTCCTCTAGGACTCCAAGCTTCCAGCTGGCTCCAATATTTCAGGAATTTTCACTGGGGAAATATTCTCTGGGTTTTTCAGTGTTGGAGAGGGAGATTAGAGCTGCTAGGGTTTTCTCCACCATCTTGGCTCCCCTTGCTGAACCCTTTCCAACTCTGCTCATCTATCGTTGATGTCCACCTCTCATGCAACTGTCGTTTGTGGCTCCATGAAGCTATAGTATATGCAGTGGCCACAGCCATGGAATACAACATTGCCAGACAGGCTAAACCAGTTTGAATGTAACTGTAGGCTTCAAACTCATTAGTAACCTAGGGGAATGTCTAACCCAAGCATATGAAGACTTCCTGCAGCAGTATAGACAGATGTAATTTTTTTTTCCCCAAAGGCCATGAAGGTGACTGAAGAAGCCTCTGCAGTGCACTTGTTCTGACACTGAAGAAATCTACATCATCTACTGCCTCCCAGGCAATGATCAGTCATCTAGACTTTGATCTTGCTACTGGACTTTGATGGAGAAGAGAGAGTGAGGCTGATGACTTTGTGGAAACTCTGCTTCACTTAAATCCAATTTATGCACCAATCATGACATCAACCCTTATTGTCATTGGTCCTAATTGGCAATTTGATTAATTGGGGTACAGCATCCACCAGAACAGGGGAAAGAAGGCACAATTCAAATGCAAAACTCAGAAGTGTTTATTGAAAAGTATAGCACACATGTGTGGGGAACAGCAGAACCTAGGCTGTTGTTCTAAAGGTTGAGGGTTTAGGAAGTGATTCATTTTGTTTTACAACAGAGAGGCAGGAGAATAGGAGATATACAGAGTACCTGGAAGCCAGATGTTTTGGCAATCTCTGTCAAGTTGGGACCAGTATGTACACATTTGAGCCAGCCCTCTGGTTATTGACACAGCAGTGGTGTTCTGGGTTCCCCCACTGGACACTACAAAGGATCACTGTTATGTCACACTGGAGCAATAATCATTTCATCTCCAGTTTGACTGATTTTGTTTCCCAGGCTATTTCAGCCTTTTCTGGATAATAAGGGAGCTTAAACAAATCAAGGTGATTAGTAAACTCATTCATTCCATTTCTATAGCCCTCTTCAAAAACAAAGGAGGAGTAACAAGGTAAACAAAAGATGTACTCTAGTTTTAGTTTTGTGAGCCTTAATATTCCTAAAAGGAACTTATAGCCACCCTTCAAGGGAATACTATATCCAGATTTTTCCAGACTCCATCTGAATGGGGAATGAGAACTATCAGTCAGAGGAATTTAGTGACTCCTAAAGTATATCTTGAGTTTCTTGTGTCAGGAGAGAGTCATAAGGGTTACATAACTTTTCCTGATACCTTTTATGTATTTTCAGCTTCAGAATGCAGTTGGCAGCTACTGGAGGCACATTTTCTGCTCTCCTAAATTCTTCTATAAAATAATTTCTGGGTTAAAAAGGCTATATTGAGGAAGAGGGGGGGAATGTAGAGGATGCTAGGACAAGAATTTTCGCTCATTCTTTAGACTTTATCATTAATTTATCACATTTTAAATTTCTTTGATCAGTATTTATTATATAAGAGGTCTTAGGCAATTTCAATTTCTAATCTTTTCCTCTGGTTCTGACTGAATACAGTCCAGACAATTCACTAAATTGTTTTCCTGAAGCAGGCTTCTTGGAAGGATGACTGAAATGGACTGCAGCTTGAGAGATATGGGAAACAATAAAATGCCATGACAAAAGGAACTACATAAATATCCTTTCCAAGGTGTTCACAGATGATTCAACAGTCAACTCCTAATTGAATTAATCATACTAAAGTGCATAATTGCCCGGCAATGATGAATGGTGAACACATTTTCACCAAGAATTTGATTTGAAAGTTATTCTGGCTTTGTTTAGGCTTGAGGATAATAATAGAGCAGCTTCTTCCTTTGAGGAAAACTCTGTTGACTACTCACTTGGTTCAGAGTACTTAAGTTGGATTAAATAGGGCCTTGTTAACTGGTTGAAACTTTATCATTCATTCTTCCCTTGTGATATAGATTAAGTGAGTCTCTTTCTTGATGACTAAGTGTTCCTTCAGTGTCTCCCAGATCAGAAGCCTGACTTTAAGGTCTTTTGTATATAGAGAGCACATCATATCCTTTATTCTTTGATGTGCCTCAAGATGTCTGAGATTACAAGATGGAATGAAATTGAAAAGCATTTTATGTAAATTTTTTATTGTAATTTTATATCTTCTGACCATGGTGGCTAACTTCAAGTGAGATAAAGAAATTAGTGGATAAATAACTGTCTTCTGGCCAGATTCAGCTATATTGTTAACCAACAAAGATCCTTTCCTTTCTATATCAGTGATAATTGTTATAGTGTCCATTTTACTAATGAACATATCATTGCCTAAGCTATATCTCCAATTTCATATATGAAGCAATTATTTATTATTTCTTGCCCTGAGGATCTCCTTTTCCTAGATTTAATTATTTTTGACTAGGTAAAAGAGGACCTTTATGCCTCATTTCTTTTTTTTTTTTTTTAAAGCAATTGGGGTTAAGTAACTTGCTCAAGGTTACACGGCTAGTCATTATTTATGCGTGGGTGCTCATTTTCTGAGGCTGGATCTGATCTCAGGTCATCCAAACTCCGAGGCCGGCACTCTTACTCACTGCGACACCTAGCCGCCCCTTTAGGGCAATTGGGGTTAAGTAACTTGCCCAAGGTTACACGGCTAGGTTTTTGTTTTGTGCGGATGAAGTGTCGGAGGCCGGCTCCGAACTCAGGTCCTTCTGATTCCAGGGCCGGCGCTCTATTCACTTCGCCACCTAGCTGCCCCGCCTCATTTCTTAATATAGCCTTAGTCACTGTATGGTGTTGCTTGAGACAAACTGAGCCTTGGAAAAGACTTTAGCTTAAAAAGGCCAAGGTCTCCCACTACACCCAGGGCCATCTTCAGTTGTCCCGATCTATATCTTATCACTGGAATTAGATGGCTCTGGAGGAGAGAGTGAGGCCAGTGATTTTGCACAGCTCTCCCTTACTTAAATTACTTGCAAGTTATGACATCAACTTCCTGATGTCATGGTCCCCTTCTTGAATGAAGAACATGTGTCTGTGTATAGTAGTAGCTGCCTCACTAGCCAGTTCTAGTTGGACCTCCCTTCCTTCCTTCCTCTCCTTTCTCTTATTCCCTTCTCTCCTTCTGTCCATGTAAGGAATCATATCTTTATCTGTGAGTGCTCTATCCAACGGAATTCCTTACTGGATTAAAGACATATGTCTCATACCCGTCTACTTTTCAAAACCTGGCTTAAATATTTTTGTTTTCACAAAGACTTCCTTGATTCTTTTATGTGCCAACCCCTAGTGGAAATGTGCTTCATCATATTAGAATTCTCATGGTGTTTTGTTTTTTTACTCTGAAATTCTTAATCACATTCTATTTTGTGTTACAGTTGTTGTGAATGAATTATCTCCTTGAATTACCCTGTAAATTTTAAATTTCTCTCTCTCTCTCTCCCTTAATTAATACTATTGCTATTAATAGATTAATTTACATGACAGGACTGAAACTCCAGATATGGTTTCCCATTCAAGGGCCAGTGTTTTGTTTTTGTTTTTCATTATACCATAAATATTTGGAGCCTCTGTCTTTAGATACAGACACATAAACACAGAGATAGACAGACAAGGAGAGACATAGAGAGACAGACAAAGAAACAGAGATAGACAGACAGAGAGAGATAGACACAGAAACTGACAGACATGAAGACTGACATAGAAAAAGAGACAGAAAGAGAAAGATATAGAAACAAGCAGATATAAGTAAACAAATAGTGAAAGAGGGAAAAAGAGACATGCAGATACAGAAAGTCAAAACAAACAAAGAGATATAGATATAGTCAGAGACAGAGATAAAGACAGAGAAAGACAAAGAGGTAGACAAAAATAGAAACAGTTTTAGTGATAGAGACTATGAAAACTCTTCAACATAATCTTGTAGTGAAGTCTAAGGCAATTTGTCCAAAGATTCTTATTTCTTATTTTTTCTTTCACATAGTATAAGAATCTCAGAATTAGTTTTCCTTATAAAATTAGTTAAAATTATAAAAGCATATAGGTAGCAAGTAAACAGTATTTACGATTAATGATATCGGTTTGCCAGACAGTGATGAAGCAGAGGAGAGGTAGGAAGAGTCGAGTTAAATTCTAGTTCTAGTGCTGTAGGAACTTCTTTTTTTTTTAATATTTATTCATTTGTTTGCTTGTTTGTTTATTTATCTATTTATTTATTTATGTATTGATTTTTAGAGGGCACTTGTGGTTAAGTAACTTGCCCAAAGTCACACGGCGAGGTTTTTGTTTGTGTGTTCGTTAAGTGTCTGAGGCCAGATCTGAACTCAGGTCCTTCTAGCTAGCAGCCCCAGCTGTAGCAACTTCTATCCAAGAATGTCACTCCTTAAGCAGGTCAGTGAATCATATCAGACTCTAAGTGCTCATGATTATATACAGTTTGGGTTAGATTTACCCTTCTGTTGCAATGGTCTGGCTTCTAGTCAACTCCTGGGTTTCTGAAGTGCCTTGATTTTCTCCTCTTATCATCCCTCAGTCCCTCCTTTCAACTGAGAAAAAAATGCTTTCTATTAGCCCTTTTGCTGATAAGGGATTCTGTTTTATTGCAAAAACAAAACATCTTATTAGTGATAACTGACATTTATATTTAAGATATTTTTAAAACTTCACAAATCTATATTTGTGAAATATATACTGCAGATATCAGTGTCCCCATTTTACAAATCATGATATTGTAAAGTCACTTGAAAATGTTAGAAGAGGGGATGGGGAACAAAACTTCTCTTGATTCTAAGTCCAATGCTCTTCCCACTATAAAAAAAGTAAAAAAAAATTCTGTGAAGATCTCTGATATTAGCAAAAGTTGATATTACTTTCACTATTTTTCAAGTGAAGAAATAGAAAGAAATTAGGGGACTTGGACTTTGTTATACAGTAAATCAACATTATACCCAAGATAAAAAAAGAAATAAACAAAAACCAATAACTCTTCATTCCCAACTTCCAACATCTTTGCATATTCCTTTAAATTAGAAATGTCTTTTACTTTACTTTATATTATCCAAGAATATAAAATAAAGTATTTTTCATATTTTATTTTTAATTATCAAAGCCCTGGTAACATACATTGAAGTTAACTGTCTTCTACAAATCCATAAGACTCCCAAGTAAACATCAAGGCTCCACTTTACTTAGAAGTGTATTCTCTCCTGGGAGGGAAAAGTTCAAGAGAAAAAGTGCTAATTCTTATGAAGTAAACATTTTTTGATGTACTGATGATACATGAGTGAGAGTAGAATGACTATTTCCTCTTGGGTGTTTTGAATTTGGCTGGGAATTTCAGCTTATATTACTTAGCTGTCAGGGAGAGAAGTAGATACAAAGAAACTCAGGTGAATTTCCCTCGGAATACTATTATTCTGGCTAAGCAAAGTTTCTGCTTTTAAAATTCAGGATCTGTTCATTAATAATTTATTATTAACTTTCTCATAATATTAATTAATCATTTTACAGTGTTCACTACAGTGGATCTGTATTTTCTGGTAGCATATTGATTCTAAATGTTTAAAATACCGACACCAAAATGCTGATATTGAGAAACATGTTGGGGAAAGAAGAGGGGTAGAGAAGGAAACTGGAGAAGGAAACTCAAGCTCTTATCTTTTCCTTGTTAGTGTTTATTACTAACTGAAGTATTGAAGGAGAACAAAGGTTATTGTGAGTCTAAGGGAGAAAGAGATCTTAAGCAAAGTACAGGCCTACATACAAGATTATTTGAAGAGGTAGCTGGAGGATGAAATATAATGGTCAGGGTAGAGAAGGGAGTCAGATAAAGCAATAGCCCAGAGTTCCATTTTTACAGTATCTTGCTCTGGTGTTGGTCGGGGGATGGAGGAGTGCCAATTAATCCTTCCAATTGGTTAGTTATTAACATAATGTCCTAATATTACTGGGGGAATTTGCATTTTAATAGAAGATAGTAGAACTTCAAAAAAGTCTTCAAAGCCCTAAGGAATGAATCTCTATCAGGAGAATATCCATATTTAAGATGGGTAGTTATTCAGGCTCCTGCAGGTGTCTCCCTTTTCTATATACTCTTTAGCTTGGTCCAAGTTTTTTTTTTTTTTAATTAAAAAAAAATAAAGACCTATGAATTAATTATATGTCCATATAAGGGAAGAAAAAAAACTTTAAAAGAAAAGAGACATTCAAACGTTATTGAAGGAAATACCTGGATATAATCTTTAGAATGCAAACAGGAGAGAACTGGAAAGATAAATATATTTGAGCAATTGGAAGAATCTAAATGATAATATATTGTTTATATTCTAACATGGACAGTAGATACAAATTTCTCCTCAGGATCCTTCAATTGTAATTATCACAGATGGAATAAAGAAAGACAATTGTAGGTTCACATTCTTTCAATTTTAATTATCACAGATGGAATAAAGAAAGACAATTGTAGGTTCACATTCTTTCATTTTTTTGATCTTAAGAGATAAAAAATAGGAAAGTATTATACCAAAGAAGATATGGAGAGGAACTTAATATTTATCATATTTGGAAAACATGAAGTTAAAAAATATAGAAGTGCAGGTGGTATGTGGACATATTATGAATACTACTCTTATCTGAACTGGGCAGTAAAAAGGGGGTTGACATACTCTCTAGGAATTTGGTTTAGTGATATGTAAAAGTTTATAGGGAAGCAGGCAAGGATAGGTCTAGATCTACAGAGATGGTGATATAAGAGGAGGAGATTGTCCTATGTTAAAAAAAAAAAAGCCTTCAAACTTTAAGAGTAGATCATAATAAGGGAATTAAAAAAGAGAACTAGTGATTAGAGTCCAGGGTATGTGATTGATTATATGAAGGTTAGATGAGTAAATTACCTCAAATTTAGATCACAAGTAATAATCATATTTCTTTTGTTTTCCCAATTCTAGTTTATAAAGTGGGGAGTGGGTAAAAATGAGAGAGAAAAATATTAAATAAAATGATTAAAAGCATAAAAGAAAGAGAGGAAAATGCCATACTAAGAATTACAACTCTGAATGTGAACAATATCAACTCATTCACAAAAGCCAAAATGAAAATATAATGGATTAGAAAAAAAAATCCAACAATGTATGGTTGAGAAAAAAAAAGATATTTGAAATTGTATGAGTCATGCAGAGGTAAAACAAGTGGTTAAGGAACCAAGATGTTAGAATAGAAGCAGCAGCCTTGTCAAACTTCCCCAGTATTCTAGTCCAGATAACTTTAGAATAGCATCCAGAGCAGCAGAGACAACAAAAGGCAAAGGTGAGGTATTTTTCCAGTCAAAAATGACTTTGGAGGTAGGTAGAGACATATGGGTGAGGGCCACGCCTGAGCCCACCTGGCAATAACAATAGCAGTGACTTTGGAAACAACAGTGACAATATCAGCATCAGCTTGGGAAGCTCTCTGAAAAGAGACAGGAAGGGGGTCAGAGAACTTGTCAATAAGACATTATAGGGGACCCTTGGGTGACTCTAGGTTCAATACTTGACACTGTTTGTAAACTCTATTGCCCATATGCAGTTCTGGGAAGTAGGTCCAAGACAGATAGGAATAATAGCAACTCTTGTGGGAGGGGAGGTCCACAGAGCATCTTGGCAACCATTCCAGAGGCCTGAAAAGTGCTATGCTTGTAGCCACAGGGGAGCAGGGGCACGTCATGGGTAAGGGCCAAAGTAAAGGCCAGGAGAGCAGTAATGATACCATTCTTCACATCAAACCATCTTGGAAGCACCAAAATCTTATACACCCCTAGAACTACTTCTGAAAACAGAAGCATAAAAAGCCTTATGTTTGGATCAGTGCCTACCCACCTCCAGGTGAGCAGAGTTCAACCATAATATAAAGTTCAAAATCAATCAAATTACTGGAAAAATGAGCAAACAAGAACAAAAGGAAAAAAAAAACAACTTGACCATAGAATTCTCTATAGTGTCAGGAAAGACCAAAACACAAACTAAGAAGAAGACAACAATGTTAAACATCTATAAGCAAAGCCTCAAAGGAAAAAAAAAAGCTAATTGGACAAAAGTCGAACAGAATCACTGGAAGAATTAAGGAAAGAGATAATTGGTAGAGAAAAAATTAGGAATTGTAATACAAGCAATGCAAGAACATTATAAAAAGAGAATCAATGACTTGGTAAAAGAGGCACATAAAATACTGAAGAAAATAACATGATAAAAAGAAAAAACAGAATTGCCCAAATGGTAAAAGAGACACATAAATTCACTGAAGAAAAAACTCCTTAAAAAGTAGAAAAAGTCCATTGGAAAAGGAGACACAAAAATTCACTGAAGAACTCCTCAAAAAGAAAAAATAACAAAGAATTGGAAATGAAAGGGTGCTTATTAATTGGGAGATAGCTGAGCAATTTATGATATATGATTGTGACAGAATACTATCGTCCTATAAGAAAAGACAAGCAGGATAGTTTCAGGAAAAAAAAAAAACAGATGACATGAACTGAAGCAAAGTGAACAGAACTAGGAGAACATTATAAACAGTAACAGTAATATTGTACAACAATTAACTGTAAAAGACATAGGTATTTAGGGGCAGCTAAGAGGCACAGTGAATAGAGCAGTGGCCCTGGAGTCAGGAGGACATGAGTTCAAATTTCAGACACTTAACACAAAAACTAGCTCTGTAACCTTGGGCAAGTCACTTAACCCCAATTGACTTCCAAAAAGCAAAAAGTTTAAAAAAAAATTAAAAAGGCATAGATATTTTGATCAATATAATAATCCAAGGCAATTTTGAAAGACATTATGAAAATGCTATTAACCTCCACAGGGGGAAAAACTGATGGATTTTACATGTAGACTGACACATATTTCCCCCCACTTTCTTTATTTTTCTTTTCTTTTTTTTAAAGCAATTGGGGTTAAGTAACTTGCTCAAGGTTACACGGCTAGTCATTATTTATGTGTGGGTGCTCATTTTCTGAGGCCGGATTTGATCTCATGTCATCCCAACTCCGAGGCCTGCGCTCTTACTCACTGCGCCACCTAGCCACCCCTTTTAGGGCAATTGGGGTTAAGTAACTTGCCCAAGGTCACACAGCTAGGTTTTTGTTTGTGTGGATTAAGTGTCTGAGGCCGGATCTGAACTCAGGTCCTTCTGACTCCAGGGCCGGCGCTCTACTCACTGCGCCACCTAGCCGCCCCCACTTTCTTTATTTTTCTTGCAATGTGGCTAATATACAAATATGTTTTGAACTATTTCACACATAAAATTGACATCACATGTCTTGTCTTCATGGTTAGGGGATAATGGGACAGAAGGAGAAAATTTGAAATTCACTAAAGAATGTTGAAATAAATAAATATGTATTTTTTAAAATTAGCATATTATCTGAAAAACATGTTTAAAAACATAAAGGAGGGAAGATAGGTGTGCCCATGTGAGTCATCCATTTGAAGGCTGGGGAGCAACACAAGGACCATGGAAGCCAAGATGCTATGGGTGGTACTGAGGGCACTCCACTGTGTCTGAGCTCAGGCAGCAGCACTGGCCTGCAGACTGACTGCCAGAGCAGCCCCCAAGCCTTTTTGAACCCTGTGACCACCTTCTGGCCTTCTCCTCCAGGCAGCCTGAGCCTTTGCAGATAAGAAACCAGCTTTAGTAACACAGTCCAGCCAGATGAGTAATTTGCCTTCTTCCATGCTGCTGAAAAATTATCAGAATGTCCCAGAAATTGATGGGGTTGATGATATTGTGAGAAGATTCTTGTCTCTCGAAATGACCAACAAGAAGGAGAAAATGAAGATAAAGACAGGACAGGTGCTAAACTGGGTCACATTATTCCCGGAAGAAACCACATCCCTGAAATCTTGAATTATAAAATTAGCACTTAAGATCCAAAACTATGAAGGACACATGCAGAAACATTGCAAGGACAAGGCTCAAAAGCAATCCCTGCTTATGACCATTGACCAGAGAAAGAAGCTACTCAAAAAACTTCAGCATACCAATTTTGAGGTGTTTGAAAAGATATATAAAGAGTTGGGTAATGAGTACCCATTTCCCCCTTGGTCAGCTCACCAAGGGTGGGTGGTTAAGAAGGCTTTTTGTTTTAAGGTTTTCCAGGAGGCACAGAAGCTGAAAAACTTAAAGAAGCAAGAAGCACTGAAACTTGAAGGGACAAAAAGGTCAGAGAGTCAAGACACTTCAGTCTCATAGGCTAGTCTCCATCAATCCTGCAGCACTTTATCTGACACAAAAAATAAATTAAGTTAACCCCCCACCAAAAGAAAAGGATCCTACACATTATATTTCAAGAAGTTATCAAGGAAAACTTCCCTGATATCCTACAACCAGATGGCATAATAATATAGAAATTTATAGTTGAAATTTAATAATAGAAATTTAAAGAATCTAGAGGTGACCTTTTGAAAAATATCAGAAAATGAAAGGTCCCAAGGATATTATATTCAAATTCTAGAGATCACAGACTAAGGAGAAAATATTGCAAGCAGCCAGAAACAAACAGTTCAAAACCATGGAGCCATAGCCAAGATCACCTTAGATTTGGTGTTTTTGTTTGTCTGTTTTTTGTTTGTTTTGTTTTGTTTTTCCTTAAAGGAGTGAAAACCTGGGCATGTGATATCCTGGAAAGCAAAGGTGCTAAGATTACAACCAAGAATTACCTACCCATCAAAACTAAATATATTCCTTCAGAGGCAAAAATGTATATTTAATTATGTAACATTCAAGCATTCCTGATGTAAAAACCAAAGCTGAAAAGAAAATTTGACATTAAAACATAAGACTCAACAGAAGTATAAAATAGCAAACATGAAAAAAATCATAAGTGACAATAAGTCAAAACTGCTTACTTTTCTATATGGGTTATACTGCCTGGAACTGAAAAAAAAAAAAAACAACCTTTATAACTCTTAGGGAAATACTAGTTTATGTAGATAGAGGTCATGGGAGTAAATCAGTTTTGTTGCCATAATCTCAATAAAAATTAAGGGGTGAGAAAGAAATCTCCTAGGAGAAGTGGGAAGGGAAAAGAAAAATGGGGGAAATTATCTCACATAGAAGAGGGATATAAAGAACTTCTACAATGAAGGGGAAAATTGGGGGGTGTGATATGGCAATGCTTGAAACTTACTTTCATTAAAATTGTTTAAAAGAATAAAGATTTTATACCCACATGTTTTGTGTAGATCTATTGTATATATAAATATATGCATAATACATGTGTGTATGATGTATACATAAGTGTATATATACACATATATACATGCATATACATATATACATGTGTGGGTGTGTGTATACACATACTGTCTCTCTACTGGACATTATATACAACAGGGAAGACCGGGGGGAAGGGATAAAATGAATATGAGGGTAATAAAACGGGGACTGAATGAAGAAAAATTATGATCAGTAGCAAAACAGAGTTTTGAAGGAAAACAGGGTAAAACGAAAGAAGGAAACAATAGAAAATTTGATGGATAGAAATATAGTCAGTCCTCAGATTTTGCGGCAGTAATGTTCCTAGAAATCTGCAAAAGTGGAAAACATAAAATTCCATAAGCTTAATCAATGAAAATTATGGAGTTATGCTCTGTAAACCACCAAAAACTTTAACTAAAGATAGCTAAACTGTACTTTTCTGCTTTCAATTCATTATAAATATACATTAATTCTGATAACATTTTTTTCCTTTTTTTTTTTTTTTACAAATGCTTTATTAACTTCTGTTTTACATCATTCATTTCTGCCAGATTTTGAATTACAATCATTTCCCCCCACCTTGCTTTTCCCCTACTCACCTTCCTAGGACAGCAGTCCCACAAGACATCACTTCCTCCAATCTGCTCTCTCCCATATCCTCTCCCACACCACCTTCAACCTCTCCATTAGAGGAAGGTGAATCTTTGTGTCCCAATGCCTGCACATCTTATCTCCCAATTACAAGCAAAGGAGTATTAATAATAGTACTTATGTATATATATATTTGAAACATTTAATCTTAAGACCTCGAATTCCAGATCCATTTACTTCCTCCCTTGTCACCCATTCCCTCTTGGGAGATAAGTAATTCAATATAAGTTGTACATGTCTACCTATGAAAAACATTAACATAGTGGATATATTGTACAAGGCTGCTTATAATTCCCTCCCCCTCATCCCACCCCCTTACCTGGTCCATTTCCCACTTGATCCTGTCCCTCTTCCAGAGTAGGTACCTCCAACCTCCCCTCCAACCAAGGATGCCCTCCAATCCATCATTCCTCCTCTCCATCCCTTTCCCTCCATTCTGCTGTAGATTGAGTTGTCCCACCTAGGATGTATGTTATTTTCTCCCTGAACCAAATTCAATGTGAATGTGGTTTTGCCTTTTTAGCCTTCCTCTTCTTCCCCTCCCCTGCAACCACTTCCCCCTGCTTCCTCTACATGAGGCAGTTTACCCCACCCTGTCTCTCCCCATCTCCTCCTGCCACTTTCCTCTCTCACATCACAACTTCACCCCTTGAGTATACTTTCTTCCCAACAAATTCAACCTATGCCCTCTATCCATATATAACTGTAACCATATACACACGCATTCACATATGTATTCACATGACCATACAACCTTCTTCCATTATTTTCATAGTGAGAAAGATTTCCTCAATCACAGTTATTGCTTTTCCATATAGGAATGTAAATAGTTCAACTTTTATAAGTTCCTTTTGATTTCTTTTCCCTGATTACCTTCTCAGGCATCTCCTGCTTCTTGCATCTGGATGTCAAATTTTCTATTCAGTTCTGGGTTTTTCCTCAAGAGTGTTTGAAAGTCCTCTATTCCATTGAATGACCATATATTCCCCTGAAACAAAATACTCAGTTTTGCTAGGTAGGTGACCCTTGGGTTCATTCCCAGCCCTTTTGCCCTCTGGAATATCGTATTCGATGGCCTTCAATCCCTCAGTGTAGAAGCTGCCAGGTCCTGTGCTATTCTGATTGTGTTTCCACAATATTGAAATTGTTTCTTCCTGGCTGCTTATAGTATTTTCTCCCTGATCCGGGGATTCTGGAACCTGGCTATAATATTCTTGGGAGTTTTCTTTTTGGGATCTTTTTCAGGAGGTTATCAGTGGATTCTTTCAACCTCTATTTTGCCCTCTGGATCTAAAACATCAGAGCAATTTTCCTTGAGAATTTCTTGAAGGGTGTTTTCTAGGTTCTTTCTTTGATCGTGGCTTTCGGAGAGTCCAATAATTTTTAAATTGTCTCTCCTGGATCTATTTTCCAGGTCAGTGTTTTTTCCCATGAGATATTTCACATTGCCTTCTAATCTTTCTTTTGTTTGCATTTTCTTAACAGCATCTTGATTTCTCATAAAGTCATTAGCTTCCATTTGCTCCAGTCTAACTCTGAAGGAATGAATCTCCTCAGTGAACTTTTGAGATTCTTTTTCCATCTGGCAAATTCGACTTTTTAAGGCATTCTTCTCCTCATTGCACTTTTGGGCCTCCTTTGCCATTTGAGTTAGTCTATTTTTTAGGTGTTGTTTCCCTCAGTCAGGCTGTTGACCCTCATTTCATACTTTTCCTGCATCCTTCTCATTTCTCTTTCCAATTTTTCCTCCACTTTTCTTATTTGATTTTTAAAGTCCTTCTTAAGGTCCTCTATGGCCTGCAACCCGCTCATGTTTTCCCCTGGTGCTTTTGGAGCAGGACTTCTGACCTCACAGTCTTCTTCCTGCTCCATTCTTCAACCCTCCTTGCCCCCAAAGTAGGAGTCTAGGGTTGCATTTTTCTGTTTAATTTGTTTCCTTTGCCTTGGCATGTTGCCCCTTAATTACTTGACTTTTGGGCTTGTTGCCACACTATGTCTTTCCCACCAGATAGGGGAATTTTTGTCCCGATTGTGTGTGGGGGCAACTTCCGTTTCTGGCAAGCTGAAACCCACCCATGACCTCCACCCCAGATCACAATCCAGATCCAGATAGGGTAAAGCAAGAGCCATCACCCCCCCCCCCCCCAAGACTGATTGCTAGATCTCCCTACAGTTAGCAGGCCAGGAGCTGGAGATGCCTCTGAAAACTACAAAATGGTGTGTCTCCTCAGCGGCTTCTAGCCCTCAGGGGAGGAAGCCGACGTGTTCCCCCAATACTGGTCCCAAGGTCCATAGGGCACTAACCTCTCACTTTGTCCTAGGCATGTCTATGTTGATAATTCTGGAATCGAGACAGCTGCTGGTGTTCTGGGGTCCCTCCAGCCGGCTGCTGTCCCTGCCGCCCTTGGGCTAAAACTGCGACTCAGGTGTACTGGACCTGTGCTCAGCTCCCTGACCACTGAGCTGGTCCTTCCTGCAGGGCTGCTGTGCTGTCCTCAGCAGGAAGTTAGCCTCTCTGTGCCGTTCTGTGGGTTCTGCGGCTCCAGAAGTTGTTCAGAGTCCCCTTTTACATAGTTTGGAGGAAATCTGGTGCCAGAGTGGCTTGGACATGCTGTTTCTACTCTGCCATCTTGGCTCTGCCAGGACATGCACTTTTCTTAACACAGTAACCATGAAATAACCTATAAATGTAGGGGAGAGGAGAGGCAGGGAGTGGACAATTGATCAGCTGTGGAAGCAAAGATTTCTGGAGCTCTCAGCACAAAGATGGTAAGGAGGTTAGAAAACTTATCATATGGAAAATGGTTCCAGGGGTCCTTTTGCTAGCATTGCCCACACATGGATCTTGGATGCAGTCATTTGTCCCAGTCCAGGGCAAGAAGAAGCACTAGCACAACGGAGTTTGTGACCACAGGGCAGTGGGGGACCTTGGTCACAACTACAAGGTACAGAAGAATATTTGTAGTTGTATACAAACCAGAGCCCAAGAAAAATAATAAACCTATCTGTCCTTCAATCATACAACATTGAAAGAACTGAAAACTTACAGACTCCCAGAACTAGCTCTGAGATTAAGCAGTAAGAAAAGTCTGAAGCTTAGGATAGTGCCCCCTCCACACCAGCAGAGCCTCACTTTACATAGAGTTAAAAGTGAAGAAATAGCCTGGGAAAAATAGAAAACAACAAAAAATGAACGTGACCACAGAAACTTACTATGATGACAGGGTAGATCAAAACATACCTTCAGAAGAAGACAGCAAAATCAAAATTGCTATATCTAAAGCCTCAAAGAAAAATATGAATTCATCTGAGCCCCAAAAAGAATTCCTGGAAGAGCTCCAACAGAACTTTGCAAATTAAAGATAGGTAGCAGGAAAATTGGGGAAAAAGTCAGAAAATCAGAAATCAGAAAAGAAAATCATGAAAACGTGTCAATAACATGCTGATGGAGGCACAAAAATATACTGAAGAAAATACCACCTTAAAAAACAGAATGGGTCAAATAGTGAAAGAGACACAAAAATCCACTGAAAAGAACAACTCCTTAAAAAGCAGAATAGGTCAAATGGGAAATGAGATACCAAAGCTTAGTGAAGTAAATCATTCCTTAAAAATTAGAATTGGACCAGGGGAAGCCAATGACTTCATGTGACATCAAGGAATAGTGAAAAAAATCACGAGAATGAAAAATATAGGATGTGAAAAAATGTGAAATAGCTCATTGGAAAAACAGTAGAACTGGAAAATAAATCTAGCAAAAATAATTTAAGAATCATTGAACTCTCTGAAAGTCATGATTTTTAAAAAAATAGAGCTTAAACATCAACATTGAAGAAATTATATAGGATGATGTAAGACAATTCCAAAAGACTCATGATGCTATCCATATCCAGAGAAAGAACTAGAGTCTGAATGCAGATTGAAACACAATACTCTTTTTTCTTCCTCATAGTTTTCCCCTTTTGTTCTGATTCTTCTTTCACAACATGACTAACGTGAAAATGTTGTATATGATTGTACGTGTATAGGCTATTAGCTTATATGCTATCTTTGGAGGGGAAGGGAAAATTTTAGAACTCAAAATCTTATAAAAGTGAATTTGAAAACTAAAAATGAGCAAATAAATAAATAGAGTTAAAGAAAAAATACATAGAGAAAATGCCCTCATATTTTAGGATCATAAGGTAAAAAATAAAATTGAGGGGCGGAGCCAAGATGGCGGAGTAGAAACAGCTCTTCCAAGCCTCTCTGCCCCCAGATTCCCCTCAAACTATGTAAAAGGGGACTTTGAACAACTTCTGGAGCCCCAGCACCCACAGAACGACACAGAGAAGCTAACCTCCCGCTGAGGACAGCCCAGCAGCCCTGCAGGAAGGACCAGCGCAGTGGTCTGGGACCTGGCAGCTCGCAGAGCGCAGAGCAGAGGAGCCGAGCCCAGGTCCGCGTGAGCCGAGGTTTTAGCCCCAGGGCAACAGGGCCAGCAGCCAGCTGGAGGAACCCCAGAACACCAGGAACCCTGGCGACTCCAGAATTATCAATATAGACATGCCTAGGACAAAGTAAGAGGTTAGTGTCCTATGGACTTTGGGACCTGTATTTGGGGAATGCGTCAGCTCCCTCCCCTGGGGGCTAGAAGCTGCTGAGGAGACACGCCATTTTGTAGTTTTCAGAGGCAGATCCGGCTCCCAGCCTACAAATCGTGGGGAGATCCAGCGATCAGTCTTGGGGGTAATCGCTCTTGCTTTAACCTCCCTGGATCTGGATTGTGATCTAGGGTGGAAGTTGTGGGTGGGTTTACAGCTTGCCAGAAACGGAAGTTGCCCCCCACACGTTCGGGACGAAAATTCCTCTAGCTGGCCCTAAAGCCATAGTGTGGCAACAAGCCCAAAAGTCAAGCAATTAAGTGGCAACATGCCAAGGCAAAAGAAACAGAAAAATGCAACCCTAGACTCCTATTTTGGGGGCATAGAGCAGGAAAAGGACTGTGAGGTCAGAAGTCCTGCTCCAAAAGCCCCAGGGGAAAACATGAGCGGGTTGCAGGCCATAGAGGACCTTAAGAAGGACTTTAAAAATCAAATAAGAGAAGTGGAGGAAAAATTAGAAAGAGAAATGAGAAGGATGCAGGAAAAGTATGAAATGAGGGTCAACAGCCTGACTGAAGAAAATAACACCTTAAAAAATAGACTAACTCAAATGGCTAAGGAGGCCCAAAAGGGCAATGAGGAGAAGAATGCCTTAAAAAGTCGAATTTGCCAGATGGAAAAAGAATCTCAAAAGTTCACTGAGGAGATTCATTCCTTCAGAGTTAGACTGGAGCAAATGGAAGCTAGTGACTTTATGAGAAATCAAGATGCTGTTAAGCAGATCCAAACAAACGAAAGATTAGAAGGCAATGTGAAATATCTCATGGGAAAAATCACTGACCTGGAGAATAGATCCAGGAGAGACAATTTAAAAATTATTGGACTACCTGAAAGCCATGATCAAGGAAAGAACCTAGAAATCACCCTTCAAGAAATTCTCAAGGAAAACTGCCCTGATGTTTTAGATCCAGAGGGCAAAATAGAGGTTGAAAGAATCCACCGATCACCTCCTGAAAAAGATCCCAAAAAGAAAACTCCCAGGAATATTATAGCCAGGTTCCAGAATCCCCAGATCAAGGAGAAAATACTACAAGCAGCCAGGAAGAAACAATTTCAATATTGTGGAAACACAATCAGAATAGCCCAGGACCTGGCAGCTTCTACACTGAGGGATCGAAGGGCATGGAATATGATATTCCAGAGGGCAAAAGAACTGGGAATGAACCCAAGGGTCACCTACCCAGCAAAACTGAGTATTTTGTTTCAGGGGAAAATATGGTCATTCAGTGGAATAGAGGACTTTCAAGCATTCTTGAGGAAAAAACCAGAGTTGAATAGAAAATTTGACATCCAGACGCAAGAAGCAAGAGATGCCTGAGAAGGTAACCAGGGAAAAGAAATCAAAAGGAACTTATCAAAGTTGAACTACTTACATTCCTATATGGAAAAGCAATAACAGTGACTGATGATATCTTTCTCACTATGAAAATAATGGAAGAAGGGGGTGTGGTCATATGGATACATATGTGAATGTGTGTGTATATGGTTACAGTTATATATGGATAGAGGGCATAGGTTGAAGTTGTTGGGAAGGGAGAATACTCAAGGGATGAAATTATGAGGTGAGAGAGGAAAGTGGCAAGAGGAGATGGGGAGAGACAGGGTAGGGTAAACTATCCCATGTAGAAGAAGCAAGGGGAAGTGGTTGCAAAGGAGGGGGAGAATAAGGAAGGCTAAAAAGGCAAAACCACATTCACATTGAATTTGGTTCAGGGAGAAAATGACATACATACTAAATGGGATATCTCAACCTGCAGCAGGATAGGGGGAAGGGGGATGAGAGGAGGGATGATGGATGGGAGGGCATCCTTGGGGTGAGGGGAGGTTGGAAGTACCCACTATAGAAGAGGGACAGGATCATGTAGGGAATGGACCAGGTGGGGGGTGGGATGAGTGGGAGGGAATTATAAGCAGCCTTGTACAATGTATCTACTATGATAATGTTTTGCATAGCTAAACATGTACAACATATACTGAATTACTTATCTCCCAAGAAGGAATGGGTGACAAGGGAGGAAGGAAATGGATCTGAAATGTGAGGTCATAACATTAAATGTTTCAAATATATATAAATACTATTATTAATACTCTTTTGCTTGTAATAGGGAGATAAGATGTGCAGGCATTGGGACACAAAGATTCACCTTCCTCTAATGGAAAAGTCGATGGGGGTATGGGAGAAGGTATGGGAGAGTGCAGATTGGAGGAAGCGATATCTTGTGGGACTACTATTCTGGGAGGTTGGGTAGGGGAATAATGGAGGGAAAATGATTGTAACTCAAAATCTGGCGGAAATGAATGATGTAAAACAGAAGTTAATAAAGCATTTGTTTAAAAAAAAATAAAAAAAAATAAAAAAAAAAATAAAATTGAAAGAATACACCAACATCCTGAAAGACTTTCTTGCCCTCCCCCCAAGTAAAACTTCCTAGAATATTATAGCCAATATCCAGAGTTACCACATCAAAGCTAAAATACTGTAACTACTAAGAAATAAAGAATTTAGATGTCATGGAGCTACAGACAGGATAACAAAAGATATAGTAGCTTTTCGCATTAAAGAATCAGAGGGCTTGAAATATATGCCAGTGGTAAAGGGATTCACATTACAACCACGAATCAAATACCCAGGAAAACTGCATGGAATGGTTGTGGGGTAGGGATGAATATGCAATGAAATAGAAGACTTCCAAACATTCCTGATGAAAAGACAAGAGTTGAATAGAACATCTGGCTCTCTCAAATGTGAGACTCAACAGACATATAAAAAGGTAAACAGGAAATAGAAAATATAAAGGATTCAATAAAGTTAAACTGTCTACATTACTACATGTGAAGATGATACTGTGTACAATAACTATTGGCACTTATGAACTGGTTCAACTGTTTTTGAGAACACTTTGGAACTATGACCAAAAAGCTATTAAACTGTTTATACCCTTTGATCCAGCAATACCACACTACGTCTGTATGCCAAAGAAATGAAGAAAAATGGAAAGGTGGAGCCAAGATGGCAGAGTAGTAGCACAAACTTGGCTTCAGCTCCCACTCCAATCACTTTCAATTCATGTAAAATAAATTACTCTAAACAAACTTTAGAGCCACAGAATGCACAAAGTGACAGAGAGAAACAAATTTCCCACCGAAGGAAGCATGACAGACGGACAGGAAGGGTCTATCTCACTGAGCTGGGAGCTGAGCACAGTCCCTCATGAGACTGTGGTTCTGACCCCAGGGAATCCCCAATAAGCAGTGGCCAGAGGAGACTTCAGGGAGTTAATCACCAGCAGCTGTGGCAGATTTCAGACTTCTCAACCCTAAATGCCAAAGATAAAGTAAAAGGTCAGTGTGGATCTCTGTTGGAACAGGGGGAACTGGAAGAGCATGCTCTGGCTCCTGTCCCTGGGGTGAAATATGGCAGAGGAACAATGGCTGTACAGCCTCTGCTGCATGCCAGGCTTAGGAGCTCCTGGCCTGCAGATTGTATGGGGACCAAGTTACCATTCAGATAGTAACTGTTCTTGCTTTAACCTTCTTGGATCTGGACCCAGTCTGGGTTGGTGGTCTGGGGTGTGTGGCCAATGAGCCAGAGCTTGTTAGGGCTGTTGAAAGGGTGCACTTCCCTCAAGGAGCTGCAAAAACACCAGCATTTTGGGACAAAGCTCTCCCCATTTTAGAAGCAGAGTTCTACCATGGCAAAGAGCTCAAAAGTCAATTAATTGGCTGGCAATATGAGCAAGCAAAGGAAGCACAAACATACCATAGAGTACTTTTTGGGGGACAAAATCCAGGCATGGAATGGGAGGAAGAGAGCAAATTCAGAACTTCTGCATCAAAAGCCTCCAAGAAAAATATGAACTGTTTACAGGGAATGGAGGAATTCAAGAAGGATTTTGAAAATTAAATGTGGGAAGTGGAGGAATAATTGGAAAGACAAATGAGAATGATGCAAGAAAATCATGAAAAGCAAGTCAACAGACTGCTAAAGGAGATGCAAAAATACAAGGAAAAAAGAAAATAACACCTTAAAAAATAGACTAACTCAAATGGCAAAAGTTGCCCAAAAAGCCAATGGGGAAAAGAAAGCCTTAAAATGCTAAATACTCAAGTTGGAAAATGAATTTCAAAAACTCACTAAAGAGAATAACTCCTTCAAAATTATATTGGAGCAATTGGAAGCTAATAACTTTATGAGAAATCAAGATACTATAAAACAGATCCAAACAAATGAAAGAATAGAAGACAAAGTGAAATATCTCAATGGAAAAACAACTCACCTGGAAAATAAATCCAAGATAGATAATTTAAAAATTATTGGACTACCTGAAAGCCATGATCAAAAAAAGAGCTTAGACACCATCTTGCAGGAAATTATCAAGCAAAATTGCCCTGATATTCTTGAACCAGAGGGAAAAACAAAAATTGAAAAAATTCACTGATCACATCTTGAAAAAGATCCCAAAAAGAAAACTTATAGGAATATTATAGCCAAATCCCAGAGTTCCCAGGTCAAGGAGAACATACTACAAGCAGTCAGGAAGAAACAATTTTAGTATTGTGCAAACACAATCAAGATAACACAAGACCTAGCAGCTTCTACATTAAGGGATCAAAGGGCTTGCAATATGATATCCCAGTGATCAAAGGAGCTATGACTAAAACCAAGAATCACCTACCAGCTAAACTGAGAATAATGCTTCAGGGGAAAATATAGTCATTCAGTGAAATATAGGATTTTCAAGCATTTTTGATGGAAAAACCAGAGCTGAACAGAAAATTTGACTCTCAAATACAAGAAGTAAGAGAAGCATGAGAAGGTAAACAGGAAAAATAAATCATAAGGAAGTTATTAAGATCAAAATATTCCTGTATGGAAAAATGATTATTGTAACGGATAAGACTTTTCTCAGTATAAGGATAGTTGAAGGGAACATATATATATATATATATATATATATATATATATATATATATGTATGTATATACATATATGCACATATGTATATATGTATTTGTATATGTATATATATGTATATGTAGAAGTTTTATGTGTATATGAATATATATGTGAGTATGGACATGTGTATGTTCATGTATATATAGACTGACAGAACAGGATGAGTTGTATATGAAGGGACGATATCTAGAAAACTAAATTAAGAGGTGAGAGAGGAGAAGGAGAAGGGAGAGATAGATAAGGGTAAATTATCTAATAGAAAAGAAGCAAATGAAAACTGTTACAATGGAGGGGAAGAGCAGGAAATTGAAAGGGAATGGGACAGCCTTTTTCTCATTGAATTTGGCTTAAGGAGAGAATAACATACACACTTAATTGGGTATCTTACCCTACAGGAAAATAGCGGGGTAGTGGATAAGGGGGGGAATGATAGAAGGGAGAGCAGATTGGAGGAGAGGGTAGTTAGAAGCAGACATTTTGGAATGGGTCAGGGTTAAAGGAGAAAACAGAATGAGTTGGGGGAGGGATAGGATGGAGGGCAATATAGTTAGCCTTTTACAATATAACTACTATGGAAATGGTTTGGTTAACTACACATGCACAGCTTATATTGAATTGCTTATCTTTCCAGTGGGAGTGGGTGAGGAGGGAAGAAGGTAAAAAATATGCAACTCAAAGTTTCAAAAACAAATATTTAAAAAATTGTTTTTAAATGCGACTGAGAAATAAGATATACAGGCACTGGAGTATAGAAAATCATCTTACCCTACTAGAAAGTTACGGGTTTGATGGGGGAGGATATAAGAGAGAACAGATTGTGGTATGACATGACATGTATTTCCACTATAACTGAAAGAAAAGAAACTCCAAATTCCAAACTTTAGTGAAAGGAGTAATCGATTATGTCTTTGAAGATTTGTGTGTCAAAAGTGCCTCTTACCTCTCAGTTGACAGTTGAATGTATATAAAGGTGGAAGAAAGCATTTGTTTCTTACAAAATCATTGTTTTAATTGTTTTAAATTATTGCTGTTGAGAAACTGGAGAGAGAGAGAGAGAGAGAGAGAGAGAGAGAGAGAGAGAGAGAGAGAGATGCTTTTAGCCTCTAAAATTTTTTCCTTGCCTCCAATTCTTCTCTCTTTCAGTACTTCAAAGTAAAGTAATCTTAATTCACATGCCTTTTCTTGTCATATCATAGCTCAAAAATATTCAGTACCTTCCTATAGTTTACCAAATAAAAACAAAATTTATAATCCAGGCATTCAAGATACTCTCAATATTATTTTAACTTACCTTTCCAAAACCTATCTTAAGAGTATTCCTCAGAATAATCCCTGATCCAATGAAATGAGACTATTCATCACTTTATAAACATAGCCTTCCCTATTTCAGTCCTTTTTCTTCCTCAGATCTCTATTCAATGCCTAGTGTCACCAATACACATGCTGAAACATACGTAGTTAATGGCATATTTAAATGACTGGTAGTAGAGGTATGGAAGGAATGTGTTGGAATCCACCTCAGGTAGCATGCTTCGGGATGGACTTGAAGGATGCTTCAATCTATGGAGGATGTACAGTTCTGAGTCTGTGGCTTGGTCTCTTCTGGTGAGACACATGCTTTGACTTCTTGATTCTTCTAGATTCCCTTGTGTAACTGTATATACCTTTTTAATGGCAGGGAGAAGGGGTCTAGGGATGCATTATCCAAGAGGATTGGCCTCTGACAAGCAAAAGCCTGCCATTCTGTGTCTGTGAAAAGGTGAGACAATTTACATTTTTACTTTCTTCGGAATATCTGTTTTAGACCTCAGATAGCTTGCTCATTAAGTTCATATAAAGTGGGAAGTGCATCCCCTCCTCTTTCCTCTATGCCTAGTGGCTGTGGTGGTTGCTCACTTCTAGTAGCAAGACAGTATTCTCATCTTTGGTGAACCTTACTAAGGATCAAATGAACCTGACTGCTTCATTTGTTTTGTGTTTCTTGAGCATTAATGAACAATCATGCTGAAATAGATACTTCATATCTTGGCTACTGTTTTGTGGACTTGCAAGGTCTGTAGGCATTGGGACATCTAATAGCAGCAAGAGGTGCTCCCTTTGGGTTTTGCAATACTTCTTCAAAGAGATGAGCTTTGCAAGGAGGTTGAACCCTCTCTATGCCCTGGTTTGTCAGAAAATATGAATCTTGAAGTAGTTTCTCATATAAGAGTTGTAGAACCAACATGAAGGAGAAATAGTTGTCTTTAAATGTTTCATGTTTTGATTTTCATCCTCCTAATAGAGTATAATAAGCATCATGTATTACTATTCATATGCTAGCATTTCTTTTGAAGTATAGGAAATAAATAGCTGTCCTACATTTAATCTATTGTACAATCTACTACCAGTCTCAAAAAGATCTTAATAATCTTTTGGGGGCAGACCTTAGACATGAGAAAAACCTGATCTTTCTTTTGGAGAATAGAATGAGGAACATAATGAAAGAGGCTTTGCTTCTGCCTGGCTTCATGCTACAACCACCAGAATAAAGTAGTTTACCATGAGTCTACTTCCCCCATTAGAGTGAAAGGCCCTTGCTCTCTGAATTTATAAGTATCATTATTCTAGCTTAAAATACAAAATTTGATCTCTTACTAGAGCCACTGTGATAAGAAGTACGGAAGAGGGGGTGGAGCCAAGATGGTGGAAAGGAAGCAGTAACTTCTCTAAGCTCCTCCATGAATCCCATCACTAAACCTTAAAAAGCAAATCTGAACGGATTCTGAAGTGACAGAAACCACTGGGAGATGGAGTGTGGCAGAATCCAGCCCAAGAAAGTGCCCAGCGGGTCCAGACAGGGGGAGTGTGGAGAATGTGGGGTCAGTACAGCTAAGACTTGAGAGCAGAGAAGCAGACTACACCAGAGAGAGAAGAAGCCCCAGACAGATTTGTGGAGAGGGAAAGACTTTAGGACCAAACAAGAATTAGAGAGCATTATAGAATGCAAAATGGACAATTTTGATTACATTAAATTGAAAAGCTTCTGTACAAACAAAGCCTATATAACAAAGACCAAGAGGGAGGTGAGAAATTGGGAAAGAATTTTTACAGCCTATGTCTGATAAAGGATTCATTTCTAAAATATACAGAGAACTGAGTCAAATCTATAAGAATACAAGTCATTTCCCAATCGATAAACGGTTACAATATATCAACAGGCAGTTTTCAGAGAATGAAATTAAAGATATCTATAAGCATATGAAGAAATGCTATAATTCCCTATTGATTAGATAAATGCAAATCAAAACAACTCTGAGGTACCACATCTCTCCAGTCAGATTGGCTAAGATGAAAAAACAGGGAAATGACAAATGCTGGAGAGGATGTGGGAAAAATGGAACGCTAATGCATTGCTGGTGGGGTTGTGAACTTATCCAACCATTCTGGAGAGCAATCTGGAATTATGACCAAAGGGCTATAAATAATTCCATACCTTCTGACCCAGCAATACCACTTCTAGGGTTATATCCCAAAGAGATTATAGAATTGGGAGGAAGACCCATATGTATAAAAATATTTATAGCAGCTCTTTTCATGGTTGCAAATAATTGGAAATTAAAGGGGTTCCCATCAATTGGGGAATGGCTGAACAAGTTGTGGTATATGCATGTAATGGAAAACTACTCTGCTAATAGATACAAGGAAGAGACGGTTTTCATATTTACCTGTAGAGGCTTATACAATCCTATGCTGAGAGAGAAGAGGAAAACCAGGTGAAATTTGCATACAAGCACAGACACAACATATGTGTGATGACCAACTATGACAGACTAGACTCTTCTCAGTAATGCATTCATATAAGTTAATCTCGAGAGACTCATGAAGGAGAGAGATGTCTACATCCAGAGAAATTACTAGAAAGAACTGAGTTTGAATCCTGATGGAAGCAAACTAATTGTTCTTTTTCTTTTCATTGTTTGGGTTTATTTCTTCTTTACCATTTTTATCCCATCTAGTACAATACGCCTTTGTAACTGGACTAATGTCTATTATGAAAGAATTTGCAGATCCTATACTGGACTATATGCAGTTGTGGGGGGTGGGGGGAGGGAGGGAAAGGGAATGTGATACTCAAGGAACTATGGATTTGAATCTTGTAAACTAAAAATAAACACATTTTTAAAAATATTAAAAAAAAGAAAGAAGGAAGAGTGATAGTGCTGGGGAGAGGAACTTTGAACATTTTTCAAAAAGCTTATCATAAAAAGTTATACACATGTAAAAATCCTTTGTTCTCCAGTTAGTCATTCAATGACCATTAAAGACCTATGATGGAGTGGACACTGTGCTAAGCTCTAGTTATCCAAAAACCAGGAAAAGATAGTACTTGCTCTTAAAGAACTCACATATAGAGGGAAAAAACAAACTGATCCAGAGAATTCTAGTACTCATTTTAAAGCTGGAAAAAATTATTTATTCACCAGTCCTTGTAAAATAATCAAAAATAAGAATAAAAATTAGTAGTTGGTTGATCAATTTTGGAGGCATGGAAGCTTGTTGTGGTGAAATGCATGCTAGTTTTGTTGTCAGAGCTGCTGTGCTTCAGTATTCACAACCTTTGTGAACCTGAGGAAGTCACTAAACCTCGATGTACCTCAGTTTCCTTTGTTGTAAAATGAGGGGGTTGGACTGAAAGTCCTCTCAAGCCCTTTGAACAATTAAATCTATACTTATTTAATCCAAAGCCCTCACTTTGCAGATGAGAAATTTGGGGTCCATAAAAGTTAATGATGTCCAAAACATTGCCCAGTGGTACATCTGAAATTTGAGCCCAAGTATTTTGACTTCAAACTCAACCTTCTATTCCCTGTCCATGACACTGTTTAATCTTCAAATTCTATTTTAAAAATACTGAAAAAACTCAGACTAACAGGTGTAGAAAAACACAATTGTGAAAGTTCCTCAGGTGTGTTTGGATACAGTTTTCTTCTGATGAACTCATAAATGCACTTAATTTGATCAGTTTTCAATTAACACATTGTCAAATAGGGTTTTGTTATGCCTTTAACAATTTTAGCAATACAAGTTACTCCAAGTAAATTTTAATTTACATTATTGTTTTAAATAATTGTCCATTTTCAGGGTGGAGTCAAGATGGCAGAGTAGAAAGAGGACTTCTGAGCATCTCCATCTCCCACCTTAACCAATCCATGTACAAGGGGACTCTGAACAAACTTTAGAGCTACAGAACTCACAGAAGGACACAAAGAAGCTAACCTCCCACTGAGGAAAGCCTGGCAGCCCAACAGGGAGCCCTCTGGGAGCTGACCCCAGCCCCACTTAAGTCAGGTTTTAGCCCCAGGGTGGCCTGAACAGCAGTCAACTGGAGGAACTTCAGAACACAAACAACTGTGGCCATTTCTAGAATTATCAACAAATAGATGCCAAGGACAAAGTGAGAGGTCAGTGCAGTATGGACTTTGGGACCCAGTAGTGGGGAGCATATGAGCCTCTTCCCCACAGAGTGAGAAGCCACTGAGATGCTTAGGCTCAGTCAGCACCACATTGTAGCTTCAGCTTGCGGACTGTAGGGGGACCAAGTAACCAGTCTGGGGTGGTAATTGCTCTTGCATTAAACTTCTGGGATCTGGATTGCTGTCTGGGGTGGAGGTCTTGGGGTGTGTGACCAGCTTGCCAGAGTATGTAGAGGCTTCAGAGAGGGTACCCTCTGGTAGCTGAGAAAACACCAGCACTTGGGACAGAAGCTCCCCTGTCTTGTGACAGAGTCCTACTGTGGAAACAAGCCCAAAAGTCAAGCAATTGAGTGGCAAATGCCTAGGCAAAGGAAACATAATAAACAGAAAAATTCAACATTAGACTACAATTTCTGGGGCAAAGAGGATCAAAACATGGAACAGGAGGAGGACTGTGAGGTCAAAACTCCTGCACCAAAAGTTTCAAATGAAACTAAGAGCTGGTTACAGGCCATAGAGGACCTTAAGAAGCAGATAAGAAAAGTGGAGGAATAATTGGGAAAAGAAATGAGAAAGATGCAAGAAAATTATGAAATGAGAGTCAACAGCCAGACTAAGGAAAATAACACCTTAAAATGGACTAATTCAAGTGGCAAAGGAGGCTCAAAAAGGCAATGAGGAAAAGAATGCCTTAAAAAGCCAAATTTGCCAGACAGAAAAAAGAATCTCAAAGGCTCACTGAGGAGAATCATTCCTTCAGAATTAGACTGGAGCAAATGGAAGCCTAAAAGCCATGATTAAATAAAGAACCTAGAAACCACCCTTCAAGATATTCTCCAGGAAATCTGCCTTGATGCTTTAGAAGCAGACGGCAAAATAGAGGTTGAAAGCATCCACCAATCACATCCTGAAAAAGATCCCAAAAAGAAAATTCCTAGGAATATTATAGCCAGGTTCCAGAATTCCCAGATCAAGGATAAAATATCACAAGCATCCAGGAAGAAACAATTTCAATATTGTGGAAACACAATCAGGATAGCACTGGATATGGCCGCTTCTACACTGAGGGCTATAAGGTTTGGAATATGATATTCCAGAGGGCAAAGGAGCTGGGATTAATGCCAAGAATCACCTACCCAGCAAAACTGAGTATCATGTTTCAGGGGAAAATATGGTCATTCAGTGGAATAGAGGACTTTCAAGCATTCTTGATGAAAAAACCAGAGCTGAATAGAAAATTTGACATTCAGATACAACAAGCTAGAGAAGCTTAAGAAGGTAAACAGGAAAAAGAAATGAAAAAGAACTTATCTGAGTTGAACTATTTACATTCCTACATGGAAAAACTATAATTGTAACTAAGGAAACTTTTCTCAGTATGAAAATAGTTGAAGAAGGGTATTTGGGCATATGAATACATATGTGAATGTGTGTATATATGTTTACATGTGTACATAGATAGAGGGCACAAGTCAAATTTAACAGGAAGGGATGATACTTGAAAGGTGAAATTAAGAGGTGAGAGAGGAATATTACGAGAGGAGACAGGGAAAGACAGAATGGGGTAAACTGTTTCATATAGAAGAGGAGAGGGAAAATGGTTACAATGAAGGGGAAGAACAGAAAGGCAAAAAGGCCAAACCTTATTCTCATTGTATTTGGCTCAGGGAGAGAATGACATACATACTAAATAGGATATCTCACCCTACAGGAGAGTAGAGGGGAGGGGATTAGAGGGAGGATGATGGAAGGGAGGGCAGGCTATGGGGGAGGGAAGTTGGAAGCACCCACTTTTGAAAAAGGACAAGATCAAAGTAGGGAATAGACCAAGTGGGAGATAGGATAGGAGGGAGGGAAATGTAGTCATTCTTTTACAATATATCTAGTATGGTGATATTTTGCATAGCTACATGTGTACAACATATACTGAATTGCTTATCTTCCTAGCAGGAGATAAGCACTTAGTCCTGGGCATATTATACAAGGGCTGCAGTTGGTAGTAACTCTGAAATTATTCTCATCTAAACCATATAGTAATGGATTGGGTTCAAGAAATCTGACACAGGCATGTTGATCCACATCCCAGACACACAAACACACACACACACACACGCACACGCACACGCACACGCACACGCACACGCACACGCACACGAATTCTCTTTCATTTTTTGATACTTTTTTGACAGTACACCAAAAACTTGGTGGTCTTAACTTTATTTCTCTCTGGTTTACATGCTAATTCCTTTCTCTTTCTTTGAGAAAGATTTTTCCTAGCAAAGTTATCTCTTTCCATTTGCCTTTTATTAGTTGTTTTTATCACCACAAGGTTGAAAAGAACCTAAGGAGGTCTAAAAATAGAGAATAAAACCCCTGCATTGACTGAATTCTCTCATTTTCTTTGCTTCAACAGTGGCTATACTGCTGAAAATAAAAATAAAACAAAACAAAACAAAAATGACAACTGGAGCCCAAGGCTTCTAGAGAGTTAAACTCATTATTCTTAATAAAATTAATGACAATTTCTAATTTAGATAGTTATTTTAGTTTTCCAAGAGCTTTTAGTACAATTACATAGTGAGATCATACAAGTATTATAAAAATCTTTTAAATAAGAGGAAACTGAGACTCACAGATACTAACAAGTCATTGTTAGAGCTGACAGTTTTGTCCCAGTGTTCTCACTCCAAAATACATCCTTTTAATTTTTTTTCCCATTAAGCTATCAGGTATGCTTCTGTGATAAGATACTTGCCAAGGAGGGTCCATTACTGGTATCATTTTCAGGCAACATTTGGGGATATTTGCACCTATTTTTTAAAGTGGGTATGGCCCAAATGTCCATTGTAGAGCATTCATAGGTGTTCTATGAGTGTGTTATGTTGGAAGTTTGTGTGATATCAGAAAGTCTTTGCTTCTGAGCCCAAAATGAATGTGCATAAAAAGGCATCAATGGATCAAATGTATTTTCTTACTTCCTGTCATCAATAAAAATCAGAATTCTCTAAATCAAAATACAAGTATCAAAAAAAAAAAGATAAATACATGATCTGGTCAATGAAGATGAAATTATGACATTAGGAAGTATTTCATTCAATTATATGTCAATAAAACTGACAATCTATTTGAAATGATGAGTATTTGCAAAAATATAAATTCCAAGTCTAACAAAAGCGAAAATACAATACTTAACCTTATCTTAGGAAATGCAACTGGATAGGCCATAGATGAGCTACCTAAGGAAAAAAAAATATCCCCAGGACCTTATGAATTTACAAGTGAATTCTACCAAGCCTTTAAAGAACAACTAATTATAATACTACATAAACTTTTTTGAAAAAAAAAAAGGTGGAGTCGTACCAAATTCCTTCTATGAAACCAATGTGTTTTTGATACCTCAAGCAGAGAGAGCAAATACAGAGAAAGGAAATTATAGACCAATTTCCCTAATGCATACTGATATAAAAGATTAAAATAGAATACTAGGAGACTCCAGTAATATATCACAAATACCATACACTCTGAGCAGGTTGAATTTATATCAAGAATTCAGGATTGGTTCCATATTAATAAAACATACCAATAATAAAAAAAAACATACAATTATGTTAATAGATGCAGAAAAAATCCAAGACCTATGACAGAATATAGCATTCATTCCTATTAAAAAAAAATCACTAGAAAGATTAGAAATAAATTGAGTTTTTCTTTAAATGAAAAGAAATATCACTCTAAAAGCAAGAACAGGCATTCTCTGTACTGGAGAACAAAATGGGTATATGATTTTGACTAAAAGGGTGATTTCATAAGCAAATTGGGGAGACTAGAAAAATTTACTGCTCAAATCTATAGTTAAGGGAAGAGTTTATGATTAAATAAGACACAGAAAGGATCATGAGAGGGGAAATGGATACTTTTAATTACATGAAACCAAAAAGAAAAAAAAGAGTGCAGTCAAAATTAGAAAGGAAACAAGAGACTGGTAAAAAAAAATACAGCAAATTTTAATTAGGTATGTTAATAACCTCATTTCTCAAACTTGTAGGAAACTGAGCCAAGTGTACAGAAATAAGAGCAATTTCCGTATTTATAATTGGTCAAAAGATATGTATAGGCAATTTTGAGAAGAAGAAATAAAAGTTATTGGGGCGGCTAGGTGGCGCAGTGAGTAAGAGTGCCGGCCTCGGAGTTTGGATGACCCGAGATCAGATCCGGCCTCAGAAAATGAGCACCCACGCATAAATCAAATGACTAGCCGTGTAACCTTGAGCAAGTTACTTAACCCCAATTGCTTAAAAAAAAAAAAAAAAAAAGAAAGAAAAGTTATTAAGAGTCATATTTTTAAAAAATCCTCTAAATCACTATTGTAAGAGAAATGCAAATTCATACAAATCTGAGGTATTGCCTTATAGCTATAAGATTGGCTAACATGAAAGAAAGGGAAAGTAATAAATGTTGGAGGGAATTACAGAAAATAGGGTACACAAACTCACTGTTGGTAAAGTTGTAAATCGTCCAACCTTTCTGGAAAACCACTTGGAACTATGCCCCAAGGTCTATAAAACTCTGCATACTCTTTGAGTCAACACTACCACTCCTAGCTATGTAACCCAATGAGATCAAAGCAAAGGGAAAAGAATAAATGTACTAAAATATTTATAGTAGTTCTTTCTGTGGTATCAAAAACAAGTACATGGGGGGCTAAGTTAAGATGGTGGAGTAGAAACAGCACTTCCACACAGCTCTGGCTCTCACCACTTCCAATTTATGTAAAAGGGATCTCTGAACAAACTCTGGAGCTACAGAACACACCAAATGACACAGAGAAGCTAACCTGCTGCTGAGGATAGCCTGACAGCCTGGCAGGGAGTGGCCAGCACTGTGCTCTGGGAGCCAACCCCACCCTGCTGGAGTAAGAGGTTTTAGCCCCAGGGCAGTTTGACTAGCTGTCAACTGGAGGGACTCCAGAACACCACCATTTGTGGTGTTTACATAAATATCAACACATAGATGCCAAGGACAAAGTGAGAGGTCAGTGCAGTATGGAGTTTGGGACCCAGTAGTTGAGAGCACATCAGCCTCTTCCCCTCATGGCAAGAAGCCACTGAGTAGCCAGTGCACCCTGCACCATATTGCAGCTTCAGCTTGTGGCCTGCGGACTCTAGGGGAACCAAGCAACCAGCTTGGGGGGTAATTGCTCTTGCTTTAAATTTCTTGGATTTGGATTGCTGTCTGGGGTGGAGGTCTTGTGGTTATGTGACCAGCTTGCCAGAATGTGTGGAGCCTTCAGAGAAGGCAACCAACTAATACCTCCAGCAGCTGAGAAAACCCCAGTATCTGGGACATTTCCCCTATCTGGTAGCTGAGTGCTACTGTGGAAACAAACCCAAATGTCAAATAATCGAGTGTCAAAATTCCTAGGCAAAGGAAGCAAAGCAAAAGAAACAGAAAAATTCAACATTAGACTCCTATTTTAGGGGCAAAGAGGATCGAAGCATGGAACAGGAGGAGGACTGGGAGGTCAGAACTCTTGCACCAAAAGCTTCAAATAAAACTACAAGTTGGTTACAGGCCATAGAGGACCTTAAGAAGTAGATAAGAAAAGTGGAGGAAAAATTGGGAAGAGAAATGAGAAAGGTGCAAGAAAATTATGAAATGAGAGTCAACAGCCAGACTAAGGAAAATAACACCTTAAAAAATACAGTAACTCAAATGGAAAAGAGGCTCAAAAAGTCAATGAGGAGAAGAATTTACCAGATGGAAAAAGAATCTCAAAAGATCACTAAGGAGAATCATTCCTTCAGAATTAGATTGGAGCAAATGGAAGCTAGTGATTTATATATGTTTACAGGTAGATATAGATAGAGGGCACAGGTCAAATTTAATAGGAAGGGGTGATACTTAAAAGATGAAATTAAGAGGCGAGAGAGGAATATAATGAGAGGAGATGGGGAGAGACAGAATGGTGGAAACTACAAGGGAGGGGAAGAACAGGAAGGCAAAACCTTATTCTCATTGAATTTGGCTCAGGGATAGAATGACATACATACCAAATAGGATATCTCACCTTTGAGGAGAGTAGGGGGAAGGGGGTGAGAGTGGGGATATTGGAAGGGAGGGCAGGCTGTGGGGGAGGGAAGTTGGAAGCACCCACTTTTGAAAAGGGACAGGATCAAAGTAAGGAATAGATCAAGGGGGAGGTGGTATAGGAGGGAGGGAAATATAGTCAGTCTTTTATAATATATCTACTATGGTAATGTTTTACCTAGCTACACACGTGTTGTACATGTGTAACACCTGTACAACAAATACTTCCCAGTAAGGGTGGGCAACAAGGGAGGAAGGGAATGAATCTGGAATTCGAAGTTTTAAAATCAAATGTTTAAAAATATATAAATACTATTATTAATGCTATTTTACACATAATTGGGAAATAAGATATACAGAGATTCACCTTGTCCAACTGGAAAAGTCAAATGGCATATGGGAGAAGATATGGGAGAGAGCAAATTGGATGGGGGGATATCTTATGGGACTGCTATTCTGGGGTTGTGGGTGAAGGAAAATTGTAACTCAAAATCTAGCAGAAATGAATGATGTAAACCAGAAGTTAATAAAGCATTTGGGAAAAAAAATGAGTATATGATTGTGATGAACTAGTATTGCACAGAAATGACAACAGGGATGATTTTGGGAAAAAAATAAAACTAAACAACAAAAGAACCTGGGAAGACTTGTTTGAGTTGATGTAAAGTGAACAGAGCCAGGAGAACATGCTAAAAAGTCACGACAATATTGTAATGATGATCAACTGGGAATTGTTATCAATTTAATGATCCAAGGCAATTGAGGACTCATGATGAAATATGCTACAAGGGAGAAATGATGAACTCTGAATTCAAATTGAATCATATTGATTTTCCCTTTCTTTACTTTTCTTTCCTTCTTCCTCTTTCTTTCTTTCTTTTTCTTTCTTCCTTTCCTTTTTCCTTCCTTCCCTTCCTTCCTTTCTTCCTTCCTTCCTTCCTTCCTTCCTTCCTTCCTTCCTTCCTTCCTTCCTTCCTTCCTTTCTTTCTTTCTTTCTTTCTTTCTTTCTTTCTTTCTTTCTTTCTTTCTTTCCTCCTTCCTTCCTTCCTTCCTTTTTTATTTCTTTCCATTAACACGGCCAATGTGAAAATGTATTTTACATGACTTCATGTTTATGAGTATCATATTCCTTTCTTTCTCAATGAGTGGAACAGTGGCTGTAGGCAGGGAGAAAATTTGGAACTAAATAAAATTCAAGTTATAGAAACAAAATAAAAATTTATAAAAAAATTAACACAAAATTAAAATATATACATACATACATACATACATACATACATACATACATATATATATATTAGAACAGAGGAAAAAAAATCTGACCTCTAGATGATGAGTATGGGGTGCCCTTTTCCCACACTGGATTAGGTTGTGTGTACATAGACCCTTAGGGAAATCTTTGTCTTAAATGAGTTTGTCTCTTGTTTGTTTGTTCTTCTTTTGGTACAGGGTTTTACAAGATCTCAAAAAATTCAGAGTCACCTTATGCTTAACAGTGAATCATGAGAATGATCCAGGTAAAAAGAAGTGGCCTGTTTGATACAGTCCAAAATTATATCTCTTTGTGTTGAGTCAATGCATCCTTCAAGCAAGTCAATTAACTATGTTCAAGCTGGAGGTGAATTCCCTGATTTGAAAAAAATTTGTTGCCCACTCTCCTCAGGCATCAAAGTGTACAGGGGAGTCTATGCCCTGATTCTTGAACAATGTTTTGTATTTAAGTTCTTGTTTGGTCATAAAATCTTCCCTTCTTCATAAATCTGACAGGTAAACTATTTCTTGCTCTCCCAGACTGCTTACATTATCAGCATTTATATCTAGATTATGGATACATTTAGACTTTATTTTGGCATACAGCGTAAGATATTGGTCTATGCCCAGTTTCTGACATACTGTTTTCTAGTTTTCCCAGCAATTTTTGTCAAATAGTGAGTTCTTATCCCAGAAGATTGAGTGTTTGGGCTTATCAAACAGTAGATTACTATAGAGATTGACTACTGTGTCTTGTGTACCTAATCTATTCCAGTGAACTGATTCACCCCTTTTTTCTCAACCAGTAATAAGTAGTTTTGATGACTGTTGCTTATAATACTATCTAAAATCAGGTGTGGCTAGGCCACCTTCCCTAGCATTTCTTCTCATTAATTCCCTTAATATTGTGAAACTTTTGTTCTTCCAGATGAATTTCGTTGCTATTTTTTCTAGCTCTATAAAATCATGTTGGGTACATTGATTGGTATGGCATTAAATGGGTAAACTAATTTAGGTAAAATTGACATTTTTATTAAATTAGGTTGACCTAATCATGAGCAACTGATATATTCCCAATTATTTATATTTAACTTTATTTATGTGAAAAGTGTTTTGTATTTGTGTTCATATAGTTCCTGAGTTTGTTTTGGCAGGTAGACTCCCAAATATTTTATAAAATCTACAATAACTTTAAATAGAAGCAGACTTTGCTTCCCTTTGCATTCCACTCTTTCTATTTCTTGCTGTTGGGCTTCATTAGAAATATATAAGAATTCCAAAGATTTACGTGAGTTTATTTTATATCCTACAACTCAGAAAACTCATTCTTTTACCCTACAGATAATTAGAAGAATAAAATGCTTTTAGTTTGTTGTTTGTTATATTATATACTTAGTTTTTCATCAACAGTGAAATCATTATAAAATGAGACTGCAGGGGACAGACACATTAATATTTATCTATATCCTAGAATAGAAAAGAAGTCCCTTAAATTCAGTGTAATCACATACTTCTAGAAGCAGACTCAAACACCCATGTGGACCCTTATGTATACTCACAAGCTTGGGCTTTCATTGCCTAGTCTATTGATATACCTTCATATCAAGACCTCTTACTCTAGTACATAAGAATAACAAGTGTTGGACCTCTACAATCTAAAAGAATTGGTGCTGATATCTGCCACATGTTCAAGTCAATGGAATGATACTAGAGAAAAAAAATGTACGCATGAACTTGGATGTTAAATTCCTCTTCCCTAGGAACTATACTTTATTGGTATAGAAGAGTTGTCAGTCCATCTTGTTGGAATGCACCAGCTAAGACCCTGGTGGAAGAGTCAAATTTATTGAGTTTGTTTAGGTCCTGTAATTTATGCATGTACTGACAATTCTGGAAATCAGAAGGCAGCAATGATTTGAACAATCCCTCTATATTAGTTCCTGCCTCCTACGAGTCAAAGTAGTAGGACTGATGACAAATGGAAGGAGAAGGAAAAGGAAAAGAAGAAGAGGAGGAAATATTCAATTTGTATAGCACAGAGCATAATATTTTTTTGGTAAAAATAATAGAAAAAACTAAGAAAATTAAGTTATCATATTTTTCATTTTATTTTTCTCAATTACATGAGAACAAAAATTTTTAACATTCATTTTTTAAATTTTAAGCTGCAAATTCTCTCCTTCCCTTCCTATCCCCTCCTTGAGGAGATAAACAGATTGATATTGATCATACATGTGCAGTTCTGCAAAATATTTGTATTCATCATTTAAGTTATCTCATTATTCAAACTGAGGATGAAGTTAGGGAATAGTGGCCTTAGAAAGGATAATGACCTGGGAATTGGAATATTTCCTTCATAGGAACACCACAAAATGGTATCTGTAATAGTGACCTTCTGGGGCAAGTCTCATCACTATAAATCCATTTATAAATTTAAAGAAAATACAATTAGTTTTTTTTTTTTTTTGATCTAAAAGACAAATTATGGCAATTGAATACCTTTGAGTGTTTGGTTTGGGGAAACAGAGAAAAGAGATAGTGGAATAGGAAGTCTTTGAGCATGATTAAGGTTTGAAATAATAATTGGCATGCCAGGTCCATATTTATAGAGATCCAGTAAGCTTGCCATCATAGCTGTGAGAGTTTGCAAGGACACATTTACAGTTTTCCTACTCAGGGTAATGGGGGTAGGGAGTAAAATAGTTGCCTATGGGAAATCGTCATTGGTGGTCTCCAGTAGTGAGACTAATTTTAGCAGAATTTGGTGCTATATCATAATCCCATGTGTATGGCCTGCCCTTTGTGTGACAAGGAACGTGCTGAGGATAAACATGTCTATAAAAGAACTGGCAGCATTCAGCTCATTCCACAGAGTCTGTTTTCCTCCTAACTGCTTTCTGTAAAAATAACCTCAATCACAGTCAGGGACACTTGGAGCTGCCTGAGGCCCTTGTGTAAACAATACATTAAAGGCAAAAAAGTTTGAGAGGGCTAAAGTGAGTGGGGGGCCTGAGGCCTGAAGGGGGAAAAACAACAACCACATGTTAATGATGCTGCAGCTGTAATCCTTTCACCTAAACCAGACATTTTACTTGCCCATAAATTTATTCTGTTGGATATCTATATATCTATATATCTATATCTATATCTCTATCTATATCTATCTATCTATATTTTTTTCCCAAGTACTCAAAGAATTCTGGCTGAGCTGCCATTGATAAGACAAGGAATTACCCTCTGCAGGTGGGTAATGGTCTAAAGCTGTCTTTTTTTTTCAGGGACTATCAATTTGTTTTCAATTATTTAGCAAAAGTACTAACAAGAGAGGGTTTGGGGTTTCATAACAAAATACTTCCACTGATTAACTCTGTTTCATCTCCTATACGTGAATCTGCCTTGGTAACATTAGCTTAAGAGGAAGGAGACTACAGTAGGCAGGTGCAGAGTGATGGACGCTAGTGACTTTTGCCACTTCAACACTCACTGCCTTTGAGGAAACTATTTCAATAAAATTTAGGGGTTGCTGAGCAAAAACATCTCCACACATGAAAACAAATTACCACATGGTCTTCATAATCATTCCTTGATTGTAGTGGAAAGAATTAAAATTAAACAGGGAAAAAAGTGGAGAGTGAAGTATGATTTTGTTGTTGTTGCAATAATAGAAAATGAAGAATTATTGTGAGATTTATGCAGGGTTACTGAATATGGAGTTAACATTGTCCCTTATAGTGCCACAGGAGCAGGCCTGCTGTTAGGAGCCACCTGTTCACATCTAGTTCTTCACCCACATAAAGAGTAGTTTTCTCAAGAACATCAATCTCCAGAATGCTCCTTCTCAGTGTTCCCAGCAGAGATTCTAAACATCCCTGCACAGCTGTGAACATTTCATAAGTTTGTCTGTGTTAGACATATTCTGGAAATTTTTATTTCTTCTGAGCTGACCCACAAACAGTTTCAGCTGTTTTCCCACCCCAGGATGCTTCTAGTATTGCTGTTACATATTATCACCCTAAAATTGGGAAACTCAAACCTAAGTTGTTAACCCAACTTATTCCACTGGGGAAATGACTTCCTCTTGATTCAGAAGTGACTAAGGAAGACAGAAAATGTTAACTGATAATTTCTAAATCCTTTCCAGAGAAAATATAAAAAAAGAAAATATTAAGGCTTTTATTTTAGTAACTTCAAAGAAGCTTCAAAGAAAGAAGACAGCTGCAGAGGTCAGATTACACAGACCTCATTCTACAGCTTAAGTAGCTGATAGTGCATCCTGTGCCTAACTTGTCTAGAGAAAATAGAGAAGGAGGCCAACAGTTCTCTTCAAGAATTTCCTGATCCCTCTTAGTTTCTCTTTGACACAAATATAAATCTCCAGTCAATGGAATCTGAGGCTACCAATGGAATGGAGAGAAAGGATAGGGGTGTTATTTTGAGGGCTCACATTTAAATAGTTCTTAAGGTTTGCAAAGTGCTTTAGGTACAACAAACTTTTGTTTTGCTTGTTTGTTTTTTAATATAAATAATATCATCCCCATATTACAGATGAATATATGAAGGATCTGGTTAAGTAAGCAGGCCAAAGATCAAAGACTTCAACAGTCCTTCTAAATATTAAGTCCAGCATTGTTTCCATTACACCAGTTCTAGTTAAATTTATGAAGTAAATAGTCTTTGGTGTTCATTTATCTTTTATAATTATTTGCCTCCCCACCTTTTTCTAGCAAACAATTAAGGGCATACCACACTCTGCCATACCAGGATTTCAAACATATTAGCTCCAGAATGAAAGATATTAGCCTAAAAGTACCCGGGTCTCCCATTGCATCCTGGGCCATCTCCAACAACAACTGGTTGATGTAATTGCTGAGCAATTATCAGTAACTTTTGGAGAGGTATTTTACAATCGATAAATGACACAGATCCTTATTTTCTTTTTTTAAAATTAATTTATTAGTTTAATTTCAGTTAACAAGATTCAATTCCATAGTTCCTTGATTTTCAAATTTCCTTTCCTTCCCTCCCCCCTCCCGCCAAGACAGCCAGTATAAGATCTGCAAATGCATTCATATTAGACATTATTCCAATTACAAAAGCGTATTGCACTAGGTGGGATGAAAGATGGTAAGGAAGAAAAAAAACCAAACAATGAAAAGAAAAAGATCATTGAGTTTGCTTCCATCAGGATTCAGGCTCAGTTCTTTCTAGTTATATCTCTGGATGGTGCTTTTCTCACTTTCTTGAGTCTTTCAAGATTGACTTATATCACTGCATTGCTGAAAAGAGTCCAGTCTGTCATAGTTGGTCATCACAGATATGGTATGTCTGTGATTGTATACAAATTTCTTCTGATTCTACTCTTCTCGCTCAGCATCAGTTTGTATAAGTCTCTCCAGGTAATTGTGAAATCCATCAACTCCTCGTTTCTTATAGCACAATAATATTCCATTACATTCATATACCACAACTTGTTTAGCCATTCCCCAATTGATGGGCACCCCTTTAGTTTCCAATTCTTTGCAACCACAAAAAGGCCTGCTAAAAATATTTTTGTACATATGGGTTTTCCTCCCACTTCTATTATCTCTTTGGGATATAACCCTAGAAGTGGTATGGCTGGGTCAAAGGGTATGAAATTATTGATAATCCTTTGGTGTAATTCCAAATTGCTCTCCAGAATGGTTGGATAAGTTCACAACTCCACCAGCAATCTATTAGTGTTCCAATTTGTCCACATCCTCTCCAGCATTTGTCACTTTCTTGTTTTGTCATCTTAGCCAATCTGACTGGAGGGATGTGGTATCTCAGAGTTGTTTTGATTTGCATTTCTCCAATTAATAGTGATTTGGAGCACTTCTTCATATGCTTATAGATATCTTTAATTTCTTTCTCTGAAAACTGCCTGTTTATATCCTTTGACCATTTATCAACTGGGGAGTGACTTGTATTCATATAGATTTGGCTCAATTGTCTATAAATTTTAGAAATGAGTCCTTTATCAGAGACACAAGTTGTAAAAATTCTTTGCCAATTTCCCATCTCCCTCTTGATCTTGGTTACATTGGCTTTGTTTGTACAGAAGCTTTTCAATTTAATGTAATCAAAATTATCCATTTTGCATTTTTAATGAACTCTAATTCTTGTTTGGGCCTAAAATCTTCACCTCTCCAAAAGTCTGTTATGTAAACTATTCCTTGCTTTCCCAAATTGCTTACAGTATCATCCTTTACACCTAGATCATGCACCCATTTAGACTTGATTTTAGAATATGGTGTTAGATAGTGATCTATGCCCACTTTCTGCCATACTGTATTCCCGTTTTCCCAGCAGTTCTTGTCAAACAATGCATTCTTTTTTTTTAAACAAATGCTTTATTAACTTCTGTTTTACATCATTCATTTCTGCCAAATTTTGAGTTACAATCATTTTCCCCCATTATTCCCCTACCCAACCTCCCAGAAGAGTAGTCCCACAAGATATCGCTTCCTCCAATCTGCTCTCTCCCATACCTTCTCCCATATCCCCATCGACTTTTCCATTAGAGGAAGGTGAATCTCTGTGTCCCAATGCCTGTACATCTTATCTCCCTATTACAAGAAAAAGAGTATTAATAGTAGTATTTATATATATTTGAAACATTTAATGTTAAGACCTCGAATTTCAGATCCATTTCCTTCCTCCCTTGTCACCCATTCCCTCTGGGGAGATAAGTAATTCAGTATATGTTGTACATGTCTAGCTATGCAAAACAATATAATAGTAGATATATTGTACAAGGCTGCTTATAATTCCCTCCCACTCATCCCACCCCCCACCTGGTCCATTCCCTACATGATCCTGTCCCTCTTCTATAGTGGGTACTTTCAACCTCCCCTCACCCCAAGGATGCCCTCCCATCCATCATCCCTCCTCTCATCCCCCTTCCCCCTATCTTGCAGCAGGTTGAGATATCCCATTTAGTATGTATGTCATTTTCTCCCTGAACCAAATTCAATGTGAATGTGGTTTTGCCTTTTTAGCCTTCCTTATTCTCCCCCTCTTTTGCAACCACTTCCCTTGCTTCTTCTACATGGGATAGTTTACCCTACCCTGTCTCTCCCCATCTCCTCTTGCCACTTTCCTCTCTCACCTCATAATTTCATCCCTTGAGTATTCTCCCTTCCCAACAAATTCAACCTATGCCTCTATCCATATATAACTGTAACCATATACACACACATTCACATATGTATTCATATGACCACACCCCCTTCTTCCATTATTTTCATAGTGAGAAAGATATCATCAGTCACAGTTATTGCTTTTCCATATAGGAATGTAAATAGTTCAACTTTGATAAGTTCCTTTTGATTTCTTTTCCTTGATTACCTTCTCAGGCATCTCTTACTTCTTGTGTCTGGATGTCAAATTTTCTATTCAATTCTGGTTTTTTCCTCAAGAATGCTTGAAAGTCCTCTATTCCACTGAATGACCATATTTTCCCTGAAACAAAATACTCAGTTTTTGCTGGGTAGGTGACCCTTGGGTTCAGTCCCAGTTCTTTTGCCCTCTGGAATATCATATTCCATGCCCTTTGATCCCTCAGTGTAGAAGCTGCCAGGTCCTGGGCTATTCTGATTGTGTTTCCACAATATTGAAATTGTTTCTTCCTGGCTGCTTGTAGTATTCTCTCCTTGATCTGGGGATTCTGGAACCTGGCTATAATATTCCTGGGAGTTTTCTATTTGGGATCTTTTTCAGGAGGTGATCGGTGGATTCTTTCAACCTCTATTTTGCCCTCTGGAACATCAGGACAATGTTCCTTGAGAATTTCTTGAAAGGTGATTTCTAGGTTCTTTCTTTGATAATGGCTTTCAGGTAGTCCAATAATTTTTAAATTGTCTCTCCTGGATCTATTTTCCAGGTCAGTGGTTTTTCCCATGAGATATTTCACATTGTCCTCTAATCTTTCATTTGTTTGGATCTGCTTAACAGCATCTTGATTTCTCATAAAGTCATTAGCTTCCATTTGCTCCAGTCGAACTCTGAAAGAATGAATCTCCTCAGTGAACTTTTTTTTTTTTAAAGCAATTGGGGTTAAGTAACTTGCTCAAGGTTACATGGCTAGTCATTATTTATGCGTGGGTACTAATTTTCTGAGGCCGGATCTGATCTCGGGTCATCCAAACTCCGAGGCCGGCACTCTTACTCACTGTGCCACCTAGCCGCCCCCCTCAGTGAACTTTTGAGATTCTTTTTCCATCTGGCAAATTCGACTTTTTAAGGCATTATTGTCCTCATTGCCCTTTTGGGCCTCCTTTGCCATTTGAGTTAGTCTATTTTTTTAGGTGTTGTTTTCCTCAGTCAGGTTGTTGACCCTCATTTCATAGTTTTCCTGCATCCTTCTCATTTCTCTTTCCAATTTTTCCTCCATTTCTCTTATTTGATTTTTTTTTATAAAGCAATTGGGGTTAAGTAACTTGCTCAAGGTTACACGGCTAGTCATTATTTATGCGTGGGTGCTCATTTTCTGAGGCCGGATCTGATCTTGGGTCATCCAAACTCCGAGGCCGGCGCTCTTACTCACTGCGCCACCTAGCCACCCCTTTAGGGCAATTGGGGTTAAGTAACTTGCCCAAGGTTACACGGCTAGGTTTTTGTTTGTATGGATTAAGTGTCAGAGGCCGGCTCCGAACTCAGGGCCTTCTGATTCAAGGGCCGGCGCTCTGTTCACTGCGCCACCTAGCCGCCCCCTCTTATTTGATTTTTAAAGTCCTTCTTAAGGTCCTCTATGGCCTGCAACCCGCTCATGTTTTCCCCTGGGGCTTTTGGAGAAGGACTTCTGACCTCACAGTCCTTTTCCTGCTCTATGCCCCCAAAATAGGAGTCTAGGGTTGCATTTTTCTGTTTCCTTTGCCTTGGCATGTTGCCACTTAATTGCTTGACTTTTGGGCTTGTTGCCACACTATGGCTTTCAGGCCAGATAGAGGAATTTTCGTCCCAAATGTGTGGGGGGCAACTTCCGTTTCTAGCAAGCTGTGAACCCACCCACGACTTCCACCCTAGATCACAATCCAGATCCAGGGAGGTTAAAGCAAGAGCGATTACCCCCCAAGACTGATCACTGGATCTCCCTACAGTTAATCGCAGGGCGGTAGCCAGAGCCACCTCTGAAAACTACAAAATGGTGTGTCTCCTCAGTGGCTTCTAGCTCCCAGGGGAGGGAGCCGATGCATTCCCTAAATACCAGTCCCAAAGTCCATAGGACACTAACCTCTTACTTTGTCCTAGACATGTCTATGTTGATAATTTTGGAGTTGCCACAGCTCCTGGTGTTCTGGGGTTCCTCCAGCTGGCTGCTGGCCCTGCCTCTCTGGGGCTAAAACCTTGGCTCACGTGGACCTGGGCTCAGCTCGGCTCTTGCGCTCTGCGTGCTGCACACTGCCAGGTCCCAGACCACTGCGCTGGTCCTTCCTGCAGGGCTGCTGGGCTGTTCTCAGTGGGAGGTTAGCTTCTCCGTATCGTTCTGTGGGTGCTGGGGCTCCAGAAGTTGTTCAGAGTCCCCTTTTACATAATTTGGGGGAAATCAGGGGGCAGAGTGACTTGGAAGAGCTGTTTCTACTCTGCCATCTTGGCTCCGCCCCCCCAAACAGTGCATTATTATCCCAAAAACTGGGGTCTTTGGGTTTATCGAAGAATAGATTACTATATTCATTAACTGCTGGGTCTCCTGGGCCTAATCTCTTCCATTGATCCACTACTCTATACCTCTGCCAGTACCAAGCAGTTTTGATGACTGCTGCTGTATAATACAGATTAAGATCTGGCATAGCTAGTGATCCTTATTTTCTAAGTAATGATAGAGGAGTCATTCAACTATATTTCTTTGACTTGACTTTGACTTTAATTCTTTTTAAAATAGATTTTTATAGCTGTTAATTTTAAATCAGCTAGATTTATCTCTATATCATCCTTCCCTCTCCCAGAGTCCCATGCATTAAAATAAAAATTTGTGAAATAAATACCATGGAATAAGATGAACAAAGTCAACAAAACAAGTAAACATCAAAATATCTAACACTATATTGTATGTTCCACAGTCATGTATCAAGGCTTATGTGAAGCAAAGGGGAATTCAATCCTATATCCCTTTTTTGAGAAGATAGAAACAGCTAGCTTACCTGGATTCATGTTTTTCTTCTAACACTTACTGAATTTGACTGTGAGCAAATTATTCAATGCTTTGAGATTCTACACAACTCTCTAAAATTTTAAATTGCAGAGGAAGTGCTAAGTTGAAATAGTAGTAAGAGTTTTCCATATCTGTGCATCTATAAATCACATAATAAGTTCACTCCCTGTCTACATATGTATATACATACATACAATATACATACACATACACACATACATATGCACATGCACACACAGTACATATGCATACACATATACATATACACATATGCATATATATCTACAAATAGTTATAGGTATGCATATACATGCACATCCACATAGATATACATATACAGTGTGTGTGTGTGTGTGTGTGTGTGTGTGTGTGTGTGTGAGCGTGTATATAATAGATTCAAGGAGGGGACATATAAATATTCATGTATTGAGTTTTTGAGCTAACCCCTAACTCATAAGGTGGGTTCTCCTACCAATAGTTACTCCAAATAGAGCGTATTTTATGGGTTTAAAGTCCCCAAATTGTAGCACACAAGTTCCCACAGATGTATTAATTTTCAATGGTTAGCTAGAAGACTCAAGTAGCTTGACAGTAATAGCATTTACTGAAAGTTGTAATAATAAAAGAAACAAAAAAATCTCCAGATTAAACCTGGAGTTTGCTCTCATAAATACCACTACTGTCATTTGGGGGAATGGCTAACAATCTATTTCACAAATTGAAAGGAGCACACATAAGGAAAACGTATAGTCAGGGCTTGTTCTATGGGGTGATTGTGCATGTATGGATCAGGAACATACAGGTAAGGAGGGGTAACTTATCTTTCCAATGGTTCAAGGTTATTGCTGTCTTCTTGTCCTTGCTCATGAAAAATCTTGGCTTGGCAAGTTGCTTTTCTGGGCTTACTGTTCCTGCTTTGTTGGTGTGTTATTTAGCTGGGCTTTCTCCATTGACTATACCAGGCTAACCTTCAAATTTTTACACATAATGTTCACAATTTAGTCTCATTTTATATCCTACTCATATTACCATAATTTTGTTTACTTTTAAAATATTATTTCTGTGTCTGAGTACCAACTGTGCCCCATTGTTTCCACCAGCCCCCACAAATGATGACTAATCCAGTATATATAATTGCTGTGCCTCTTAAAACATCCCTAGGGAGAGTGTATGAGCATTGCCAGTGGCTGCCCACACTGATCACAAGATCCAGGACAGGGAAACCATGGTGCCATGGTTTGTTTTATTGACTCCCTGTGCCTTAGAAGGGTTTTTACTTTGTTTTTCCATTGTGTTACTATAGGCCAATGAGAGTCTGTGGCTAACAGTAACCATGAAGCAAATGAACCAGTTTTCTGAGCAAAAAAATAACAACCAAAACAAAACATAAACATAAAAAAACTTTGTAATTCTTATGAAAGGTTAGTAAGTACTTGTTTAGCTATGGTTAGATGATCTTGCTATAAACTGAAGTTAATAAAATAAAGAAAAACAAAGACTTAGATTTTGGTTTAGTTAAGTCTTAGTTTGCAAACTTATTTGCAGGAAAATGGGATAAAAGAGAACTAAGCTCAATGTTTTGTAGACATTTTATCTGAATTTTAATTCTACTCAACCTGAAACATTAAGGATAGGGGAAGAAGAACTTGGGTATGAAAAGATAAAATGTCATACAATAAAAGAAAATATAAACTAGTTTTATTCCATAAGCAGAGGAACAAGAGAACATGAGATTTTTCAGTTAACTTTTGCCTTATCACTAAGAATAAGGCCACCAAGTAACTTTTCAGCCATCTCTAAACAATACTGTCTGAATTCCTGACCCCCCCATGCCTCTAGACTGAACAAGAACTCCTATCCCTGAGAACATGGGATGTGAAAGATGGGTAGCTTTTCACCTAAACTTAAATTGGAACTAGTCTGCTACACCACCTCTGGGACATGTCCAAATCATGATCATGCCTATGGCCTTGATATATCTGAGACAATGAGATGCCACAGTGGATAGATAGACCACTGCATTTGTAGCCAAGAAGACTTGGATTTAAATCTGGCCTCAAAAATTAATTATCTATGTGACTTTTTGCAAGTCATTTGAGCTCTGCCTGCCTCAGTTTCCAAATTATAAAATGGCTATAATAATGGTACTTATCTCTCAGGGTTACTGCTTAAATTTGAGACAGGTGACATTATGTTTATTATTATTATTATTATTATTATTATTATTATTATTATTATTATTATTATTTAAGGTAGAAGAAAGGGCATCATAGCACTGAGGTGAGTCTTGAAGGAAAAAAATTATGATTAAAAGAAGTGGAAATTTTGGAAATTGTGGGTTGCAGTCATGGGTAATGAATGATCTATGTTAAATTATAGAGAGTATCGAATATAATAAGTGAGCAGTTAGCAGACCAGTTGGTTGGAAAATAGAATACATGAAAGGGATAAATTCTTCTTCAAAAAGAAAAATAGGTCTAGAAAGTTAGGCTAGAAGCCTCTTTTATAGATGACCTGAAATGTTTCTCTCTATGTCTTTGTCCCTGTCTCTCCCTCTGTCTCTGCCTCTCTTTCCTTTTTAAGCCATCACTGTGTATAAATATATGTATATCTATCTATCTATCTATCTATCTATCTATATATATATATATATGTGTGTGTTTATCTATACATACACCTTTATATATCCATACACATATATGTATATGTTTATTTCTTACAGTAAGTCACTGGAAGCTTTTGTGCAAGAAAATGATATGATTATACCTGCAAACCAAGATTATGCTGGCAATAAAATCAGGACAGTATAGAAACAGGTGGATAAATTGATAAATTATGACTCTAACCCAGATTAGAGGTAATGTACCCTTGAATTAGCATGGTGACAAAATAGATAGAGAAGATGGGACTTATGTGTCAGATATTGTGAAAGTACAATCAGTATGACTTGGCTGATGATTGGATGTAGCAAATGAGAGAAGGAAAAGCCTGCAATGCATGAATGAGTGAATGAATGAAATAATTAAAAATAAATCAGTAAGTGCTTACTATATGGAAAGCATTGTACTAAGTGCTAGGAATAAAAAATACAAAAGCAAAAAATGCCCCTGCAATCAAGGAGTTATATTCTAATGTGGGAAGATTATACAAATAGGGAGCTAGAGTTAGAAAGAAAAGAAGGAAGCATTTATTAAATATCTACTATATGCCAGGAACTGTGCTAAACAAATATTACCTCATTTGATAATCACAAAAGTCCTAAAGTTTCTCCTGTCCTTTCTAAATAAATGTCATGTCTTTCTTGTGCTCCTTTATAACAATTAAGAGATGCAAATTTATAAGAAAATGTTCACATCTGGAAATGTATGTTTCATTCAGAACCTCTAGTATAACATATCTTCACTAAGAAGTGGGAAGCATATTTGATCCTTAGCCTTCTGTAGTCATAATAAATCATTACTTTTATCAAATTCTTAAATTCTTTCAATGTTCCTGATTTTTCAATGTTGTGACTGTAGTATAAATACTTTTACTAGTTATGCTTACTTTGCTCTTCATAATTTGATATATGTTCTAAGATATGTTGGAATCTTGTTTTATTTTTAAAAATCATAAGTAAAGACTATTTTACTTTAAAAAGAAGTTTCAAGTTTTCTCCCTTTTCTGATCTTTCTCTTCCCTAACATGATAAGAAATTTCATATAAGCTTTATTTTTGCAATCATATAAAACATATTTCCATATTAGTCATGTTGTGAAAGAAACAGATCAAAAGTAAAAAATGCATAAAATGAAGGAAGTGAAAAATAGTATGCTTTAATTTGCATTCAGACTCCATCAGTTCTTGCTCTGGATATAGATGAGCATTTTTTCATGCAATCCTTTGGTCTTTTCTTAGATCATTGTTACAATAGCTATTTTTAAAAAGCATTTTGAGAATAACTAAGTGTAATGTTAAAGGAATTTGAAGATCTTTCCTGTCCCTTAATAGGCCCGTATAACCTGCTTTGAGCTCTGACCCAGACAACAACTTAAGTCATGTGAAGCCCAGGGTGGGAGGAGCTTGCCAAGTTCTTGGAGTAGGAAGAGTGGAGCCAGAAGAGAAAGTGAGACAGAACTGAAGAGAGTGAGGCAGAGCTGAGGTAGAGTAGCTAGCATGAGTGAGAGAGGGAGGAATTTTGCCTAGGGGAGCTTGTTTGTGGGGAGGCCTTATGGAGGGAAAGCTTCAGAATGTCAGTGTTCCCTGGATTGTTAATGTGTATAAATTTCTTTATTACCATGGTGTAATTGACATTCTGGCATTTGAATAAATATCTTGGTTTAATCTTTGAGGAAGAGAGTTTGTTTTATTTTGTCATTCAACTCTGGAAATACGTTTGCATATTCATAGTGATTGCTATGGGATATGATATACTATGTTATTCACAATTGATCATTATGTAATTTTGCTGTTACCATGTACAGTGTTCTAATGGTTCTGCTCACTTCAGTTTGGGTTAGGTTATGTAACTTTTCCCAGGCTTTTCTGAAATCTGACTAATTATTTCTAAAAGCACATTAGCATTCCATTTTAATTATATTCCAAAACTTGTTCAGCCATTCCCTAATTGATGTGCATCTTCTTAATTTCCAATTATTTGCCACTACAAAAAGAACTGACATAAGTATTTCTTTACAAATAGGTCCTTTTGCCTTTCTGCACCCCATCACACCCATTTATCTCTTTGGGATAAAGACTTAGTAGTGGTATTGTTGGATCAAAACATGTACATAATTGACTGCTCTTTGGACATAGTTCCAAATTGCTCTCCAGAGGGGTAGAAACAATTGACAATTCCACCATTTCTTCATTAGTGTCCTAAATATCCTACATCTCCTCCAGCATTTATCATTTTTGGAATAAATCTTATTGTAAGGAGAATGTAAATTTATTTTGTTGCCACTTTCTAAGATTGTATTGTGTAAGATCTTCCCTGCCCCTAGGCCCTGTAATAGGCTTAAGTGCACCTGGAGCCTGTGGTGGGAGGCTTGTTTTTCAGGAGATGTTATTACATCCTCTGAGCTAGGATAAAGCTGTATAAATGCTGTTGTGAGACTTTGTTACGGGGCTTACTTTGAGAACTGTTGTGTGATTTGAGCAGATGAGACTGCGGGCAGCCATTGAAAACACCATGGCTTTTTTTGTTTTTCATTAAACAAGTGCTTTATTACCTTCTGTTTTACATCATTCATTTCCACCAGATATTGAGTTACAATTTGCCCCCCATTTTTCCCCTACCCACCATCCCAGAATAGCAGTCCCACAAGATATCGCTTCCTCCATCCTGCTCTCTCCCATACCTTCTCCCTTAGCCCCTTCGACTTTTCCATTACGGCAAGGTGAATTTCTGTGCCCCAATGCCGGCACATCTTATCTCTCAATTGCAAGCAAAAGAGTATTAATAATAGTATATATGTTTGAAGCATTTAATTTTAGGGCCTCGAATTTCAGATCCATTATCTTCCTCCCTTGTCGCCCATTCCCTCTAGGAAGATAAGTAATTTAGTATATGTTGTACATGTCTAGCTATGCAAAACATTACCATAGTAGATATATTGTACAAGGCTGCTTATAATTCCCTCCCACCCATCCCACTCCCCATCTGATCCATTCCCTACTTGATCCTGTCCCTCTTCTATAGTGGGTACTTCTAACCTCCCCTCCGCCCGGGAATGCCCTCCGATCCATCATCCCTCCTCTCATCCCCCTTTCCCCTATTCTGTATCATCCCTTCCCAACAAATTCAACCTATGCCCTCAATCCATGTATAATTATAAACATATATACACACATTCACATATGTATTCAAATGACCATACACCCTTCTTCCATTATTTTCTTATTGAGAGGGATTTCATCAGATACAATTATTGTTTTTCCGTGTAGGAATGTAAATAGGTCAACTTTGGTAAGTTCCTTTTTATTTCTTTTGTCTGATTACCTTCTCAGGCATCTCTTGCTTCTTGTGTCTGGATGTCAAATTTTCTATTCAACTCTGGTTTTTTCCTCAAGAATGCTTGAAAGTCCTCTATTCCACTGAATGACCATAGTTTCCCCAGAAACAAAATACTCAGTTTTTCTGGGTAGGTGACCCTTGGGTTCAGTCCCAGCTCTTTTGCCCTCTGGAATATCATATTCCATGCCCTTTGATCCCTCAGTTTAGAAGCTGCCAGGTCCAGTGCTATTCTGATTATGTTTCCAGTATATTGAAATTGTTTCTTCCTGGCTGCTTGTAGTATTTTCTCCTTGATCTGGGGATTCTGGAACCTGGCTATAATATTCCTGGGAGTTTCCTTTTTGGGATCTCTTTCAGGAGGTGATCGGCGGATTCTTTCAACCTCTATTTTGCCCTCTGGGTCTAAAACATCAGGGAAATTTTTGTTGAGAAATTCTTGAAGGGTGATTTCTAGGTTCTTTCTTTGATCATGGCTTTTGGGTAGTCCAATAATTTTTAAGTTGTCTCTCCTGGATCTATTTTCCAGGTCAGTGGTTTTTCCTATGAGATATTTCACATTGCCTTCTATTCTTTCATTTGTTTGGATTTGCTTAACAGCATCTTTATTTGTCATAAAGTCATTAGCTTCCATTAGGTCCAGCCTAACTCTGAAGGAATGAATCTCCTCAGTGAGCTTTTGAGATTCTTTTTCCATCTGGCAAATTCAGCTTTTTAAGGCATTCTTCTCCTCATTGCCCTTTTGGACTCCTTTGCCATTTGAGTCAGTCTATTTTTTAAGGTGTTGTTTTCCTCAGTCAGGCTGTTGACCCTCATTTCATACATTTCCTGCATCATTCTCATTTCTCTTCCCAATTTTTCCCCCACTTCTCTTATTTGATTTTAAAGTCCTTCTTAAGGTCCTCTATGGCTTGTAAGCCGCTCATATTTTCCTTTGGGCCTTTTGGAGCAGGACTTCTGACCTCACAGTCCTCCTCCTGTTCTATGCTTCGATTCTCTTTGCCTCCAAAATAGGAGTCTAATGTTGAATTTTTCTGTTTAATTTGTTTTCTTTGCCTTGGCATGTTGCCACTTAATTACTTGACTTTTGGTCTTGTTGCCACTGTGTGACTCTGCCACCAGACAGGGGAGCTTCAGTCCCGAACGTGTTTGGGGACAACTTCTGTTTTTGGCAAGCTGGATATTCAACCCACAACTCCCCCCCCCCCCACCACAATCCAGATCCAGGTAAGTTAAAACAAGAGTGATTACCCCCCCAAGACTGATCGCTGGATCTCCCTACAGTTAGCAGGCCAGGAACTGGAGCTGCCACTGAAAACTACAAAATGGAGTGTCTCCTCAGTGGCTTCTAGCCCCCAGGGGAGGAAGCCGATGCCTTCCCCAAATACTGGTCCCAAAGTCCATAGGGCACTAACCTCTCACTTTGTCCTGGGCATGTCTGTGTTGATAATTCTGAAATCGCCACAGTTGCTGGTGTTCTTGGGTCCGCTGGCCTGGCCTCCCTGTTGCTAGAACCTGGGCTCAGGCAGACCTGGGCTCGACTCTCTGAGCGTTGCACTGCAGCCTCCCAGAGAACTGCACTGGTCCTTCCTGCAGGGCTGCTCAGCTGTCCTCAGTGGGAGGTTAGCTTCTCTATGTTGATCTGTGGGTGCTGGGGCTCTAGGAGTTGTTCAGAGTCCCCTTTTACATAGTTTGGAGGTGATCTGGAGGGAGAATGCCTTGGACGTGCTGTTTCTAAGAAGCCCCCCGGCTTTGAAAAACACAGATGTTGATGTTTTCCTCTATGGTGACTAACTAGGTATGGATGTAATGGTTGGGCAGTTGGAGGCCTGTCTGCTGAAATGTTTTTCTATCTGGTAATTTCTGCTTGTAACCTCTGTATACTTTGAAGTTTGGGGTGCTGACTTTTTTCCCCTGAACTAGATAAATAATATGTTTTGTTGATTAAAGCAAGATTGTTAACCCATTTTGAGTTGCTTTCCTTTATAAAAGCAGATCAAAGAACCTATGTTGGTAGCCACCCTGGGGATTCTGCTTTGCTTGCTGCTACATTCATATCATTTCTAACTCCTCAATAAAATTTCTTTACATTGATATATTACATATTATTTGACCTGGTTGACACCCACTATTTCCGGTACTTTGCTATGACAAAAAAAATGCTGCCATTTTTTTCTCTTTGTCTTTGCTTTCATTGTACAATTACTAGACCACTTCCTAGCTTTGTCAATGGTGAATTCTTTGCCTATATTCCCACATCATATACATAAATTTTGATTTTCTATTTTTAATTTTATTTTGCCATGATTTTTTGAACTGCCTGCAGTTCTGATGTCCAAAATACATAGGAAGCTAATGCAAAAATGATTACCATTACCTAGCAGTTAAAAGTTTAAAGGATATAAACAGATGTTGAAGAAATTAGGTTTAGCTCAAAATCTCCAACTACACATCACAATAAACTAAAGAATAGATACATGTGGGGTAAACATTGAGCATACAAAGAAAGGGGAACAAATATCTGCTCTCAGAGAACTCATAGTTTAATGGTAGAGATAACATCCAAACAACTGTGTACAAATAGATAACACTGAAAGGTTAAACTGAGGATAGTCTCAAAGGGAAGACACTCTGAGTAGTGAAGACAAGGAATGACTTCTTGCAAAAATTGGTAATCCATATCTTATATCATCAAGAATTCTTTCCCTAGGGGCGGCTAGGTGGCACAGTGAATAAAGCACTTGCCCTGGAGTCAAGAGGACCTGAGTTCAAATATGGCCTCAGACACTTAATACTTAAAAGCCATGTGACTTTGGGTGAGTCAGTTAATCCCAATTGCCCTCCAAAAAGCAAAAAAAAAAGAATTCTTCCCCTATTCATAGTAGCAAAATATAATTTCTTTCCATTTTCCTCTTTTCATTTTCTTCTAATATGTTTATATTATGATCATTTGTATCCAGGTTATATATGTATGTTTTAGCTTTTTGAAGTATATAATATGAAATTTTGAGCTAACTTTAATTTCTCCAAGGCTTCTTTTTAAATTCACTAGCAGTTTTTGGTGAATAATGGGCCTTACTCTGGTTATTTATGCCCTTGGGTTTATTGAACATTATGCTAATGTCTTCTGTTGTTTCTGCAACTTGTGTACCTAATCTGTTCTATTGTTCAACTTTTCCACTTTTAATCCAATACTAAACTAGATTGATAATTACCACTTTGTAACATAATTTGAAATCTGGTATTGTTAAATTCCTTTTATTCTTGCCTTTAAAAAATATCTCTTGGGGGCGGAGCCAAGATGGCAGAGTAGATACAGCACTTTCCTGGCACTTCTGCCCACACCACTTCCAACACATAGAAAAGGGGACACTGAACAACTTCTGGAGCTCCAGAACCCATAAAATGACACAGGGAAGATAACCTCCTGCCGAGGACAGTCTGGTAGCCCAGCAGGGAGCAGCCAGCACAGCCATCTGGGAGTCCAGCCCAGGCCCACTTGAGTTGGAGGTTTTAATCCCAGGGCAGCCTGACCAGCAGCCAGCTGGATGGACTCCAGAACACCAGCAGCTTTGGCATTTCCAGAATTACCAAAACATAGATGCCAATGACAAAGTGAGAGGTCAGGATAATATGGACTTTTGGACTGCCTGGGAGACCGTGTTGGCCTCTTTCCCTGGGGGTGAGAAGCCACTGAGTAGACACGGTGCAGCCACCATGTTACAACTTCATTTCCTGGCCTGCAGACTGTAGGGGAACCAGTGATCAGTCTTGGGGGTGGTAAATACTCTTGCTTTAACCTTCTTGGATCTGGATTGCTGTCTGGGGTGGAGGTTTTGGGGTGTGTGACCAACTTGCCAGAGCATGTGGGGGCTTCATAGAGGACACCCAACTAATACATCTAGTAGCTGAGAAAACCACAGCATTTGGGACAGAAGCTCCCCTGGCTTGTGGCAGAGTCCTACTGTGGCAACAAGCCCAAAAGTCAAGTAATTGAGTGGCAACATGCCTAGGCAAAATAAACAGAAAAATTCAACATTTGACTCCTATTTTGGGGGCAAAGAGGACCAAAGAATGGAACATGAGGAGGATTGAGAGGTCAGAAATCCTGCACCAAAAGCCCCAAATGAAAATAGGAGCTGATTATAGGCCATGAGTCCTTAAGAAGGACTTTAAAAATCAAATAAGATAAATGGGGGAAAAATTGGGAAGAGAAATGAGAAAGATGCAAGAAAATTATGAAAGGAGGATAAACTGACTGACTGAGGAAAATAACACCTGAAAAAATAGACTAACTCAAATGGCAAAAGCAGCTCAAAAAGTCAATGGGGAGAAGAATGCCATAAAAAGCCGAATTTGCCAGATGGATAAAGAATCTCAAAAGCTCACTGAGGAGAATCATTCCTTCAGAATTGACTGGAGCAAATGGAAGCTAGTGACTTAATGACAAATCAAGATGCTATTAAACAGATCCAAACAAATGAAAGAATGGAAGGCAATGTGAAATATCTCATGGGAAAAACCACTGACCTGGAAAATAGCTCCAGGAGAGATAATTTAAAAATTATTAGACTACATGAAAGCCATGATCAAAGTAAGAACCTAGAAATCATCCTTCAAGGAATTCTTAAGGAAAATTGCCCTGATGTTTTAGAACAAGAGAGCAAAATAGAGTTCAAAAGAATCCAACAATCACCTCCTGAATAAGATTCCAAAAAGAAAACACTTAGGAATACTATAGCCAGGTTCCATGGAAAAACAATCACTGTAACTGATGAAACATTTCTCAGTATGAAAATAGGGCTTATGATTACATATGTGAATGTGTATAAACATATATATATATATATACACACACACACACACATATATATATATATATATATATATATATATATATATATATATATATATATATATATATATACAGGTGTACATAATTAGAGGGCACAGGTCGAATTTAATAGTAAGGGATGATACTTAAAAGTTGAAATCAAGAGGTGAGAGGGGTATAACAAGAGGAGATGGGGAGAGACAGAATGGGGTAAACTATTTCATATAGAACAGGCAAGGGAAAATTGTTACAAGCAAGGGGAAGAACAGGAAGGCAATAAGGCAAAACCTTGTTCTCATTGAATTTGGCTTAGGGAGGGAATGACATACATACTAAATAGGATATCTCACTCTACAGGAGAGTAGGGGGAAAGGGGATGAGAGGGGAGATGATGGAAGTGAGGGCAGGCTTAGGGGAACAACGTTGGAAGCACACACTTTTGAAAAGGGACAGGATCAAAGTAAGGAATAGATCAAGTGGGAAATGGGATAGGAGACAGGGAAATATAGTCAGTCATTTACAATTTTCTACTCTGGTGGTGTTTTGCATAGCTACACATGTACAACAGATACTGAATTGCTTGTCTTCCCAGTAAGTGTGGGTGACAAGGGAGGAAGGGAATGAATCTGGAAATTGAAGTTTTAAAATCAAATTGTTTAAATATATATATACTATTATTAATATTATTTTACATATAATTGGGATTGGGGCACAGAGATTCACCTTGCCCTACTGGAAAAATTGAAGGGGGGTATGGGAGAAGATATGGGAGAGAGCAGATTGGATGAGGGGATATCCTGTGGGACTGTTATTCTGGGGTGGTGTGTGCAGGAAAATGGGGAAAAATTGTAACTCAAAATCTGGAGGAAATGAATGATGTAAACCAGAAGTTAATAAAGCATTTAGGAAAAAATATCTCTTAATTTGTTTAGCCTATCATTCCTCTAGATGAATTTTTAAAATTTTGTCTATTCCTATAATTAATCTTTTTTGGAGGCTTGATTGATATCATAATAAATATAAAATTAATTCAACTATTATATTTATTATCATTATTATTATTTTAGCATGCCTCACCAGAAGCAATTAATATTTCTCTAATTATTTTTCATCCTTTATTTCTATAAGTAGTGTATTTGTAGTGATAGTTATTATAATTCCTTTGTTCATCTTGGTTATTATATTCCTGGTTATTTTTTTGGATTCTAAATTTAATTTCTTCTTCTATCTCTTTCTGCTAAGTATTGTTAATAACACATAGAGAGATTGATAGTTTTGTACATATATTTTCTATTCTACTACTTTAATAGAAAATATTTATTTAATTACTTTTTGTTTAATTTTTAGGGTGCTATAACTGTAGTATTATCTGGGGGCAGGGTAATCTAATGATTTCATTTCCTTACTGCCTAGGTTTATTCCCTCAATTTCTCTTTCTTGTTTTATTTCTATGGTTAATATTCCTGGAACTATCTCATGTAATAATGATGAAAACAGATACCTTTGCTTGCCAGTGATCTTCTAAGAATGAACCAGTATTTGTTATTGATGATACTTGTTCTTTGGTTTAGATAGACACTTTTTATTATATAATTTTTGTCTGTTCTTTTTGGTATTTTAACATTTAAGGATATATATTGTACATAGTATTCTCTATATTTACCAATATAATCATATGTTATTTTATTTTGTTATTCTATTTCTATTCAGTTGGAAAAGAATATTGGGCTATGGCAGATAAAATAATATATATCTTATTAAGCACTATTACAATTATAGTTTTCTAGTATTGAAATAATTCTATATTCCTTATATGTTTGAAGATTGATGACATATATAAGCTTTTAAAATTATACTCTATACAATTTTTAATATTTTACTTGATGTATTTTTCATCAATATTCATTAAATATAGTGGTCTATAGTTTTTTTTTTCTCGAAGTAGCAGTGTCATATTTTTCTCAAAAAGGAATTTAATGGGATGATATTTTTATTTGTTTTTTTCCCAATAAATTATGTAAAATTAGAACTATTTGTTTATTGAATTCTTGATATATTTACTTTGGAAATCCATTTGGTCCTAACTTTTCTTTTCTCTTCCCTCCCACCCTCCCCCTTCCTCTCTTTCTCTGTCTCTGTCTCTCTCTCTCCCTCACTCCACTCCCCCTCTCATTCAGTCTTCCTTCCATCTTTCCTTCATTTATCTATTTTGGAGGGAAATTTATTTATGACTTGTTCAACATCTTTTTCTAAGATTCAATTAATTAAGTATTCCTTTTCTTGTTTTGATAACATGTGCTTTTTATATTTAACCATTTTATTTGTAATTTTATACTAATACTCTAAAGGGTCATATCTTTGGGATTTTCTCTGTTTTCACTTGGTGCATCTGACTGATTTTTCTCTCTATGTTTTTATTAAAGTGTCATTTCTCCCTCTTCTTTAAGAATATGAAAGATTGTATTATTAGAGCTCAAGTGTTGTGTTTTCATTGTCCTTATTGGAGAACATAATTTCTTTCAATTCTTGGAAATCTTTCCCATTTTTAAAAACTTATAAATATCACATTTTTATCTTTGAATGACTTTGCTTAGTTATATTACTTACCAAACAAAATATTAAAAATGGTAATATCATGGTATCAAAAGTATATTTCTAGGATACTGCATGAGCGAGCTCTTTCCAAATTTGCATTGAACTATAGCTAATTTCTCTTTTGTCTAGTCCAGTCTTTGGTTCCTCCTTGAGGGACCTCTTCCACCATTCCAAGAAGCATTTTTTGTTTTACTGCATGACACACCAAATGTAAGTAGACATTTCTTCATATCTGCCACCTCTCCTCAGCAACCTGTGCTTTCTACAGGCTTAGATATTACATAGTATTGACAGGAATACAAAGCACATTCTCTCCATCATTCTAATTTAAAGAGTCACAGTCCTTTGCCTTCTTTTTGAAGGTCTTTTTTTGCTAACCATCAGGGCTATGGACTGTAACAACTGTTCTTTTTAAATATATTTTGTGATGTGAATATGATGAAATCCAACTATCTCATTTAACCTTTTACTGATCTACAAGTGATGTTCCCTTCCTTTCCAGGACATTATATATCTCTCTAACAAATAAAAGTCAAAGTTTAATTTATTTAGCAATGTAAAGCATATAATATCAGATTGGTAATATGACAGAAAAAGAATATAATAAATATTGGAGATGTGAGAAAATTAGAACACAAATGAATTCTTGGTAGAGTTGTGAACTGATCCAACCATTCTTGAGAACAATTTGTAACTATGCCCAAAGGACATCCAAACTATGCATACCTTTTGATACAGCAATACCACTACTAGGTCTGTATCCCAAAGAGATCATAAAAAATGGAAAAAAGGACCTATATGTATAAAATATTTATTGCACTTCTTTTTTGTGGCAAATAATTGGAAATTGAAGGGATACCCATGAATTGAGGAATAACAGAACAAGTCATGGTATATGAATGCTATGGAATAGTATATTGCTATAAGGAACAACAAGCAAGCAGATTTCAGAAAAAAAAAAAAAACCTGGAAAGACTTACATGAACTGATGCTGAATGAGGTGAGCAGAAATAGGAGAACATTGTACTCAGTAACAGCAATATCATGTGATGATCAACAATGATAAACTTAGCTCTTCTTGGCAATATAATGATTTAAGACAATTCCAAAAGACTCATGAAGGAAAATGTTATCCATATCCAGAGAAAGAATTATGGAGTCTGCATGCAGATTAAAGCATACTATTTTCATTTTTTTGTTTTTCTTTCTCATGGTTTTTCCCTTTTGTTCTGATTCTTTTTTCACAATATGACTAGTGAGGAAATATGTATAATATGATTATAATATAATCTGATAACAAATATCAGATTGTTTGCTATCTTGTGTAGAAGGGGGGGGACTAGAGGCAGGAAGAAAAATGTAATTCAAAATCTTTTAGAAGTGAATGTAGAAAACTATTTTTACATATAATTGGAAAAAATAAAATAATATTAAGTGGGTAAAAAGCTGATAAGACATAAGCACACACCACACAAAGAAGCAAAACATAAAAAAGCTTGGGTTTCAATGATTTAGTTAAATCTACTTGCCTCTTCTACTTTTTTTCTGCTCTACAAATGCTTTCCCCTACATCCTAGGAAGCTACTTTCCTCATTATAAAGCACAGAACACGTACTTAACTGAGAGTATTGCAAGAAATAGTTCTTACATTCATACTAAATTATTTAATTATAAGAAAGATAAATTTTAATGTACATTTGCTAATTAATAGGTCAGAACTGATACTTTTACATATATACATCTATTTATGAAAACTGTTCCAATGCTCATTTACTTAAATTGTAGAAGGCTAGAAATGAAGAGGAATGGAGAAATGAAATAGAGTTCATTTGAAGGATAAAAGTACATACTCCAAGTCATGAAGTAGACAGTGTTGAATATAGCTTTTGTCTGACTGGTGCTTTTCCTAAAGAGGAAGAATTTACAGAACTGAGCTTCCTTTTTTTCTTCTTCACAGTTGAAAAGTATCCTTCCTCTATCCTGCGACTTGTGTAACTATATATTCAAAAGAATTTTATTATTGTCCTTCCTTGTAAGGATGATTGCTAATTTTTTTAAAGTTTAATAGTTGTAGTAGCAATAATCATAATGACAATAATTATATAGCAGTTTAAGATTTGCAAGTCACTTTTTGATTTAAAAAATTATTCTCACAAAATCCCTGGGAAGTAGTTGCTATTATATCCTAATGCTATGATGATGAAGCTGAGGCGGTCAGAATTTAAATGTCTCACCTTCTCCCAGGAACTGATAAATACCTGAGCTTGTATTTGATCTAAGATCTTTCCAACTCTACATTCACTGTGTCACCTATCTGCCTTGGCTATTAATATTAACCAGAACGCTCTATTCACAATTATAAGAGATAATTACATGGTATAATTGTGAAAAGTGTGTTCTGGTTAATAAAATTCTGGATAATAGAAAGTCATCAAATTATTTTCAAAGAATTATGAGGAACTAAACTAATGCCAAATCCATATTGAATATATAATAATCTTTTGAATAATATAGAAGGCATTTTTGCATCATGTAATGTCTCAGGGCCATAATTATAAGAATAATGCCTCATTTTAAAGAATATATGCAGAATTATCAGTTAAGACAATGTTTCAGGGGCTGGAATTAACAATTAAACGATTTTTTACTTTATTACTCCTTTTAGTCTCAAGATTGCTCTTTCAGGTACATTGGGAATAATATTTTTATTTCTAGAAATCAAGAAATATAGGTCTCAAGAAGTATTGATTTATACAAAATTACATAAATTTAGGACTGAGGACCAGAATTCTGAATGGATTCTAAGACATTTGTTGACTGAAATTGTTTTCCTTTCATTCATTTCTTTACACCTCATAATTCAGCTTCTGAATTAATCACTCAATGGAAACTGCTCCCTCCAATGTTCTCAACCTCAGTACTCATCCTTCTTGACTTCTGTGTAGCATTTGGCATTATTGACCTCTTTGGGTTTCTATAATATCACTATCCCTTTTTTTCTACTTAAGAAAACCAAAAATTTTTTACTCTCCTTTGCTAGATTATTATCCATACCCTACCCTCTATATCCCATTTGCTAAATGTGGGTGATACCCCAAGATTCTGTCCTAGACCCTCTCTAACTTTACATCCTCTTTCATATAATAACAATGTGACTAAAGAGAAGTCGTCCTATGGGAGAGGTATTGTACGAGTATTGTAATGGTATTCTATGGGATCAGTTATCATTTATACACAAAAACCTCTCAGATCCATATATTCAGTCTTAGGTTGTTTTACCCTACTTAACATTTCCCAGTGAATATCCCAAAGACATTATGAATTCAACATATTTAAATCAGAATTCATTATCTTTTCCTCCCAGATTCATGTCCTTTCCTATTTTTCCTATTCATGTTGATAGCAACGCCATCTTTGAAGTCATCCAGGTTTACAAACATGGAATAATCCTTCGTTTGTTACTCTCCTCAAATAGCTGCCAAGTGTGACTGATTCTGTCTCTGTAACATATCTTGCATATGTACCCTTTCCTCCATTATCATGGGTACCTGTCTAGTCCATTCTCTCATCTCTCACCTGTGCTTTTCCAATAGCCTCCTAATGGGTTTTTGTCCTTTTCTAACTTATTCTCCACATCTTTATGTATTGATTTTTTGAAGCCTGATTGAATCCAGATCGTGTAATACCCCTACTTAAGAAACTCTAATAACTCCCAACTACATCTACATGTTAACCCAAACTCCCAAATTACCCAAATAGAGATTTGACATGTAAACTCCTTCACAAATTATCTTACCATATATTTCTAGCTTTATTTTACATTTCTTTTGTTCACAAACTCTTTGTTTCAGCCTCACTTGCCTACTTGCTGCAAGTCCCTTACCCTCAGTGCATCATATTTCCCACCCATGTCTATTTGCCCAAGCTCTCCCCCATTCCCAGAATTCATTTCTTCCTTACCTCTGCCTTTTAGGATACCCAGATACTTTTTGCTTATGTGCTGTTGATTACATAATGGTTATTCTGATTTCTATCAACTATTAGAATTACCTCTTTAATTTTTTAGTGTATATGTTTTATTTAACTTTATGTGTAAGTTTCACTTCCCCTTATAGTATTTAAGTATTTTGAGAAAAGGGACTGCTTTATCTTTATTAACCTCAGAATCCAATATAATCCCTGGCACTCAATAGATACTTTTAAATAAAGGCTCATGGATTTGATTGATTGATTAGTACATCATGCCAACTCTTAACATATGCTATAGATGAGTGACAAATATAGATCCACATTGCTTATTCTAATTCAGTTCTCCCTTTGGCATTTAATAGTCATTCTTTACCTTTAATGGTGCCTTATTGTTATTACATGCACCTAGCTCATGGTAGGAGGTGTTATTGATATTCAGATTTCTACTCTAGAAGATAGGTTAAGTGAAGTTGTTACTCTTAGTGTTCTTATTACTCATTGTTTAAAGTTACTACAAGCACAATGCTGATTTGGGTCTAATATTTTCCTAAAGAGAAGAAAGTTTTGTGTTATCTAAATTATTGTATGCTCATGCTTGCAAAAGTTTATTCTTTTTATTCTTTTTTTGGATTGCTTTTGAGTTAATAGCTTTCTTTGAAAGCCTTGCCATTGTAGTCTCATACATTTGCTTGTCAAAAGTGCAAGAGGTTTGTTTTTCTATTTTCTACCTTTTGCAAATGTTCCTGTTCCACTTCACCCTTAAATAACTACTCTAAGATGATAGTATCTCTTGTCAAGTTTGTTCTCATGATATTAATTAGTAGCCAAGCTGAGCAGACAGTTGATTCTTAAATGACCTCTACTTCAAAGAAAAAAAAAACAAATAAAATGGTTATTTCCAAATACATAACAAAATGGATAGAGAGATAAAACTATCAAGTCTGATAATTTATTGCTTGTTTTTCTTAGAAAATATATAATAAATGTAAAATGTATCTTTCAAAGCTGCCTTGCTTGTCTGTGATTATTTTAGGCCTTTGTTCTATACTCATCTATATATAAAAAAGTTCTTTAATGGTTCTTTTTTTCTTCTTATTTTTAGTGTAGTGTATGTGAGCTCTCTTATCTCTACCCCTCTTCTCCTTCCTTCCCCAAGTGGGAAAAGAAAAGAAAAAAAAAGTTTCATTTAAAATTTGTAAGTTAAATAATTCTCCTATTGACTATGTTTGAAAATTGCTTCACTTTCAATGAAGAATTGGGCAATATATGCTTTATGATCTGTCCTCTGAAATTATAGTTGGCTATTGAATTATTTAAAATTCCCAAATCTTTTAAATTTATTTTCTTAAAATTGTTGTTGTTATGGTGTAACTTGAATTTTTCTCACATCACATCAGTTTATACAAGCTTTTCCCAGGTTTCTATAAAATCATTCCTTCCATTATTTCTTATGGCAAAATAGTGTTCTGTTTCATTTATATATGTACACACACACACACACACACATACATATACATATATATATATATATATAATAAACATTTTTGTTTACATGGGTCCTTTTCTTCCATCTTTGATCTCTTTTGGGGCATTATAGGCCTTATAGTAGCATTGTTGGCATCCACATATGCAAGGGCATATACATATTTATGATTTAGGGTGCATATTTCAACAAAGCTTTTCGGGATAACTGAACTAATTGATCGCTCTCCAATTTTCTCTTTGCTAATATTTTGCTAATCTGCTGGGTATGAGGTAAAACTTTTGAGTTGTTTTTTTTTTTCATTTCTATAATTGTTATTTACTTGGAGGATGTTTTCATATGGTTGTGGATAGATTAGAATTCTTCTTTTTAAAACCACTCAATTGTATTATTTGACCATTTGAGATAACTAGTACTTCTCAATGTCATGCACCATATGCCATCTTCTAGTTCATTATGGAAATCATTCCATCATAGATTTTTCCTGTTCCTAAAACCCTCCAGACAATAACCATTTTCATCTGAAGTTGCTGAGATTTTGAGACCAATCTGGGTCTGGAAAGGACTGCATAAGAGCTTGTATGGTATGCTCTAACCAATCAATATCAAAGAAAGATTGTTTGTGAGCTCAGGTACACATCTATCTAATAACTGCTCATGAATCATCAAGAACACTTGAATAGTTAGGAGTCCCAATAAGGGAGTGACATCACTACATAATCAGCAAGAATCTAATCTTATATCTCATTGCTGCTGATGTTAACCTAAGAAAATGGAAATGGATAATTGTATCAATGAAATCTGTTATGGGAAGAGGAGAAATAAATCTCCAAAGAATGTTCCTCATTTTGTCCAATTACAAGAACTTCAACTTTAGTATTCCTTCTTTTATGTTTGCTGTTTTCTTTTGTCTGCTCATATTTTCATCATCAGCCCTTAACTTGGCATTTTTTTTTTGCTTTTCTGGGGGGCAATTGGGGTTAAGTAACTTGCCCAAGGTCACATGACTAGGTTTTTATTTTTTTTGTTTGTGCGTGCATTAAGTGTCTGAGGTCGGATCTGAACACGGGTCCTTCTGACTCCAGGGCCAACGCTCTACTCACTGCGCCACCTAGCCGCCCCTTAACTTGGCATTTTTTGCTACAACCAGTTCTCTCTTACAAAAGTGAACTATTTGATCTGTCATTTCTACAATCTGTGCAATATTGCTAGATCCATCACTTTAGATGGATCTAGAATAGATGAGCCTCAATTAGTCCCTGTCCTATGTCTCAATACCTTGGTTCTACCTCAGGCTCTTGGTGATCTACTGCAGATTCTGGGCTTAGAAGAGAAGCTTCTCCTATTTTTTTGCATAATATTAAATCAGGAGTTGGCATTGTACTCTGGTAGTCCACTAAGATTTTCATTGAAAATTTTAGGTCATTTTCATGTCACGACTCCTTACATACTCCTCCTAAAATTGGTGCCTAGGTGCTGGACTGACCCTGAGTCCCTTTGTAGTACTAACTGTTAACCAGGCCTTATTTATGTAGTCTATAATTCATTGGCACCATATCCTCCTCTCTCTGCTTCTCTTTTAACAGGTCAGGTTTGAGACATATTTTAAGATTATTTGAACTTTCAATGACATATATATATATATATGTATGAATATAAATGTTACACATATATGTATGAATATATATATGTCACATATATAAAATATTTAATATATAAAATTTTGTAGGACTTTTAACCATTCCAACTTATAGTGCTCACAATGAGAAATGAGAAGAAATAAGTAAATCACTGTGAATGTAATTCCATCATATAGCATCAACATTTGTCACAGAAGTTTATAGAGCAGAGAAAATTTAGGGAGAGCCTGACAAGAGCTCCACAACTAAGTTAACTTCTGCTTTGCAACTTTAGTGCAAAAATGGATAGAGGGAAGTATAATAAAAGTTCTGTTGGCAAATATTTCAGGATCAAGACAAGTGTACAGACTTGTAGGATAAAGAGAAACATCACAACTATGTATTTCGAATGCCTTCTTTGAGACCTGCAAGGTGCTGAATGTGGCTAGTAGAGAATGAACAATTTAAAAGAAATGAAATTTGCTGTCTTAGAAAAGACAGGTCAGACCCATCAAAATTAGTTCTGTGTATGTAGTCAGATCACCAGCTGTCCAAAGGAAGGTAAGTTTTCAGATTTCATAAGATAGTGAAAAATATTTGAGAAAAAAAGAAGATTGAAATTAAATTGGTACGAAGTCCAATTAAATTAGATTGTTCTGAGAGCATTGTTGAAGGAAAATAAAAAGGGAAAATGAATAAATCATAAAAGTCCCAAAAGTTTGCCCCCCTACAAGAAGCCTTTCTCTATACTCTTTAATCCCTTTCCTCTGAAACTGTACATCCTATTTGTACATAATTGTTGACATGCAGCTCCTTGTGAGTAGTAGCTGTCTTTTGTCTTTCTTTGTTTCTCTAGTACTTAGCATATTGCCTGGCACATAGAATAATTATTAACTGCTTATTGACTTGATATGAATTTATTTTTATAGTGAACCATATTCATTTGCAATGATAGTAAAGTGACCTTATTTGGACTTGACAAGTCAAACACCTAATACGATTTACAAAGAAGTGACAATGGTATGTAACAAGATAGGGTTGAAAAGACATTAAATAAATGCAGAAGAAATAGTTGTTGAATATGATGCTAATTTTAAAAACATTCAAATATTAATTTTCAATATATAACAGAGTCTAAATTAAAGTTGTAAAGGCACCAGCTTATTATTATGTTTTTTGTTTTTGTTTTTTTTTTTTTGCCTTTTGGAGGGAAATTGGGGTTAAGTAACTTGCCCAAGGTCACATGGCTAGGTTTTTCATTTGTGTGTGTGTTAAGTGTCTGAGGCCGGATCCAAACCCAGGTCCTTCTGACTTCAGGGCTGCCACTCTACTCTCTGCGACACCTAGCCACCCCCATGCACCAGCTTATTTTTAACCTCCCTAGAAAAGGTTACTAAGAATAACATTTATAATTACTAAGTTGAATATCTTCTACATGCCTATATTACATTTTTACGTGAAGGTGCTTGTCTGATGATGTTATTTTTGTTTTTCAGTTATGTCATACTCTTTGTGACCTCACGAACCATAATATGCCAGGCACGTCTATCCTCTCCTATCTCTCAAAATCTGTCCAAGTTCATGTTAATTGTTTCCATGGTACTATCAAGCCATTTCATCCTTTTTTCCTTTTTCCTTCAATGTTTCCAAACACGAGGTTCTTTTCTAACGAGTCATCTTCTCGTTATGTGGCCAAGTTATTTAACTTGCTGTTTTCTTATTAGACCTTCCAATGGAAGGACTGATTTGACTTCCTTGATGTCCAAGGGATGGTCAAAAGCCTTCTGCAAAATAATATGAAAGCATTGATTCTATGACACTCAGCTTTTCTTTAAATCCAGTTCTTACTGTCATACATTGCTACTGACAATCCATAGGTGTGACTATATGGACTTGTGTCAGCAAACTGATGTCTCTGTTTTTTAATATGCTATCCAGAATTGTCATAGCTTTTATTCCAAAGAGCAAGTTTCTTTTAGTCCCATGGTTTCAATAGTCATCTGCAATGATATAAATATAATTTATAATTATAAATAAAATATAATATAAAATATGACACAGCTTTCATTTCTCCTTCCTCAAAGTTATGGTACCTGAAGGGTTTTTTAAATTAATTAATTAATTTTAAAATCTACTTTTACTTTTCAACATTCATTTCCACAAGATTTTGAGTTACAAAATTTCTCCCTATCTTTCCCCTACACCCACTGAAGGTATAAAGCATAATGGATACCCCTCGCCCCAATCTGCTCTCTCTTATATCCTCCACCATGCTCCCTCTAATATTCTAGTAGGGCAAGATGGGTATCTATACCCCATTGCCTGTATATGTTATTCCCCAGTTGCATGTAAAAATCAAACAAACAAACACTTTTTTTAATATTTGTTTTTGAAACTTTGATTTCCAGATTTTTTCCCTTTTGTCCTTCCTCAGCATCATCATTCAATAAAATCTGTAAATGTGTAGGTATGCAAAACATTTATATAGTAGCTATAATGTGAAAGGCTAACTCTATTTCTGTCCATCCTATCTTGCCCTCCACTTATTCAATTTTCTACTTTAACTCTGTCCCTTTTCAAAAGTGTGTGCTTCTATCCTCTCCCCACCTCCCTTCTATCATCACCACTCTTATCCCCTTTCCCTTACTTTCCTGTAGTGCAAGATACCCAATTGAGTATGTATGTTATTCCCTCCTTAAGCAAAATTCAAAGAGAGTAAGTTTAACCCATTCCCTTTCACCTTCCTGCTCTTCCCCTCCACTGTAGGAGCAGTTTTTTCTTGCCTCTTTTATACAAGATAATTTATGCTAATCTATCCCTCCCTTCCTCTTTCTCCCAATATATTCCTCTCTCAACTCTTAATTTTATTTTATAGATTACACCCCTTCCTATTCAGTTGATTCTGTGCCCCCTGTCTATTTATGCATGTACACACAGATACACACACTCATATATGTAATTATTCACACATATACACTCCTATATATACACACATATGTATGTATACTTATACACACACACACACACACACACACACACATCCCCTTCAACTATCCTCATGCTGAGAAAAGTCTCATGAGTTAAAATTATCTTTTTTCCATGTAAGAATGTAGATAGCTAAACTTTAATAAGTTCCTTATGACTTCTTTTTCCTGTTCACCTTTTCATGCTTCTTTGCTTCTTGTATTGGAAAGTCAAATTTTCTGTACAGCTCTGGTTTTTTCATCAAGAATACTTGAAAGGATAGAAGTCAAGATGGCAGAATAGAAACAGGACTTCCCCTTGGCTCCAGCCTCTACTTTCACCAATGCATGTAAAAGGGGACTCTGAACAAACTTTGGAGTTACAGAACCCACAAAATGACACAGAGAAGCTAACCTCTTGCTAAGGACAGCCCTGCAGCCTGGAAGGGAATGGCCAGCACAGTGCTCTAAGAGTGGATGCCAGCCCCGATTGACCCAGAGGTTTTAGCTACAGGGTGGGCTTGAGCACCAGTCCATTGGAGGGACTTAAGAACACCAGCAGCTGTGGATGTTTCCAGAATTATCAACAAATAGATGCTAAAGAAAAACTGAGAGGTCAGTGCCCTGTGGACTTTGGGAACAGTAGTGGGGAGAGTGTTGCCTTTTTCCCCCAGGGAGAGAAGCCTCTGAGATGCTTAGGCACAGCCAACACCACATTGCAGCTTTAACTCCAGGCCTGTGTATTGTAGGGGGACCAAGCAACCAGGGTGAGGGGGTAATTGCTCCTGCTTTCACCTTCTTGGACCTGGATTGTGGTCTGGGGAGAAGGTCCTGGGGTGTGTGAGCAGCTTGTCAGAGTGTGTGGGGGCTTCAGAGAGGGCACCCAGCTAATACCTTCAGCAGCTGAGAAAATTCCTGCATTTGGGAAAGAAGCTCCCCTGTCTGGTGGCTGAGTCCTACTGTGGCAACAAGCCCAATAGTCAAGTAATTGAGTAACAACATGCCTAGGCAAAAGGAACAAAATAATCAGAAAAAATTCAACATTAGAGTCTTACTTTGGGGGCAAAGAGGAATGAAGCTTGGAATAGGAGGAGGACTATGAGGTCAGAACTCCTGCAGCAAAAGCTTCAAATGAAAATATGAGTGGGTTACAGGCCATAGAGGACCTGAAGAAGCATATAAGAGAAGTAGAGGAAAAATCAGGAAGAGAAATTAAAACTATGCAAGAAAATTATGAAAGGAGAGTCAAAAGCCTGACTGAGGAAAATAATGCCCTAAAACATAAATAACTCAAATGGCAAAAGAGGCTAAAAAATGCAATGAGGAGAGGAATGCCTTAAAAAGCTGAATTTGCCAGATGGAAAAAGAATCTCAAAGGCTCACTGAGGAGAATCTTTCCTTTGGATTTAGAATGGAAAAAGGGAAGCTACTGACATTTTGAGAAATCAAGATTCTGTTAAACAGATCCAAACAAATTAAAGAATAGAAGGTGATGTGAAATATCTCATGGGAAAAACTACTGACCTGGAAGATAGGTCCAGGAAAGATATTTTAAAAATTATTGGACTCCCTGAAAGCCATGATCAAAGAAAGAACCTAGAAACCATCCTTCAAGAAATTCTCACACAAATTTCAAACAATGTGAAAGGGAGCTCCGAACAACTTCTGGAGCCACAGCACCCACAGAATGGCACAGAGAAGCTAACCTCCTGCTGAGGACAGCCCAGAAGCCCTGCAGGGAGCGGCCAGCGCAGTGCTCTGAGAGCAGGCAGCACAGCATGCTGGGAACCGACAGCACAAACCACAGAGCCGAGCCCAGGTCCGAGGTTTTAGCCCCAGGGCGGCCAGGCCTTCAGCCAGCTGGAGGAACCCCAGAACACCAGCAATTGTGGCGACTCCAGAATTATCAGCACAGATATGCCTAGGACAAAGTGAGAGGTTAGTGCCCTATGGACTTTGGGACCAGCATTTGGGGAACACGTGGCTTCCTCCCCTGGGGGCAAAAAGCTGCTGAAGAAACAGCTGCACAGAAACCATTTTGCAGAGTCAGTAGTGGCTCTAGCTCCTGGTCTGCGAACTGTAGGAAGATCCAGCAATCAGTCTGGGGGTTAATTGCTTTTGCTTTAAAGTGCCTGGATCTGCATTGTGGTCTGGGGGGGAAGTTTGGGGTGGGTATCCAACTTGCCAGAGTGGGTGGAGGCTTTACAGAGGCCACCCAACTGGCTGAAGTTGTGAAGACCCCACGTTTGGGCGGAAGCTCCCCTGTCTGGTGGCAGAGTCCTACTGTGGCAACAAGCCCAAAAATCAAGTAATTAAGTGGCAATATGCCTAGCAAACGAAACAAAATAAACAGAAAAGTTCAACATTGGACTACTATTTTAGGGGCAAAGAGGCTCAAAGCATGGAGGAGGACTGTGAGGTCAGAATTCCTGCACCAAAAGCCCCAAATGAAAATACAAGCTGGCTACAGGCCATAGAGGACCTTAAGAAGCAGATAAGAGAAGTGGGGGAAAATTTGGGAAGAGAAATGAAAAAGATGCAAGAAAAGTATGAAATGACAGCCAACAGCCTGACTGAGGAAAATAACACCTTAAAAAATAGACTAACTCAAATGGCAAAAGAGGTTCAGAAAGGCAATGAGGAGAAGAATGCCTTAAAAAGTCGAATTTGCCAGACGGAAAAGGAATCTCAAAAGCTCACTGAGGAGATTCATTCCTTCAGAGTAAGACTGGAGCGAATGGAAGCTAGTGACTTTATGAGAAATCAAGATACTATTAAACAGATCCAAACAAATGAAAGAATAGAAGGCAATGTTAAATATCTCATGAGAAAAACCACTGACCTGGAAAATAGATCCAGGAGAGATAATTTAAAATTATTGGACTACCTGAAAGCCATGATCAAAGAAAGAACCTAGAAATCATCCTTCAAGAAATTCTCAAGGAAAATTGCCCTGATGTTTTAGACCCAGAGGGCAAAATAGAGGTTGAAAGAATCCACAGATCACCTCCTGAAAAGGATCCCCAAAAGAAAACTCCCAGGAATATTATAGCCATGTTCCAGAATCCCCAGATCAAGGAGAAAATACTACAAGCAGCCAGGAAGAAACAATTTCAATATTGTGGAAACATAATCAGAATAGCCCAGGACCTGGCAGCTTCTACATTGAGGGATAGAAGGGCATGGAATATGATATTCCAGAGGGCAAAAGAGCTGGGACTGAAGCCAAGGGTCACCTACCCAGCAAAACTGAGTATGTTGTTTCAGGGGAAATATGGTCATTCAGTGGAATAGAGGACTTTCAAGCATTCTTGATGAAAAAACCAGAGTTGAATAGAAAATTTGACATTCAGATACAAGAAGCAAGAGATGCTTGAGAAGGCAATCAAAGAAAAGAAATCAAAAGGAACTTATCAAAGATGGACTATTTACAGTCCTACATGGAAAAACAATAACTGTGTTTGATGAAACCTTTCTCATTATGAAAATAATTGAAGAAGGGTACATGGCATATGTTCATAGGTGTACATGGATAGAGGACACAGGTTGAATTTGATGCGAAGGGATGATTTTTTTTTTTGGAGGGCAATTGGGGTTGGGTGACTTGCCCAGGTTCACGTGGCTGGGTTTTTGTTTGTGTGTTGGGTGTCTGGGGCCGAATCCGGGCTCGGGTCGTTCTGGCTCCGGGGCTGGCTCTTTGCTCGCTGCGCCACCTAGCCTCCCCAAGGAAGGGATGATTCTTTAGGGGTGAAGTCAAGAGGCGTGAGAGGAAAGTGGCAAGAGGAGATGGAGAGAGACAGGGTAGGGCAAACTATCTCATGTAGAAGAGGCAAGGGGAAGTAGTTGCAGGGGAGGGGAAGAACAGGAAGGCAAAAAGGCAAAAGCATATTCTCATTGAAGTTGACTCAAGGAGAGAAACACATACATACTAAATGGAATATCTTACCCTCACTCACTCTCCTGAGTAGGGGAAAGGGGGATGAGAGGGGGGATGATGGAGGGGAGGGCATTCTGGAGAGAGGGGAGGTTAGAAGTTCCCACTATCAAAGAGAGACAGGATCAAAGTAGGGAATGGACCAGGTGGGAGGTGATACAGGTGGGAGGGAAATATAAGCAGTCTTTTACAATATATCTACTATGGTAATGTTTTGCATAGATATACATGTACTACACATACTGAATTGCTTATCTTCTCAGAGGGAGTGGGTGACAAGGGAGAAAGGGAATGGATATGATAATCTAAGTTTTAAAATTAAATGTTTCATAAGATGTCCAGGCAGTGGGGCTCAGAGATTCACCTTGCCCTAATGGCAAAGTCGAAGAGGGTATCGGAGAAGATATGGGAGAGAGCAGACTGGTTGAGGGGATATCTAGTGGGACTGCTATTCTGGGGTGGTGGGTAGGGAAAAATGGGGGGGAAATGTTACTCATAATCTGGTAGAAATGAATGATATAAACCAGAAGTTAATAAAGCATTTGTTTAATTAATAAAAAAAAGAAGAGGGACAGGATCATGTAGGGAATGTAGGGAATGGACCAGGTGGGAGGTGGGATGAGTGGAAGGGAATTATAAGCAGCCTTGTACAATATATCTACTATGATAATGTTTTGCATAGCTAGACATGTACAATATATACTGAATTACTTATCTCCCAAGAGGGAATGGGTGACAGGGGAGGAAGGAAATGGATCTGAAATTCGAGGTCGTAGCATTAAATGTTTCAAATATATATATAAATACTATTATTAATATTCTTTTGCTTGTAATAGGGAGATAAGATGTGCAGGCATTGGGACACAAAGATTCACCTTCCTCTAATGGAAAAGTCGATGGGGGTATGGGAGAAGGTATGGGAGAGAGCAGATTGGAGGAAGTGTTATCTTGTGGGACTGCTATTCTGGGAGGTTGGGTAGGGGAATAATGGGGGGAAATGATTATAACTCAAAATCTGGTGGAAATGAATGACGTAAAACAGAAGTTAATAAAGCATTTGTTTAAAAAAAAAGAAATTCTCAAGGAAAATTGCCCTGATGTTTTAAAACCAGAGGGCAAAATAGAGGTTGAAAGAATCCACCCATCAACCCCTTAAAAAGATCCCCCCCAAAAAACTCCTAGGAATATTATAGCCAGGTTCCAGAATTCCCAGATCAAGGAGATAATATTACAAGCAGCCAGGAAGACATAATATGAATTTTGTGGAAACACAATCAGGATAACACAGTATCTGGCAGCTTCTACACTGAGGGATTTAGGGCCTGGAATATGATATTCTGCAGGTCAATGGACCTGGGATTAAAACCAAGAATCACCTACCCAGCAAAATGGAGTATTATATTTCATGGGAAAATGTGGTCATTCAATGGATTAGAGGGCTTTCAAGCATTTTTGAAAAAAAAACTAGATTTGAATAGAAAATTTGACATTCAGATACAAGAAGCAAGAGAAGCATGAGAAGGTAAACAGGGAAAAGAAATCACAAGGAACTTATAAAAGTTGAATTGTTTACATTCCTACATGGAAAAATGATAATTGTAACTGAGGAAACTTTTTTCAATATGAATATAATCAAAGGAAATATAAATATATATATATATATAATCATATGTATAGATATAATTATATATATGTAAATACATATGTATATATATAGAGAGAGAGCCTTCATTGTAGGTTGTATAGGTATAAGAATACATATGTGAATGTGTATATATATATATATATATATATATATATATATATATATATATATATATGTATATATATATATTTTTGTATGTATATATGTTTACAGGTATACATAAATAGAGGGCACAGGACCAATTTAATAGGAAGGGATGATACTTAAAAGGTGAAATCAAGAGGTGAGAGAGGAATATAATGAGAAGAGATGGGGAGAGACAGAATGGGGCAAACTATCTCATATAGAAAAAGAAAGGGAAAATAGGTACAATGGAGGGGAAGAAGAGGAAGGCGTAAGGGAATGGGTCAACCTTATAATCATTGAATTTAGCTCAGGGAGGGAATAACATACACAGAAAATAGGGTATCCCACCCTACAGGAGAGTAAGGGGGAAGGGGATGAGAGGGGAGATGATGGGAGGGAGGGCAAGCTGGTTGCGGGGGAATTTGGAAACACTCACTTTTGAAAAGGGCCAGAACCAAAATAGAGAATAAAACAAGTGTGAGGTGGTATAGGAGGTAGGGAAATATAATTAGTCTTCTACAATATATCTACCATGGTAATGTTTTGCATTAGCTATACATGTACAACCTATATTGAATTCCTTATCTCCCCAGTAAGGGTGGGTGACAAGGGAGTAAGGGAATGAATTTGGAATTCAGACTTTTAAAACCACATGTTTAAAAAATATATTATTATTATTATTATTATTATTATTATTGTTATTATTATTATTATTTACACTAATTTACATGTAATTGGGAAATAAGAAGAGGGGATATCCTGGGTTCTGCTATTTTGGGGAGGTGGGTAGGGGGAAAATGGGGAGAAAATTTGTAACACAAAAACTGGTGGAAATGAATGAATTAAAATAGAAGTTAATAAAGCATTTGAAAAAAAAGAATATTTGAAAGTCCTCTATTTCATTGAATTGCCATATTTTCCCCTGAAGCATTACACCTAGTCTGCTGGGTAAGTGATTCTTGGTTTAAGTTCTAGCTTGTTTGACCTCTGGAATATCATATTCCAAGCCCTCAATCCCTTAATGTAAAAGCTGCTAGATCTTCTGTTAACCTGACTGTATTTCCACAAAACTCAAATTATTTCTTCCTGACAGCTTGTAATATTTTTCTCCTTGACCTGGGAACTCTGAAATTTGGCTATGATATTCCTAAGAGTTCTTTTGGCGGGGATCATTTTCAAGAGGGGATGGGTAAATTCTTTCAATTTATATTTTGCCCTCTCGTTTTAGAATATCAGGGCAATTTTCCTTGAGGATTTCTTGAAGGATGGTTTCTATGTTTTTTTGATTGATCATGGCTTTCAGGTAGTCCAATAATTTTTAAATTATTTCTCCTGCATCTATTTTCCAGGTCAGTGGTCTTTCTAATGAGATATTTCACATAATCTTTTATTTTTTCATTTCTTTGTATCCCTTTTATTGTATCTTGATTTCTCATAAAGTCATTAGATTCCATTTGCTCCAGACTAATTTTGAAGGAATTATTCTCTTCAATGAGTTTTTGAAATTCCTTTCCCTCTGGCAAATGTGGCTTTTTAAGGCATTCTTCTCCTTTTTGGGTTTTTGAGACTCTTTGGCCACTTGAGTTAGTCTACTTTTTAAGCTGTTATTTTCTTCAGTGCAGTTGTTTACTAGTTTTTCATGATTTTCTTGCATCATTCTCATTTCTCTTCCCAATTTATGCTTTACTTCTCTTACTTGATTTTCAGAATCCTTCTTGAGCTCCTCCATGGCCTCTACATTTTTCTTGGAAGCTTTTGATGCAGGAGTTTTGACTTCAATGACTTCTTCTGATTCCATGTTTTTATCCTTTTTGTCCCTTAAAAAGGTTTCTATGGTCTAATTGTGCTTCCTCTGATTGCTCGTCTTGCCAGCCCATTACTTGACTTTTGAGCTCTTTGCCATGGTAGAACCCTGCTTCCAGAGTAGAGAACTATGTCCCAAATTGCTGAGTTTTTTGCAAATATTGTCAGAGGTCTGAGGAAGGCTCCCTCTCTGGCCCCATCACAAGCTCTGGTACATTGGCCACACACCCCAGGACTAGCACCCAAGACATCAACCCAGATCCAAGCAGGTCAAACAAGAGTGATTACCCTCTCAATAGTTGCTTGAGACCTCCTTGTATCTGCCGGCGATGAGCTCCTGAGGAAGCCATGTGGCAGCAGCTACAGCCTCTGTGCCTCTGCCACTTCTCACCCCGGGGTGCAGGTTGTGGACTGTGGTCTTCCATCACCGAGATCCAACAGAGTTCCCCACTGACCTTTACTTTCTCTTTGGTTTTTGTGAATTGAGAAGTCTGGAAACCCCCCTAGCTCCTCGTGATTCACTCTGCTGAAGTCTGCTCTGTCTGGTCTGGGCCACTGGTCAGGGCCTCCCCTTGCTCCTTGTGGCTCTTGCTGGACTGCATTTGGCTCCCATCTGCTATGATAGACTCTTCCTGTTGGTGTGCCAGGCTGCCTTCAGGGGAGATTTGTTTCTCTTTGTCACTTTGTGGGTTCTGTAGCTCTAAAAATTGTTTAGAGGTATATTCTACAGGTATTGGAGGTGGTTGGAGGGGGAGCTCATGCCAAGTCCCTGCCTCTACTCTGCCATTTGGTTCTGCCTGGGACCTGAAGTTTTTTTTTTTTTTATGTTAAGCTTCAAGTCACTTTTTATACTCTTCTCTTTCACCCTTGTCAAGAGGTTTCTTAATTCATTTCTCCCTTCAGTTCTTCACTTTTGGTCATCAATAAAGGTATCAGATGCTCAAATATATATTTACCCTTTGTTGTATCTCTTGTATATGTTCCCTTTTCTGTTCTAAAAGTTCTGTGACCCTGGTGCAAATGGTCACCTTCTTATACTCAGACTATTTCAAGACCTTTGGTTGGTTTCTCTGCCTCAAGTCTCTCCCCATACCAGTCTACCCTCCAATCATCCATTCAAAGTGATATTCCTAAAGCACAGGTGTAACCATGCTGTCCTGCCCCCAAGTCAGTAAACTCCAATGTCCCATTAGGATAAAATATAAAATTCTGTATTTGGTGTTCAAACCCCCTCATAGTAAGTCACCCACCTCCTAACCTGCCCAGTTTTCTTGCTTCTTAAACTGCCCCACCCCCTTCCATGTTCTCTTTGATCTGGTAACATGCACCATTTCACAATTCTACACATGTTCACTAGCTGTCTACTTCTTGGCTTCTTAAAGTCTCAATTAAAATCTCATGTTCTACAGGAAGTATTTCCCAATCCTTACACATTTTTTACTTTCCATTTATTGATTATTTTCTTGTTCATACATAGTCATTTGTCTCTCCTATTAGACTGTGAACTCCTTCAGGCTAGGAACTGACTTTTGCCTCTCTTTTCAATGCCTGGCATATTTTAGACACTAAAAAAATGTTTATTTAATGACTTTCATAGGTATTACACCATGTTTTTGCTTACAGATTTGAGAATATAAGAGACTACTGTCTATTGATTCAAATTTATTCAACTCAGTTGAACAGAATTCATCTATGAAGAGCTCCCTTCAAAAAAGGTCTTTCATGTTTAACATTATGGATGCCTTTATGACAGATGCAGTCAAAGATAAAAAACAACTATTGATTGAAAGAATAGTAGCATTAATTCAAGTTTAAAATATGGAGATATATTCACTAATAAAGTCCTCATAATTATAATGTACATTTTCTAGCTTAAAAACCAAACAAATGAACTTCGTATAGTATTTTATTTTTTCCTAATAAAATGTAAAGACAATTTTGAACATTAACTTAAAGACATTAGTTCCAAGTTTTCTCCTTCCCTCCCTTACTGCCCCCTCTGTAATACAATAAACAAATTGATACGACACACATACATTTTTGTATATATACATATATATGCGAGCATATATGAGCATACATGTATATATGTGTGTTTATTTATGTATATATTAATACACATATTCATGTAAACATATTATGCTATTAGTAACTTTTTGTATTGCTGAGAATAACTAAGTCACTCATAACTTATCATTATACAAGATTCCTGTTACTTTGTACTATATTCTCCTCATTCAGATCACTTCATTTTGTATCAGTTCATGTAAGTCTTTCTAGGTTTTCCTGAAGTCTTCCTGCTCATCATTTCTTAAAGCACAATAACATTGCATAGCATCTACATACCACAGTTTGTTTAGTAATTCCCCAATTGATGGGCATTCCTAAAATTTCCAATTCTTCAACAACAGAAAAGAGCTGTTATAAATATATATTTTTAACAAATAGGTTCTCTTCCCCATTTTTTATTTCCTTGGCTTGCAGATCTAGTAATAGTATCTTTGGGTTAAATGGTATATACAGTTTTCTTGTTCATTGGGTATAGTTCCAAATTGTTTTCTAGGATCTGTTTATAACTCCAACAACATTGCATTAGGGTCCAAATTTTCCAACATTCTTTCCAACCTTTGTCATTTCCCTGCCACGATAAGTGAACTTATGCATAGCATTCACAGTTTCTTCATTTTCTTTAGCTAGTGACTCCACATAGAGATGGTGTGGGCTGGCTGGTGGAGAATCTGTGTTTTCTTGGTGTTAACTATTAGGCCAAAATTAGCACAAGCAGCAGAAAATCGTCTCAAACTTCAATTTATCTCAGCCTCAGAGGGTGTATTAAGTGTGCAATCATCTACAAAAAAATTCCAGCACCAACTTTCCCTCCACTTTAGTCTTTGCTAAATAATTTCCTACTAGTGTAGTAGCTAAACTTGATGCCATTTTTGGCCTCATTGAAGACATCTGACAAAACTGCTGAAAACATCATTGTGCACAGCATATGAGCAAGCACACAGTCTTGTATCACTCCACTGGTGATTGGTAAAACTGAAGAACCCTGTCCATTATCCTGAACTTGTGTAAGCATGTTGTCATGGAACTGGTATATAATACTGATATTCTCCAGACAACCAAATACTGCCATAATATTCCACAAGCCCTCATAACTGAACATCACAAAGGTCTTGGATCAATGACTGTTATGTACAGATCTCAGTTCTGCTCCTGGCATTTTTCCTGGAGTTATCTGGCAGCAAACACCATATTAACTCTTCCTTGTCCCTTTTTAAAGCCACACTGACTCTCAGGTACATGATATTCTTCCAAGTGAAGGATAAGTTTATTAAACAGGACTCTGGCAAGAATCTTGCCAGTAATGGCTAAAAGAGAGATCACCTCCTGGCCTATCATTGTCACAATACAATCTATTTCTTTTACCTTTATAGAGATGGACAATGAAGGCATCCTTGAACTCCTAGGGAATAACATCATTTTGTCATATAACCTGAAATATTTCAATGAGCTTTTATATGAACAGTGGACCCCTGCCTTTTAAATCTCAGCTGGAAGAGATTCAGTACGAGGTGTTTTGTGACACAAGAGGAGCCTAAGGGCATTCAAAATCCTTTCTTGAGATGGAAGGTCTTTAGATAGGTGATATCTGTCCTTCATTTTCAAAGAGGACCATGGCTTTAGGGAAATGATGACATGACTTGTGGTTGACTTTGATTTGAGTGAGAGAGGATTGTACAAGGTCACCAGCCTCACTTTCTCTTCCAGAGCTATTTGGATCTAGTGACCAGATATTCATCAGGATGTCTGGAGATGGCCCACGAGGCAATTGGAGGCTCTGGTCCCTTTTAGGTTAAGGCCTTTTCACATACTCATTTAGAGTGAAGTAATTCCCATTCAAAGAATAGGCCTCTTTAAGAAATGAGTCAAGGAATGGTTCCTTTAATTAGAAAAAAGAAAGAAAAAAAGAGAAACAGTAACTGTTGACATTCACTCTAAGTCAGGAGGGCCCAAAATACAGCCATTAAGTGGAGCTTGGGCAGGAAACTATCGTGGTCCAAACTATGAGTTTCAGAGTGAGCTGGGTTTAAGATTTTGGAAAGAAAGGAAGGAAGAAAGGAAGGAAGGAAGGAAGGAAGGAAGGAAGGAAGGAAGGAAGGAAAGAAGGAAGGAAGGAACGAAGGAAAGGTGGAAGGGAGGAAGGAAAGAAAGAAGGGAATAAGGGAGGAAGGAAAAAAATCTAGCCAGAAAACTTCAAGCGGGAATCTTCTGCTCGTCAAAAAATACCTTCCATGGGGGCAGCTAGGTGGTGTAGTGAATAGAGCACCATCCCTGGAGTCAGGTGTGACCTTGGGCAAGTCACTTAACCCCAATTGCCCTACCTTCCATCCTCCAAAAAGCAAAAAACAAAATAAAACAAAACAAAAAACCCCTTCCTTTGGAGAATAGAAGGAGAGAGAAAAGGAAAGGAAGAGGGAGAGGATGAGCTGAGTTACGCAACTAACTGGGTCCCCATTCAGGAAGCTCAGTCTATTCAGAGTTTGTGTTTGTCCTTCATTTTCAAAGAGAACCATGGCATCAGGGAAATGATGTTGCTAAAGAGGGATTGATTTTAACATAACATATTTGGTCAATGGCTTTATCCATTTTCCATCTCTTTTTCATCTCTGAAGTTTCAGTATTCTATTGAACCATTATATTGGATATGTCTGATATTTCATAATATACCCAAAACAGCCGTCCCTGTGCCTTCTGTTCTCAGACAATCATCCTCATTTCCTATCCTTCAAAACTTTGCTTTTTGCCACATTTATACTTTATTTGATAGGTGAGTTTTGGATTTCTCTTACTACGGACCAGGCCTCCATTCCACTCCCTTGTCATATCACTTTATTAAATAGTCCCCACCTCCTTCTACATTCAATAACTCTGGATGCATTTTTCTTCACTTAACATGCTATTTTTAAATAAATCTTTTTGTTATCCTTTATTGTCAGCAGTGCTGAAATTTCTACCAGCATACTTCTCACTTATCCCTTCAAGAAAGCCACCTAATTCAACAAAAAATATTTTAAAGAAATAAAAGGAAAAGAAGAATAAATAATAAACTCTGTGAATACAAAACTTCTGCATGCAAATGTGTAAGTGGGGTGGGTTTGTTTCCTCATTGATTTTCTTTTGGGTTATACTTTGTAATTTGCTAATAGTCATTTTTCATTTTTTTTCTGGTGGATGTTCTTTCCAAATACATTGATGAAGCCATCTTGCATATTCGTTTGTTGGCTCTGATTGCTTAATTCTATACCAGCTCATACAATTGGATGCTTCTCTACATTCACAATATTCACTATTTCTTACAGTTAGTAATATTCCATTACATTCAATTACAAGTTGTCTAGTCATTTCCTAGTTTGGCAGATATCTATTGTATTTCTAGTAATTTACTACCACAAAAGTGTTATTTAGATATTTCTATGTATATTATCAATATATTATCATTATTTCTTTGGAGGCTATTTCTAGTAGTGTAATCTCTGTTCCAAAGAATGCACATTTTAGTAACTATTTTCATAATCTCAAATTTATTTTAAAAAATATTTGCGTTGATTTGAACTTTAACCAATGATACTATAGTATATTCATTATCCCACAAACTCTTTCTTGTAAAATCAATGTATTTTATAGAACTTTTTTTTTTCTGGACATGAGGTAATGTGATAGGATTGGTTTGATTTCCATTTCTCTTATTATTAGTGAGTTGGAGCAATCTTTCCTAAAATTGTTAGTTGTTTGAAATTATTATTACTCTGACTACTTGTGAATTGTTTATTCGTGTATTTGGAAATTTATCTATAGGGAAATATTTTTCTATATGTGTGTATCTTCATACACATATACATGAACATATATCCACTTTCACATATCTATCTACATATGCATACATAGGCACAAACACTCACACATGTATACCTATATGTATTAGTTTTGGTTTTGCAGAAACTTTACAGTTTTATGTAATCAAAATGACCTACTTTATATTTTGCAATTAGTTACTAGCAATGAAAGCTATCATTAAAGAGGTCTTCAAAGAATGACTGAACGAGCACTAGAAAATTGTGTTTAGTGTGGATTCCTTTTGGGGCAAAATGTTGAACCTGATGGCCACTAAAGTCCCATGCAGATAGTAATTCTGTGATACTGGGGAGCCGAGGTCTTCTGACTACAAGACCAAAATTCTTTGAATTTTTAGAATTTTGAATAGGTTTAAATAGAATAGAGAGTAGATGTGCTGTCACACTCTGACATACCATGTTCTTATTCTATCTATATATCCCTATTTTACTTTTTAAAGCACCAGCCCTCCATTACATATGCTCAGTATCTTATTGGATATTTTCTCTTCTACTTTGCAATGCTTTTAGTTTGCTTTCCTCACAATTTAACTCTAGACATATGGATTTTGATGATCTATAAAACTGTACAAATCTCAGCTGTGCTGCAAAAACAAATCTATATGTAAAAAAAACATAAGACATATAAATGTCACCTGGATCTACTTACTATCATAGTTTGGAAAACACATATACATTTGTTTTTATAACAGTATGAGCTTCTCTTCATTACTAGGCACTTTAGAAATGTGTTACCTAAGCATTCAGGGAAATAGAAAATGAAAGAATTATACACACATATACATATATACACACAATGATAGATGCTATATGCAAATATGTACATTTGCACACAGTTATTAAGCACTTACAATATGTAGAGTATTATGCTATGTACTAGCTACAAAGATCAAAACAAAGCCATCTTTGTTCTTAAGGCATTTCATTCTACTAGAGAGATAGAACAGAAACACAAATAAACACTATACAAGGTAATCTAAAGAGGGGGAACTTGCTAGTGGCTGGAGAGAACAAGGCACAATTCACCCATAAAGTTGGCACCTGAGTTGATCCTTGAAGGAAGATAAGAATTTTTTAAATTAAGAAAGAAGGGAATGGCATTCTACACACTTGGGAATGATTTAAACAGAGAGGTGAAAGATAGTATGTGACATTTAAGGAACAGAATTATATACTAGGACCTTTCTGCCAAGAATGTTTGCAATCTGGGTGTCATACTAAATTTTTACCCTCCCACTCCCCATTCCTAATCACTGCCAAGGCTTCTCAGTTCTACTTACACAGTATGTTTTATATTTGTTCCATTCCTAGTTCATCACCATCAATGTTCCCTGCTAATTGGCTACCACCAATTAGTAAATAACGCCAAGATTCCTGAGGAAAGCAGCAGTCTCCCTTCTTCCAGCACCATGCCCTAGTAGCCATCATAGAAGATTAATATCCTTTTGAAGAGATCAATAATCTCCATCACAATCCACAATTGTTTTTACACACCAATGAGTCAAACAAGAAAGCTTACATGAAGTAGAAAGGAACTCTGAGAAAGAGAAGAGGTTGTGCCAGATAGGTCAAACCATAGCAACCTTCTCTTCAGAGGACTTGGAGGAAATACTCCAGAAGCCTGGTCCTAAGAGCTTAAAGGATATCAGTGTCTCCAAGACTATTGGCTTTGTTTCTGGCTTGGTCCTCGAAGCCATAGTTGGGAGAGCAACTTTTGTAGAGGAAGGATGTGCCATTATGAACACTGCTAACACCAACCACTAAACAATTGCCACTGACCAGCAAGCAAGTCAAAACCCTGGGAGCAGCAGTAAATTTTAAATAAAAACTATATTAGGTCAGGAAATAGTTAATAGACAAGTTTTAGTGCAATGAAGAATATTTAAAAGGGAGTATTCTTGAATAAAGCTGAAAAAGCAAGTTAGAAGCAAGTTATGGACAAATTCCAGACTAAGGAGGCTTCATTCTATCTTTTAGGCAATAGGGAACCACTGAACACTTTTAAGCAAATAAGATATGTGTTGAAATCTATGCCTAAGAAATAGTCTACTGACAGCTATGTGAAGCAGAAGTTGAAGTGGGGGGAGGCAGAGGAGGGGGAAGCAAGAGGTAGAGAAACGATTAAGCCAACAGACATTTATAAACCATTTACTATTTGCTAAGTACTGTGTTAAGCACCGGGATGCAAACTATTTAGAAGACTATATTAGTCCCAGTGAAAGGAGATAAAATTCATCTCTCTATTTTCTAGGACAAAGTTTAGTTACTGAACTTGACTTTGGAGCTGATTTGATGGATTTCTTCATAGGAAAGAGTCTAGGTTCACCGCTAAAACTGGAAACATCCAGATAAGAGGAAAAGGCCACAGCTTCTAACTGTGACTAGAAAAGGTCATAGCGTGGTCTCCTGGTACATTCCACATCTAAAGTCTTCAGGGGCATTGGAGCCGTGTAATAGGCTGTTTTTAATTGCGGGCAGATGGTTCTAAATGAACTCTAAAGACTAACCATCAACAAATAAAAATTCATAAGAAGTCTGTGGCATTGAGTTTAACCTAGCACATGTTTAATGTAATGAGTGAACTATATTACTTACTTTCTGGTTCAGGGGACAAAATTCTTATCTATTTGCCCTTTGAATATGTGATAATTAGCATCTCAGATGACCTTGTCACTTTTCTATTTAATTAAATAATATTTTCAAGGAAGGCTGTTTGTGCAGAACGACTCAAGATATTTCATGTTCCAAAAAGTGCTTGCATAAAAATTCTGGTGAAAGAAGGTTGGATAGCATTATGAACTATTTATAGAATATAAAGGAATATTTTAAACCTCATCATGGATTAGAATGCTATGACTGCTGCAAAAACCCTTTTGCTGTCCTTTTGCCACTATTCATAGAACATAAATGCATAATGATTTTCATCAAACATAAATGGCAGGGAGAGGTTTTTCATTTCGCATTTGAAAATGAAACACAAAGAGTGTGGCAGTACTTGTGCTGGAGTCAGTGTCCATCCTTCCTTGAAACAATCACTGGCATTTTAGATACACAATGGGTAATTGCTGTCCTCCCTCTCATCTCCTCCAAGATGTTGAATTTGAACAGTCTGTCCCAGGGAGCTCATTCTTGCTTACTGCATAAACATTTCATTTGCACAGGGTAAAAGGTGTCATAGTTGACTTTCTCCTTAAAAATATAAGATTGACCCTTAATGTTTATACTGAGATAACCGTCAGAGTCAGAACAGCTTATTTACAAATTATGAAATAATTGTAATTAATCAATTACTCTTGCTTTTAATCAACTCTGAAATTAATGATAGAATCATTTAGTAGAGTTTACATACCAGAGAAGAAATAGTTTAGCAATTAACTTCCCATTTCACAGGACAAGCAATGATGTCCATTTTCCTTCTTAGAAATTATTCATCAACATATTGAAAGAATTATCATTTTTAATTGAAAAACTCTGGATTAGATTGAGCAGCTAAAACTCTATTCCTGACTCTGAAACTTACTTCATTAATGACATTGGGTAATTTACTTACATTTTCTGTAATTTAATTTAAAGGTGTGAATGGGAATTACAAAATGGTCAGGAATGGAACTAAAGGAATGTCTTCTATACAAACTCTTACCATTTGTATATTACTGAGCCTATTTTTTGCAATGACAAAAGAAAACCTTCTGCTTATATGCAGAGAATTTTTTAAGGCTACACATAACTATTTCAAACATGAACATGTTTCCAAAAATTGCCAAATTAATTCAGAAGTGAACTAAATGGAAAACAAAAAAATAATCCTGGGTATTTAATATCCTTATTAGACACAAAACCTTTGGGGAAAGTGTCTGATGCCTTTAATAGTCAAAGGTTAATTATTTGGTACAGTAGATGAAGAAAGGAACCTGGAATCAAGAAGGCTTCAAATCCAGTCTCATATATTTATTAATTATTTGACCCTGAGAAAGTCATCCTTGTCTGCCATAGTTTCCTTGTCTTTAATATGGAGAAATTAATGTATATTGATACATTAATACATCTTAGAGTTTTATAAACATAAAAGAGATAGCATGGATAAAGCACTGATTAAATTGTAGCCATCATCATCATCATCCCCATCATCATTATCATCAGTTATTATCTCTACCTAACTTATGTTAGAGCTAGCCCATGAAAGCTGTAAAGTTTACACTAAATCTTACTTTATATATTTGAGAATTGTATAGCACTAATCCCTCCAACTAAATGTACTGGAAATCACTAAAACCTGTTTCAAGGAAAGTCAAATCCACATTGGTGTCATTTTATTATGAGTATTTCTTCCCAAAGTCATGTCTACATTGCAGTTTCTATTTGGAATAGGTAGCTTCAGGGAGATTCTCAAAGAAAGTATTTCTTCTATTGGCTCCCATTTCCTATCTTTATTTGACACATTTTAATCTGTCTTTTTTTTCCTAAAATAAAAAAATAAAAACGCCTTTCCTTAAGTTTCTCTCAGGCTTCTAATTCCAACTTCAATATGCCAGACAGATAAAGGAAATATAAATTGGTATTAGATTTTCTTTAAACATGGACCTTTCAAAATTGAATGAATTTACATTAACCACTTAAATGTCTCCAAAAGGGCTCCTGCTAAAGTAAAGATGACAGTGGTCATCTTGAAGCTGGAATGTTTTCTTAGACTTGACATTCAAATGGCGTTATAATCTAAATTTACCATTTCATTTTTATTTGAGCTCAAGTTCACTTAGAGAAAAAAATGCATTAAAGTTAATGCCTTAGGGAAAAACAATAGTCATTTACAAGGTGTTCAGGTTTATTCTACTCAGTAGTAATAATAGTTTCAGATTATGTAGAACTTTGATGTTTGCAAAATATTTTCCAGATAAGTCATTTGATTTTCAAAACCAAAGCAAAAAAAAATAATAAAACCATGTAAATTAGACACTTTTGTTTTCTCTGTTTTACAGATGAGAAAACTGAGGCTGAAAGAGTGAAGTAACTTGCTAAGGGGCACACAGCTAAGTGTCTGAGACAGAAATTGAACTTGGATCTTTGCCTGGCCCATCACTCTATCCACTACCTCACTTAACTGCTTCTTAGTTCTCAGGTACATTTTAGATGAAAAATGATTTTAAGACCTGCCAAGTGTTTTATATCAGCAGTCTCAAGCAACACTTTGAATGCAACATTAACCAGTATAATTGTGAAATATTTGACATAACAAATAAAAATACAATAGAAAATAGATAATGTTACTAAGTGGTTTTCAAAGTCAAATTATGACCTACAGAGATTCTAACATATTGTTTAGGTCCTGTTTCTATTTGAGTTTGACATCACTGCTTTGTATCCGGATCCATCTGAGCCTCCCCACACTCCTACTTCCTTTGCAGAGAAGAAAACTAAGGCCCAGAAAGGTTGTACAGCATTTTCCTATTTTAAAATGTACCATATTCATGAGTTGAACCCAGGTCCTCTGAGTTCAAATCCAGTGTTCTTTGCATTTTTCCATACATTTTTTCTTTCTTTTTCTTTTCCAAATGCTTCATTGACTTCTGGTTTACATTATTCATTTCCTCCAGATTTAGAGTTACAATTATTTCCCCATTTTTCCCCTACCCACCCCCGCATAATAGCAGTCCCACACAATATCCCCCCATCCGATCGTCTCTCTCCCATCTCTTCTCCCATACCCCCTTCAACTTTTCCGATAGGGCAAGGTGAAGCCTCGTGCCCCAATGCCTGAACATCTTATCTCCCAATTATATGGACAATAGTATTAATCATAGTATTTATATATTTTTTAAAATTTTGGTTTTAAAAGGAAGATAAGCAACTCAGTATATGCTGTACATGTGTAGCTATGCAAAACATTACCATAGTAGATATATTGTAAAAGACTGACTATATTTCCCTCCCTCCCATCTTACTTGCCACCTGGTCTACTCCCCACTTTGATCCTGTCCCTTTTCTAAAGCAGGTGCTTCCAACTTCCTCCCCAGCTTCCCCTCCCTTCCATTGACACCCCTCTCATCCCCTTCTCCCAAATATCCTGTAGGGTGAGAAATCCTATCTAGTATGTATGTCATTCTCTCCCTTATCCAAATTCAATGAGGATAAAGTTTTGCCTTTTTGCCATCCTATTCTTCCCCTCCCTTGTAACCATTTTCTCTTGCTTCTTCTATATGAGATAGTTCACCCCATTCTGTCTCTCCCCATCTTCTCTCAATATATTTCTCTCTCACATCTTAATTTCACTTTTAATTAACATCCCTTCCTATTGAATTCGACCTGTGCCCTCTATCTATGTATACCTGAAAACATATATAGACATATTCACATATGTATTCATATTCCCATAAACCCTACTTCAACTATTTTCATACTGAGAAAAGTTTCATCAGTTACAGTTGTCATTTTTCCCTGTAGGAATGTAAATAGTTGAACTTTGATAAGTTCATAATGATTTCTTTTCCCAGTTTACTTTCTCAAGCATCTCTTACTTCTTGTATCTAAATGTCAAATTTTCTATTCAACGGTTTTTTTCCTCAAGAATTCTTGAAAGTCCTCTATTCCACTGAATGACCATATTTTCCCCTGAAACATGATACTCAGTTTTGCTGGGTAAGTGATTCTTGGTTTTAATCCCAGCTCCATTGCCCTCTGGAATATCATATTCCAAGCCCTTCAATCCCTCATTTAGAAGCTGCCAGAACCTGTGCTATCCTGATTGTGTTTCCTCAATATTGAAATTGTTTCTTCCTGGCTGCTTTTATATTCTCTCCTTGATCTGGGAATTCTGGAACCTGGCTATAATATTCCTGGGAGTTTTCTTTTTGGGATCTTTTTCAGGAGGTGATCTGTGGATTCTTTCAACCTCTATTTTGCCCTCTGGATCTAAAACTTCAGGGCAATTTTCCTTGAGAATTTCTTGAAGTATGAATTTTAGATTCTTTCTTTGATCATGGTTTTCACGTAGTCCTATAATTTTTTAGATTGTCACTCCTGGATCTATTTTCCAGGTCAGTGGTTTTTCCCATGAGATATTTCACATTGCCTTCTAATCTATCATTTGTTTGGATCTGCTTAATAGCATCTTGATTTTGCATAAAGTCACTAGCTTCCATTTGCTCCAGTCTAATTCTGAAGGAGTGATTCACCTCAGTGAGCTTTTGAGATTCTTTTTCTATCTGGCAAAGTTCGCTTTTTAAGGCATTCTTCTCCTCATTGCCTTTTTGAGACACTTTTGTCATTTGAGTTAGTCTATTTTTTAAGGTGTTATTTTCCTCAGTCAGGCTGTTGACCCTCATTTCATACTTTTCTTGAATTTTTCTCATTTCTCTTCCCAATTTTTCCTCCACTTCTCTTATCTGCATCTTAAGGTCCTCTATGGCCCATAACCAGTTCATATTTTCATTTGGGGCTTTTGGTGCAGGAATTCTGAACTCACAGTCCTCCTGTTCCATGATTTGATCCTCTTTGACCCCAAAATCGGAGTCTAATGTTGCATTTTTCTGTGTATTTTGTTTCCTTTGCCTAGGCATGTTGCCACTCAGTTACTTGACTTTTGGGCTTGTTGCCACAGTAGGACTCTGTCACCAGCCAGGGGAGCTTCCATCCTAAATGCTGGGGTTTTCCCAGTTGCCAGAGTTATTGGTTGGGTGGCCTCTCTGAAGCCTCCACACACTCTGGCAAGCTGGTCACACACCCCAAGATTTCCACCCCAGACCTCATTCCAGATCTAAGAAAGGTAACACAAGAGCGATTACCCCACAAAGTGATTGCCGGATCCCTCTGCAGTCCATAGGCCAGGAGCTGAAGCTGCAATGTGGCAATGTGGAGCAAAGTGCCCTGGCTCTTCAGTGGCTTCTTGTCCCCAGGCGAAAGAGGTCACAGGATCTCTTGTCCGGTCCCAAAGTCCATAGGCCACTGACCTCTCCCTTTGTCCTAGCATTTATGTATTGATAATTCTGGAAATGCCACAGCTGCTGGAGTTCTGGGTTCCCTCCAGCAGGCTGCTGGTCTGGCCGCCCTGGTGGTAAAACCTCCTACTCACACAGGCCTGGGCTTAGCTCCCAGAGTGCTGTACTGGCCCTCTCTGCTGGGCTGCAAGGTTTTCCTCAGTGGGAGGTTAGCTTCTCTGTGTCATTTTGTAGGTTCTGGAGCTCCCAAATTCCTTCAGTATCTGCCTTTTACATAATTTTGAAGTGGTGTGGCCTGGAGCTCTGAGGAAGTGCTGTCTCTACTTTGCCATCTTGACTCTGCCCCACTTCCATACTTTTTTTAGTGCCTATATGTAAGTCTGTGAAGCACTTCCTTTCAGTAGTAATGTGAGCACAAATTAATAGAGATACTAACCAGTACTTATTAAGTGCCTCTGGAAGATTTATGATTGGGGGAGAAGAAGAAAATATAGAGAGGAAGAATAAAATGGAAAGGGGGAGAGGTAAGTGAGAGAGTAGAACATAGGAAGGTTCAGGCAGTATTAGAGATGTGACTGTGATTGTCTTAGATAGAGCCAATAACCAAAGTGTTAGGTCAAACACAGAACAGGTCCTCCTTCCTCCCCAGCATCAAATTCTCTGCCTTTCTGTGGTTGGTGCCTCAAATTCAACTTTAGAGTTTCAAACCTTTTTTAAAGTTTTGATCCATATTAAAATATGAAAAGTATCCACTTGAAGGAATAAAGCTACAAAATTCAATCAGTTATACTGTCATGTAGATGAAACTTCTCCGAACAAGTTGTAATATTATCTAATAAGGTCTTTGTGAACAAAAACTGTTTAATAGATGATTATATCCCCCGTAGAGCTTAGCAGAATGTTTGACACATTGTAAATGACTAATATTTTTTACCATGATTATTATCTCAAATACAAGCTAAGTATTGCTATCCTCCCACTAATTTTGACCAAAACCATAAATTTGAACAATCCCATTAAGCTATTTTTCTAGAAGCTGGAGTGTCATATTTACATATTTATAATCACTCTCTTAGACTTCCCTTTTAGTGACACATATTTAGCCTAGATGAATAATAGAGAGGCTAGCAGGATAAAACATGAGGGTGCTAGGCACAGTAGATAGAGGAGGTTGTGGGGGCAGGGAAACTCTATTGAGGAAAGAACAAGAAAAGGAAGGGAAGACTGGAAATTTCAAGGTCAAACTTTGTAATTTGTTCAAGAGTTGGCTTTGATTTTTTTTTTTGACCAGACCCATTTTCTGCTCCTTGATTTATTAGAGCTCCAGCTGACAATTCCAAGTGTTGAGATTTTAAAGTGGAGGAAGAAGCAAAAACATGTGTAATAAGTTTAACCAAGGCAGCATTTTGTGTGCTATAAATAGTTATAAATAGTCAAGACCCCAGAACATATTTCTGCCAATCAGCTAGCAATATCCACACTGATATAGCTCTGCTAATCTGAGAGGACATTACAACCTTCATGACCCACTCCCTAATTAAAAAGTAACAAAAAGTATGGACCTTCCTGAAAAACAAGTCTCCCCTAAGCAAACTTCTTTTGTTGGGCTCCAAAGGAGGTCCATTAAAGGGCCGGGAAGATCTTCAAATCCCCTTACAATTACAATAGCAAAGATATAAACATTAATTGCATGTGATGTAGACTATATATTGCATTTGGTCCCTTGGTTCTAGACCTTCCCAGGCAGGAACACATTTTATATTGGAGTTCACTTGCTTGTTTTTCAGTGTTCTTCCATAGAACATGAAAAAGAGGTAATGCTAAGGTGGAGAATCAGTATCTTATTACAGATGTCACCCTTTATTACAATGTCACTCTCAACACAGAATAGATGGCTATTTAAGCATCCTAGAGGCTAGTACCCTCAGAATGTCTCCTCACTTTTGCAAACCCAACTTATACAGAGACCAGGAGACATCCACATCTTTAGGCCAGACTTGGTTGACATTGAGCCTCTCAAATCCCTCTCATTTTCCTTTAAAAAAAATCACCCATATATTCTATGAACTATTTTAAAAAATCTACCAGTCCAAGTCCCTACTGAATCATTATAAAAAATTATCTTAATCACCTGTATCTTACTCCAGCTAGGGAGTACAACCACACCCCTTCTACATTTGTCATAATTGTATAACTCGTCCCACCCCCATTCATACTGTGAGATCTTATTTAAAGTGTCTTTTTAATAAAAATGCTGCAAATTGAGAAAAAAACAGAACAATGGCCTTTTCAATTGAAACATGCTGTGGGGACAGGGGAATTTGAAACCTGAGGATATGTTCAAGTTATTACTATCATGCAGCTTTATTCTGAAGCTCTCAGGGCTATTTATTTGCTCCACTGATGAAGGCAAATTGTTAATCCTTATGAATTTGATAAGAAAGAATATGTCAATAGATCCAGGAGAGACAATTTAAAAATTATTGGACTACCTGAAAGCCATGATCAAGGAAAGAACCTAGAAATCACCCTTCAAGAAATTCTCAAGGAAAACTGCCCTGATGTTTTAGATCCAGAGGGCAAAATAGAGGTTGAAAGAATCCACAGATCACCTCCTGAAAAAGATCCCAAAAAGAAAACTCCCAGGAATATTATAGCCAGGTTTCAGAATCCCCAGATCAAGGAGAAAATACTACAAGCAGCCAGGAAGAAACAATTTCAATATTGTGGAAACACAATCAGAATAGCCCAGGACCTGGCAGCTTCTACACTGAGGGATCGAAGGGCATGGAATATGATATTCCAGAGGGCAAAAGAACTGGGAATGAACCCAAGGGTCACCTACCCAGCAAAACTGAGTATTTTGTTTCAGGGGAAAATATGGTCATTCAGTGGAATAGAGGACTTTCAAACATTCTTGAGGAAAAAACCAGAATTGAATAGAAAATTTGACACCCAGACACAAGAAGGAAGGTAATCTGAGGTTACCTGAGAAGGTAATCAGGGAAAAGAAATCAAAAGGAACTTATAAAAGTTGACCTATTTACATTCCTATATGGAAAAGCAATAACTGTGACTGATGATATCTTTCTCACTATGAAAATAATGGAAGAAGAGGGTGTGGTCATATGAATACATATGTGAATGTGTGTGTATATGGTTACAGTTATATATGGATAGAGGGCATAAGTTGAATTTGTTGGGAAGGGAGAATACTCAAGGGATGAAATTATGAGGTGAGAGAGGAAAGTGGCAAGAGGAGATGGGGAGAGACAGGGTAGTGTAAACTATCCCATGCAGAAGAAGCAAGGGGAAGTGGTTGCAAAGGAGGGGGAGAATAAGGAAGGCTATAAAGGCAAAACCACATTCAAACTGAATTTGGTTCAGGGAGAAAATGACATACATAGTAAATGGGATATCTCAACCTGCAGCAGGATAGGGGGAAGGGGGATGAGAGGAGGGATGATGGATGGGAGGGCATCCTTGGGGTGAGGGGAGGTTGGAAGTACCCACTATAGAAGAGGGACAGGATCATGTAGGGAATGGACCAGGTGGGGGGTGGGATGAGTGGGAGGGAATTATAAGCAGCCTTGTACAATATGTCTACTATGATAATGTTTTGCATAGCTAGACATGTACAACATATACTGAATTACTTATCTCCCAAGAGGGAATGGGTGACAAGGGAGGAAGGAAATGGATCTGAATTTGAGGTTGTAACATTAAATGTTTCAAATATATATAAATACTATCATTAATACTCTTTTGCTTGTAATAGGGAGATAAGATGTGCAGGCATTGGGATGCAAAGACTCACCTTCCTCTAATGGAAAAGTCGATGGGGGTATGGGAGAATGTATGGGAGAGAGCAGATTGGAGGAAGCGATATCTTGTGGGATTACTGTTCTGGGAGGTTGGGTAGGGGAATAATGGGGGGAAAATGATTGTAACTCAAAATCTGGCGTAAATGAATGATGTAAAACAGAAGTTAATAAAGCATTTGTTTAAAAAAAAAAGAAATAGATTAGGTTACTAACTCATAAAAAAAAAAAAAGAAAGAATATGTCAGAGTATATAGGCCATCAGAGATGGTTTGCCTCTGAGGAATCTGAGCTTGTGCAGGGCTCCCCAGAGCATTATGAGTTTAGAATGCAATAGGATGTTCCCTTTGTATTCTCAAACATGGAGCAAGTTTGTCACAGAAAGGGAAACTGAAGCTTAGGAGACTTAGCAGTTCTATAGAAAGTCAAGTCACTTTTCTGTAGTTTTGCTTCTTCCATCCCTTTTTAATGTCTGTCAACCAATCATAACTCTGATAGTAAGGGGAAGAAAATATGGTTAAAATAAAATCAACAGAACTGAGTTTTGGTTCTAAAGAACAGGCAGGAAAGTAAGTCAAGACTCAAATATGAGTCGGACTATATGTGATTTAAGAGATACTAAAGAGACTTACCTATTCAAAAGTTTTTTCTCAAAATGGTCAAAATACTGGGATTTCCTCTCTGAAGCTACCCCTGATCTCAGCTCCTCTGAGTTATTAGCATTCATTTTATCTTCTTCATTTTTTCTATATACATATTTATGCATATATAATATTTTACCATAATATAAGCTCCTTGAGGACAGGGGCTATTTCCTGTCTGTCTTTCAAAAACAAAACAAAACAAAGCACCCAAAACCTTAATACCTGATAAATATCTTGCACATAATAAGTATTTAATCAATTCTTTTCACTTGACTTGATTTGACTTTGTCTAGGTGGAAATTCAAAGGTCTGAATTTAAGTTATTATATTCTGAAATATTTCCTGGAGGGACATGATAACCACTTGTACTAGTAGTACCTCCTATTTGAAGAGTAATAGCTCATAATTTTAATAAAACATATATATACATACATATTTATGTATGTATACACACATGCATATATACATACATATGTGTGTACATTTTTCCTTCCAAAGACATGCCATATGTGAAATCCATTATAATTACAAAATGTTTCCTCACAACAACCATTTAAATTCCCAGTTACAAGCATAACATAAATATTCACAATAATTACGTGGTCACATTGATGGAAAGTATATCTGTTAACCTAAAATAAGTATACAAAGAGGGTGTTCACAGGGAAATTAACTATTTGGCAATAGAAACTCATGAAAATAAAAAAAAAACAGACAGAAGACTTATGATCTATAATTTTGAAAAGTTTACAATTCTAATAAATTGAAATAACATCAAAGAATTCAAGAGTTGTTAAAAATTATTTTTTGATAACCAGTACTTAATTAAGTAGTTGTCAAGAATTACCATAGTAATTAAGATTTTAAAGGACTTTCACATCTTATCTTTGACATTTACTCCCTGTTTGACCTTGAAGAAATCATTTAATCTTCAGAGGTCTCAGTTTCCTCACCTGTAAAATGGGAGTTGTCTACATGGTCTCTGATGTTTCTTTTAGTTCATGAGCTGATATTCTGTGATCTTATGTGATCCTCCTAACAACTACTTAACTTATTAGAGATGGTAATAGTAGTTTATATTCATGATTATAATTATGATGGTATCATCAGTTTTGATCTGAAGAGGCCCTTAGTGTACAGTCTAATATAACCCTCTAATTTTACAGATGAGAAAACTGAGGCCTTAAACTATAGAAAGTAAGAGACAAATGACAAAGTGGCAAAACAAGGATTGAAACTCAGGTCATTTGACTCCAAAGGCAGTATCTTTTCCACTGTACCATATGGCCTTATGTTCTTCACAATGACTATATACCTTATGAGACATCGTAATAATAATAATTGTCATTATTATTATTATTATTATTATTATTAATGCTAATGGAGGTGGAGGTCTGAAATAGAGTACCAAAGGACTCAGTGTTGAGAAACATTTTTATCAATGACTTGAATACAGCCATAGATAATATACTCACTAAATTTGCAAATGATAGTAAGCTAGAAGGGATAGCAAACACCATGAATGATAAGGTCAGAATCTAAAAGAATCTTTAGAATCTATGGGATTGAGGGAAAATCTAATAAGATGAAATTCAGTAAAGAATAATGTAAAGGGGTGGCTAGGTGGCACAGTGCACTGGCCCTGGAGTCAGGAGGACCTGAGTTCAAATTTGACCTCAAATGCTTGATACAGTTACTAGCCTTGTGACTTTGGGAAAGTCACTTAACGCCAAAAGAAAAAAAAATAATGTAAAGTTCTGTACATGGGTATAGAACCTTAACTTGTAAACACAAGGTAGAGGAGGCATATCCAGAGAGCACTTTTCTGAAAAAAAAAAAAAAAAGAAAAATCAGAGAGTTTTAGCAGAGTATATATGTAATGTAAATCAGATTTTTTTTTTTTTTTTTTTTTTTGCTTTTTGGAGGGTGGAAGGCAGGGCAATTGGGGTTAAGTGACTTGCCCAAGGTCACATGGCTAGTAAGTGTTAAGTGGCTGAGGCCAGATCTGAACAGATACTCCTGACTCCAGGGCCAGTGCTCTAGTCACTTTGCCACCTTGCCACCCCTATAAATCAGAAATTTGATAGTCAAATAGTCAAAACACTAATATAATTTTTGGTTGTCTTATGGGAGGCAGAGATTCCAGGAAAAAGAAGATGCCTCTGTCAGAACTCATGTGAAGGACATAGTATACTTTGGAGCACCACAATTTAAAAAGGACATTGATAAGTAGGAATGTAGCCAGAGTATATCCACTGCAATCATGAAGGGCCATAAGTTCGTGTCATATGAGGATGGGTTGATAGAACTGGGCATGTTAGCCTGGAAAAGCCTCAGGGGGAATAGGGTAGCTATCTTCAGACTACAACATTGATAGTTTTCATTTGGAGGAGATAATACATTTGTCCTGTTTGGCCCCAGAGGGAAGAAACACAGATAATGGGCTGAAGTTGCAAAGAAGTAACTTCAGGCTTAATATTAAAAAAAAAAAATTTCTGATCATGGATGTCCAGGAGTAAATATAGCTGCCTGGAAAAGGGGTGTGTCCCATATCCTTAGAGGTCTTTATGCAGACACTGGGGGACTGCTTGTCAGGTGTTTTATAGTAGAGATTCCTTGGGGGTATGGGCCCCTTACAATTCTGAAATTACATGATTATGTGATACCATAATAATGATTAAAATGGACTTTTCTTCACAGATGCCCTTTAGCTTATCAGTAATACTTTAGTGTGCAGGGCGGCTAGGTGGCGCAGTGAGTAAGAGGTTAGCCCCGGAGTCAGGATGACCCCGGATCGGTGCTGGCCTCAGAAAATCAGCACCCACACACATAAATAACGACTGGCTGTGTAACCTTGAGCAAGTTACTTAAGCCCAGTTGTTAAAAAAAATAATACTTTAGTGTGGATTCCTTTAACAGAAAACTTCCTTCAGACTGACTACCTGGAAGCAAGGCATGGAGACAATGGCTGTTTCCATTTAAAGAAAAAACATTAACCTGGAGCTTTGGGTGCTGTCCAGAAAAGTAAGTCTAGATAAGATGCTACAGTTTTAAGAGAAGCCCTATGGTGCTAGGCTACTTAGTGGAGGCAGGGGAAATGGCAGACAGTCAAAGGGCAAAGCCAGTTATAAGCAAAATGATAGCATAAACAATGCAAAAACACTTCACTATTTCCCTTAACCTTGCCTGACTCTGTTACTATAAGATGGCATTCCAAGAATTTTGGACATCATTTCAATGACTGAATATCAGAGTTCATTAAAAGGCAACAACAAATTAAGAAGTCTAAGGAGGCATTTGTGTTATATCTATGCACTGATAACAACTGAGAGGTACTATGGCATATTGAATAGGGTACTTGACTTCGAGTCACGAAGATGGGTTCAGATACTGTCTCAGATTCTTATTTGCAATGTAACCCTGGAAAAGTCTTTTAATGTTTATATGCCCCAGTTTCCCTATCTATAAAATGAAGATGTTAGATTCAATGACCTTCAGGGTCTTTTCCATCCCTAAGTTTATGATCCTACCACTTACTACCCATATAACCTTTGAGCAAGGGACTAATTTTCAGAGCCCCATTTTCATTCTCCCAGATAGAAGAACATGGACTAGTGGACAAGCTCTTTAGTCTCTTTCAATGCTAAGTCAGAATGTACATATATGCACAAAACTCACATATGCACATGCACTTATATGTATATGATATATACATATACACACATATACATATTATATATATGTGTGTGTATGTATATATATATATGTATGTGTGTGTGTGTGTGTTAGGCAGAGAGAGATGTGACAAGTATAGCCACAGATATATGCATGTTACATATGGATGTAAGAATATACATATAAGTATGTATTTTCAGTTTAAAATAATGTGTCATTTGTCCTTCATTTTTGGAGAAGACCAGTGACATAAGGGATAATGACTTGTACATGAATTGGGTTTAAGCAAGGCAGAGTTAGCACCATCCTTGTTCTCTCTTCTTAAGTCATAGAAGTTCAGTGGCAGGACAAAAGTAAGGTCAATTGGTGATAGCCCAGGATAAAGGGGATGACGTTTGTGTCTTTGATGCCTGACCAAGCGCTAAGCACTAAACAACACTTGCTTAGGCTGCCTTCATGGTCTTTGGAACAAATTATTTTCATCTGTGCATTCTGCCTGGGGAATTCTTCACATGCTTCACATTCTCCCTGACAGGTTTATTAAGTAAATAAGTTACCCTCAACCTGCTTTACTCTGTCTGCTGAGATGATTTAACAGGGCATGGTGTATTTAGGAGGACTGGCACCTCTGGTGTGAGGGTTTGTAAAACCCTTTTCAGGGCTGTTCATCCACCTTAGGTGTCCACCTGATTCTTTCATTTCTTACCTGTGGCTCCAAAAAGCTGTAGCATAATATAAATATATATCACAGTATGGACATAAGTATTATAAGTACATTATAAGCATGCATTATAAATATTAAGTATAGGGGCGGCTAGGTGGCACAGTGAGTAAGAGCGCCGGCCTCGGAGTTGGGATGACCCGAGATCGAATCCGGCCTCAGAAAATGAGCACCCACACATAAATAATGACTAGCCGTGTAATCTTGAGTAAGTTACTTAACCCCAATTGCTTTAAAAAAATAAATAAATATTAAGTATAATATGGGGCAGCTATGTGGTTCAGCAAGTAAAAGTGATGGCCCCAGAGTTGGGAGGACCCGGGATCGGTTCCAGCCTCAGATACTTAACACCCACACACACCCCCCCACACACACACACACAAAAACTGGCTGTGTAACCTTGGGCAAGTTACTTAACCCCAATTGCTTTAATATATATAATACAATTAAGTACATACCAGAATATACATATAGGGTATGCATTTTTGCATGCATGTATATGTTTTAATTGGACCTGTGTGATAGGACCGGAGATTTCCAGCTGCAGATTCCCTGATCCTGACACTTCTTCTCCCTCACATGTATCTTGATTGGCCCCAGATTTCCTGGTCTGAGGCATAAAAGATGTCCCAGCCAAGTGTAGTTATTGCCTATCAGAGACCACATGAGCCACTCAAGCTTGATTGTGGCCAGACATATTTCTGCAGAGATAGGTGGGTATCCAGAGTAGCTAAGTGCCCCTGTATCATCACTGGATATCCTTACTGTCTTATGCAAAATAAATCTCCTCCTTTGTTAAATATTCAGTGGTTCACAAGTGCTTCATTTCCCATGGAAATCAAAATCAGACTTGATCTAATAGCAACATGTCTATAGGAGCCTATGATTTATTTTATGTCATTTTGTCTTTTTTTTTTTTTTTTTGCTTTTAGGAGGGCAATTGGGGTTAAGTGACTTGCCCAAGGTCACATAGCTAGTTAAGTGTTAAGTGTTTGAGGACAGATTTGAAGTCAAATCATCCTGATTCCAGGGCCAGTGGTCTATTCACTGCTCTACCTAGCCACCCCTAGGAGCCTGTGATTTCATTGGTGTGGGAAATTCCTGGTAAAGAATCACTCTCACAGAGACCTGGTATTCAACTTGTAGTCTTAAAAAGGTGTCTAGGCAAAGGACTTGTGATGAAAAATTCTCTCCACGTCCAGAGAAAGATCTGATGAAGTATGAATGTAGATCAAAGCATACTGTTTTTCACTTTCTGTAGTGTGTGTGTGTGTGTGTGTGTGTGTGTGTGTGTGTGTGTGTGTGTGTTTTCATTTGGGTCTGTTTTCTTTTACAATATGACTAATATAATAAAATGTATTACAAGATTGAACATCTATAACCTAGATCAAATAGTTTATTGTCTGAGGTAGGTGGTGATTAGGAAGGGAGAGATGAAATTTATAATTCATTTTTAAAAACGAATGTTTAAAATTATTGTTACATGTAAATGGGGAAATATCTTTTTTGTATTATTTAAATGCATCTAGTGAATTGAGAAGTTAAATAAATTTCTCAAGGTCATCCAACCAGTATATGTCAGAAGCAGAAAACTAATTCACATCTTCCTGACTCTAACATTGCATCTCTATCCACTATAACATACTACTTCTATTGCTATGAATCTATATAATCAATAAATCAATTACCCACTAATTTAGTTAGCACTTATTATGTGTGTAGGGGCAGCTAGCTGGTATACTGGATAAAACTCTGGATAGAAGAAAGGTTTTTGGGAAGAAAATAAATTCTGATTCGCACATGTTGAATTTGAGTCAAATAAGAGATATGTTATTCAAAATGTAAAATAGGCAGTTTGTTAGACCCGAGGTGAATATATATGGTATGGGGGCTTAACTCTCAGACTCTTCACAATGTACTCTCCCTTCCATCAACCCAAATGGGAGCTTGGTGAGTGTCCTTCTGGATATGTATGATGAAATGGAATGAATGGGATTTGCCCCTTACTCAGAGCAAATATAAATGTTCTGTAACTGTTTCATAGCTATTTACTGGTGAAGAAAAGTTCCATTGACTGCTAAATCAAAATTGAGGGTACATACAAAAATCACAAATAAACCAAATTGCAATCTTTTTTTTCCCTAACCTGGTGGTGATTGAGGTAAGAAATAACTTAAGCTTCTACATAAGGAAAGAGACCTTAGGGATCTTATTTCCCCACAGGTTCTAGAATATATAACATTGCTATTTCTTCTGTCCCAGTTGTGATTATTCTTTCCTTATCTAAGTTGCAGAAATATTGGAGATGGAATAATCAAACTGCAACCTTTTCATTTTCAAAAGACCTAAAAATCCACTAGAGGTTCAATGACCAAGCCAAGAAAGGAGTCAGGTTGTGGCCTTGAAGAACAACCTGCTTTATCAATTCTCACAGTGCATTGACCCAAAGGCCAAAGCACCATTTCTTTCAAGAGAGGTAGTGATTCAGTCATCAGCTATGCTGAAACAGGAGTGAACATGAAAGGGGAAGGAATTTTTGTAGCAATCTCCTTAAGTTTAGTTGATTCTCTCCAGGGTTCAAGTTTGTAAAGGGGGGAGAATTCCACTCTCAACCCAGATTGGGCATATCAGTTGGTACTTATCTTCTACCTATATTTTTTCAGTAAATATCCTTTTATAAAAGCTAATTTATGTTATCTATTTATCAATTATATTGAGGAAATATCGATGGCTTAAATAATATTGTAGTGCTAATCACCTTGATAACATAGAGGAAACAAGATGGAAGCTGATAAAATTAGGAAAACACAAAACAAAACTCTACTGCCCCTCAGGGCTGCTCTTGAGGTGGGGATGTAATCAAAAGATTTGAGAACAGTTTTTGGACATGTTGAGCTTAAGATGTTTATAAGCCATCCAGTTGAAATATCATTAGTCAGCTTATGAGATACCAGACATCTATTTATCTATCTATCTATCTATCTATCTATCTATCTATCTATCTATCTATCTATATTATATATATATATATGTATGTGTATATATACATATATATACATATATAGTATGTGTGTGTATAACCTACTTAGATATGATAATTAAATCTTTATGAGGTCAATAGATAACCAAGGTAAGGATTGTAGAGAAAAAAAAAGCCTTTGAATATACTCAAAGGTGTGGAATCTGACAGGAAGAAAAACTAAAAGAGAAGAAAGGAGGTTATATAGTTAAGTATGAAATACTGCAGAAAGGTTAAGAAGAATGCAGACTGAAAAAATTGTATTAGATTTGGAAATTATGAAACTATTAGAAATTATTGGTATTCATAATTTTGGAAAGAGTAGTTTCAGCTAAGTCATGGAACAGGAAGCCAAATGGCAAAGGTTTATGAAATTAAAGGAAAGGCAGGAGCAACAGGTGTTTTATGTACTTTAACTGACAAAGGGAGGAGAGATATTAGATGATAACTTAAAGTGATTGCAATCTCAGTGTTATTTTTTTAGTATGTGACACTTTGTCATGTTTGAACCAGAAGGGAATGAACCAATTAGATAGGAAGTAGATAAATGACGTGGGGAAAGAGAAGATGATTGCAGCGACAGAGAAGAGGAAATGGAGTCCAGGATATTTCTTGAGGAGTTGACTTGGTAAAAACTCTCTGTGTGTATATGAAATCCACATATATGCATACCCATATGTACATATGTGCATATAGATATGTGAATACATGTGCATGAGCACACAGACACAAACATATATCCTTCTTTAATTCCACTATGGCATGTAGAAATATTTCGGGGTTACATTTTAGGTGATTTTAATTGATTAACTTACAATAAATTGATCCAATAAAACTTCCCCATCGTTTCAGATGGGAAATCAAAGTTGTCCTATTGTCTCATGTGAATCAAACATGTTAAAAAGAACTATCTTTTGTATGTTTTAAAAGAAATATAGTGAAATCCTATGAATGGAAAGAAAAAAAATCTCCTATTTGATGATTCCACTATTTACAATGTGATTTTTCTTATGAAAACAGTATTTCCTCAGAAGCTAGAGAAGATGGTAACTAATCCAAAACAATAAAGCATCTAAACCATAGTAGTAGAGAATGAATTTCTGTTACAGAGAACCTCAATGTGTCCTGAGGGTGGGTAACCATGCAGTTTTCATTTTCAATGAGGAAATAGAGGGATAATTTCCAGCAGCACATTGAACATTTACATTGGCTAGAGGCCTGTGAATGAATTATAGCATGACTGTCTATGCATAAAACACCTTTTAGGGAAATACTGACAAGAAGTGTAATCACACTTCTATTCCCTCATATAATTACCAGATGGGAAAACCAAATTTTAGCAAGAACATGACAACTCTAAGATTTATTGTTTATTAAATATGGAATCAATCATGAAGCATTTTCATCGAGGAAAATGTAAAAAATCTGTCAAGAAATTCCATTAATCAGGATTAATTTTGATTTTTTTCCCTCCCAGAATCTCAAAATGAGGGCTTAGATATCTGTCTTATGACTGAAAGTATGTTTATATTCATCAGCTAATAATTTCCAATAAGCTGAGCTGCTGAAGTGCTTTCTCTTTTCTTCTTTGGATTGCAGGAAGGATGGAAGCTAAAGATTCCCTGACAAGAATTTAGAAATGAATCTATTCTCACACTGTCATTTACCTCAATTAAATGGAGAAGTTTCACAGAGGTTCTGTGTCACAGATTTGGCAGAGTGCCTATTTATCATTACTTTCAACCACGTGGCCATTGCAGTATTAGTTTCAAATCTGTTACATTGTTAAGTACTTTGAGATAGACCTATTGAGCATGGAAAATAATAATTCTGACAACTACCTCTCAGCACCTTTGCCATCCTGTAGGTGTAGCCTCCAGCTATATGATAAGCATCACTTCATATCAAGAGCAGCATCACCAAGCCATACTCAGTGTAAGGGTAGACAGATAGGTTGCTCATTGTTGCTCATCAGATGCACAGCGCTTGGCTACATGAATTCAGTGGTATACACGAAGAGTTATTTATGGGGGTAAGGAATTGCAGTGGATCAAATGAATAAACAAACAAATGAATAAATAAATAATACTAACAAATAAATTAATTAAAGCAAAATGCTTTCAACCATATTGAAAAACATTTTTACATGATTTGTCAGAAATCAAAACAGAGTAGTACAAAAGAAGTGCCCTGTTGACAAAATTGTCAAAATAGTACATTTAGACAAAATCCATGATATTCCCTGACTATTTAACCCCTTGTTGCCAAGAAATTATCTTTGAATTAAAAAAAAATATTGTATTGCCAAGTTCTAAAAATATTTTCTATTCCCTCAAAATGGAATTAATTTGTGTGGCAAAGAAAAACAATGAAAAGAAACCTCCCAGTGTGGTGATTACATCTAGCAGTATAGACCACCTTCTACCCTAGTAATCCCCTGTCTCTCCAGCTAAAACAGGAATCAACCTTTTTTAAAAAAAGCTTTCATCATATACTCTCCAGGAGTGTTATTGATTTTTCAGTTATCTGATTTACTGTATTCCTCTTCTAGCCAATCTCTGCCCTTATACAAAGAAATTTTGATATTTATATTGATATCCTCTCAAATTTTCTCATCTCCCAATTCTTTAGTCTCCTTAAATTCCTTAGCTTAATGTAGATCACACTGTACATATGCCTATTATTCAGGAAGACTAAACATTTTCTAATTTAAAAAAACCTGTTATATTTATCCGATAAAAACCTCTCATCATTTTGTCTCCTTCCATATAGCCCACATTTCCCACCCCAACACTCGGTTGAGGGCTTGGCTATTTTATTTGGAAGACAGAGAGAGCTCAGGATGAACTTCCTCTTCTTCTTTTCTCTTCATCTTAGTCATTTCCCACTCTCAACTCCTTTTCCCCTCAATCTGAAAATGAAGAGGCTTTTTTTCTTTGCTATGTCCAGCATATCAACATGTATCTTTGATCCCATCTACTATTGTTTTTTCAGGTAAAGTATAATTACAATCATAGCCTCCATATCGAATCTTCAAGCTCTTTCTACCTTTCTTTACTATTTTCATACATACCGAAGTTTCCTCCAACCTAAATAAATAAAATGTTTCCTTAGATCCTATCACTCCCTCAAGATATTGTCTTATTTTTTGCTTCATTTTTTCACCTAAATTGATTCTCTCATTCACTTGTCAACCCTTTACCATCAGCCTACTAAACTTATCATTCAAGTAAAACTTTTATCTTCAAAATTTTCCATTAACTATTAATTACTAAATAATATACATATGTAATAGTATAACACTATTAGAGTCAGATGGCAAAGAATACATATGTTATTGGTAAATGACTGAAGGAGACTCTATTCTTAAAATAAGAGTACTATTAATTTCTAACATACGGAATTATCTTCTCAAAGAAATAAAAATATAAAAGAAATCAAGAAGGAAAATATAGATTAAGTAATTATATTCAGGATAGATAACACAAAACTTAACATCTACTACTAAGAAGAACAGAAAATATTCAATTATGGTGCACCAAAAGGCAAAAGGAAAAAAAAAATCTTAAAAACAAGAAGCCTAAAAAAAAACTAATAGCAATTTTCACGGGAAAAATTAATCTAATAAAATAGAGAAATTTCAACTATTAATGTTAAGAAAAAAGAGATCTGCCAAAAACATTGCAATGTAAAAACACAAAGCCTAGAAATTTAATTGTATTTGAGCAATTTGAAGAGTCCAAAAGGCAGTCAAGGGCTTACATTATACTGGGGGAAAATAAATGATTATCCTTTTGAAATATCAGTCTTCAAAGCCAGCCACAAAGAAAGAAAAACTCTGGGTATGGTTAGGGTTTTGTACTATTTTATTTGATTTAAATGAATAAATAAAACAAATGGAGGGACAAAGAATAATATTTTGTTGTTCAGTCATGTCTAACTCATCACGACCTTATTTGGAGTTTTCTTGACAAAGATACTGAAGCAATTTACCATTTCCTTCTCCAACTCATTTTAGAGATGAGAGACTGAAGCCCACAGAGTTAAATAACTTTCCCAGGGTCACACAGCTAGTAAATGTCTGAGGGTAAACTTAAACTCATGAAGATAAGTCTTCTTATTTTGGAGTCCAGTCCTCTATCTAATATAAAAATCAGTTGCCCATAAAGAAGGGGACAGATTAGGAAGGAGAAGGAATTGACTACTTCTAGAAATTTTTTTTTAACAAAAACACTATTTAACCATAAAAATGGAGTATTAGAAACAATCATTGCATGAACTTTACTCTTCTGAAATTGTAGAGGACGGTAATTTGGTACGCATAGAGAGCTTTGTGTAGAAATTTACAAAGCTGAAAGTTAAATGCATTAAAAAGAGGTTGCCAGAATATACTTGAATGTGTTGTGTGTGGGGAGAAAAGCATAGTTGAATCCTACCTATATAAGGGTCATGTAGGGCATTCAGTATAATGAGTAGGGTTCTAAGTTAGGACTTTTAGAGTTTATGTGGTTATTATAGTAGGCATGTCTTTTATTCTGAATGGCAAGGTGGCTAGTGAAGAGAGTAAGTGAAAAGCAGTGAAATCAAACTTATCCAGTTATATTTAACTAACATTGATCCCAATATCCTTCTTTTATTTCCTTTGTTTTTCTTTATGGAAATGTGTGGATGATGGCTGAATAGAGGAAACATATTAATAGGACATGAGGGAAAGGTTAAAAAACAAACAAAGAAACACCTAACAATCATAACTATCAATGGGATTTAAATGAACTCATGAATATATTGAAGAAGGGTGGTGAAGTGGATTAGAACAATATACTGTTTATAAGCACAAGGAACGATTTTCTTTCCACAAGACCCTCCATCTCCAGACTCCAGTATTTCTACCAGATATTCTTCATTCCTGGAAATTCTCTTGCCATCTGTGCCTTCTAGCTTCCATGGTTTCCTACAAGTTCTTCATAAAATGTCATCATCTATAAGGAACCTTTATTGATCCCTCTTGTTTCTAGGACTTTCTCCTTATTGATTATCTCTACTGAATTACATAGGCATACACATAATTATTTATACATGGTTATTTTCTTATCATCTTGCCCACTGTATTATGTTGTGAGCTCCTTGAGAACAGGGACTACTATATTTTGTCTTTTTTTTATCCCCATGGTTTATGAACTACATTATGGGTGCTTAATAAATGCTTATTGAGTAATTGAGTCAATAATTTATGCCTCCGATGACTTTTTTTTAAAGAACAGTAATCATCATCTCAGGCAATGCAAAAATAAAAATAGACATGGGCACAGGAACTATAGTTAAAAATAAACAGTAAAATAATGATTGTTGAGAACCTTAATGTAATATTTTAGATACAAAACCCTATAACAAAAATATTAACCAAAATATTCAAAGTATGAATTTAATTTAAGAAATGTTAGCTATAATAGACCCTTAGCAAGTGATGAAAAGCATCCATAAGTAGTGTATATATTTCTTTAAAAAAACATGTACCAGTATAGAAAAACATAAATACAGAATAGCTGAGATATTAAAAGATATCATTTACTAGCCACAAAACAATGAAAATGAATATTAATAAGCTAAACTTGAAGAAAGAATACAGACTTAAATAGAGGCAAAATGATGTAATTCTTTTTTTTTTTTTTGGAGGGCACTTGGGCTTAAGTGAATTGCCCAAAGTCACATGACTCGTAAGCATGTAAAGTGACTGAGGCCAGATTTCAACGCAGGTACTCCTGACTACAGAGATGGTGCTCTATTCACTGTGCCACCTAGCCCCCCCAAAATGATGCAATTTTAAAGAATGTCTATGTCAAAGAACAAATTATATAAACAATAGCAGCAGCAACTACTTTTCTAGCAGTAGGATATTTTATCAAAGAAAGTGACAATAATGTCTGTCATACAAAACCTCTTGTGATTCAGATAAAGGAATATTGAGGATAAAATTATTAGCTGTAAAACTTTGTGATCTGAAGAGAAAAGAAAGCAATTCACTAATCTTGCATGGAACCTTTAAGCCAAACTAGAATAAAAGACAAAAACAAAAACAAAAAAAAAATGAAATTTTATTTCTAATTAAAACTAAAATCACAGTTAATTAAAAAAAAACTGAATTATATTTTTGAAAAGACTAATAGAGTATGTAAAACATTAACTTATTTGGTTTAAAAAGACAAAAAAAATCAATCTACTTATTTAAAATATAAGAAAAGAAGAATCAGAACTGATAATACTAAATTAAAAATTGTTGGAATTTATATTCGACAATTATATGAATGAGTGAATGTGAATAAATGAAAAATTGAATGAATATACATTCAATGAATGTTTCTTATATGGAAATCCTTGTTTAAAAAGCCAAGGCTACAAAAAGAAAAATAAAGCTGTCCCCACTTTAGAGAACTCACTTTTCAACAAATGCTTTATTAACTTCTGGTTTACATCATTCATTTCCTCCAGATTTTGAATTACAATTTTCCCCATTTTTCCCCTACCCAACAGCCCAGAATAGCAGTCCCACAAGATATCCCCTCATCTGAACTGCTCTCTCCCATATCTTCTCCCATACCCCCTTTAACTTTTCCATTAGGGCAAGGTGAATCTCTGTGCCCCAATGCCTGCACATCTTATCTATTAATTACATGCAAAATAGTATTAATAATAGTATTTATATATATTTGAAACATTTAATTTTAAAACTTTGAATTCTAGATCCATTCCCTTTCTCCCTTGTCACCTACTCCCTCTGGGAAGATAAGCAATTCAGTATGTTTTGTTCATGTATAGCTATGCAAAACAATACCACAGTAGATATATTGTAAAAGACTGCTAGTATTTCCCTCCCACTCATCCCACCCCCCACATGGTCCATTCCCTACTTTGATCCTCTCCCTCTTTGAAAGTGGATACCTCCAACCTCCCTTTGCCCCAGAATGCCCTCCCCTCCATACCCCCCCCCCTCGTCCCCCTTCCCCGTACTCTCCTGCAGGGTGAGATATCCCATTTAATGTATATGTCATTGTCTCCCTGAGGCAAATTCAATGAGAATATGGTTTTACCTTTTTGCCTTCCTGTTCTTCCCCTCCCTTGCAACCACTTCCCTTGCCTCTTCTACATGAGATAGTTTACCCCACCCTGTCTCTCCCCATCTCCTCTTGCCACATTCCTCTCTCACCTCTTAACTTGACCCCTTAAGTATCATCCATTCCCACCAAATTCAACCTGTGCCCTCTATCCATGTATACCTGTTAACATATATACACACATTCACATATGTATTCATATGCTCCTATACCCTTCATCAATTATTTTCATACTGAGAAAGGTTTCATCAGTCACCATTATTGCTTTTCCATATAGGAATGTAAATATTTCAACTTTGATAAGTTCCTTTTGATTTCTTTTCCCTGATTACCTTCTCAGGCATCTCTTCCTTCTTGTGTCTGAATGTCATTTTTTTATTCTACTCTGGTTTTTGCCTCAAGAATGCTTGAAAGTCCTGAATGACTATATTTTACCCTGAAATAAAATACTCAGTTTTGCTGGGTATGTAATTCGTGGTTTTAATCCCAGCTCTTTTGAACTCTGGAATATTATATTCCATGCCCTTCAATCCCTCAGTGTAGAGGCTGCCAAGTCCTGTGCTATTCTGATTGTGTTTCCACAATATTGAAATTGTTTCTTCCTGGCTGCTTGTAGTATTTTCTCCTTGATCCGGGAATTCTGGAACATGGCTATAATATTCCTAGGAGTTTTCTTTTTGGGATCTTTTTTCAGTAGGTGATCAATGGATTCTTTCAACCTCTATTCAGCCTTCTGCATTTAAAACATCAGGGCAATTTTCCTTGAGAATTTCTTGAATAATGACTTCTAGGTTCTTTCTTTGATTATGGCTTTCAGGTAGTCCAATCATTTTTAAATTATCTCTCCTGGATCTATTTTCCAGGTCAGTGGTTTTTCCCATGAGATATTTCACATCACCTTCTTTCATTTGTTTGGATCTGTTTAACAGCATCTTGATTTCTCATTAAGTCACTAATTTCCATTTGCTCCAGTCTAACTCTGAAGGAATGAATCTCCTCAGTGAGCTTTTGAGATTCTTTTTCTGTTTGGCAAATTCGACTTTTTTTTTAATACATCTTTATTTCCACTAACTTTATTATTTATTTATTTGCTATTTGGGAGGGCAATTGGGGTTAAGTAACTTGCCCAAGATCACACGGCTAGGTTTTTTGTTTGTTTGTTTGTGTGTGTGCTAAATGTCTGAGGCCGGATATGAACTCATGTCCTTCTGACTCCAGGGCAGATGCTCTACTCACTGCACCACCTAGCTGCACCCAAATTTGACTTTTTAAAGCATTCTTCTCCTCATTGCCCTTTTGAGCCTCCTTTGCCATTTGAGTCAATCTACTTTTTAAGGTGTTATTTTCATCAGTCAGGCTGTGGACTCTCATTTTATACTTTTCCTACATCCTTCTCATTTCTCTTCCCAATTTTTCCTCCACTTCTCTTATTTGGTTTGTACAATCCTTCTTCAGGTCCTCTATGGACTGTAACCACTCATATTTTCATTTGGGGCTTTTGGTGCAGGAGTTGTGACATCACAGTCCTCCTGTTTCATGCTTCTATCTTCTTTATCCCCCAAATAGGAGTCTAATGTTGAATTTTTCTGTTTATTTTGTTTCCTTTGCCTAGGCATGTTGCCACTCAATTACTGGACTTTTTGGCTTGTTGCCACAGTAGGACTCTGCCACCAGACAGGTGAACTTCTGTCCCAAATGTTGGAGTCTTCTCAACTTCTGGAGGGATTAGTTGGGTGGCTTCTGTGAAGCCTCCACACACTCTGGCAAGCTGGATACCCACCTCAAAACCTCCACCCCAGACTGCAATCCAGATCCAGGGAGGTTAAACCAAGAGTGATTAACCCCCATACTGATCTCTGGATCTCCCTACAGTTTGCAGGCCAGGAGCTGAAGCTTCAACTGAAGCTGCAAAATGGCGGTGGTGCAGTGTTTCCCCAGCCACTTCATGCCCCCAGGGGAAGCAGCCTATGCGTTCCCAAATACTGGTCTCAAAGTCCATAGGGCACTAACCTCTCACTTTGTTCTAGTCATATCTGTGTTAATAATTTTGGAATTGCCACAGCTGCTGGTGTTCTGGTCTCCCTCTAGCCTGCTGCTGGCCCTGCCACCCTGGGGCTAAAACTGCAATTCAGGTGGGGCTGGGCTTAGCTCCCAGAGTGCTGCACTGTTGGTTGTCAGAGTGCTGCACTGTTGGTTCCCAGAGTGCTGTGATGGCTGCTCCCTGCAGTGCTGCTGGTCTGTCCTCAGTGGAAGATTAGCTTCTCTGTGCTGTACTGGGGGTGCTGGAGCTACAGAACTTGTTCATAGTCCCCTTTTACATGATTTTGAAGTGGAGTGGGTGAGAGCTCCTTGGGAGTGCTGTTTCTACTCTGCCATCTTGACTCTGCTCCTCAATTGAGAACTCACTTTTCAAATAGAGGGAAAATAAAATATATGAGTGGATATAGTTGAATTGGGAGATGGGAAACCCATTGGTGCAGGGCAGATATCAAGACCCTTTGCTCTTTTGTATACACGATCAGAGGAGATCATAATGTTTATGATTCAGAGGGCATAAGGCAAGGCATTTGCTAAAACAGTAACATTATTAGTTTGACCACCAGAATGTTTGTTTTGATGTTATTGTTGTTGTCGATTCCTTTCTCTCTCTTCATGACCTCATCTGGGATTTTCTTAAAAAATATACTGGAGTGATTTGCTATGTCCTTCTGCAGCTATTTTATAGATGAGGAAACCACTGCGAACAAGGGAAGTGAAATGCTTGGAGCCACACAGCTAGTATCTGAGGCTGGATTAGAACTCAGGTGTTCTTGACACTTCACTACCTAGCTGCCTGTAATGGCAAGCACAAAAAGTAGTTCATATTTTGTTTCAGCTTTTGAATTAACACCTTGTTTCAGTTCAGATTTCTTTTGAGCCTTATATAAAGTCTGTTAAGAAATAGAATGTGTGAACCCCACAACTTTTGAATCCTAGAACTCATGAAGGGGAGGAGTTAATGACCATATATAAGGAGAGGCCCAGTCTAGGGACAGCAGAACTAAGAAGAGAATCTTGCGGTGACAGAGTGAAGAAGTAGAAAACTTCTGCTATCCTGGTGCTCTGTTTGTCTGCTCTGTCTGTGTTGATGTTTGTTTGTGATAAATTGTACAGAAACCCTGGGACCGTACTGGAAGCCCTGGAAGGATTTACTTGTTGTCTATTTACGGAAGTCCAGGAGGAGAGGGTTCTACAGGTCCTGGAACTTTACTGATGATTTTTACTGACCGCTTGGACCTTGTTTGTGGGTCTGTGTTGATTACTACATTGATGATCTGTGTTGTGTTCTCAAACAATGTTGGTGTGTCTGAGTTGATTTTACAGGCAGATAGTGAATTTATGATGGTGCTGGCAATGTGCATGAATATTATTGTGGCTCTGTCAAGCTTTGTCTTCCCAGAAATAGGAACAGTGAAGGATTTGAGTTGGACTGGACACTGTGAACTTCAATATGGAATGGGAACTGGACAAAGAACTGGGCAAGGAGCTGGACATGGAACTGGGAGTTGGCTGCATTTGAACCCAGGTGACAGTTGGAGCTGGGACCATGGAAGAGGAACCATGGAAGCTGAGAGCCAGCCTCCAGTCAAACTGAAAGAAGACTTTACTTGGATACGGTGAAGTATTTTGTGATTGACTAAATGAATGCACTTTTTTAAAACTGTGGGACCACTTTGGTGAAAACTATTTGGCCATTTTAGTGATAAGCTGTTGAGTTGTGACATGATGAATGCTATATTTTGATTATCTGTGATAAGTTGTAACATTGTGGATTCTGTACCTTGATTTTCTGTGAATGTTTTATTCTGATTTGCTATCGAATAAATAGAGAGTTCTTTATACTGTGTTATCAGATCCTTGAAAGCTATTCACTGCAGCAGTCCTCTGGAACACTGCTCATGCATCGCTTTACACTGCCCAATTGAAAATTATTTATAATTCCACTGTTGAAGAAGAGGCCAAGTTGTTCAGGGAGGCCTTCATTTCAAGCTAATTATAGAAAAAACTGCTACATGGATCTTCCACAGCTTTGAGATCTTATTGTAACTGAAATTCATATATCTAAACTGAGAAATACTGAAAAAGCTTATTTCATTCAATTGAAGAAGATTGTTTGGAGTAAACATGATAATATATCAAACAGAAGCATACACATAAATTTTTAAAAATTCAGTATTGCCAGACAGACAAACTGAGAGTCCAAAAATTTGAGATTCAATGAATTTATAAGGCAAAGACCATGATTTCAGAGGAATCATGATAAAAAAAGATTTTCACCACCCAGAAATTTGATTGTCTCAAACTGCATATGGGTGTGGATTTATGTGTATACATACATGCATACGTATGTATATATATATATATATGTGTGTGTGTGTGTGTGTGTGTGTGTATACAGATACATAATACAAATATATATCACTGTCCACCTATTAAAATGTTTGGTTCTAAGAGACAGTGAAGCATTTTTATTTCTTTAAACTAGAGAACTTTTAAAGGAGGCTGCCTGAGGCTGACTGATGAACAAAAAGATGAAAAACCTTAAATACATTTTAGAACCATCCCAATTCAGGGCAGCTGTATCACACAAATATATGATCTCCATAAATGTTTAATCTTTGTATGAGAAAGGTATTTTCTTAATTGAATATATGGTAAATACAATAAATGAGAGTTGACAAAGTGTCAATTGAAATTATGATCCAGAATATCTGCGCTTTCTTTACCATTAACATTCCATAACATAGTATATGTTCAGAAAATATTAAGATAAGAAAAAGTCCCATTACTCAAGTTAATGCCTCAAGTTAAGGGTCTTATCCTTAAGGGTCATAAAGTAAGCCTCATCTTGTTTGTTGACATAAGGAGAGGTATTTTCTGAGCTCACTCAGAGAGCAAAGACAAAGCAGCATCCATTTGGAAATTATGATTTCGGCATGCTTTGGAGTTGCTGACACAGGAAAAAGGCATTTTCAAAGCAAGGGAAAGCAGTTTGATTAATTCAGACTTTGGCCAAAATATGATATTTAATGATTATCACTACATAAATATATGTATACACAAACACATACATTTAGGACATAGGCAATATAAAATTTTGTTTTGGCTTGACTATACAGGTTTATAATGAGGGAAATTTTTTCCTTGCTTTCTCAATGGTAGCTGAGAGCAACAGGAGGGAGAGAAGGCATATATTTATTGAAAAAATACAATTGATTTACATATATATGGAATGAAGCAAACTTTATGCACGTACAATGTAGATATTATAGTATAGTATATTGAAAAGGCTCTTTGCACAGAAAGTGACTTTCTTTACTAAAGTATTGTATTGAGAACTAGACTATATAGTTTAAGAGTGATGGATAGAATTTGGAAAGGTTTCAAAACAGACATAAAAAGATGATTAAAGGGTTGAAAACCAGAACTAGCATTTTATTTTGGCCTACCTTATAGAACACTAATGGAAAAAAAAATACCATTTTCAAGCATATGAAAATAATTACATAGAGGATGGTGAATAATTGTTCTTTGACCCAAAAGTAAGAAAATTATTTTAATTGCATGATTAAAGACTCAAATTATATAGAAATAAGAATTTATTAATGAGGGCAATTCAGCTAAAGCAGAGGTTTTATTGTATTTATTTATTTGCATAATAGACTCATTTTGCAGTCTGGTGAAGCCTGTAAATTCCTATCAAGAACAATATTTTTAAATAATTGAAGGAAGTACTAAATATCAGTTAGAGATTAGCGGAAAGAAAGGCATAATTTCCCCCATCTTACTTCATTGACCTCCCAAAAAATATATGTAACAAATTCATTAAAGTTCCACATGCCTCTGGGATATAGTAATTTAAAATTGAGAAATTGTCTGCAAAATTGGTAAATTAAAAGAAATACAATAATTACAAAAACCTAAACCATCTAGATCAACATAATAAGCAACAAAGAATTTTGAAAACTCAACAAAAATAAAAGAAATTGAGCAAGTCTTTAATGAACTTTTTTTAAAAAGAAGCCCATATAGATTTACAAGTAAATTCTACCAAATAGTCAAAGAACAGAATTCTTTGCTCAAACAGAAAAAGAAGGAATTGTGCAGATTTTAGAGAACTAAATCAAAGAAAATTGTAGACATCTCATATATCCTCATTAAAATATTGAATAAAATAGAGTAAAAAGTCTAAACAGAGATTAATTAAAGCAATTGTTCCTTATGATCACTTTGCATTCATACTAGGAGTAAAAAGCAGGTTAAGAATGAGGAAAACCACAACCATAATGACATGTCATTGATAAAAATAATTATAGCAACATAAAAACATCAATAAATGTCAAAATGATTTTTATGCAGTGCAGATCTTAGGTTTAAAAATATTATAGAAACAACAGATAAAAATGAAGCTCTCCTTAAAAAAAAGTTTGGGGTCGCTAGGTGTCACAGTGAATAGATCACTGGCTCTGGAGTCAGAAGGACCTGAGTTCAAATATGGCCTCAAACACTGAACAGTTTCTAGTGGTGTGACCTTCGGCAAGTCACTTAACTCCAATTGCCCTTCTTTCCCCCCTCCCAAAAGAAAAAATTAAAAAGAAAGTCCCGTCCCCCACTTCTGTTCATCAAAAATCAGAAACAATATGCTTTACAGAAAGTACTAGAGGTTTATCAAATAAGATCAACGGCCAAGTAAGGTGTCATTTGCCATTATTATTATTTATATAATTCTTGGAATTCTTGCTTAGGAAGATAAGAAAAAGAAGTTGAGAAAATATACATAAATAAGAACCCTAATAATACTTTTTTGCAAAGGAGGTGATGGTTGATTTGGAGAACCCCAGAGAGTCAAGTAAAAATTAATAGAAAACTATATTTTATTAGTATAGCAAGGCATAGGTATGCATGTCTGTCTGTCTGTCTCTCTTATCTGCTTACAAATATCATCAACTTTTCTATATACCACTATCACATCCAGCAAGAAGACACAGAAAAATGTAATTATTTTTAGCTTTTTCTTTTTTTTTTTGGGAGGGCAATTTGTGTTAAGTAACTTGCTGAAAGTCACATTGCTAGGTTTTCGTCTGTGTGTGCATTAAGTGTCTGAGGCTGGATCCGAACTCAGGTCCTTCTGACTCCAGGGCTGATGCTCTACTCACTGCACCACCTAGCCACCCCAATGTAATTCTTTTTAGAGAATGATTCCCCATAATATTGATGGTCAAAATAGCAAATAATGATGAAATATCTCAGTAGTTTGAAGTCTTGAGTTAAGACACCAGTGCTTCCACTTGCTTCCTCTCTGACCTTGGACAAGATATCTTACCTCTCTAAGCTTCAGTTTCATCATTTTTCAAATGAAGTGTGGAACTTGGTGATATCTAAAGTTTCTTCCATCTCGCAGTCATACCTCCATTACATTTCTCAGGAGATAGATGGAGAAAAATCTTAAGTTTTCTGTTCAAAATATCTAATGTGTCAATATTTTTTCCAGAGATAAAGTAGGTCATGTCTATGACCTTGAAGGATTTCTTTATCATCTAAAAGATGTTGGGCATTGATAAATGTATTTATTTTCTTTCCTTGACAAAAGGATAATAGAGTTAGAAGGAGTCTTGACAAATCAAATAATCCATTCCTTTGCATCCACACCAGATTAATGAATAACTATCATATTTTAAAGGAAATACAGTGAAGGAATTTCCATAGGTCATTTTATTTAAAGCATTACATGAAGAAGTAGGGTGGTACAGTAGTTAGATAAGGAATAAAATCACCCAGGTCCTATTCCCAGTGAGACTCCTTAATCATTTGTGAGAATCCTTAATATCACTTTGACTAAATGTTGTCCTTTTTAGGATATTAAACTAAACTTATTTTACATTACTTTTTCATTCCATCATTTCGTAAGGTAATTCTACTGCCTCTCTCTTAACAAGCTGATGCATATTATCCATGCTTGATCTTACTGTATTTGTGGACTACCTATAAGTCATTGAGGTCAGACACAGTCTTACTTTTATTTCTCTCTCTCAGTGCTTAATACCTCTGTGTTCAGTACCACAAAGAGAAGCACTAAGTCAGGCAGGGATGAGCTAGAATTCAAATGTAGACCTTTTGACCCTTAAATATAGCATTCTTTCACATAGGCTATTTCCTCTCATGAAAAAATTTAAAGATTGGCTGATGCTAACTTTGAGGTGTCCCTAATTCCAAGGTATGCCCAAAGGGCTATGGATTATGGAAATAGGATCTAAATAGAGAAAACCTCCTTCTAAAGAGTACTCTTTTATTACTAATTAGTTGCAAACACATTATTGTTGCTTAAGAGCTGTTTTGCTTAGAATTTATTTTGAAATTTGAGGGAATTTACAGCACTTTATTGTAAACATTCATATTTTGCCTATGTGTTCTCAATACTTCCTTTTTTTCTCCAAGTCTCCTTGAGGGATGAGAACCTAATTTGTTTATGCTTCTATTTCCCATCATTATTTATACCAAATTGAGGCATTCCATTTTAATGTTCATTGCCATAGTACTATACCTCCTGTGTACACAAAGTTAATACTGAGCTCTGAGAGTTATGCTAATTTTAGAAGAGACATTGCCCCTAGGTTAGTGAATTTTTCACAAGGAACTCCACTGCCTCCCCTCCACTTCCTACTTTTTTTTTTCCAGAATCAGTGACTTATTTTCACTTTAATTGCTTGAAACGAATTCCAAACTCTATTTTCTGCTTTTCAGGGCCATTTAATGTAGGACCCTCATTTGCCTACAATCAACATGTGCATAATGACATTTTGACATTTTAAAATGTTTGTCTCCTGAGTTTACAAGTGTGACACTAGCAAGACTGTATATTTCCAAATGTCATCTATTTATGTTTTTGACACTCTTGAAACATGACCAAGCTTACAAAAAGATGACACAATGAATGAACCCTCTGAAATCTCTAGACTGCAGAATCTCCTAAGTATTGTCCTTAAGATGAACTTTAAAAACATTGCTCTAAAAGATTCAGTACTTTAGCCTTCTCTCAAGTTCCATAATGATTTTAAAACATTCACAATGTGTATATGCATGCAGGAAGGAGGGATAATCATCAAAAGCTGGGAGAATCCAGAAGTGAAATTGTCATCAGGTGTCCTATTCTGTCCACTCACATGGCTGCCACTCCCATGTAGGCCCTCCTCACCTCACATCTGCATAATTGAAATTGTCTTCTTGTTGGTCTTCTTGCTTCCAACTCTCCCCTGCTTCAATCCATCTTTCATTCAGATGCCAAAGTGATCTTGCTAAAACACAGCTCAGACAGTGTCATTCCTTGTCCTGTCCCTCAACACCTTAATAAAGTCTAGTGATTCTCTTTTATTTCCAGGGTTACTTGCTTTCAGTCTATCACAATTTCTTCCTTTCTTACCTCTCCAGGACTCTTACATTTTTTTTCCTCCATGCAATGGACAATCTACCAATACAAGTTTGTTTGTTTGTTTTTTGTTCTTCCTTGAAAACACATATTTTTCCAACTCTGCCTTATCACTTGCTGGGTTTATATCTGGAATAATCTTCCTCTATTCTCCCTCTTGTTTCCCTTCAAAACTAGAGTCAAATTCCATTTTTTAACACATCAAATTTACTAACATTACAAAACAGGAAAAGGATAAATGCTGGAAAGGATGTGGGAAAATTGGAAAACAGATGCATTTTTGATGGAGTTGTGAACTGATCTTATCATCCTAGAGAATAATTTAGAACTATGCCCAAAGGGCTATAAAAATTTGGATACCCTTTGACCCAGCAATACCACTTTTAGGGATGTATCCCAAACAGATCATAAAAATGGGAGAAGGACCCATATGTACAAAAATATTTTTAGTACCTCTTTTTGTGGTGGCAGAGAATTGGAAATCAAAGGGACTCCCCTCAATTGGGGAATGGCTAAACAAGTTGTGATATATAAATGTAATTGAAAACCATTGTGCTGTAAGAAATGAGGAGCAGATGGATTTCATAATAACCTAAAAAGACATTTAACTGATGCTTAGTAAAGAGAGAAGAACCAGTAGAACTTTGTACACAATTACAGATGCATCATATCTGTGATGACTGACTTTGATAGACTAGGCTTTTCTCAGCAATGCCAGGTTATAAAACAACTTCAAAAGACTCATGATGGAAAGGGATACCCACATCCAAAGAAAAGAACAATAGAGTCTGAATGCAGATTGAAACAAACTACTCTCTCTCTCTTTCTTTTGTGTTTATTTTATTTTGTTCCTCCTTTCTTGTTGTTTACTCCATTGGCTATGACTCTTCTTTACAATTTGACTAATGTTTAACGTGAAGGTATTTGTAGAACTCATATTGGATTGCATACCACCATGGTGGTGGGGATATGGGAGGAGAGGTATAGGGAGAAATATATTCACAATTCAATTTACAATATATTTCATTTACAGGATACATATATGTATATCTTACAAATGGAATCTCTCTCCATACATACATACATATATATGAATATGATGGATATAGGAATATATGTGGAATATATATATATACATATATGTGTATACACACACACACACACACACACACACACACACACACATATATATATATATATATATATATATATATATATACACATATAGTATATCAATCTATACTTATTGAGACAGCTAGGTGTGTAGTAGATAAAGTAATGGGCTCTGAATCAGGAAGACATCTTCCTGAATTCAAATTTGGCCTCATATTCTTAATAGTTTTGTGACCCTGAGCAAGTCACTGTTTAACTAAGTTTCTTATCTGCGAAAAGAACTGGAGAAGAAAATGACAAATACCTCCAGTATCTCTGCCAAGAAATGCCCCCCCCCCCATATATACTTATACATACATACACACACACACACACACACACACACACACAGAGCAAGAGAAAAAGAGAGAGAAACAGATAGACACACAAAGACAGAGACAGAGAGAGACAGACACTGTTTTACTAAAGACAATCCTATATTTGGACTTACAGATAGACTCAGCCTGAATTCAGAGAACCATGCAATTGCCATTGAAATGATATCTCTAACTATGGGGAAACAGAACCAAACAATAAACCCATGGAATTCGCATAATGCTAGACTCCTCCTATCAAAAGTCGGCCTAGTGTGAAGCTTTTAAGACCTGTGGCAGAAGACATTTAGACACATGGAAATGCAGCATCCGTACAAAAGGTATGAATCATTTGTTCTCTTGAGCATGAGGGGGATGTGAAAAGTTCTCAGACTATGTCCTGGGATCTAGTGGCAGGCTTGAGTTTTTATTTCCCCCTTCCTCCTTCATTGCTGCTGTCAATAAGCATTAAGCCCTTTAAGGAGTCTTTCAACCCCACCTAGACTCCTTTCTTTGTCTCCCTTCCTACCTTAGACTTTAAGGCCCGCCTCCTAGCCAATGGAAGAAAGGGATAGCACAGAGCCTCAATTTTTTTGTCTTCCTTCCCACATTAGATTGTAAGCCCTGCCTCCCAGCCAATGGGAATGTGGGGTCAGTGGGGGAATGGGACCTGAGAGAACTGGAGTTCAAAAATCCTGCTTTGCCCCATGTTGACACCTCCTCTCACTGATCCATCATGAGGAGGACCACCTTTTTCCTGCAGGGGAGAAGAATAAGATTTCCTGTTTTTATCTTGAAAAACCTCTGCATTTTTTATTAAATTTTGAATGGGGTCTTTTCATCCCACACAAGCATGATCCAACAATGTCTTGAAAATTGCTTATTAAACTTGTTACATGAATATTTTAGTCATATTAAATAGTTTTTTCAACTTGAATGTTATAATAATCATTTACTAACCCAACTCTCTGCTCAAGTCAGGAAGTCAAAAGTATAATCACAAGGGGTTAATAAAGTTCTAAACCAATGATAATGATTCTTCTACTTCCTAATTTCTTAGGAGGTATAAATACCTTGTTCTAAGTGAAGCAGAAAAGGATGCATGATTAGCTTAGCAAACATACGAGTTTTGCTTCTTGGAGTTTTAAACAGCTATATCCTGTAGAATTCCAATCCTGGAGCAAGATATTGAGGGAAAACCAGACCTTTTTCAGGGGAAAAAATCTTCTGGGAACCAATCGGAGATGACTGTCTTTGAGTGACTGTCACTCCATATCTGGGTCTGTGTGGAACATATAACTCTCTTCCCTGCTACATGCATCTTCTTTAGTGTTTGAATAACAGCACTTCCTGGAGACATGGTAGTCTTCAAGGTTTTAGGAGACATGGGGCAATAAGAGAGAGAAACAAATCATTTTCCTCCTTCCATCAAAGAGCAATTTGCTATCAGTGACCTGGATTTCAGCTAGGACCTATAAAACGAATAGAATCAGAAATGGAAAGGATCTTAGATGTCATATAGCTCAGTCCTCTCCTTTTTAACAGCTAGAATGCACAGTGGAGAGAGTGCTGGAGTGGGAGTCAGGAAGACCTGAGTTCAAACCCAATTCCAACCTTAGACACTAACTGTGTGACCTTGGACAGGTCACTTGACATCTGTTTGTCTTGGTTTCCCCATCTGTAAAATGGTAATCATATTAACACCTGCCTCCCAAGGTTGCCGCAAGGATAAAATGAGATAATATGTATAAAGCCCTTTGCAAACCTAGTGCAGAGGTGGGGAACCTGTGGCCTAGAGGCTACATATGACCTTCTAGGTCCTTGGACTTTGTAGGCTTTCAGGGGAGAGGGTCTTTTCAAAGATCAACTCCCCTAAATAAGAAATATAAGTAGCATGTGGAAGTATGGTGCAAGTGGTTTATAGAGCTTATTCAAAATGTAAATTCAGATGATCATAAAGAAAAGTCCACCATCAATTTTAATGATTTAGTAGTCCTTAGAGAAAATCACTTTTTGTCTCTGCTACTGGTTATGCCACCTAACTTAGTAGATATAACAAGATATGTATACTAAGTTAGGTTTCTAAGATAGGGAAGTTGAGAAGTGCAGGACAAATAGACATTTGAAGAGCAAACTTTACAATCAAGAAGAACATTGAAGCATAGTATCATGAGAATTAGAGGTAGAAGTTATCTGAAATCAACCAGTTTCAAATCTCACCATTGGAACATCATTTGTGCCATCTATGTCAAGGCAGCACCTACTTGGGCTCCAGTTTCCTCCTCTGTGAGATAAGGGGAAAGAGCAAAGACATCATAGAACTTGAGTTTTGAGTTCTAGACATTCTATTGATTCATCTTTGACACATCACAACTTCTCTGACTGTCCATTTCCTCATCAGCAGAATGAGGTTGGCACAGATGGTTTATAAATATCCCTTCCAGTTCTACATCTATGACCCTAAAATACTGTGATTTAACCATCCTGACCCCTAAAACCTATGTTACTAAGGCAGTATAAAGCTTTTTTTAAAATAAGGAAACTAAGATGCTGAGACATGAAGGTAAAAAAGTCTTCAAGGTCAATTAGCTAGTAAGCAGCAATGTTAGAATTTAGGGTCGGCTCCTTTCATGGTAAATCTTATTTTATTTGTACTGTTTTATCTCTGCTTAAAAAAGTGAACTTGTAGATAACTCTATAATTTAATTGACTGTATTTTGGGATGGTCTTTTAAACGGGGTTGAAGGATATATCTCAAAATAGTTCAGAAAGAAATGACTCAAAAATTCAAGCAAATCAAACCTTTATCACTGCACAGAGGCAGTAAAATGGAGCATGCGCCCAAGTCCATAGATAATATGATATTAAGGTTAGTGAGAGCAGCCAGATGGCACAGTGGATAGAGAATGTCAGACCTCAGTTCACATCTGGCCTCAGAAAATTACTGGCTGTATGACACTGGGCAAGTCAGTTAAACCTGTTTACCTCAGTTCCTCATCTATAAAATGACCTGGAGAGGGAAATGTCCAACAACTCCACTATTTTTGCCAAGAAAACCTCAAAAGGGGTCACAAATGGGGTTGTTGTGGTTAGTCCTTCTTTCTCTAAGAGACCAATGACTTCTGAAGGTCATTGAAGGAGGTGATGCTTTGATATGAAATTTAATAGTATTTAAGTGAGGGAGGGCTGTGCAAAGTCATCAGCCTCACTTTCTCCTCTTGAACCATCTGAGTCCAGGGGCTGGATATAGATCAAGATGACTGGAGATAGCCTTGATGGAAGTAGGAGACCTTGACCTTTTTAAACTAATGTCTTTAATTAGTCAAAGATTAACTGAAGCTTGGAGCAGCTTGGGGTGGCTAGAAGGTGCAGTGAATAAAGCACTGGCCCTAGAGGACCTGAGTTCAAATGTGACCTCTGACATTTTACCACTTGCTACTTACTAGCCCTAAGACCTAGGGCAAATCACTTAACCCCAATTGTCTTGCCTTTCCAGTCCCCACTCCCCCTTCCAAAAAGCAAACAAACAAAGGAAAAAAGAATACCTGAGGCTAGAAGCCTCATTGTGTGGGTTAGAAATAAATCCTAGAATGGTCTCTTTTACCCTTAGAGTTTCAGACCAAAACAAACAATTTTCATTTACATTCACTCTGAGACAATTAGGGCCCAAACAAGGACCACATAGGGCTTGGCTTGTGACCTAGAGCAAATCACTTAACCCCAATTATCCTCCCTTCCCCCCTCCAAAAAGAAAACAGACAAAAATAGATTAACTGAGGCAAAGCTCCATTCTGTGGGTTAGAAATAAATCCAAAAATGATTTCTCTTACCCTCAGAGTTTCTGACCAAAAGGAAACAATTGCTATTTACATTCATTAGGGCACAAACAGTGACTAAGTAGGGCTTGGTCTGAGACTTGTTGACACAGCTGTAAAATGACTGAGCCACAACAAAAAAGAAAGTGTTCCCTTCTTTCTCTCCCCTTCCTCTCACTTTGCAGTTATATAATTCAGTCATTGACTGGGTTATGCCTTTACAAGTTAAGAAATCTTGTAGGTCCAGTTGTGGGACCTGGAAACCTGTTCTGTGTCTAAAATAAGACCACCATGATTTTTCAAAGAACTGCAATGGCAAAGTTCCTGAGAGCAAAGCCCTTTTCTCATGTAATGGTTTTTACTATTCCTTGCTGCTCTCATATCTAGAATCTATATACTCCTCTATACCATCTACAATTTGTTATTCAATCCTTCTTCAGTCCTGTCTGACTCCTTGTGACACCATTTGGGGTTTTCCTGTGAAAGATACTGAAATGATTTGCCTTTTCTTTCTTCAGTACATTTTACAGATAAAGACAATGAGACAAATAGGCTTAAATGTGTCCAGGGTCACACAGCTAGTAAGTGTTTGAGACTAGATTTGAACTCAGTAAGAAGAGTCTTCCATACTCCAGGTGTGGCACTCTTCACTATGTCACCTAGCTGTGGTATTTGTAGATATAACTTATGAGGTACAGGCTCTGGGAAACCACTTGAACTCTGATCCAATCTTCTCATTTGATGAGGCATTTGCCTGAAGCCATAAGCCTTTCATTATAGCTCATCCCAAATCTCTGTTACTAACCTAGCCCTCCTATGTCCCACCCTTGATCCTCCCAAAATATCTATACAGTCTTAAAACTACCCTTCATTGTCTCATCTCCAGGTTGCCTCTGGCTACTTCCCACCCTTTATCTCTCATCACTGGAGTCTGACCTCATTTGACTCCTCCTGAAAACCCTCCCCAAACTCCTCCTCTAGACAACCCCTATATTCCTCCCACAATCTTTCTGTATATAAGACCCCATCTTGCCTCCATGAGAAGAGAAGGCCGAAAATTTTCTAGCACAGACTTACTCTGTATTAGACAATTCTGGCCTGCTTGTACAATACAAGTGTCACAGACACTAACTCTCCTTAAAAGTTTTCTGTAGCAGCAAGCACCCCAACATTCCCAAAGTGGCTGCCAACTCAGGTTCTTAGGTATGCTTTTCTAAAGGAAAGCAACTCAAAATGGGTTAACCAGCTTACTTTAATCAATCAAACATATATCATTTACCTAGTTCAGGGGAAAAAGGTCAGCACCCTGAACTTCAGAGTATACAGAAAGAACTTACAAGACAGAGAAACAAACAGATCAAGCAAACAGCCTTCCAAATGGCCCAACCATTGCATCAATACCAAATCACAGTTAACAGAGAGGGAAGCATCAACATCTGGGTTTTCAAAGCCTGAGGGCTCTCAATGGCTGCCCAGAGTCTCATCTGGTCAAATCACACAACACTTACCAAATTGATCTCCAAAGCAAAGCCTTACATCAGGGATTATATAGCCTTCTCCTGACTCAGAGAATGTCACAACCCTCTTGACCCACTGCCCAATCACACAGCATCAAGGTGTAGGCATTCCTGAAAACCAAGCCTACTGCCACAGGCTCCATGTGACCACATTCAGCCTATTAAGGTGCAGAGTATATATTCAAATCAAGGAAGGTTCTCAGAGTCTCTTAAGCCTACCAAAGGGCCTATGGGCAGGGAAGATCTTCAAATTTGCATTTCCATTAGATCTACCCATTAAGGTGAATCTTTAATAAACTTTGTTTTACTTTGGCTGAGAGAAGACTTGAGTCAAATTTATTCTGCAAGACTCAGTGTGTTGGTATTTTGGGGTCTTGAGTCCCCCTAAACCTTAAACCTCAGCATTTTATGGTACTCTGACCTCTACATAAGCATAGCTTCATCTGTATCATATTTTTCGATATCTATCTGCATCTACCTATATCTAACTATATATTTCTATATCTGTATAAAATGTGTATAGCTATCCCTATGTTTATATCTAACTACATATCTACTATATATATCTATTTTACTACTATATCATTTATCTCTTACTCCTACATTCTACCAATTATGATATTTCCTTTGCCTGAATGCTTAACCCCTTGTGACTCAGACCAGCAGTCTTGAGACCACACAACCCTTGGTTCATACCACTGGCCATATACCTCAGATACAAAATGCAATGAAACGATTTTGAATTCACTTTCTGCTGATCTTTACAGAAATTCAAATGACTTAAAATCTGTAGTTTTATGTCTATTAGCATATTCTTATAAGGTATGTGAGAAATAGGAATTGCTACTTTAATCCAATGATGAGCAGAAAGGTTCTAGAGGAGAAGTTCTTTCCCCAAAATTAAATGTTTGGGTTTTTGTTTGTTTGTTTGTTTGTTTTGTGCCTGTAGAGAACAATCTTCTGAGGATATGATTTTTAAAAATAGTCAATTCTTATTATTAAATAACTGTCATGCCTATAGTGCACTTTGCTATATGGGAAATAGGGACCAGCACTTGCCTTGCGCATTCATTGGTATAGGGAAGTCCCATGGTAGGAAATTCCTCCCACTGTTCATGTTGGAAACTTCTATGCAACTTGTAGTCTTAGAAAATTTCTTAGAGCAGTGAGAGGTTAAATAATTTGCCAAAGATCATATAACTAGTATGAGTCAGAAGGTGGCTTGAGCTCAGGTCTTCTTGGTTTCACAATCAAGTCTAACAACTCCTCCACAGACATACTTACTTAGATATGTCAAAAATGAATTAGTGTAATTTTCTTTTTTCTTTTCTTTTCTTTTTTTTTTTTTTAAAGCAATTGGGGTTAAGTAACTTGCTCAAGGTTACACGGCTAGTCATTTGATTTATGTGTGGGTGCTCATTTTCTGAGGCCGGATCTGATCTCGGGTCATCCAAACTCCGAGGCCAGCGCTCTTACTCACTGCACCACCTAGCCGCCCCTTTAGGGCAATTGGGGTTAAGTAACTTGCACAAGGTTACACGGCTAGGTTTTTTTGTTTGTGCGGATTAAGTGTCTGAGGCCGGCTCCAAACTCAGGTCCTTCTGATTCCAGGGCCGACGCTCTATTCACTGCGCCACCTAGCCGCCCCTAATTAGTGTAATTTTCAAGGATATTTGCACTAAAACGCATAGAAAAATCACCATTTTCAAACTACTTTATTAAAATAAAGATTATATTTGCAATTTTCCATCTTTCAAAACAACTATAAAAATTCTAGACATGAATAGAAAATAGAATCTCCCTGGAGTTGCTGAAAGTCTTTAATCAGTTAGTATACTATCCAGATCATTTGGAGTCATTAGCCATTGTAGACCAGTTGGGAGCAAGAACATTGGCTGACTGTATATTTATGTTTTGCATGGATGCTCTCCAGGCTTCAGTACTGTACATTTTACCTGCTAACAGACCAGCTGCTGCCACAACCACTTTTTCTACTAATCAAACATGGAATCCAACTGACAGGTTGAGTGAGCCATCTGGCTTCCCTTAGCGATGTGAGGTAATGATATGAGTGGCTCTCTATTTTTTTATAGAATTGGATGACTCATTGGAGTACCATAGCAGCAATACAGAAATATCTCTGCCAAATACTTTGCTGTACATGTCATCTCCTCTATATAGGAAAGAAGCTTAACTTCAAAAGTTTTAGAAGGAGGAGGAATTATACCATAGAGATTATCTTTTAGCTCTCCTTCAGTAGCAACATCATTATAAATCTTGGGCAACAATGCTACCACACTTTTCCTGGCTGTTTGTCCTAAAATGCAGTCAATTGATTGCCTTTTGGTTGAATTTGGATCAATAAACTTAAAATTAAAAAAAATATATAATAAATTCTACCTTGTGACATATTTCCTTTAGAATAGGTAAGGGACCTCTAAAAAGAATTTTAGAAAATAACAGTGATAAAAGAGGTGGCAGGCTTGCAACTCATGGTTCAACTGCTAATTTTTCTTCTTGGGCCAAAGAAGAGAGATTAAAGGGGGGTAGGTGTGGGGAGGGACACATTTAAATATTATATCCCTATATAGCATTGGGTTCTTTTATTTTGTGGTACTTAACAACTGGAAGCTAAAGGAGTATTCATCAATTGGGAAATGATGGAACAAATGATGGTATATAAAAGTAATAGGCTATTACTGGACTTTAAGAAGAGGAAAAATGTAATTTCAGAGAAATCTGGTAAAATTTCTATGAACTGACAGAGTGGAGCAACCTTATGAACAAAATTTTGAAAAACTTAATTACTGTTACCAAAGCACTGATGAATAATTATTCCAGAGAGGAGATGATGAAGAATGCTACCGAACTTTTAGGTAGCATCTTGATAAATTCAAGGTACAGACTGATTAGATAGATAGAGATATCTCCATCAATTTATCTAGATACATACTTATACATATATATTGTGCATGGATATAAATACATACACATATATACAAATACACACATGTATATGCATATAGGTGTATATGAATTTGTATATGTGTGTGTATGCAACAAAACTAAACACAAAACAGAATTATATATAAACCATGAATCTCTGTTGCATACTTTTTGTTTTATAGAAAATATTTAATAAATTGAACACATTCCTTTTAAAACTCTCCTTCTGTCTTTGCTTCCTTTTGAGTTGCTTTATTTTCTTCTCTGTGTCCTTTTACAAATGTTTCAATGGCCTTCCTTTTATTTTCCTTATTTATTTTGATATTACCATTGCTAATCTCTACATACCATCAACCTCCTTAATTTAAAACTAGAAGAAAAAACAAAAAAACAAAAGCAAAAAACCAAAAAAAAAACCTTGACAACAAACCTTGTCCAATACTCAAGCAAAATAAGTTGCATAATGGTTATAAGCCAAAATGAGACAGCTAGCTTATGAAATGGGTAGGGCCCTGGCTCTGGATTCAGAAAGATCTAAGGTCAAATTTCATTTCAGACATTTACTAATCTTCTACATCAATTTCTGGATAGGTAAAATAAAGACGGTAATAACACCTATATACTATTGTGAGGATAAAATAAGATCATATTTTAAAACTTTTTTTTAGTTGGTTTCTTAAAGACAATCATTTTCATCAGACTATATTTGTAATCCAGACACATGAAACCAAGAGTAACACTCTCCAGACTTTCATTTGTAATTCCTTACTCCCCCTCTGCTAGGTTCCCCATGAGGGAGTGGGGGGAAGCGTATTAGCATCAAGCAGACTCTAGTATTTAAATACCAAATTTGGTCATGGCCCAAATATTGGGAGCAGCAGCACAAGGTGAAATGAGAAGTCTCTAAATACACATCTCAGAAGATACCCTCCTCTCCAGAGTGTCTTGGAGAGAGTGTGGGGTGGGAGAAGGGGAAGTTGTTGCTGCTTGCTACTGATTCTTTTCAAGTCCTTAGATTAGGTTAGATTAGATTAGATTAGATTAGATTAGATTAGATTAGATTAGATTAGGTTAGGTTAGGTTAGGTCAGGTTAGATTAGATTAGATAAACCTTAGGAGGTAGGTTTTAGGGGCTGGAGGCAGAGTAACTCCAAGTTTAGGAAGCAGAGTGAAAGCTTATGGGTAGGATTTCTGTGCTTCTGGGCTTGAGAGTTGACCTATAAATTAAGGGTTGTCACCTGACTTATTCAGAGAGCAGCCTAGCTAGCTGGGCCTCAGAGCTTAGGCCCTTGTGGACATTCTGTAGGAGACTGAAAGAGATCCTCAATGAGTTGAGTACTACTTGACTGGTATCAAAAGTACTGCAGCACCGCCAACTCAACAGTATTATATAAATGATACAAAGTGCTGTATAATACCAGCTTTTATCAAGATAACATCATCTTCATCATCAATTAGTATTTCTTTGTATTTACATTGCTTCTTTCTAGATACTTGAAGAGTGTGTGTGTGTGTGTGTGTGTGTGTGTGTGTGTGTGTGTGCGTGCGTGTGTATCAGTTTAGATGGGAGCTTTATATTTTGCTTATGACATTCCTGTGACTTTTCTTTTGGGGGTTCTTTTCAGGGAGTGACTTAGTGAATTCTTTTCTTCTCTCTGGTTTTAATAGATTTGAGCAGTTTTCATATGCAATTTCTTGAAATATAGTATCTAGGCATTCTTGTTTTTTCTCATAGATTTTAGGGAGTCCAATGATTCTTAAATGATCTATCATTCACCTTTTTTTCTAGGTAAATTATTTTTCATATCTTACTAAGAGTTCTCATGTTTTTGTTTTCAGTCTTTTAATTTTATCCTATTATTTCTAGCTTTCAGGTAATCCTTCAGTTGAGTTAAATTTAATACCTTCTGTTTTAAAATATTTCTTCCAAGTCTTCCCTCTAGAGTTTATATCTATCTATCTATCTATCTATCTATCTATCTATCTATCTATCTATCTATCTAATCATCACTTTAATTTTTCAAGGTATCCATGAAGTACTTGAGGAAAATTCTTTAATTCTTTGTTTCTAGCTACTATGGAGTTACAATTCATCATTATGCTTTGAACTCAATATTTTCCAAACTCCCTCAGTCTCCTTTCCATTGTAATTAGACCACTGGAGGGCAGAACACTAAACTCCTTCCACAGCTTTCTTTTATAGAGGGCTAGATCTGGATTCTCTAGCTAATTGACCACTTTCCATCTGCAGCTCTGCTTGGTTAGAACTCCAAGAAACATGCTTCCCCAGAATGGAGTACTCCCTGGTCACTCCCCTTTTCCACTGTACTTTTATATATTTTCTCTTTTTTTCCTTTTAGATTGAAAATACCTTTAAGGCAGGGATAATCTTTCTTATTTAAATCACCTATGCTTAGCAAGGTTCCTGGCAAGCAGTATGTGCTTAATAAGTTCTATTGTGTTCTATTATATTATACTGTACTGAATTGTAGTACATTTTGTATTGTACTATATCATAATACACTATACAATATTGTATTGTACTATATTGTACTGTACTGCACTATACAGTACAGTATATTATGATATAGTATGATAGGATGTGATAGGATATGACAAGATATGTCAGGATGTGACATGACATGACATGACACAGCATGGCATGATATGATATGATATGATATGATATGATATGATATGATATGATGTGTTATTCATTCCCTCTAAGTTGAATGTCTAGGATGTCTAGGTCTATTATGCTTTTTTTATAGTGGTTAATAATTTTTGCAATTCATTTTTTCTAAACTAAGTTTGTAAATCAAGGCTTTGAATCAGTTCCTCAGCTCTTGTTACCTACAAATACACAACTTTTGCATCCTACCAGTGTCTCTGGTCAGGCTCTGGTCAGGCTGGGAGGGTACCATCTTGTTTATCTATGCTGGTGCTGACTTTTTCTGGTGGGCTTCTTTTCCTGCTGTACTTTTGACTGAGCGCTGTGCAGTTCTAGGTGGAAGTCACTTTCTATAGTCATTCATTGGATTTTTTTGAACATTATTCAGCCTGGTGCTAGTTTCATGTTTTGTTAGAGCAATTGAGTGGGATCTAAGCTGTTTTCCCCGTTTAGGGAGTTATTTTTGTCAGAAGTTGTTTCTTTCATTTTCTTTCCTAGTTCCATTTTGGAATTGCCAGGTTCCCACTTCAGTGAGAGTTGGTCAATAGGCTCTTCTATTATCATTCATTGTTCCTCCTTTCTCCTCTTTTTTCCTTAGGTGTTTCTGTTTAAGTCTCATGAACTTCTCCTAAATGTCATAAACTCACAGGCAAAAGCTATTTTTTCCATGGGTTGGTTCCTCTCATTCTTTTCTGGAGTGTATTTAGTCCGGGCAACAATTGGTATTATACAAAGTAGGACTAGATAGTGAAACAGTATTGAAGCTGACCACAATCTCAAACATGTTCACTAGGGGAAGGTAGACCTTTTCTCCATAATTTATTTTAATTAACAAGAGAAATACAATGATGTAGTAGCAAAAGTTCACACTTTAGGAAAAGATATACTGGGATAATATCCTTCCTTTGAGATTTACAGTGGTATGCAGTTCCTCAAGGAAAATTGAATTAAATCAATTTATGCATTTATAAAATAAATCTTATAAATTTTTACATTAAAATATTTAATAAGTAATAAATTCTCACTTTTACTCAGTCATTTTCTTTATATGATTCAGCACTGATTTCACACAATTTTGATATATATTCCTTATTTCTTACTCATGAAGCACTTTTGTCTCACACTAAATAGTAAGCCTACCTGTATAAAGTTCTTGTTATGAAATGAGATATTTGTAAATATCTCTAAATAGTGCACAGCACATAGTAGGTTCTTTTTTAAAAAATATTTTTAGTTTTCAACATTCATTTCCACAAAATTTTTAGTTACAAATTTTTCTCTCTGTCTTTCCCCTACCCCTACCCCAAAATAGCAAATCTACTGAATACCTCTTCTCCCAATCTGTTCTCTCTTATATCCTCCCCCATGGACCTCCCCTCCCCAACTTTCTAGTAGGGCAAAATGGATTTCTATACTCCAGTTCCTGAATATCTTATTTCCCAGTTGCATCTTTTAAAAAACAAAAAAAAAAAAACAAATTTTTTAAAGATTTGTTTTTAAAATTTTGAGATTCCAGATTTTTCCCCTTCTTCCCTCCTCACCTGCTCCCACTGGAAAGATAAGCAATTCAATATAGGTTGTACATGTATAGTTACCCAAATAATTTACATAGAAGTCATATTGGGAAAGATTAACTATATTTCCCTCCATTCTATCCCGCCCCCCAGTTATTTTATTTTCTCCTTTGACCCTATCCCTTTTCAAAAACGTTTGCTTCTAACTACCCTCTCCCCAAACTGCCCTCCTTTCTGTCATCCTCCTTCTTATCCCCTATCCCCACCTATTTTCCTGTAGAGTAAGATAACCAATGGAGTATGTATGTTATTCCCTCCTTAAGCCAAATTCAATGAGAATAAAGTTGTCCCATTCCCTTTCACCTTTCTGCTCTTCCTCTCCATTGTAACAGTTTTCTCTTGTCTCTTTTATATGAGATAATTTACCCTAATCTGTGGGGAGCAGATTTTGGGGAGCCCTGCCATCCTGAAGCAGGGTTGAGAAAGTATGGGAGCCCAGTCTTCCCCAGAAAGATCTGAGAAAGAATCCCCAAGCCAGAGGCTACTAGTGCATAAAAAGAGACAGGACTCTCAGAATGGTGAAAGTGAACAGCCAATTTTATTACCCTGCTTCCAGGCTTTTATAGAATGCTTCTTAATTGTTTTCCCCTGGGGACATTACACACTTCTTTGTTCCAGGCTGTGGGTATAAATGCCAAGCTTATCTTGAGGACCTAATCCTCACACCTGTATGCTTCCTGGGGAATAGGGAAAGTAAGGAGGCCCATAAGCAGGCCAAACACCTGAGAGGGCTTGTTCCTTCATCAGAGTATGAGTCCGACTTGCCTGTGGTCTCCAACACTAATCTATCTCTGTCTATGTATACATGAACATTCATATGCCCACACTCACATAAATATTTATATACTGTATTAACAATGCAATATTCACAATGCCTAAAGTAATTATAAATATGCTGATATGGTTATTAATCACAAAACATACCAGGCTCTCTACATGGGGGACAAAGCTAGAACATTTATTCAAATACAAAAAAACTGAGTCCCAAAACCAGAAAATCAAAGTTATCACAGTAGTTATGGAGTTGGCACATGTAGTTAATATAGTAAACAACCACAATCTCAAGCCTTCAAAACAGAACAGGCTACCTCTGGATTCCCATCCCTGGCAGTCCTCAATAGGATACCTTAGCAGAAATTCTGGCTGGCTAAAAAAATAATTTTACTTATAACGTTGATATGAGTTATTGAAACAACTTCCTCAACTGTTCATTTAATAATCCATTGATTCTTTCAATTAACCCAGAAGCTTGTGGATAATATGGAATATGGTGTATCCATTTTATATTATTTAGTATATACTACTTCATTTCATTCATTACCTTTGAAATGTGAGCGACTGTCACGTTGAATATGCATTGGGATTCCATAATATAGACTTATGAAATCTAGAGTTTTACAAGTGTTTTTCTGAGTTGCATTCTTGTAAGGACAAGCCACTAGTGCACCTGAATAGATGTTAAAACAAGTACATGTAAATATGCATCCTTTTTCTTGTGGTAGTGGACCAATATAATTTACTTGCCAAAATTGGGCTGGGACCTCTCCAGTTTCTATTTTTCCAGTTACTACCCAAGGAACAGTTCTCTCCTTTTCCAATTGACATATATGATATTCTTTTGCTATCTGTTTTAACAGTGAATGAGATATACTAATACCTCAATCTTGAGCCCACTGGTGTGTGGCCTGGACCCCCAAATGGCCAGCCATTTGGTGGACCTACTTTGCTAATACTGGATCATCAGTTGTTGTCAAAGTAGAGTGTAGCAGCAAGCACCCCAAAATCCCCAGGGTGGCTGCCAACACAGGTTCTTAGATCTTCTTTTCTAAAGGAAAACAACTCAAAATGGGTTAACAAGCTTACTTTAATCAATCAAACATAAATCATTTGCCTAGTTCAGAGGAAAAAGTCAGCACCCCGAACTTCAATGTATACAGACAGAACTTACAAGACAGAGAAACAAACAGATCAAGCAGACAGGCTTCCAAACTGCTCAACCATTGCATCAATACCAAGTCACAGTTACCAGAGAGGGAATTATCAACATCTGGGTTTTCAAAGTCTGGGGGCTCTCAATGGCTGCCCAGAGTCTCATCTGGTCAAATCACACAACACTTCTTAAAGTGAGCCCCCAAAGCAAAGCCTCACATCAGGGATTATATAGCCTTCTCCTGGCTCAGAGAATGTCACAACCCTCTTGACCCACTGCCCAATCACACAGCATCAAGGTGTGGGCATTCTTGAAAACCAAGCCTCCTGCCACAGGATCCATGTGACCACATTCAGCCTATTGGGGGCAGAGAATATTTTCAAGTCAAGGAAGGTTCTCTGAGTCTCTTAAGGCCAATAAAGGGCCTAGGGGGCAGGGAAGATCTTTAAATTTGCATTTCCATTATGTTAGGCCCCAAGATTTTTCATGCCCATAGCATAGATAATTTACATTTGAATTAGCACTAAACATCTCTTAGGTCACATTTTCAAGGCACATTACTAAAGTTACCAAAGTGGCCACTGGGCTTTAAACAAAAAGTACATTGCATTATCACATCAATTCAAAACAAGAGTTCAAATATAGTTCTCTAGGGATGGGGGGGGTGTCAATATTTCAGGGCCCCATTTGTTCTGAGGAATGATGGGGAATGTGTGCCTTAGCCCCACCCTAAAATATTGTTTTCTGTGTTTATTGTGTGCTATCCTTGTTATATTGTTGTAAAATTCTGTTGACATCAGTTATTCCTAATGTATTTTTGCCAAGTAAGGGATATGAAAGATCTTGGGGCTGAATGTAAGGTTTATGGGATTTAAAGATCTTCCATGCCCCATTGGACTTGCTGACATAGCAGGAAGGGGTGGGGCAAGAGGAAGCTGAAGCAAAGCTAGAGTTCCTGTGGTGACTGGCAGTGCAGCAGCAGTAGCAGCAGCAGTGGTAGAGGCCAAGGTAGAGGCAGAGGTGCAAACCCCTTATTTTTGAGCCAGCCAGAATTTCTACTAAGGACTCTTGCTGGGAACTGCCAGGGACTGGAACTGTGGGGGGCCAGAGCTGCTGGGAGCACCCTTCCTGGACACTGAGCAGTTGCTGTGAGTGGGGAGAGGAGGACCTTCGCCTGAGGTAGCCTGTTCTGTTTTGAAGGCTTGAGAATGTGCTTGTTTACTGCATTAACCACATGTGCCAATTTTATAACTATTCTGATGGCTTTGACTTTCTGGTTTTGGGACTCAGTTATCTTGTATTTTAATAAATGTTCTAGCTTTATCCCCCATATAGAGAGCCTGGTACATTTTGTTATTAATAACCACATCAGGCTATTTATAATTGCCATAGGCATTATGAATATTGCATTGCTGACATATAGGGACAGTGTCTTAAATAGTGGTCTTTGCCAGTCAATCAGCATGAGCATTGTATTCATGTTGTGGTGTAGTAAGGGCCACATGAGCATCTTCATGAAAAACTAACAAGTTAGTGACCAAAGACATGTTCCATATATCTTCCCATTATTTTTGCCCCAGACTTGTTTGATTTTTCCCATGAATTTCCCAATTTTGATTTTTCCACATGGGCATCCACGTAGCTAACCTATTAGCTACCACCCATGAATCAGTGAATATATGACACTGTCCTCCTAGTTCTATTTTGAAGGCTTGATGTACTGCCATAAGTTCAGCATATTGACTACTTCCTCCTGTCCCAGTACTTTACAAAGTCCTTCTAGTACATGGGTTATAGGCCACTGCTTTCCAATGTCTTTTTTGGCCAAAATAGTTCACTGTCCTATCAGTAAACCATGCATGTCTCTTTTGTTCTTCAGTTAATCCATCATATCCCTCATTCCATTTTACAGAGGACTGTACCAAGTGTTTCTTTGGCTCAGGGGGTGTGTCATTCCCTTCAGTTTCTATGTTTGCTACAGATTTATGTAGAGCAGAGACTCTGCTTTTGCCTGTTTTTGCTCTATTTTGAATATACCGCTTCCATTTGATTATAATAGCCTCTTTGGCATGTCCAATTCTGTGAGAAGCTGGGGTACTCATTACCCAGGCCATAATCGGGACTCCAGGTCTTAATATCACTTCATGGCCCAGAGTCAATTGTTCAGTCTCCACCAAAGCCCAATATGCATCTAACAACTGCTTCTCAAAAGGTGTATACTGGATCCAGAAGAAGGGAGTTTCCTACACCAAAATCACAAAGGTACATTTTGGCTTCATAGTTTTTGCCATAAACTCCAGTTTGTGTAATCATCTTGTACAGTCCCTTGTAATTCCATTAGACAGTTTTCCATGGGCCACAAATCTAGGGCCAATTGTATGGCTACCTTGGCTTATTCAAAAGCTTTACTCTGCTCAAGTCCCCAGTCAAATTCATATTTCTTCTGAGTGACTCTATATAAAGGTTTCAAAATCTGTCCCAAATGTGGAATGTGGTGCCTCCAGTATTGAAACAATCCTATGAACTCTTGAGCCTACTTATTGGTAGGGGTGGGAAAATTCTGAGTCTTTTGTCAGACTTGCAGAGGAATCTCTCATAGTCCCTTATTCCATTGTATACCCCAAAGGTTTACATTTTGAGCTGGTCCTTGAAACTTTGCAGGGTTAATTTGCCACCCTTTACTTTTCATATGCTCAATTGGAAGGGTCAAATTCCTCTCCACTTCTTTTGCATCTTTGCCCTATATCATGATATCATCAATGTAGTGGGAAAGCTGTACACCAGGTAGCTTAACATCCAACTGTTCATCCACAAGCCTGTAACAAATAGTGGGGCTATGCAGGTACCCTTGCGGTAAGCAGGTGAAAGTATATTGTCTATGCTGCCAAGTGAAAGCAAATTGGTCCTATGGTTTAGGGTCTATTGGGATGGTGAAGAAGGCATTTAACTAAGTCAATAACTGCATACCACATCCCATCATATTTCTGAATCCTATCTATTAAGGTGATGGTGTCTGGAATAGCAGCATTAAAAGGAGCAGTCACCTTGTTCAATTGTCTGTAATCCAGTCATTTTCCATGTCCCATATGATTTTTGTACTGGCCAGACAGGATTATTCTATCATGTGGTTGTAGGGACACTCCTGTTTCAACATATTCCTTTATAGTACTGGTAATTTCATCTTGCCCACCTGGAACATGATGCTGTTTTAAAGTAATTACGTCAGAAGATTCAGGTAAAGAGATTGGGTCCATTTTTATTTTTCCCACTAAAACTGTATTAATTCCTATCTTCCTTACAGCAAATTGGTATCTTCCTTCAGGTAAATTCAGAGTCATGCTTCTCAATATATCTATTCCAATGATGTATTCAGGAATGGGCACAATAACCACAGTATATTCTTTCTTAGGTAATTGCCCAATTTTCATTGTTATTTTAATTTGTCTGGCTGATATTTCAGGCCCTCCTAGACCTGTGATGGTAATAGGGGTTCCATGTTTAAATTTATTAGGGTTTCCATAGTTAAGTGTGACCTTAACCCCAGGGAGCAATGCCCTAGTTACAGTAGTTTATCCATTCTTCAAATATATCGTTAAACCAATATGGGGTCTGCAATCTCTTCTGTGTATTTCTTTACTTTGGGCTGGGGCTCGGTCTATTTCCTACTCTTCCTGAAGGTATGGCAAACTTGGATATAATGATTCAGGAGTACCTGCAGGGGTGGTTCTTGCTTCCCTATTCATTCTAATGTTAAATACCTTTTCTTGGTACATTTTATGTAGGTCTTCAGTTGGAATACCATCTATTCTTCTAAAGTCCACCCCTGCTCTCAATAAAGCAGTAAACAGTTCCCATCTTGTTGGTCTATTTTGTTTCTGAATCCTCTGGCTGTTTACTCTTCTCTCTCTAGGCAATTTATCTTGTCACCTGCCCCTAGGTCTCTTAATTGTGAAATCTTATCTAGCACATCTGAAAGAGGGTACCCTATTTCTCCAATTAACAAAGTCAGAATTAAGTGCTTATAAGCAGGAGGAACTGTCTTCACTGTGATATTTCTATGAGGAAATCCTAGGGGGGTTTCATCATATGCATTTGCATCTCTAACCATGATAGTAGTTTTCATTACCTCTTCCTTTAGCTTTCTCATACAATCTCTAAGGGAGTGCTAGGTTTTGTCTCCACCAGGCTACATAGAGTCAGTAGGATATTGCTTTTTTGCATCCCTCTGTAGCTTAAACTAACAGATTAGTTGTGTTGAGGCCTCCTCACATATGGTGATCCCTAAAAGCTTGGTGTACAAAAGTATACTGACTGATACTTATGAATTTTAAGCAATCCACACTGTGTAGCGTTATTCCTCTGGCTCCTTCATCAGTGATTCTTACTATCCAAGACACTAAAGACTCTCCCATTCTTTGGGTGAATCTACTCAATATATCAGTAATCTCCTATTGAGTGAAATTCTCAATTGTCTCCCTGGACTCTATTTGGCCCTGGTGGTTCTCCTGTCTTCTTCATTGTATGGGGAGAACTTCTGCATTAGAAGACTCCTCATCTAACCTTGTTCCATTCTCCTCACACTCATTCTCCTGGCAGCTGTTGGGGCAATTCTGCTCAGCCTGTACAAAAGTTGCATGCACATTCCTTCTGCTAGTTTTTTGCTTCCTTTTAGCTACACGAACAGTAACTTGTTCTTCCACTACCTGAGACCCTCCAGTTTGCTCTTCTGAATTTTGTGGCACAGAAGAATCCTCAGGCAAACCAGCCAATTCCCTAGCCATCTGAGATTTCTCCTCCAGAAGTTTATCTCTATTTTTACACATAAGGTGATAAATTGTTAGCAGGACCCAGCCTCTCCTGTACATTGCTGTAAGTTTTTTGCCTGGTTCTATGGGTATGCCTTACAAACATCTTTCCAAATCTCTGGGTTCTCCTTCTTTTAGCCTTGGTTCCCAGCTTTCACAGGGCCCTGTGCTTTTGGCCCATTATCTGGCTAGAGAGGAATAAGGCAAATCCTCTCACCCTGGGATAGCCATTTCTCCCTCTAAACCCCCCCCTGCTTCCAAATAGAGGCCTGACATTTTGTGATCTGGCCCTCATTCCAAATATATCAATAATGTAATATTCACAATACCTCTAGTAACTAGGATGCAATAAATATGGTGATATAGTTATTAATCATAAAATATACCAGGCTCTCTACATGGGAGACAAAGCTAAAACATTTATTCAAATACCAGAAAACTGAGTCCCAAAACCAAACAGTTAATACCATCACAGTACTTACGAAAGTGGCACATGTAGTTAGTGTAGTAAACACCCACATTCTCAAACCTTCCAAACAGAGCAGGCTACCTCAGACAAATGACCACTTCTCCTCATAGCAACTGCTCAGCGTCCAGGCAGCTTTCTCCCAGCAGCTCCACACCCTCAGTTCCCATCCATGGCAGTCCTCAGCAGGAGTCCTTAGCAAAAATTCTGGCTGGCTTAAAAAAAAAGGAGTTTGTGGGGGCGGCTAGGTGGTACAGTGAGTAGAGCATCGGCCCTGGAGTCAGAAGGACCTGAGTTCGGATCTGGCCTCAGACACTTAACGAACACAAACAAAAACCTAGCCGTGTGACCTTAGGCAAGTTACTTAACCCCAATTGCCCTCCAAAATGGCAAAAAAAAAAAAAAGGAGTTTGTGCCATCGCCTCCACTGCCACTGCTGCAGCCACATGCTTCCAGTCACCACATGCACTCTAGCTTGGGTACTGCTCCCGCTTGCCCCACCACTTCCTGCTATGTCAGCAAGTTCAAGATCTTTAAATCCCATAACCATTACATATTCACATACACCCTCCTATACATACATACATACAAACATCTATATGTGTATGTATACATATTTATATATGTATATTCCCTTCAAATATCCTCATACTGAGAAAAGTCTCATGAGTTACAATTATCTTTGCTCCATATAGGAATATAAATAGTTCAACTTTAATAAGTTACTCATGATTTCTTCTTCCTGTTTACCTTCTCATGTTTCTTTTGCTTCTTGTATTTGAAAGTCAAATTTTATGTTCATCTCTGTTTTTTTTTTCATCAAGAATGCTTGAAAATCCCTTATTTAATTAAATGACCATATTTTCCCCTGTAGCATTATACTCAGTTTTGCTGTGTAGGTTATTCTTGGTTTTAGTTCTAGCTCCTTTGACCTCCAGAATATCATATGCCAAGCCCTGTGATCCCTTAATGTAGAAGCTGCTAGATCTTGTATTATTCTGATTGCATTTCCACAATACTCAAATTGTTTGTTCCTGACTGCTTGCAGTATTTTCTTTTTGACCTAAGAACTCTGGAATTTGGCTCTAATATTGCTAGGAGTTTTCTTTTGGGGATCTTTTTCCTTTCATTTCTTTTTTTTTCCTAAATATTTTTCTCCTTTTTATTTTTTAGTTTATATCATTCATTTCCACAAGAATTTGACTTACAAATTTTCTTCCCATTTTCCCCCTACCCAACAGCCCTAAACAGCAATCCCACTGAATATCCCCTCCCCCAATCTGCTCTCTCCCATATCTTCCCCATCCCCCCTCCGTCTTTCCAATAGAGCAAAATGGATCTCTATTCCTCAGGGCCTGTATATCTTCTTTGCCAGTTACATGTATAATGATGATGATGATGATGATGATGATGATGATGATGATGATGATGATGATGATGATATATTTTTAAACATTTTATTTTAAAACTTTGAATTCCAGATACTTTCCCTTCCTCCCTCGTCACCCACCCTTACTGGGAAGATAAGCAATCCAATATAGTTTGTACATGTTATAGTTATGCAAAACATTTCTATAGTGGATATGTTGTGAAAGACTGACTACATTTCCCTCCATCCTATTTCACCCACCACTTGTACTAGTCTCTACTTTGATCCTGTGCCTTTTTAAAAGTGAGTGCTTCCACCTTCCATCCACCTCAATCTACCTTCCCTTCCGTCATCCCCCTCTTGTTTCTTCCCCACTACTCTCCTATAAGGTGAGGGACCATATTTAGTGTGTATGTCATTCCCTCCCTAAGACAAATTCAATGAGCATAAGGTTGACTCATTCTTTTTTGCCTTCCTGTTCTCCTCCATTGTAACCATTTTTCCTTGCCTCTTCTATATGAGATAATTTACTCTATTCTCTCTTTCCCCATCTCCTTTGATTATATTCCTTTCTAACCTCTTAATTTCATGTTTTAAGTATAATCCCTTCCTATTGATTTGTTCCTGTGACCTCTGTTTATGTATACCTGTACACATATATACACACATTCACGTATGTATCCATATGCCCATATACCCTCAAATGCAGACATATATATATATATATATATATATATATATATATATATATATATATATATATATATATTTCTATTCCCTTCAACTATTTTCATACTGAGAAAAGTTTCAATTATCTTTTTCCATGTAGGGATGCAAATAGTTCAACTTTGGTAAGTTCCTTATGATTTCTTTTCTCTGTTTACCTTCTCATGCTTTCCTTGCTTCTTGTATCTGAATTTCAAATTTTTTATTCAACTCTGTTTTTTTCATCAACAATGTTTGAAAGTTCTCTATTCTATTGAATGATGGTATTTTCCCCTAAAAGATGATACTCATTTTGGCTGGGTAGGTGATTCTTGGTTTTAATCCCAGCTCCTTTGACATCCAGAATATCATATTCCTAGCCCTTTGATCCCTCAGTGTAGAAGCTGCCAGATCCAGTGTTATCCTGATTGTTTTTCCACAATATTCAAATTGTTTCTTCTTAGCTGCTTGTAATATTTTCTTCTTGATCTGTGAACTCCAGAACCTGGCTATAATATTACTAAGAGTTTTCTTTTTTGGGATTTTTTTCAGGAGGTAATAGGTGGATTATATCAATTTTTATTTTGCCCTCTGGTTCTAAAACATCAGGGCAATTTTACTTGAGAATTTCTTGAAGGATGATTTCTAGGTTGCTTTTTGATTGTGGCTTCCAGGTAGTCCAATAATTTTTAAATTATCTCTCCTTGGATCTATTTTCCAGGTCAATGGTCTTTTCAATGAGATATTTAATATTGCCTTCTATTTTTTCATTTGTTTGGATCTGTTTGATAGTATTAATTTCTTCTTCTTGATTTCTCATAATCAAGTCATTAGATTCTAGTTGCTCCAGTCTAATTTTGAAGGAGTTATTCTCTTCAGTGAGTTTTAAAACTTTTTTTTTTCCATCTGGCAAATTTGGCTTTCTAAGTTCTTCTTCTCCTCAGTGGGTTTTTGGGCCTCTTTTGTCATTTGAATTAGTCTATATTTTTAAGGTGTTATATTCTTCAGAGTATTTTTGTGCCTTCTTTAGCAGGCTGTTGAGTTGCTTTTCCCGATTTTCTCACATCGTTCTCCTTCCTCTTCCCCATTTTTCCTCCACTTCTCTTACTTGATTTTCAAAATCATCTTTGAGCTCCTCCATGGCCTGTAACCAGTTTAAATTTTTCTTGGGGGCTTTTGATCCAGGAGTTCTAATTTTACTGTCTTCCTCCCAATCCTTGCTGTGATCCTTTGTGTGCCCCAAAATGGATTCTATGGTCTGTTTGTTCTTCCTCTGCTTGCTCATATTTCCAGGCAATTACTTGACTTTTGAGCTCTTTGCCAGTGTAGAACTCTGCTTCCAGAAAAAGAGAACTTTATCCCAAATTACTAGGGTTTTTGCAGCTGGGATATTTATTAGGAGGGCACCCTGTCTGCAGCCCCCAAACCTCTGGTACATTGGCCACACACAACAGCACCACTACTCAACATTGTGATCCAGAACCTAGGAGCTTAAAGCAAGAGCAGTTACCCTCTGAATGGTTGCTTGATTCCCCTACAAACTGCAGGCCAGGTGTTCCTAAGGTAACCATGTGGTGGTGGCTAAACAGTCTCCATGCCTGTGCCACTTCTCACACTGGGGGCAGGGGCCAGACTACATTCTTCTATACCCTCCCCTCTTCCAACAGATTTCCATACTGACCTATTACTTTGTCTTTAACCTTTATCAGTTGAGAAGTCTGGAAACTGTCACAGCTGCTGGTGATTCACTCTCCTGAAGTCTGCTCTGGCTGATCCTTGTCAGGGCCACCCTGAGGCCAGAACCATGGGGCTCACAGGGGACTGTGCTTGACTCCCAGGTCAGTGAGATAGGCCCTTCTTGTCAGCCTGCCAGTCTTCCATGAGTGGGAGATTTGTTTCTGTCTGTTACATTGTGGGTTCTGTAGCTCTAAAGTTTGTTTAGAGTCATTTTTTTTACATGTATTGGAAGTGATTGCAGCCCACATAGTAGTTTCTTAATAAATGCTTGTTCCTTATCCTGCCCCCTCTTAGTTAAGTAGATCCCAACAGGAACAAACTAAATGCAGTAATTTGTGACTTTTGGTGGATCATATATAATGCAGTAACAAGAAGCAAGTTTAGCTCCTGAATATTAACAAATTATGTCTATCTTGGTTATTGTTGTTATTGACCTTCAAACTTGGTTATATACCGTTGATAGGGACATGGAGAGCTGAATCTGTCAATATTTACTTTTTTTTTCTTTTTTCTTTTTTGAAGGGGTGTTCTTAGGATTGTCAGGCAAGAAAATACACTGAAAGGCAGCATTTAATCAAGTCATTGTAATTACGCTGTTTATGCATGGAAAATTAGGGAATTAACTCAGAAATGCACAGAGGTAGGGGTGGGGGTGCTTTGATTCGATTGACTTTGCTTTTGGACAGGCTGGGGAACAACTTTTTCCAAAAGTTGTTTTCCCTTCCATATCAGAACACACCACAGATGAAAGTCTCACTTATGTTTTCCCCTGTGTTGAGTAAAAGAAGCCAGATTCAACCCAAACTTTCCAAGACAGAGGCGGAGCACATTGCCTTTGATAAAAAAAAGTCCCCAATCAAACCTTATAAAAGAAGCAGAAAACTGTGACAGGAGGGCTGCGGCTGTAGGGAGGACCATTGCTTTATTGGGAGTGCTTGACAACATCTGAACAGCCACTCATGATCAGAATTCTCTGGTGGATGAAAACACTTTAAATAGGGTAGCTATGTTACATGTAAAAAAGGGAAGCTCTGAGACCTTTCCTTCCAATAAATAAAGCAGCAGGTCACTCGTTGGTGGCCTTGAGATAGGCTGTCAGTACTGCCTGCTCTGCCTTCTTCTTGATGCCCTCGAATATCATCTTGTGGCCGGGGATGTATTTCTTGGGGTTCTCCATTTACTCCATGCGTATATCCTCACCCCAGGTGATACCTTTGTTCTTGTTGGCGTCCATGTAGGAGAAGCTGGGGGACTGGCTAGTCTTGGGGCCGAAGAGCCTGTGCAGGTTGGGGCCAGTCTTGTGCTTGCCCCCCTTCTCCACCATGTGGCACTGGGCACACATCTGCACAAAGATCTTCTTACCCTTCTCCACGTCATCCATGGTCAGTCTTGCTCGGTTGGTAGCCCCATCCTCGATAGCCTGCTCTCCACACTCACTCCAACTTGTGCTTTCTCTCTGTCAATGTATATCTTTGCCGAGTATTTATTTATATTTGGAATTTTTCTAATTCTTCTTTCTTAATTCAGTCTCTCTAAAGTCTTGCATTTGGGGCCAGCCTACAATTGACTATAGTTATAACTCTAGTAACTATGTCATAAAATTGTTCTGGGTCTCAAAAATAATGTATGTATAGCTCTTTTTAAACTTTAAAATGTTTTATGAATGCCAGGTAATTATGATAATCACAACTTGCATTATTTTCCATTTAATCAATTTATGATTTTCAAAATTTCAGGTTATTATTTTTAATTGGGCAGATGTGCAAAATCCAATATATGTTTACTTAAGAGCATATTCCTACACCATTAAATATAACCTTTTACTTCATAAGTAACATTGATTTGTTTAATTTTATAAACTTTAAAAATGATTGAAGTTTTTTAAAAAATAACTTTTCTATTGATTTTAATGGCAATGACTTAGAGATATGTCAATCTAATACTTGGTTTAACTTTACCTTTGGAAAATGAAAAATTCAATTCATCAGCTGCTTCTTTTATATATGTTGTTAAATAACCAATTTATTCTTTATTTAAGTCAATTGAATATTTAGTAGAAACAGTTATAAATGTATATAGTTTAAGACCATATGAGTATTATTTTGTTTTTTTCAGCATTAGTGAGGTAATATTGCTGTCAGTCCTCAGAATATGTTCAGATCACATCTCTAAGATTCTATCTAAAATCTCAATAAAAAATAGTCTTATAAGAAAAACAGCAAAACTTAGGAAATTCGTCATTTCACAGAAAGTCTAACTCTAAATTATGGACTCATCAAATTGTTGGAGAAACCAGCCTCTCCTTTTCTAGTGGTAGGATAATGGAATATATTTGGAAAGGAAAAACGAGTTGCCCAACATCACCAGGCTAGTAAGTGTCTGAGGCCAGATTTGACCTCAGCAACACACACATACACATACATACACACACATACATGTGTGTGTGTATAAATATATCTGTATGTAGATACATCTATTTCTATTTCTATCTCTATCTATCTATCTATCTATCTATCTATCTATCTATCTATCTATTCCTTTGGAAACAAAAACCAAAAACAAAGTTCCAGAATATCAAGGGGATAATTAAAAAAAATATTATGGAATGTGGCCTAACTGTATCAGATATCAAACTATATTATAAAGAGATGATCATTAAAACAATCTGGTACTGGCTAAGAAATAGAGTGGTGGATCAGTAGTATAGATTATATACATAATACATAATGACCATTATAATTTAGTGTTTGACAGACCCAAAGATCTAAGTGTTGGGGACAAGAAATCCCTATATAACAAAGATTACCAGGAAAGAAAGGAGTTTGGCAGGTTAGGTATAGACTAACAACTCATACTGTATAACAAGGTAAGGTCAAAATGGGTACATCACTTATATATAAAAGGTATTATTATAATTAAATTAGGGGAGGATAGACTTTTGACCATCAGATATATGGATAAAAGAGTAGCTTATTAAAGAACGGTAGACAAAGAACATTACAAAATGCAAAGTAGATAATTTGATTTCATCATATTACAAATGTTATGTCTAAGGAAAACCAATACAGTGAAGATCAGAAGGAAAGCAGCAAACTGTGAGAAGAAACAAAAACAAACAAACAAACAAAAAAACCAAATCTCTCTGATAAAGGTCCAATTTCTCAAAAATATAGAGAAATGTGTCAAATTTCTAATAACATTGGTAATTCCCTAAAAAGATGGTTTTCAGAAGAAGAAATCAAAGCTATCAGGAGACATATGAAAAAAAAAAACATTCTCTAAATCACTCACTATTGATTAAAGAATTGCAAATTAAAACAATTTTGAGATACCATCTCCCACATATCAGATTGGCTAATATGACCAAAAAGGAAAATGACAAATTCTAGAGGGGATCTGGAGAAATAGGGACACTAATGAACTATTGGTGGAAGTGGGAGCTGACCCAACTGTTCTAAAGCATATTTGGAACTATACACAAAATGCCATAAAAGTGTGCATTCCTTTTGATTCAGAAATACTACTATTATTCTGTATACCAAAGAGATCAAAGGAAAAAAAAGGACCTATAGGAAAAAAAATAAGTATTTATAGCAGCTTTTTTACTGGTGGCAAGGAATTGAAAATTGAGAATATGTACATCAATTGGGGAATGACTAAACATGCTTCATGATTGTAATGAATTACTTTTTTTAATATAAGAAATGATGAGCACAATGTTTAAAAAAACTTGAAGGTGTTATATGAACTGGTGGAAAGTGAAATGAGCAGAACTGGACCACTGTACACAGCAAAAGCAATATTATATGATAATCGACTGTCAATGACTTAGCCTTTCTCATCAACAAAATGATCCAAGAAAATTCTGAAATACTTATGATGAAAAATACTATCCAAATCCAGAAAAAAAAAAAAACTGATTAAGTCTGAATCCAGACTGAAGCATTTATTTATTTTGAAACCTTTTCCCTTCCATCCTTCTTTTTTTCCTTCCTCCTTTCCTTCCTTCCTTCCTTCCTTCCTTCCTTCCTTCCTTCCTTCCTTCCTTCCATCTTCTTCTTCTTCTTCTTCTTCTTCTTCTTCTTCTTCTTCTTCTTCTTCTTCTTCTTCTTCTTCTGCTGCTGCTGCTGCTGCTGCTTCTGCTTCTTCTTCCTCTTCTTCTTCTTCCTCCTCCTCCTCTTCTTCCTCCTCCTCCTCCTCCTCTTCTGCTTCTTCTTCTTCTTCCTCCTCTTCTTCTTCTTCTTCCTCCTCCTCCTCTTCCTCCTCCTCCTCTTCTTCTTCTTCTTCTTCTTCTTCTTCTTCTTCTTCTTCTTCTTCTTCTTCTTCTTCTTCTTCTTCTTCTTCTTCTTCTTCTTCTTCTTCTTCCTATATGTCTAAAATGGAAATGTTTTGCCTGACTACATGTGTATATTCTGTAGCAAATTTCTTGCCTTCATAAGGATTGGAGAGGGAAAGGAAAGAAAGAATCGGAGACTCAATTAAAATAATCAAATGTTAATAATATTTGTTAACATGTAATTGAAAAAAACAATAAAAATTAAACGTAAAAGAAAACATTTATTCAAAACAAATATTACTTAAGTTTAAACAGCTGTTTATTTAATTACTTGAATACAGTAAGTACCTGGTTAAGTTGTTAGCCTGTTTATCACAGTATATATGGGCAGGGGCAGTTATATGTAAATCACACTACTTAGGGGATTATCTGTATCCTGATTATAAAACTGTTCAAATAGCTATTCATTCCAGTTATTCATTCAAACTGTTTCCAATCCAGAGCTTGCCATTACTAAATTCTACTAGCAAGAATTGCTGTATCATAATCAGTCCTATGAATCCCACTGACCACATGGAAAATACATGCTACAGTATCTGCTTGTAGAAGAGCTCTCACTTTGTGACCAGTAAAAACACCAGCTACTTTATATGCTCTCCCATTCTTTTTGAATTTTAATGAAATGTTTGTAGAATTCATAAAATGTCAAAGCAAAACAAAGCTAATCCTTAAGTTATTATTACAATATAATGTAGTAGGTAGTTTAACACTGTATAATGCCATGGTTATACAGATATATTTTCTGTCTCAACTTATAATGAGTGTGTACTCTCCTTATAAACACATTTGCAAATGAAAAATTGGGGAAAATGTTACTCTAACTTAATAATTAGTTGAATGTGCAAATGAGGTTATACCAACTTGAGTATTACTTTGTGCACTGAATACATTAGGACAATGATGATTATGCTAGCTGAGTGAAGTAAGAAACACAGCCCAAATCCCCAGAGAGCATGGAACCAAGAATTATTATTATCATTATTAATTAGTATCAGAATTACTACTACTAGTAGTAATAGCAGTAGCAGCTGCAACAGTATTCATAGTTTTAGCAGCAGAAATAGAAGTAGTAGTAAATAGTAGCAGTAGCAGCAGAAGTAGTAGTAGCAGCAACAGTAGTAGTAAAAATGTTACCTGTGGAGGTAGTGGGCTACCTACTTTTCACTGGAAATTTTGAAGTGAAAGCTTTATGACCAATAGTAATATTGCTGAGGAGACTCCTATTCTTATTAAGTTTTAGACTGAATGATTTATGAAGTTGCTGACAATGCAAATTTTGTGACTCTACTCCCCAGTGATGTATAACAGTGGATAAAATGCTAGGTATAAAGAGAGAAAGGTAGGTCAGTGGATAGAGCTCTGGGTATGTAGTCAGGAAGTTCTGAGTTCAAATCTGGTCTTAGACATTTATAAATTTTGAGATACTGAACAAGTCAATTGACATCTGTTTTTTTTCTTTTTTCTTTTTTTTTTAACAAATGCTTTATTTTCTGGTTTACATCATTCATTTCCGCCAGATTTTGCGTTACAATTTTTCCCCCATTTTTTCCCCTACCCACCACTCCAGAATAGCAGTCCTACAAGATATTCCCTCGTCCAAACTGTTCTCTCCCATATCTTCTCCCATACCACCTTCGACTTTACCATTGGGGTGAGGTGAGTCTCTGTGCCCCAATGCCTTAACATTTTATCTCATCTCCCAATTACATGAAAAATAGTATAAATAATAGTATATATATATATGTATATATATATATATATATATATATATATATATATATATATATATATATATATATATATATATATATATATAGTTGAGACATTTGGTTTTAAAACCTCGAAAGTCAGATACATTCCCTTCCTCCCTTGTCACCCATTCTCTTTGGGAAGATAAGTAATTCAGTATGTGTTGTACATGTATGGCTATGCAAAACATTACCATAGTAGATATATTGTAAAAGGCTGTAAAAGGGCATGGAATATCATATTCCAGAGGGCAAAAGAGCTGGGAATGAACCCAAGGGTCACCTACCCAGCAAAACTGAGTATTTTGTTTCAGGGGAAAATATGGTCATTCAGTGGAATAGAGGACTTTCAAGCATTCTTGAGGAAAAAACCAGAGCTGAATAGAAAATATGACATCCAGACACAAGAAGCAAGAGATTCCTGAGAAGGTAATCAGGGAAAAGAAATCAAAAGGAACTTATAAAAGTTGACCTATTTACATTCCTACATGGAAAAACAGTAACTGTGACTGATGAAATCTTTCTCAGTATGAAAATAATGGAAGAAGGGCATATGGTCATATGAATACATATGTGAATGTGTGTGTATATGTTTACAGTTATACATGGATAGAGGGCATAGGTTGAATTTGTTGGGAAGGGATGATACTTAAGGGGTGAAATTATGAGGTGAGAGAGGAAAGTGGCAAGAGGAGATGGGGAGAGACAGGGTAAGGTAAACTATCTCATGTAGAAGAAGCAAGGGGAAGTGGCTACAGGGGAGGAGAAGAACAAGAGGTAAAAAAGGCAAAACCATACTCTCATTAAATTTGGCTCAGGGAGAGAATGACATACATATTAAATGGGATATCCAAACCTACAGCAGAGTAGGGGGAAGGGGGATGATGTAGGGGAGGGCATTCTGGGGCAAGGGGAGGTTGGAAGTACCCACTTTCAAAGAGGGACAGGATCAAAGTAGGGAATGGACCAGGTGGAGGGTGGGATGGGTGGGAGGGAATTGTAAGCAGCCTTTTACAATATATCTACTATGGTTATGTTTTGCATAGCCATACATGTGCAACACATACTGAATTACTTACCTTCCCAGAGGGAATGGGTGACAAGGGAGGAAGGGAATGGATCTGAAATTTGAGGTCTTAAAATTAAATGTTTCAAATATATATAAATACTATTATTAATACTGTTTTGCATGTAATTGGGAGATAAGATGTGCAGGCATTGGGGCACAGGGATTCCCCTTGCCCTAATAGAAAAGTCAAAGGGGGTATGGGAGAAGATATGGGAGAGAGTAGATTGGATGAGGGGATATCTTGTGGGACTGCTATTCTGGGATGTTGGGTAGGGGAAAAATGGGGAAAAAATTGTAACTCAAAATTCATTTCCAGTTGAAATGAATGATGTAAACCAGAAGTTAATGAAGAATTTGTTGAAAAGAAAAAATATTTTAAAATTAAAAAATTAAAATTTTAAAGTTTATTTTATATATATTTACATATGAAGTTATGTAAAATATTATGAAAAATACTTTAAATCACTATTGATTAAAGAGATGCAAATGAAAACAACCTTAAGGTACCACATCACACCTATCAGAATGACTAACATGGCAAAACAGTAAAAATGATAAATGTTGGAGATGTGGAAAGTAGGAGCATTATTTCATTGTTGCTGAATTTCTAATTTGGTATTTAATTGGGCATTTAAATCTTCCCCTTTCTAGTTTGTTGCATGCCCAATTTATCGATCTTTACTCTCTCTATTATACTCATGTAAGCATGTAGAGATAGAAAATTTCCCCTAAGAACTGCTTTGGCTGCATCCCATAAGTTTTAGTATGTTGCCTCTTTTTTTTGTTCTCTTGGATGACAATATGTATTGTTTCTATGATTTGATGTAGGATCGCCTCATTATTAAGGATTAAGTGATTTAATTTCCAATTAATTTTTAGTCTATCTTTCCATGGCTTTTTACTATATGTAATTTTATAACATCATCATCTGAAAAGGGATGCATTTAATATTTCTGCCTTTCTGCATTGAATTGTGAGGTTTTTATGCCCTGATGAATGGTTAATTTTTTCTGTAGGTGCCATGTATCACTGAGAAAGAGATATTTCTTTTCTAACCACATTCCATTTTCTCCAAAGGTCTGCCATATTTAACTTTTAAAAAATTCTATTCACCTCCTTAACTTTCTTTTTAAAGTTTATTTTTAGTTTTTCACATACTAAGTTACAGATTTTATTCCCAACTCTCCCATACACCCCACTCCAAGATGGCAAGCATACTGAATACCCCTTACCCCAATCTGCCCTGTTTTATTTCCTCCCCCAGTTTCCTCCTGCCCCTTACATCCTTCTAGGGAAAGATGGAATTTTATACCCCATTGCTTGTATATCTTGTTTCTGGGGTGCATGTAAAAACCAATTTTTTTAAACATTTGTTTTTAAAACTTTGTGTTCCAGATTATCTCCATTCTCCCCTCCTCATTCACTCCCACTGAGAAGTCATGCAATTATAGGTTATATATGTGTAGTATTGTAAAGCATTTCTATAGTAGTCATATAGTGAAAGACTAACTATATTTCCCTCCATCCTATTCCACCCCGCCCTTTATTTCTATTTTCTCCATTGTCTCTTTGCCTTTTCAAAAATGTTTGCTTCTAACTAGGCTCTCCCCAATTTGCCCTCCCTTCTATCATATCCCCTCTTATCCCCTTTCCCCCTACTTTCCTATAGGGTAAGATATTTAATTGAGTGTGTATGTTATTCCCTCCTTAAGCGAAATGCAATGTGATTAAGGTTGACTCATTCCCTTTTGCTTCTTCCCCTCCATTGTAACAGCTGTCTCTGGCCTTCTTTATTAGAGATAATCCATCCTATTCTATCTCATGCCTTTCCTTCTTCAAATATATTCCTCTCTCACCTCTTAATTTTTTTTATATCATCCCTTTAATTTGTCTCTCTTGGATGCATTTCTCAGGTCAATGTTTTTTGCAATGAGATACTTCACATTGCCTTCTATTTTTTTCATTCATTTGAATTTCTTTTATAGTATCTTGATTTCTCTGAAAAGCATTAGCTTCCATTTGCCCCAATCTAATTTGGAAGGCATTATTTTCTTCAGTGACCTTTTGAAATTCCATTTCCATCAGGTCAACTCTGCTTTTTTAATCATTCTTCTCCTTACCAACTTTTTGGATCTCTTTTGCCTTTGAGTTAGTCTATTTTTGAAGGTATTTTATGCCTTAGCTAAGCTCTAGATTTGTTCTTCATGATTTTCTTGCATCATTCTCATTTCTTTTCCCAATTTTTCCTCTTCTTCTCTTATTTGATTTTCAAAATCCTTCTTGAGCTACTCCATGGCCTGTAACCAGTTCATATTTTCCTTGGAGGCTTTTGATGCAGGGGTTTTGACTTTGTTTTCTTCTTCTGGTTCTATGTTTTGATCCTCTTTATCCCCCAAAAAGATTCTATGGTCTGATTGTGCTTTTTCCATTTGCTCATCTTGGAAACTTGGCAACTCAACTTGACTTTTGAGTTCTCTGCCAAGGTAGAACTCTGCTCCCATAGTGGAGAGTTCTGTGTCCCAAATTTATGTGGTTTTGTGCAGCTGTTGTCAGACCTATTGTCAGAGCTATGAGGAGGGTGCCCTCTCCACAAACACCACAAATTCTGCCATGTTAGCACTCCTCATCCCAGTACTGTCACCCAAGACTAGGACCCAGATCCATGATTTTATCCATGTCCATCCCTCTACTCAAACTGCATAATTCTGGCCTTAGTCACCTCTTACCTGGACTATTGTTATAATAGCTTCTTAATTAGTCTCCCTGATTCCAGTCTCTGTCATCTCAAGTCCATCTTTCCATAGCCACCAAAGTGAAATTCATAGATAGTGATTGACCATGTAAAAATTTTTCAACTCAGGGAATATAAATGACAATGTTTCATCTAGACTCAAATCCAAATACCTTGGTCTTGCATTTAAAGTCCTTCTTAATCTAGTTTTTGCCCAGTTTTCTGGGTTTATTACACACTATTACATTTCACACATTCTATATTCTAACAATACTGTACTGCTTGTTTTTCTTTAGACACTATCATGCATATCCTATTTTGGTGACATTGTGCAGGCTATATTCCATGACTAACATGCATTCATTCCTGTATTCTGCTTCTTAAAGTCTCTAATTCACTTCAAAGTTCAACTCAAGAGCCCCTTTCCTACATGAAACCTTTGCTTTTCCCATAAATTACTAGTGCCACCTGAAATTAATTTGTTTTGATCTTGTATATTATTGGTTTTTGGTTATAAATGAATGTATTGTTTACCTAATAGAATGTAACCTCCCTCAACATCAGGGATTATATTTTTTTGTACCTCTAGCAGCTAGTATAGCATCTGACATGTAGTAGGCACTTAGTAAATATTGGCTAATAAAAGAAAAAATTCTCAGTGGATATCCTTTTACCTAAATGCCTTTCTCCAACAATGGAATTCTTTGGAATATTTCTTGAATGAGTATTTTATTCTCCACTGTGTTGAATTTATATCAGTAACAAAGATGATGAATCCTGGCATGCTTGATACATTTATTTTGGGTATGTATGTGTATGAAGGAAATGGAAATAGATAGATTGCTTAGTGGCTACAGCACTGGGACTGAATTCAGGAGGATCTGAGTTAATCCAGACTCAGACACTTCCTAGCTTTTTGACCATGGTTAAGTTACCTTCTGTGTGCCTTAATTTCCAAAACTGTGGAATGGGGATAATAACATCACCTACCTCTAAGGGTTGTTGGAATGGGGATAATAACATCACCTACCTCTAAGGGTTGTTGAAAGGATCCAAAGAGTTGTTTGTGTAGGTCCTGTCCCATAGTAGGTGCTTAATATATGTTTATTTCTTTCTGTATAATTTTTAAAATTTTCATAATTTATTTTTAATTTTCAACATTCATTTTCACAACATTTTGAGTTCCAAATTTTCTCCACATCTCTGCCCTACCCCCACCCCAAGATGTCAAGCATACTGATTACTTCTTCCCCCAGTTCTCCCCCTTATATATCCCCCATAATCCCCACTCTTACCCCCTTCCCCCTTACTTTCTTGTGGGGCAAAATTAATTTCTACATCTCATTGCCTGTATATCTTATTTTCTGGTTGAATGTAGCAATAATTTTTTAACATTTGTTTTTAAAACTTTGAGTTCCAATTTTTCTCCCTTCTTCCCTCCTCCCCCCTCCCCCCACTGGGGAGACAAGCAATATGATAAAGACTATACATGTGTCTTATGCAAAACATTTTCATACTAGTCATGATGTAAAAGACTAACTGTATTTCCCTCCTTCCTATCCCATCCCCCATTTATTCTATTTTCTCCTTTGACCTTGTCCCTTTTTAAAAGTCTTTGTGATAATTCTCTCTCCAAATCTCCCCTTCCTTCTATCATCCTCCCTTCTTATCCTCTTCTTCCTACTTTCCTAAAGGGTAAGATACCCAACTGAGTGTTTATGTTATTCCCTCAAGTCAAATCCAGTGAGAGTAAGGTTGAATCATCCTCTTTCACCTTCTTGCTCTTTCCCTCCAATATAACAACTTTCTCTTGCCTTTTATGCGAGATAATTTACCCTAATCTGTCTCTCCCTTTCTCCTTCTCCCAATATATTCCTCTCTCACCTCTTAATTTTATTTTTTACATATCATTCCTTCTTTTTCAACTCACCTGTGACCCCTGTATATGTATACATGTATATCCACATACACACACAAACACACACATACACCCACTTATACATACATATGTGTATGTATGTATGTATAATACACACATATATAGTCCCTTCAACTTTTCTAATACTGAGAAAAGTCTCATGAGATACAAATATTGTCTCTATGTGTAGGAAAGTAGATAGAATAACTTTAATAAATTCCTTGTTATTTCTCTTTCCTGTTTATCTTTCCATGCTTCTCGTATCTGATAGTCAAATTTTCTGTTCAGTTCTGCTCTTTTCATCAAGAATGCTTGAAAGTAACCTATCTAATTAAATTTTCATATTTTCCCCTGAAAAATTATACACAATTTTTGGGGTAGGTGATTCTTGGCTTTAATCCTAGCTCCTTTGACCTCTGGTATATCATATTCTAAGCTCTTTGATCCCGTATGGATGAAGCTGCTAGATCTTGTGTTATCCTGATTGTGTTTCCACAATACTCAAATTGTTTCTTCATGACTGCTTGAAAAATTTTCTCCTTGACCTGGAAACTGTGAAATTTGGCTATAATATCCCTAGGAGTTTTCTATTTGGGATCTTTTTCTTTTTCTTTTTTTTATTTTGCTTTTTGGAGGGCAATTGGGGTTAAGTAACTTGCCCAAGGTCACATGGCTAGGTTTTTTATTTGTGTGTGTGTGTGTGTGTGTGTGTGTGTGTGTGTGTGTGTGTGTATGTTAAGTGTCTGAGGCTGGATCCAAACTCAGGTCCTTCTGACTCCAGGGCCGACGCTCTACTCACTGCACCACCTAGCCACCCCGATTTGGGATCTTTTTCAAGGGGTGATCAATGAATTTTTTTAATTTCTATTTTAACTTCTGGTTCAAGAATAGCAGGGCAGTTGTCCTTGATAATTTTTTGAAAGATGACTTCTAAGCTCTCTTTTTGATCATGGTTTTCAGATTGTCTAATAATTTTAAAATTATCACTCCTGGATCTATTTCCCAGGTCAGTGGTTTTCCCAGGTGTGCTATTTCACATTGCCTTCTATTTTTTCATTTGTTTGGATCTGTTTGATACTATCTTGATTTCTCATAATAAAGTCGTTAGCTTCCATTGGCTTCAATCTAATTTTGAAGGAACTATTCTCTTCAGTAAGTTTATAAAATTCTCTTTCCATCTGGCCAATTTGGCTTTTAAACCATTCTTCTCCTCATTGGCTTTTTGGGCCTCTTTTGCCATTTGCTTTAGTCTATTTTTTAAAGTATTATTTTCTTTAGCATTTTTCAGGGGGCTTCTTTAGAAAGTCATCGACTTTTTTTTTTATGATTTTCATGCATTATTCTCATTTATCTTCCAATTTTGTCCACTACTTGTCTTATTTGATTTTCAAAATCCTTCTTGAGCTCCTCCATTGCCTCTGACCAATTCATCTTATTCTTGGAGGCTTTTGATTGAAGAGTTTTGACTTTGTTGTCTTCTTCTGGTTCTATGTTTTGATCTTCTTTGTCACTGAAAAGAATATTCTATAGTCTGATTTCTCATCTCTGTTTGCTATTCTTGACAGCCAAATACATGAGTTCTTTGCCTTACTAGCAATCTGCTTCCAGAGAGGAGAGGGCTGTGTCCCAAATTTCTGGGGTTTTGCACAGCCATTATCAGTGCTTCTTCTAGGCACCTGCCTTAAAGCTATGAGGAGGACTGCTTCTCCACACCCTCAACAAGCTCTGCTACAACAGTTCTCCTCACTCTAGGACCACCACCCAAGATTATGACTCAGATCCAAACAAGGCAAAGCAAGAGAATCCTGACTCAGTGCCAACTGAGAGTTTCCTGAAATTGCCTTCTGGTGATTTGCTTGGTCCCCCACCATCTTTTAGCCTGTATCTCAGGAAGCAGCCACCACAGCAGTGGCTATAGCTGCTGCCACCTCTGCATCCCCAGGGGGTTATGGCCTGATGGTACTCTTCAATCACTAAGTTCCACCAGGGTCTGCCCACTGAACTTTTACTTTCTTTTTGGCATTCATGGGTTAAGAAGTCTGGAAACTGCCACAGCTAATAGGGATTTGATCCCATGAGGTCTGTTCTGGTTGGTCTGTGCCAATGTGGCACAGGCAGGACAACTCTCCACTCCCAGCCCAGTGAGATAGACCTTTCCTGTTGGTTTGAACACTGTCCTTAGATGGAGACTTATTCCATTCTGTCATGCTGTGGGCAATATAGTTCTGAAATTTGTTTAGAGTCATTTTTACAGGTATTTGAAGTAATTGGGGATGAGCTCAGGTAAGTTCCTGCTTTTACTCTCCAATTTTGGCTCTCCTTATAGAAAATTACCACGTAAAGCAAGCCATGAATATAGACCAAAATGCAAAAGGACATAAAAAAATTCAGCTTTAAGTAGTAAGGGACAATGTCATTTAATTTAATTAGTGGAGTATTTAGCATAATGTCAGCAGTGTTGGCACAGATAAATGATTAAGAACATACATGCTGCTGATTGTGATGAAATGTAAAACAACTAGAATTAGAACTATTGAGAAGATCTTTAGTCATGAATAACTAAATATCACAGGTTCTTATATAAAATGAATTTTAATAAATATATACTAATATGTACATATTATTATGTATATTTTTATTGACTGACAGTTTGGTCAAGCTGAAACTTGAGGAGGATGTTTGCGTTAGAGACATTAGAGATAAGAAGCTCCTCAACCCCCTTGAAAGTAATGTTCATGAAATATAAAGACCCTCTTGAAGTCATCAAATTTTTCTTAAAAGTTCTAATAGTGTTTTCCTCAATTACATGTAAAAAAAGGTTAAAATATTCCTTTTTTAAGATTTTGAGTTCCATACATTTTTCTACCCTCTTCCCTTCCCCTCTCTCCTCCCCAAATCAGCAAGTAATCTGATATAAGTCATACATGTACAATCACATTAAACATCACCATATTAATCATGTTGTGAAAGAAGAATCAGAGCAAAAGGGAAAAACCAAGAGAAAGAAAAAAACAATGACAAAAAAAGGTGAATATCTACACAGATTTGGCTCCAAAAGGAGAGGGGATCTTTTTCAACTATATATAAGCTATTATTAATCAGAATAAAGTTATTTCCTTTAGTCAGTCCAATCTTTAAGCATTTGTGACAGACATTGTCCCTAGTGTTGGGAACATAAATATAAGCACAATGAAAGACAATCCCAGCTCTCAAGGAGCTTATGTCCTAATAGAGGGAAGTAAATACATAAAAGGTGAAGGGAGGATATAATATTACTGGTATAGGGGCAGTAGGGTAGAACAAATCCAGAGTAGATCCTGGAAAGGAATGAAGACATAGAATACTGAGGCCCCATCCTTAAGTGAAAGTTCTGGGTGGAGCCTTCCTATCAGAGGCAGAGGACACAAAGTGGTCTTATTTACAATATGTGGATTACAGGGTTTGAGTGAGCTTCCATGAGAAAGACATTTCTGAAGACATGAAAAAGAAAATCCACAGGACAGTCTGGAAAGGAATGAACTTAAATGTTTTAAAGTCATTATCATTTAAATGAGACCCAATATGTTGTGGATGGAGGAATGATATTGGGGTCAGGAGAGATGCTGAGACCCTGTATCTTACACTTCAAAGCTGGGTGACCCTGGAGTTTTCTCCCTCCTCACCTCTATTTCCTGGCATGCTTCAAAAGAGTCAGTTTAAATCTCACCTTCTTTGATCTAACTTATCCATTCAACCCCTCCTTGTGATGTCTTTACATTGACTACCTCCAATTTACGCCATATGTATCTTACATGCAGATAGTTGTTGGCTTATTTCTCTCATTAGAATATCAGCTCTTTTTCTTCAAACCCAAAGAACTCTCTCATTTTCATTGCCGTGGAGTATCCTCCCATAATCTCCTTTATAAATGGGTCTTGTGGCTTAGCGCCCCCTTCCCTGGAGCCAGGTCACCGGTGATCGTCCACCAAAGCCCCCTGCCTGACAGGGGCTGCTCGGGAGCCGCCACTAAGGTTTACATCATCATAAGAGCAAGCAATATGGCAGCAATCCCGTCCAGCGGTTCACTTGTAGCAACCCATGACTACTACCGAAGTCTTCCTAAATCAGACCTAGGCCACTGGTGGGCAAGCTTCTTCTTCCAGCAAGTCAAGTCATCCATTCATGACAACTGTATTGGAATCCCCAGAGCACTCAGGAACTTTCCAGGTTGCTCATGGCACCATCACCTGTGACCTGGCTCAGGAGGCCCTGAGGAAGCGGCATGTCAGCGAGCCCAGCAAGACCAGCACTGGGCCTTCTGCATGAGCAGCAGCACCCTCCTTGCTGTTACCCAGCTTCTGAAGTGTGCTAGGCATCAGAGCCCATTTCCCCCTCCCCTCCCCTTCCCTCCCCTCCTTCTCCCACCTATTCCTTTAGATCTGCTGCATAAGTGTAGTTGTGGGGTGTTTTTTTGTTTGTTTGTTTGTTTTAAGGAAAACAAAAGCAAAACACCAAAAAACAAGTAAAAGAAACCACACTGCTATTGCTGTTGTTTGTGTTTTTACTATCTGAATCACCTATGTGGTTTTCCTCTGCCTCAGTAACCTGTTTATTTTGTACTCAACTGAAAGTAATAAACTTTGAGCAGCCTTTAAAAAAAAAAAAAACGTCAGCTCTTTTGAGCACATAGACTGTTATTTCACACTTCTTTGTGTAACCACATTAGCCTCCAATAAATTATGTTTTTTTCTAGTTGAACCCGCCCATTTCTCCTCCCCCTCCTTCTCCTCTTCTCCCTCCTCCTCCTCTTCTTCTTCTTCTTCTTCTTCTTCTTCTTCTTCTTCTTCTTCTTCTTCTTCTTCTTCCTCTTCTTCCTCTTCTTCTTCTTCCTCTTCTTCCTCTTCTTCTTCTTCTTCCTCTTCCTCTTCTTCTTCTTCTTCCTCTTCCTCTTCTTCTTCTTCTTCTTCTTCTTCTTCTTCTTCTTCTTCTTCTTCTTCTTCTTCTTCTTCTTCTTCCCATGACAATGATAGTGATGCTGATGATTTTTTTTTAAAGATTGAAAACTAAGAAGTTATGTGTTCAAGCCCTGCTTCTGCTACAAATGTCCTTATGGTTTTGAGAAAGTTGCTTAGTTTTTGAATATTCCAAAATTACAAATTACAAACTATAGAGTTACTACCGATTTGCTTTTATGGAGTAACATTTCTCCTCCAGATTTCCCTGGGCCAATAAAATCACAACTCTTCATAATAATAAAAAATAATAACAACAATAATAATAAACTACAATTTTAAGAGTTTTTGAAGCTAACAAAACACTTTCTATGTGTATATGTATACATATACATACATACACACATGTATATATATATACACAAACACATGCATACAATTTCCTCTTTACAACAACATAATAAAGTACTCCTATTTATTCCTATTTTATACATGAGGAAACTTGCTCTGAAATTATGTATACAGACCCACAAAAGCTAGAGTCTAAAACATTTGAACATCGGTCTTATTGAATCAAAATCCAAGACTATCCATTCCTATATGATGTTACTTCTTATCTGCAAATGTTGATCATTACCTAGTGTACTTAGCCTTGGTGTTATTTCAAGGCTCAAAAATAATTAAATAAATCACTTTGAAAAGTTCTAGCCACTAAATTACCATCTAGTATGAAAATCACATACTAGTCTTTCATTCAAGACATGCATTGATTGTTACATGAATCGGAAATAATCTGAACTTATCCCAGATCCCATTAATATCTTTAAAACTTTTTTATGCCAAATATTTCATGGGAAATGGAGACTCTTAAAGATAGCTTAATTCAAAGTACAATGTTCACATTTGTATAGTAGAATTCTTGTGATTTTTGCTTTAATCTCAAGAAGTACTATTGAGTTTATTTCATTTACTGTAATCTACTAATGTTGTTAAATTCAAAAGAGATCTTAATTACCATTGCAGTCCATATAGGGATATTTTTCCTTTCATAAACCAGATTTCTAAACTCCTAATTGCATTTAATAATGATAAGAGCAAGATGATGCTAGCATATCTGTCTACCATGATAACACATAACAGAATAGTCTGAGTCTTTTATTTTAACCCATGTCCTCTTGTGCCTCTGATGTGTGCTATTATCTAGTCAGGAATTTGTAGATTCATTACAGTTTTCATTATACTATCTAACTATGTGAAGGGTTCATGTGTGTACAAATGCATGTGCATATGTGTGTATGAGAGAGGGAGAAAATACCACCTAACTGCATACTATATAAACCTAAAGATAAAGATGCTTTCTATTATTACAAGGTGCAATACACACATATGTGCATATGCATGTGTGAATATGTGGATGTGCACATATGGATATATGCATATATATATGCACACATACATATATGTATGTACTATTTCTTAATACATCATTTTTGATCACTCCAAAATAGTTTGCTCTAAATATCCAACCATCTAAAAATAAAAAATGCTTCAGGCTTTCATTTTCTACCAGCATATAGACCTGGCTTAGATGACATAAATGATTGATTGTGCTATAATAACTATTAGTCTCTGAAGGTGGGTATCTTTTATTCCTATTAAAACCAACATGCATCATTTAGGAATGGAGGGAAGGGTTGTCTACTCTCTCCCTGTTGGTGTAATTTGGGCTTGAAAATAGTTATTGCCAGATTCATTTTAGCATGGGATTAATTTCACCTCTTTCTCCCAATGATTAGAAGCCCTATATGCTACCTGCTCCATCTGTCACAAGTTTCTGTGGGAGAAAACTCAGGTGATGCTAATGAATCCATTAAGTGCAAGGGACCTTAACAGTCATATAGCAAGCTGATGAAGCATCAAAGGAAAGGTTAACTCTAGGGCCAGCCTGTCTGTAAGCAAAAAGATGAAAATACTGCTACTTGCTTTAAATATTACCATTTTATCCAGCTGGATCATTCTGTTGCATTTAAATACTTAATTTATCATGTGACTATTTTGGAGAGGAGGGGAAGGGGGGAGGGAAAGGTGGGAGGAAGTAGAGAATATACTTTATGAGGAATTTTATTTTGCATCTGTACAGTTGAAAACAAGGATATTATTGATACTGGCAGCAGACTATTAGGAAGAAGAAAGAAACCAATAAGAACAATGGGACTCAAACCAAGGGAACTGGAAGAATATCCAAATAGTTAACCAAACAGTTATACAGCAATTCCTCTGGGAGCTATAGATGTAAATGTTGGATAATAACACTAAATTTGGATTGCCTCCCAAGTCCTTTAGTCAGGTTGCTTTATGTATTTGGTCTGTTACTTCTTTCCATCCACTCTTGAAGCATGATAAACAGATGGACTTGGTCACTTGATATGGTTCAAATAACCTGAAATATGCACCCCAGGAATTGATATCTAGAAAATAGTGAAGACATCATTATCTTGGGAATTCCTAATGTGATTTTCCATTACTCAGATTGCAGCACTGACAGAGGAGTGAAAATCATCGTAATGCTTTTATTGGCATGATCTAAATAGTCTGTCATTTCAGCTTGCAAGATAACATCATTTCTGGGGGACCAAAGGTTTTTCAATTTGACTCTTGGTCATGCTGTTGCGAAAACACGAGACTCATTTCTAGAAACTACGTGGTTTGAATCTCTCCAAATGTCTGCTTTTCAGTTAAGGGACAAAAGAAAAGTCATACTTAATTATTATTACTTTGACTTCTGGATCAATTTGTTTGAATGGTCTTGGGATGGGTGATGGACATAAGATTTATCATTGCTAGAGCGGGCAGAATAATCAGGTTCTAAAGAAGTACAGATGAAAGCAGGGCCAGAGGAAAGATATATTTTTTTATAACAACTTGTCAAACTCAAACAAAAACATTGGCCACTAAACTGGTGGTAAGGATTACTATGAGCAACATATTGACTTGGTTTTAAAGCATCATTTAAAACATATATTTATTGCATTTTCATTTGTTTTGTGAAATACTTCCTAATTCATTTTAATCTGGATTGGGAGTAATTGGAAGTGTTGTAGTCCTCCCTTTTGGCTACATGTTTAACACCTATGCTTAGGTGATGCTTCTTATCTATCCCTTACAAAGATATTATTCTAAGGTTATTCCCCCTCTCCTTTTTTGTTGATTTAAAAAAAAAATCCTCTCTTCCTTCCTTCCTTCTTTTCTTCCTTCCTTCCTTCTTTTCTTGCTTCCTTCCTTCCTTTCCTCCTTCCTTCCTTTTTTTTTCTTTTCCCCAGTAGACAAAATATCTCTGATTATCCATCTACACTCTTTTGCCCAATTACTACATATGAGTATTATGACAATATTAGGTGGGGTTGAGGGTAGAGAGTATGGACAGAACACACAGCAAATTTCCTGTGTCCTATAGAAAATTTCAGTTTCTTTTTCTTCACTAGCAATAAATTTCAACCCAATGATCTAGTCACAATAATAAGGTAAAATGTTAGTGAGAAAAATAATTCTGATCTAGATATGGCTTTTAAGGTTTAAATAGGTGCTAAAGAGGCTCTGAAGGTGTTAATGGGGGTACCATGGAGGCAGGAGAATGACAAATGCATAGTTGAATTCTTCCATCAGCTGTTTGCGATAACACTTCTGCAGGGGAGCCATTAGCAAGAAAGAAAAGAACAAAAAGTTTTATTTCTAGTAAATATAGAGGGCAGAAGGAATTTTTAAGTTAGTACCTTGAGTATAAGATATTTTTATTTTTCTGTAGTGCTCTTCTGAATTCCCTATCCACTCCCAGAATAAAAACAGAAACTTGCTCCCTTAAAGGATTTAGGGGTCTGTCTGAGGGGTTAATGTGTTTCTTCTTGAGTGTTATCATCACAAGCCTCCATTTCAGCACGTTCTCCCTTCCCCCCCAAACTATGCCCCACAGAGCAGCTATGAATGATCACTGCCCCAGTTCTATTTAACCAATTGTTATAAATTAGTTTTAATTATGAAATGATATATACTGGAAAATATAAAGTAAGTACAGAAATACAAGCTTTCCTTCTTAATACCTAGTGGCACGTTCTCCCTTATACCTTCTCAGACCCTGGGGATAGTGGATTTAATAATTAGAATTGTGACTCTTCTCACAGTAATGTCTTCTCCTGTTTTGGGAGATCATCCACCTGGATGATCACTTGTTGTGTCTATTAAAATGGTATAGGTTAGACTGGATGGCTACTTACAACAATAAAATTCTATAAATTTTATAGGTTAAAAAACTGGCAAAATTAAATATTGAATATTTAAAAATGCAATTTACATGCCAGCAAAAAGTATATATGTGCTATCTTAAAAATCATGGTATGTAAAGCAGACACATACAACTTAGGTGCATACATGTGCGCAGTCTAACCTCCTCAAAACAGTATACTTTTTTTTTTTCTGTGAACTAAAATCTGTATAAAATAGCCCTGTCATTTGATATAGTTTATCAATATATAATAAATCTTAAAATGATTTGAATTGATCTAATTTTCCCCAAGCCAATGAAATTTTAATCTAACAAGTTAAAATCATTTGAAGAAAGGATTAAAAAAAAAAACTTCCTACCTCCTCTAGGTATTTTTATATCAATTTCTATAGGGCTGTCTGAATTATTTCCAGAATTAACCAATATCAGCACTTCTGTCAAATGTACTTGCTTTTACTTCAGAAAGTCCTCAGGATGTCCTCTGCTATATTAGCACAGGCAACTTTCACTTTGAGCCAAGTCAGAGACCATCAGCATTTACATGATAAAATAAGCCCCTTTTTTCTCATGGGTAAAATTAGGGAATTAGCCTGGTTGATCTCTAATGTCCTTTCCATCACTGAGATTCTCTGATACTGTGACTTTTTAGGAATTTATAACCAATGCACACTTTATGGAGTATTTCTGTGCAGTTACAACTAATGAAAAGATAGCAACATTAAAAAAAAAGATTCATAGCATCTCTGGTCTGCAATGATGAAGAATATTCAAGACACCATAGAGACCAAAATGTATTCTAGTTTGGAACTCAAAGTATTAAGTGAGGATTCCAATGGACATAGCAGATCTCTATATACACACGTATTTACACAATGTTATATACCTATACAAAGGAATACCTGACTGATATATTTACGATTTAAAGGGCTTCTCTTAGTTTCTTTGCTAAAGACATGCTACCCATGACAGTAATCCTGAACTTTTGATGCAAATAGTCATTGGCTCTTCATCTTTAATTACCTGGCCCCTTACTCCGTCTGAATTCCACTTTAGCCCTGTAAAATCTCACTACATATCTGCTTGTCCCTTCTACTGTGGAGCACTTGCTTCATAACTAATGAACTTCTTTTAATCTTAAGCTCCCTCCTTTCTCCATACTTCCACTGTCTTGTCACTGAGGCCTGGAGACTTTCTGATGACACTGCATTCCTGGCCACCCTTTCCAGTACAGATTGTATTTTCAAGCATATTCCCAACTCCCTGACCATGGTGGAGGCATTCACAATTCCCTTTCCTCCATATCAACAATTCCAGACATTATCTCTACCACCACTGCTGAGTAACCTCTATTCCTTTGAGATTCACAGTATCAAATTTTATAATTCATTTCAGCTTCTACTGGCCATTATCTACTGACACGCAAAGACACTATCCAGTCCTCAATGAAAATTCAAATTCAGCTCCTGGCTCACAATATTTCTTTATAATTCATCACTTACCCTTACATTAGAACACTTCAAAATACATATTGATACTTCTTCAAATATCTTTACTCCTGTTATAGAAATGTAAATTTTTAAGATGTTCCGTGCCCCTAGGCTTAAGTGCACCTGGAAACTGTGGTGGGAGGCTTGTTTCTCAGGAGATACTTTGTGATTGGGCAGTGGGTCAAGAGGGTTGTTACATTTCTCTGAGCCAGGAGAAGGCCATATCATCCCTGATGTGAGGCATTGTTTTGGGGCTCACTTTGAAAAGTGTTGTGTAATTTGACCAGATGAGACTCTGGGCAGCCGTTGAGAGGCCCCTGGCTTTTAAAAACCCAAATGTTGATGCTTCCCTCTCTGGTAACTGTGATTTAGTATGGATTAATGGCTGGACAGCTGGAGGACCTCTCTGCTTGAAATATTTCTTTATGTGTACTCTGAAGTTCAGGGTGCTGAACTTTCCCCCCGAACTAGGTAAATGATATGTTTCATTGATTAAAGCAAGATTGTTAACCCATTTGGAGTTGCTTTCCTTTAGAAAAGCAGATCTAAGAACCTGTGTTGGCAGCCATTGTGGGTACGCTGGGGTGCTTGCTGCGATGCAGCCAAAGCACTTCTTAAGGGAAATTTTATATCACTCAATGCTTACATAAATAACATAGACAAAAAGATCAATAAACTGGGCAAGAAACTAAAAATGCTAGAAAAAAAGAACAAATTAAAAATCCTCAATTAAATACCAAATTAGAAATTCTGGAAATCCAAGGAGATATTAATAGAATTGAAAGTAATAAAACTATTAAACTAATAAATAAAAGCAATACCTGGTTTTATTGAGAAAAAACATAAAATAGATAAATATTGGCTCAATTTGATTTTTAAAAAAGGAAGAAAAATAAATTATCAGTATCAAAAAGAAAAGGTGAATTCACCACCAATGAAGAAGAAATTACAATAATAATCAGTAGTTATTTTGCCAAATAGTATTCCAATAAATCTGAAAATATTTTTGAAGTGGATGGATATTTACTAAAATTTAAGTTGCCAAGATTAACAGAAGGGGAAATAAAATATTTAGATAAGCCCATATCAGAAAAAGAAAATAAACAAGCCTTCAGTGAACTCCCAAAGGAAAAAATCTCCAGGATCAAATGGATTTAAAAGTGAATTCTATCAAACATTTGAAGAACAATTAATTTCAATACTATGTAAATAATTTGGAAAACTAAGACAAATTAGTTTTTTAATGAAATAAATATGGTGCTCACACTTAAACCAGAAGAACCCAAACAGAGTAAGAAAATTATAGACCAAATTTTCCAATGAATATATATGTGAAAATTAAAAAAATATTAGATGATAAAAATAAAATAAATATTAGATAATATTTGTAATATTAGATCATTAAACGTAAAATAAAAAAAGATTTAAGTGAATTATCATGAGGATAATACACTATGACCAGGTAGGATTTATAGCAGAGATTCAGTGCTGGTTCAATATTAGGAAAATAATCAGCATAATTGACAATATCAATAACAAAATCAACAGAAATCAAATGATTATCTCAATAGATTCAGAAAAAAAACTTTTGAAAAAATATACTCTTCCTATTAAAAAACACTAAATGAGCTTAAGAATAAATAGAGTTGGGCATCTAGGTGGTGCAGTAAGTAGAGCACTGGCAATCAAGTTAGGAGTACCTGAGTTCAAATCCCGCCTCAGACACTTAACACAAAAAACTAGCTGTGTGACCTTGGGCAAGTCACTTAGCCCCAATTGCCCCCCAGAAAGCAAAAAAAAAAAACCAAAAAAACCCCAAAAAACAAACCTTTTGGGGTGGCTAGGTGGCGCAGTGAGTAAGAGCGCAGGCCTCGGATTTGGGATGACCTGAGATCAAAACCAGCCTCAGAAAATGAGCACCCACGCATAAATAATGACTAGCCGTGTAACCCTGAGCAAGTTACTTAACCCCAATTGCTTAAAAAAAAAAGAATGAATAGGATTTTACTTAAAATTTTAAACAGCAACTATGCAAAACCATCACCAAGCATTATATGTAATGGGAATAAACTAGCAGCATTTCCGCTAATATCAGGAGTGAAAAAAGAATGTCCATTATCACACCTGCTATTTAGTAATATACTAGAAATGTTAGCTATAGCAATAAGAGAAGAAAAAGAAATTGAACAAATTAGAATAGGGAATGGTGAAACAAAGCTATTACTCTTTGCAAATGATATGATTCTATGCTTAGAGAATCCTAGAGAATTAACTAATAAGCTATTTGAAATAATTAACAACCTTACAACATTAAAGGATACAAAATAAACCCACATAAATCATATGCATTTCCATATATTACTCACAAAGTCAAGCAGCAAGAGAAAAATGATAAATTCCATTTATAGTACTTATATACAATAAAAAATCACCCAGGGAATGGCTGAAAAGGTAGTGGCATATGAATATAATGGAATAATGTTTATTGTTCCATAAGAACAATATTTTTTTCATTTGTTTGGATCTGGTTAATGATATCTTGATTTCTCATAAAGTCACTAGCTTACATTTGCTCCAATCTAATTCTGAAAGAATGATTCTCTTCAGTGAGCTTTTGAGATTCTTTTTCCATCTGGCAAATTTGGCTTTTTAAGGCACTCTTCACTTCATTGCCTTTTTAAGCCTATTTTTTTCCCTTTGAATTAGTCTATTTTAAGGGGTTATTTTCTTCTGTAAGGTTGTTGACTTTCTTTTCATGATTTTCTTGCATTATTCTCATTCCTCTTCCCATTTTTTCCTCCACTTCTCTTGTTTGGTTTCCAAAATACTTCTTAAGCTCCTCTATGGCGTGTAACCAGTTCATATTTTTCCTGGAAGGTTTTGGTACAAGAGTTCTGACTTTATTGTCTCTTTCCTGTTCCATGCTTTGATCCTTTTTGTCCCCAAAAAAGGAATCTAAGGTTTGGTTGCTGTGCTTGGTTTGCTTCCTTTGCTTACTCATTTTGACACTCAGTTACTTGACTTTTGGACTTTTTACCACAGTAGAACTCTGCTTCCAGAGAGGAGGGCCTTGTCCCAAATCTCTGGGGTTTTCACAGCTGCTGGAGATATTAGCTGGGTGCCTTTTCTTTTTTTTCTTTTTTTTTTTTTTCTTAGTCCAATTTTAAGTTTATTTTTGAAAATCTACACAGAAATGTTGAACCATTTCATGCATCTTCAGCAGCTGGAGCATCTCCACCCTTGGTGTTCCTGGTATATATCACTTGGGCTCTATGTTTGGAAACTAGCTTAATCAGACCTTTACTGAGCAGTTCCTGGAGAGCTGCTCGGGCTAGAGAACCCCGGATCTTCAGTCTCTCTGAGACTACTGCAGGGGTGATAAGTTTATAGTTGGGGACCTCCTTGCAGAGTTTGTCATAAGTTGCTTTGTCAAACAGAACCAGATTGTTGAGCTTGTCTCGAACTTTTCCCTTGGACCACTTCTTCTTCTTAGCCTTGCCCCCAGACTTGTTCACGGGATCTTTGTCCTTCTTGGCCGACTTGCCGGCATCTTTCTTCTTCAAGGCACCAAATATGGGTTCGAATCAACTTTATAATTCAAGGAATGAAAATAACACAAGTAATTAAGACCAATTAAGCTGAATGAGAGGAGGGTAATTAGTACTCAGAGTGGCTCACTGATGAATATGGTGGTAGCTTCCTATTTTAACCAATTGTTCCTGCTAACTAGGTAATTTTTAAATGATTACCTATAAATATTTTTCCTAAATTTTAGTGCCTTGGGCAAAAGTCCCATTGGCACTAGCCTCCTTATGGCTCTGGTCATCTGAGGCCCAGCCTGGTGAAGAGGTGAGAAACTTGTAACAGGAATGTTGGCCATTAGGCAATTGCTATTATTGTTGTTAGTATTATTTTGGAGAAGTTCACAGAGTTGTCAGCTGAGGCAGAGGAGTTTCATCCTGTATCAGGAGGGTGAAGATAAAACATTTTCAGGGTGTATCTTCAGTATCTAACATGTCTGTAAAGGTACTTATGGAAGGTAATTCTGAATGAACAAAAGAATGCCTCACGTTAAATATACTTTCCTATTATTTAGGACATTGTTGAGGAAAGGAAGATATGTAGGAGACAGTCTCTGTCCTCTATGAGCTGATGTGCAAATTCAGAACAAGCCAAATGTGCTAGACTTTATGCTTAGTCAAGAGAGAAGGTTCAGGGCTCTGTTTTCATGCTTTGGAGTTATAAGGCCTGGGTTTGCATCTCAGCTCCACCATGTATCAGGTGCGTGGTCTTGGGCATGTCCCTTCAAACTCTGTGACCCTCAGTTTCCTCCTGTGTCAAATGAAGGAGGTGGATAAATTGGACTGTGAGATCCTTTTCCATTCCCAATTCCATAATTAGGTGATCCTGGGATGATTGCACTGATGCCTTAGTTTGGTTTTGGGTGAGACTAAGTAATGGAATGAAGGTGAAAACACAGCCCTTGGGGGTGACCCTGGGTAAGTCAGGCCTCAGTTCCTTCAGATGTGACTTTGAGGGCCGGACATGATGATGTCCAGGGCCCTTCCAGATGTGCTTAAAGGCTCCTACATGACAGAGGAGATAGAGTGAGAGAACTGGCTTTTGTCTGGGGTCACCGGGACCCTGATGGACATGGCTCCATCATAGCAGAGGGCAGTTCTTACACACTTGGATGGGATAGCCCGGGACCCTTCCCCAACCTTAAGGGGCTCCCAGGCCTGGCCTAAAGGCCTAAATGTATCAAGACAAAGACAGAGAGCTGGGCACCCAGGCCTCTGGGCCTTTTTAAGAGACAGTTTCCATGAACGCCCAGGACCTGAGTCAGGCAGGGAATCTTCATCAGAAACCTGTGGAAGGTCAGAGATCATAGGGCCAGAACTGAAAGGAATTCAAACCCCTCATTTTATAGAGGCCCTCACAAGTGAAGGGACTTATATAAGGTCACCCAGTAACAGTGGACAGAGACAGGATTTGAACCCAAACCTTCTGCCTTGAAAACCAGGGCATTTCCCACTGGGTCACATGGCATCCTTACTTTGGAAGTAGCTCATTTCCCAGCCCCATTAAACAGGTCCAAGTAAACAGGAAAAAACCTAGCAATGTTCCAGGCTCATTGGCTTTATAGATTTAACCAAAGCCTGAAGCTACTGAGGGCTGAAATTCATTTGAGGCCCTCTCCTTGGGAGCAAACCTTGGACCAGGCCTCCCTGCCTGGTTGGGAGGTCAGATAGCGGACTTTTGGCTGGTCAATGGCCAACTCACCAATTAGCCTGGGGTGGTAGGCACCTGAGTCATCCTGGGGTGGTAGGCACCTTGGAGAGCTTTCTCTAGACTTCTCATGGGGTAGTGAGTGGCTCGCTCCCCTAACCTACCTCCTTTGGAATCTCATATTTGTGGGTAAGCGGGCTGAGGGCATGGGTAGGCTTCCTGTTACAGGTCCCCCTTTGAGGAAGTCATGGGGACAGAGGGCTGGCCTATGGAGAGGCTCCCCCAACACCCTGGAGCAAAGGTCAGGCTGGCAGAGGTAGGGGAGCCCAGAGCTGGAGGCCCTTTCATCTGATCAGGAGCTCAAAAAACTAAAAATAAAATTTCATCTGAGTCCCTTGACCATTCCGGGGATTGGGGGTGGAGGAGATGCTATTTTTTCGAGGAAACCAAGCTTGTAAGAGATGAAATGATTTCAAATGATGACATCCTCCATCTAGAGACAGAAGGGGAAACTGAGTTAAGCTGAGGCCAAGTGACTGGCCCTGGATCCCACAGTCAATGTCAAATGCAGGACTTGACCTCAGGTTTTCCTGATCCCTGATCTAGGCTCTGCAGAGTGGACCAGCCGGCCGCCTTCCAGCTAGTCTGAGACTTTCATCCTACAAAGACACCTCTGCCAGAGAGGCGGCAGATTTGTCCTCAGGCACAGGGGCTGTGAGCGAAGCGATCTGCAGGGTGTGACATGCTCACAGAATGAGAACTAATATTGTGATGGAAGGAGACTCTGACGTCTGCCTTCATCTGTGTAGGCACACCCACACAGCTGTGTGTGTGTGTGTAGATATGTGGATGAGTGAGTGTGTGTGTGTGTGTGAGTGTGTGTGTGAGTGTGTATGTGTGTGAGTGTGTGTGTGAGTGTGTGTGTGTATGTGTGTATGTGTGAGTGTGTGTGTGAGTGTGTATGTGTGTGAGTGAGTGTGTGAGTATGTGTGTGTGAGTGAGTGTGTGAGTATGTGTGTGTGAGTGTGTGTGAGTGTGTATGTGTGTGTGAGTGAGTGTGTGTGAGTGTGTGAGTGTGTAGGCATATATATATGTGAGTGTGTGAGTGTGTATGAGTGTGTGAGTGTGTGAGTGTGTGAAGTGTGTGTTTGTGTATGTGTGAGGGTTGGCACCTGCAGCTGGGAGAATTACTTGGGACAAAGTAAAGGATGAAAGTCACTGGTAAGCAATAGACCTCACAGTCTTTTACATCTTAAAAAACCAAAGCCACAACCTTGTGGTCTTCAGTCTGTCTTTTTGCTGCAGGCAGTTACTTAGTGTGTCCAAACTGGCCTTGAGGTTGCAGGATTCTGACACATCTCCTTTAATTCCTCCTCATGAAGCCACGTGTTGTGGTGACCACTGACCAGACTTTTGGGAACAAGACTAGTTTTCAAAGTCTAGACTTGATCATAGCTCATAGGTCTTCAATGGGCTTTAAATCAGATCTGAGTTCCCAGGCCATCAAAGCAAGGCCGGTTCCACTCTGGGGTAAATTTCTTACCTTTCCCTGGAGTGTGGCATAGTACAGGGTCGTATGGCAACATCCCATCTGCATTTGGGAATGTCTGATTTCAATGCTATTGGAAACCTACGGGCCATGATTGAGTTTAGGCTTGGAAAAAGCCACTATTTGTCAAAGGGATGCTGAAGGCCACATGGCTGGACCAGGCTGGTTGAAGGATTTTGAGCTTTGGAGCCTTGACTCATAATCTAGAAAAGGGGGAATTTGAGAATAGAATGAGGGAAGAAGGCCCGGGCCCAAGGCCAAGGCCCCAGGCCTTTGGGCCCAGTTCTGAGAAGCAGCTGGAATTTTCAGGAAGCTGCGGAGATCAATATGGCAGAGGCCTGTGTTTCTCCTTGGTGTTAATCACAGTTTCTCTTTTGTAAGAATGTGTGTCTAAAAAAAGCATTTCAAAGACGTGATAGAGCACATTTTGTTCCCAAACTCTCAGTTCTCTGGCATGTCACTGTGTGAAGTTTATCACTCCAAGGAGAGGACAGATGCTGACTTGGGGAATCTCTCTCTTACGTGGGTGCCTTTTCTAAAGCCTCCACAGGCTCTGGAACCTGGTCATATACCTGAGGACCTCCACCCAGGAAAATGATCCAGATCCAAGCAGGTTAAAGCAAGAGTGATTACTCAGACTATTCACTTGGTCCCCCTACAATCTATAGGCCAGGAGCTCTGAAGGAGCCATGGAGTGGTGGCTGCTTAGCCTAAGCTGCTTCTCCCTCTGGGGGAAGAGACCGTACTGCACCCCCTATTCCCAAAGTCCACTGACCTCTCACTTTTTCCTTGACATTTATGGGTTAATAAATCTGGAAACTTCCACAGGTGCTGGTGATCCATTCTCCAAATGTCCACTCCAGGGTTGGGGATGCACTGAGGCTAAGACTGAGGGCCTCACCAGGGCTGGGCTCTGCTCACAGCATGCTGTGAAGGACCATTCAGAGGGAGGTTTGATTCTCTCTTTGATTTTGTGGGTTCAGTCACTCCAAAGTTTGTTTAGAGTCATTTTTATAGGTATTTGAGGTGGTTACGGGTGGAGTGCAGGGTGTTTTCCTGCTTCTATGCCACCATCTTAGTTCTGACCCTGGAAATATCTTTAATATGACTGTATATTTATAGTCTATATCACACTGCCTGCTATCTTGAGGAGGAGAGAGGGAAGGGAGTGTAAAAATTTAGAATTCTATAAAAAGTGAATGTTAGAAACTTAAACCAAACAAATAAACAAATAAATGAAATATAAAGTATTGCAAGCACCCAGTTAAGAAATAGTTAAAATATTTTGGGGCCACAGTCAGGATAGCATAAGATTTAGCAGCTTCTACATTAAAGTACAGGAGTGCTTATAATATGATTTTCTGGAGGGTAAAGGAGTTAGGGATTCAATCATAAATCACAAACACAACAAAACTGATGTTCATCCTTCAGGGGGAAAATGGATATTCAATGACATAGAGGACTTTAAAGCATTCTTGATGAAAAGACTAGAACTGAATAGAAAATCGGCTTTCAAATATAAGACTAAAGACAAGCAGAAATAGATAAACAGGAAAAATAAATAATAAAGAACATAGTACAGTTAAAATTTTGACATTTCTTTTTTTTCCCAAATGCTCTATTAACTTCTGGTTTACATCATTCACTTCCACCAGATTTTGAGTTACAAATTTTCTCCCTGTTTCCTGTGGGAAGATAAGCAATTCAGTATAGGTTGTATATGTGCAGCTAATGGAAACCAGTACCATAGTAGTTATATTGTAGAAGACTGATTACATTTCCCTCCCTCCTATCCCACCTCCCATTTGTCCTATTCTCTACTTTGGTCCTGTCCCTTTTCAGAAGTGGGTGCCTCCACCTACCCTCCCCCCCAGACTGCCCTTCCTTCCATCATCCACACTATCATCCACTACCCCCCTACTCTCCTGTAGGGTGAAATACCACATTTAGTGTATATGCCATTCCCTCCCTGAGCCAGATTCAAAGAGAATGTGATTGCCCCATTCCATTATGCCTTCCTGTTCTTCCCCTCCATAGTAACCATTTTCCTTTGCCTCTTCTATATGAGATAGTTTATATCATTCTGTCTCTCCCCATTTCATCTCATTATATTCTTCTCTCACCTCTAAATTTCACCTTTTAAGTATCATCCCTTCCTATTAAATTGGTCCTGTGCCCTCTATCTATGTATACCTTTAAACATATATACAAACATTCACATATGTATTGATATGCCCATATACCCTCTGAGATATATATATATATATATATATATACATATATATATATATATATATATATTCCCTTCAACTATTTTCATACTGAGAAAAGTTTCATCAGTTAAAATTATCATTTTTTCAATGTAGGAATGTAAATAGTTCAACTTTGATCATAAGGAAATATGATTTCTTTTCCCTGTTTACCTTCTCATGTTTCTCTTGCTTCTTGTATCTGAATGTCAAATTTTCTATTCAACTCTGTTTTTTTATTCAAGAATACTTGAAAGTCCTCTATTCCACTGAATGACCATATTTTACCCTGAAACATGATACTCAGTTTAGCTGGGTAGGTGATTCTTGGTTTTAATCCCAGCTCCTTTTACCTCTGGAATATCATATTCCATGCCCTTTGATCCCTCAGGTAGTTAAAAAAAAAAAAAAAACCTCTGGAAAATGCAACTACCAGTTTCAGTATTTATTTTATTCGTTTCCTCTGAGGAACATAAGAGTATATTGAGTCTTTTAAGGAAATGTAATAGCAAATCAGATTGAACCAGGAAAAAAATTGCTATTATAATTTTTTAATTGGAAAGTTTTAATAGGAATTTTTTATATGATTTAGACCTTACTTCTTATGTCTAGCAAATATTATAATTTGTAATAATAATAAAGTCTCTTTTCCTTTAAAGATTTCAACACTCTTTGAAGATTAGCTTCTTCTTTAAAAATTTATATTAATACTATGTTTAGAAGCACCATCTTAAGGCTGAGATGAGATGAGAACTGGAAGAGTACATAGCTGTCCTAAAGTAAATGTCTCCCACAATGTTTAAAAGTAAGCTTAGGGGTAGATATAATGTCTGCAGTCAAAATGTATCATCCCAGAAACCTTTCCAGAGTCTGAAAGAGAAATTAAAAAGAAAATAATTTTGAAAAACTTCTGCACTGATCATTGCAAAGGGAAACAATCATACACACACACACACACACACACACACACACACACACAAAACTAGCATAAAAAATAAGAACCAATACCTTCCAAATCTGAAAAGAGGAATCTAATAACATTATAATTCAACTATTGACTAAAGCAGCCAAGGAATATGAACCAAATAATAAATGTTTTTGGACATGTACTTTATTTCCCACTAATGGCAATGAGCATCCTTTCTTTCTAGGACAAAGGCTATATAGTCTTCAATGTCTTAGGGTGAGGATAATGATGTTCATACTGATATGTGAATTTTCCAACTTATGAAACCAAACTAGCTTTAATTCATCTTATGTTATTATTTGATGTATAAATAGCTTTGAGAACTGAAGCCTACATAGAACCATAATTCATGAATTTAAGAAGTTTCTGTTTTTATGAACATAAACAATTTTGCTTTTTATCCATGATTATACAAAAAGAAAGATAGAGAGAATGAATCAGAACTTAAAACATAGTCATAAGCAACCAGAAACATGGTTGTCATATCTCTTTATTTGCATATTCTTTCTGATCACACATAACACAACTTTGGTTTTAGGTATATTAAACTTTTTTTTCATACTTTCTATCTTTAGCTGCCACATGTTGAAAATGAAATTCTCATTTCCCCCCCCCATTCCTATTCTAGCTCATAATCCCATCTGACTGCAATTTTGCTCTCAAAAAGGTTTGAATTGATAAGACTCCAAGCCCTCAGAATTTCTGCCAAATTGACAACTGCTTCTTTGCACAACTGTCTGCCTCATAGTGAGGGTAAATAGGGTACTGAATAATGATAACCGAATGCCTATTCTATAGTTACCTCCCGTGAATATAGGATAAAGAATCAAAGGAAAGAGCAGCTGAAAGCTAGGAGGAAACAATGAATCAGTGGCTTCAATAAGCAACTGCAAGGAGATTTACAATCTGAAAAAGACAGGATGGGAAACAAAAAAAAGACAATAACGAGATCAGGAGGACAAAGATTCCAATAAGTGGCAAAGAGGAAGATTTAAGAGCTTTTCTACATTTCCTGGAGTTACACATATAGTAGTCTGAGGAAAAGAGCTTACATTTATATGGTGTTTTAAGTTTCACAAAGTACTTTCCACACAACAATCCTTCAAGGTAGGTAGTGCAAGTATCATTTCCCCCATTTTATGTATGAGAAAACTGAGGCTCAGTGAGATAAGGTATTTTTCTCCTTATCACACAACTATTAAATGTCAGGGACAGAACCAGAATCAGGTCTTCTGACTTGAAGAATGATGCATTATTATAATGTTTAACTATAGAGTTTGTGAATAAGTAAGTATTTTTCAATGATTTTCGCTAGTGGATTTTCTGTGCAACAAAATCTTCCCTCTTGACTCCCTACTCCTATCAAATAAATCTACATGAGAGTTTTCCAGACTGTGATTGCTTAAAGGGAGTGTTTCATCTTGGGAAAGTTCTACAAGGCCTTACAAAGAGTTGTCTTATTTTCCCTTATACTTAAAATGCATCCAGAAGCTTAGAAATGAAATAACCAAAATGATTAAATAAACAGAGTAGGACAGGCTAGTAGAAGAAAAGAAAAAAATAATTGCATATAAAAGAGATATGGTTTTTTGATCTTTGCTAATATAAGAACAAAGGCATTGCTCTTAGGTCTGAAACAGCATGTTTGCTTCCTTGTTATGTACCCTCAAATGAGAATAACAAAGAAACAATGAAAAAAGAGAAAAATGTAGAAAACAACTCTATTTTGTCTCTATACTCTTCTCTCTGATATGCAATAGTACTTTTGCCATGTAAAGCTTTTGTTATGCTTTTTCCCCTTACTCATGTCATATACCTTGAAATCTTTTAATTATCTTACCTTTCTACTGTTGCTACATTGGTTCCTATTTTTGCAGTCTCAAAAAGGTAGTCCTTTGAAGATGCAATAATTAAAAATGCATACAGCTATAATTAATATTACTTAGCTTTCCAACTATCAACTCCTTTGACACCAAAGCAAAGTTATTTTCTTTATCTAAAGAAAATAAAGTTATTGTTTCTATCTAAAAAGAATTGCATAGAATCTAAATCATCTATGCACTGAAGCAAAAGCTCACCTTTAAGGGAAGAAGGTTGTATTAAGGATCTAGTAAGTAATAAAGAGCTGAGTGGAAAAACAAAAGTTTCCAGAGATATTGTGGCAGAAAGTACTTCAGACATTTTGTAAAATATACATGGTGCTAGAAGATGAGAAAAAGTCTGGAAAGTGATTGGAGAGTTCAGTGACAGTCAGAAAATGGAGAGAAATGCATTCAATAAACATGAATAGGGGGATGCTTCTCTTCTTGATAGAAAAAACAATCAATTATTCTCATCATGAATTTTGGTTGGAGAGATGCTTTTTGTTTCTTTAAAAACATGTAAATTGAACGACACCTTTTATATGTGGATAGATGTCTTTATACATGGGACTACAAAAAATGCCATGCTTACTAGAGAGGGCTAGGTTCAAGATTTCAATTCAATAGTCATTCAATAAAACCCCTATCATATGCCAGCCACTGGGAATATGTACACATGAACACATACATACGCATATATGTTCATACATATATTCACAATGCATAATATATATGTATGTGTATGTATATATGTATATGCATGTATGTATATATGCTCAGATATGGATGTATATTGTATATGATACATATACAATACATACATGTACACACATATATAGGTATATAACACAGTCCCTGTCAGAGCTTACACAGAGCTTATAGTTTCTAAATAGTATGGGAAGTATGTGTATACATAAGTATAATTGAATTCAGAATCTGAAGAAAACATATCTGAGAGTTTGATTTAACATGCTGTAGAGACTGAAGAGAATAAGGTCTCTCTGCTCAAGGCATCAAAATATCCATCTGATAGAAAGGACAGATAGGTTTGGAACTTGAAGTAAGGGAAATATTTTAGCAGTTGAAGATGTTCATAGATATTATGTCAAATGTTATAAGTAAGAATAGCAGGATGAAATCAGAAAAATAGTAAAGACAGACCAATGCATATCACCTAAAGGGGACCAGTATAAAATAAAGATGGAAAAAAATTTTTCAAGTAAATCATGAGTGCCATAATAAAGATTTTGTTTTTTTTTTATTTTATAGGTAATGGAAAGACAATACTTTTAAAAAGACTTTACTAGAAAAATTATGGGCAGCTAGGTGGAGCAGTGGATAGAGTGATGGTCCTGAAGTCAGGAAGACTCTTCCTGAGTTCAAATCTGTCCTCAGATAATTAATGGTTGTGTTACCCTGGGCAAATCCCCTAACCCTGTTTGCTTAATTTCCTCATATATAAGAGCTCAAATAGGAAAAGACCAACCTCTTCAGTATCTTTGCTGAGAAAACTCCAAATGGGGTCACGAAGAGTTACACAAAACAAAACAAACAAATAAAAAAAAAAACGCAATATGAATGAGTACTTTTATAGCAAAATAAATGATGGATTGAAAAAGGGAGGTGCTACATTCAAGTGAAATATTCAGAAAATATTATAATAATGTGGGCAAGTGATAGTAAGGGTATGGTTAAGTGTGGTAGCAGTGAGAATGTAAAGGAGGCAGGCACAATTAATGATATTGTGCAGACTATATTGGAATTAAAATTTTTTGAATATGAGGAATGAGCGAGGGATAAGAGTAAAGGTTAATGCTAAAATCATGCTCCTGGGATACTGAGATGGTAGGTATATTCTTTAAAAAATGGGGGATTTAGGAGAATGTGCAGGTTTGTGTAGGAAGAAATTAGGATTTCCATTTTGAACATCAGATTATAGACCCAACAGAACATCCAGGTAAAGATGTACCTAAAACAGTGGAAAATTCAAGACTGGAACTTGCATGAAAAGTGAGGAGTGGGTTAAGGATAAGGTGGATAAATATAAGGATAAAGAAAGAATTAAGGACAAGGAGGGTAAGGATAAGGAGCCATATAGGTGATAACTTGAACTTCAGGCGGTAACTTAAACCCTTCCAGTGAGTGGAGATAACAAAAGGAAAGAGTCAAAAGAACTTATATACACGCAGAAAAAAGCAGAAGGGAAGCATCCTTACAAAAAGGAACCTAAATAGCATAATAGAACTTAGAATTTAGAATTTGTAGAACTTAGAGTCAGGAAAGAGTGGATTCATATACTCACACATTTACTAACTCTGTGAACTTGGGTAGGTCACTTAACTCTCAACCTCTGTTGTCTCAACTGTAAAATAGTAATGATAATAATATCTGCATAACAGGTTGTTTTGAGAATCAAATGAAACAGCATACATAAAGTACTTTTAAATTATTTATTTATTTATTTTTTCTTTTTTTGGAGGGGGAAAGGCAGGGCAATAGTGAAACTATGGCAGTGAGCAATTTGTGATTTTTTGAGTATAACAGAGTTAATAGAATAGATAATAGAATATGTACTATATTTTTCAATTATGTATTCCTTTTAAAATGTTTTTGGTTTGTTACATGTATGTACATTATTTAATTGTCAATTCAAATAAAGGATAGTCTTTTTTATTGCTTTTATTCTCTTATAAAAAGCAATATTAAAAATAAGAACTTCCCAAGTGAGAAATTCCTTATTACCACTTATTTTCAAATGGCAGGCAATGAAATGGTGAACCCAATGTAAGGCATGAGAAAATACTAATGTGAGAATGTAGAGGTGCCTTCAATCCAAGAGAAAGATTCCACTTACAGTTTTTCAAATTGAAATATGAGTCCCAGCTATATGATATCTAATAATCATATTAATGTGTAGGTATAGGTGATCACAGTCTTATAGAAATAGCTTTTATAAGGAGATTGTATATTTTAACATATTTGGGTCATATAAAAATATTGTATATTATACCTTCAGGAAACCATTGTGGGGGATTTTCCCCTGCATCCTCAATGAAGTAAAAATCTCCTCCTTTTTGAAACTTTAATTTTCTAAATATCAGGACTGTTTACATGAAGTACTTTTTCAACTTATCAAGTTTTCAGGAATTAAAATGAACAGCAATTTATTAGTCTCTTATTTTTGCATTTGATAATGGAATAAAGCAGGCAATCTTCTGGTACAAACAATTCACCTTTTCTCATTTGTATATGTCTGTTAGGTTCCTTCTCTGCCCTTTGTAAATTAAAGTTCTTTTTTTATTAAACAATGGACTGAAATGTTTTCCTTTTTTGTCCTGAATATCTCAAGTTAAAAGGAGTCAGTGGCCTTAGAGTCACTAAAAATGACCACCATGATTTTGGATTAATTTCTATGGCAACAGGATAAAGTAAAGCATTCATAAAAAAAGTGAATGACAATAACAAATTCAAAATTTGGATCCATTTAGTTCTCCCACAAATGGGTAATTCCAGTCCCTCAGTGCCTCTAAAGTTCACTTGCATCAAATACAAATATCTCAGGGTTTGTGTTAGCAACTAGAAAACTGTAGTTCCTAGAACTGCCTCAAAGCCAGAACACTGGAAAGAGAAATAACTCTTTGCCAATACAAACACAGGTATGACAAATGGCAGTAATGCTTAAAACTTCATAGACATTCTGGTCATTCCTTGAAGGAGCATTCACTGAATAACAAGCTTGAGTCAAATGTGGCTTTTTTCTCGAGCATAAACACTGAATATGAAACAGCTTCCCTCTCTCCTTTTACCATTGATAATATATTGCTTTACAGTCCCCTGCCACATAGCCTAGTCACCACCTTCAGGGAATGTACCCTTGCCTTGTGGCAACACGACTTAGGACTCAACTCCCTGCTCCAACTCCAAAAAATGTGAGAGACCGATTTTCCTTTACTTTGCTTAACCATTTACAGGCCTACTCACTTCTCAAGTGTTTCCCCCACCCCCAAAGGTTTAATAATAACACTAGTACTGATTACTACTACTACTACTACTACTACTACTACTACTACTACTACTACTACTACTACTACCACCATTACCACGACTACTACTATTAAAAAAATATCTAATTTTAGTTTTCATGTCTACACTTATCTTAGAGTCAGGAGGTAGAGTAATAGGCAGACTACTTTGAAGTAAAACATAATAGCACAGGAAAATAGGTGGCCTAGTGGATAAAGTATGGTAGTTGGAGTCAGAAAAACTCATTTTCCTTAGTTCAGTTCTCACTGCAGATACTAACTGTGTGACCCTGATCAAGTCACTTTACTCTGTTTGCTTCAGTAAAATGATCTGGAGAAGAAAATGGCAAGCCACTCCAGTATCTCGGCTAAGAAAAGCCCAAATAGCATCACAAGGGGTTGGACACAAGTGAGAAAAGGCAACAATTCCAAAATAGTTGAGGAAGTCCTAGAATATTTTATTATATATGCATACTCCATTGATTTTATTAATTATTAAGACAATAGATAGATGCATCTGTGTCTCTACATACACACACGTATATCTCACCTACTTTGTCCAAGATACTATTCTGAGTTTACCAAGACAAGAATAGCATAATGCCTACCCTCAAGGAACTGATATTTTGGCAGAAGATAATAAATACATAGGTGAAAATAATGCAAAGAAACTGTAAATTACCTAGCCAATGGTCTGGTGGAGATTGATGTATTTCTAAGGATTTATTTGGTTACTGATTTTTCACAGCATGAAAATAAGGCTATTTATTATTACCCAATGGTTCTTCAAAGACTGAGTGTCTGGTTTCTAGAAAATCTCCATTTCCTTGATATAGGATGAATTTTAGGACATAATCTGAAAAGAGCTGGAGCAGTATTAGATTATATAAATTAGGAACAAGAGAAAAATATTATTGTCATGACACCTCATTTTCCAGGGCCTAAACCTCATTTAAAATAAGTCTCTGGACTGAGTGAGATTGTCTTCGCGTCCACCTTTTATTCCCATTCTCCTTCCAACTTTGAAAGTCCTTTTTTAGATTTTACCTAAAAATCTTTCTAGAACACTCATGATGGCTGATTATCTTTTGCTACAAAAACTCTGAAAAAATGCTCAAATATGTTTTTTGTTCCTTATTTCCATCTTGTTTTGTAAATATTTATGTAGGATTTTTAGTAAAACGATCAACCATCTGATCTCAACTCTGCTTAAGTAGACTCAATGAGTCATCGAACTTCAAATCCTTCATCTATAAAATGGGAATGATAATAATAATAATAATAATAATAATAATAATAATAATAATAATAATAATAATGAAAGAAAACTAATCTCACAGGATTATTAAGAAATCCAGTAATATAAAATAGATAACACTCTGTATAAAACAGAAGTGTCATATCAATGCCAACTATTGTGTTTGTTATGACTATTTTGGGGCAGTCAGTATAATAGGTAATAATAGGCAACATTTATACAGTGCTTACTATGTACTAGTCATTGCACTAAATGCTTCACAATTATTATTTCATTTGATCCTCACAACAACCCTGAGAAGTAGGGCTATTGTAATCCATATTTCACAGGTGAGTAAACTGAGGCAAACAGAGGTTTATTGACCTGCCCATGGTCACATATTTAGTAAGTGCCTGAGGTCTGATTTGATCTCTAGTCATCCTAATGCCAGACCCAGAGTTCTATCCACTGTGCTTCCTAGCTGGTTTAGTGGGAAAAGAGCTGGCCTTGGGACTATAATGGCCTGGATATAAGTTTTTCTTCTATCACATACTATGTGATCAGGAGCAGTCAATTAATATTTCAGCATTTCAGAATCTCTGAAATTCATAAGAGTTGCCAAACTTCCTTACCAAAAGAAGTGTCTTCATTCCCTCAGTGTTTCCTATACAAAAAAAAAAAAAAAAAAAATCACAAGTATGTAAAAAAATCAATCATTATTATTTCGAATAGGTTTTAAGACTCTCATAGATATAAAATATAATTATTTTATACATTACTATGATCTTAACAAAAGGAAAAAATGATAAGTATTTTCCACTGCTTTCTGTAGAAGGATTAATAAGAATAATGATGATTAACATGCTTTTGCATACTCATTAAGGGCAAAGACTTTTCTTTTTTTATATCATAGTATCATTGCAATATAGTAGGAGCTGAATAAATCCTTACTGAATTTATTAAATGAAACAGATGAAAACTTCTTAGAATGTACCAAACCTATCATAGAATGGCTTTCTCCCACCACCCAGTAATTGGAACTAGTCCTCCTAAGCTTCATGTGGAAAAGTAAGATCTCACAGATCAAAGTCTCAAGAAATTGAGCCTTTGAAAGACTTACTATACTATTATGCATAATTGAGATATTCTCTATACTTTATATCCCAGAATTGTTCATCTGATTCTGTAACCATCTATAAAGGAATGAAAAAAAAAAGCATAGCTGTATTTTCCAAGTGAAATATGAAGTTTTTTTTAAAATATCCTCATGGGACATAGCAAACAATTTTTCATCATTATTTACAGAATTAGGAAATGAAAAAAAGAGAAATGCACAAAACAATTTAAAATCAGATTCTAGTAAATTATTGTCATAAAATAAAAAATGGTAGGATTGCAACATGTGGGAATATGTATATAGCATAATAATAACAATTATGAAGAGAGACAAAGGTTGGTTCACAAAACCTGCAATAATTCCTTTTACTTAATTAAAAAAAACTTTTAAAAAGATGGCATTATCTTAAGTAGAGTTATGTATTCACAATATTAAAATATGATTTAAAGAATTAATTCTGTATAATTTCCCAGAAACTCAGAATTATAGAATTTTAAAGAAAGGAAAATGTTCAAGGGTCATTTAGTCTATTCAGTATTTCTGAAAACCTACACTTGAATGCCTTTTGTTAGTGGGAACTCACTATCTCTCAAGGCAGCCTATTCCATTTTTATACAGTGCTGATTATTATTCATTACCTTCAAAAACAAAAATTCAACATAAATCCATGCCTAGAATGTATCTCTTTGAAAATTTGACTCCCCCAAAGCTCCATTCAGATGCCACTTTTCATACAAGAATTTTCCTGAGTCTTTCAGGGGCCTATCCCTGCTTTCCTGGAAAATACTCTGTATTTACTCTCTTCATATTTTGAATCAATTCTAAATAGTAAATGGTATTTTTTCCCATTATCCACCCATCATGAAAGCTACATGAGGGTAGGGATTTTTTTTCTTTTTTTATCCCTAGTACTTGAGCAGAGATTTTAACACAAAGTGTCTAATCAATAATTACCTATTAAATGAATATAGAAGCCTTGGTTTATTGGATAGTTTTTGTCACATTAAGGAAGACCTGCTTCTCATGTTTATTTGAAGGATAAGATATTTTAAAAAGCAATTCCAAAGTAAAAGGTTTATTAATATTTAGAATAATGACAATTATTATAATGTAATCATATGTAACAATACATTATAATCATTGTAATTTTGGTATAGTATAGTGTAGTGCTGTCAAATAGAAATGGGGGCCACTAAATAGTACATGGTCACATAGTGAATTAGAAAGCAATGTATTAATATTACCTATGCTTTATTATATTTTATATATTTTGTCAAATGCTTCCCAATTACTTAGAAAGCAATGTATTAATATTACCTATACTTTATTATATTTTATATATGTTGTCAAATGCTTCCCAATTACTTACTAATCTGGTTCTACTACACTTGGCAATATATTGGTTCATCTGGTGTATTGAATAGAGAGGTAACCTTGAAGCCATTAAGAACTGGTTTCAAGTCCCCCTTCTAAAACATAATAGATGTGTGAATTTGGACAAATCAGATAACTTATCAGCATTCTTAGCAGCTCTTTAAGATTGTAAGTTGCAAAAGAAGTATTGACATATATGGTAAGAGAAAATTTCCTCCTCAGACATTACCCTGTAACAACAAAATCACAGATCAAATCCTAGTAAATATTTTTATAATGTCTAACCTATGCTAGACCCTGTGCTAACCACTTTACTAATATTATTTCATTTTATCCTCACAATACTCTGAAATGTAGGTGCCATTTTTTGTCTTCATTTTGCAGATAAGGAAACTGAGGCAAATAACAAAGCGACTTGTTCAGAGTCATATAGCAAGTGTCTTGTGACTGAATTTTAATTCATATTTCCCTAACCCCAGACCCACTGCCCTCTTCACGGTGCCACCTAGCTGCTAGAATGAATGAATGAATTATTGGATGGATGAGTGAACTATAACTTTTACCCATTGAATCTAATTATGATTTCTAAAGCACATCACACATTTGAATTCAGCTAGTATAAACCAAGATCAACCTTCCTAATTTTCTCTTCTATTCAATGTTTAGATAAATTTGAAACAAGTACTGAAATCTTCCAGATTTAACTTCTGACTTCCCTATCTTCAATCTCCCACTAATTCAAGGGGAAGGAAAAATAAAATATGTAGAGAGTTAAAACTTCAGTTTTCTAAAAAAAAAGTGTGTTCAATAATAGCATGGAGGGGGTGGCTAGGTGGCACAGTGAGTAAGAGCGCCGGCCTCGGAGTTGGGATGACCCGAGATCGAATCCGGCCTCAGAAAATGAGCACCCACACATAAATAATGACTAGCCGTGTAACCTTGAGCAAGTTACTTAACCCCAATTGCTTAAAAAAATAATAGCACGAAGAATGATTGTACTATTATTGCCTTAAACTGAATCTTGGGTCCAACCGTTTTTATTATGAAACTTAACAAAAGAACTATAACTTTCATTCAATTCAATTGAGTCTAAAAGTCATCGTGCCCTTAAAATGCTACATATAAGAACAAGACAATTCCACTCCCAAATCCTTAACTGTGGAAAGAAACTTTTTTTTGCAACTGGAATAAATTGTTAACTTGCAGAAACCCCTGTGCAATCTTGGATCAGTATGCTATTTTCCATTGTCAAGCTTATGTTTCTAAAATGGTGTTTGTGACACATTTATTCTCAAAAACTTTTCAAGGGGTTGAAAAAACGATTTCCTATATTCTTTTCTTCTGAGGATTGTAGGATATGATCATCTCATTGTCCTTGATTTTCCCTTTTCTTTTTGTAGTCCAACATATGGACTTTTGGGATCCAGTACTAGCCTTAGTTCTTGTGATGAGAAGATGTAAGAACTGGAAGACCACTGAAATCCTAATGAAGTAGGAAAAAAACAATGAGAGCACCTTGTAGAATCAGTTGATAAAGATAAAATAGATGATTCAATGCAAATGAACATAAAAATTCTCAAGGGTACTATGATTAGATCTGCCAATGTAATAATAGATATCCAAGATAATACACAGGTAAATACAATATAATAAAAATGATAAATATTAGTATATAGAATATGGAGGGTCAATGTTGCTCTATTGTATTTTTGCATGGAAAGCACCTGGAAATTCAGTTAGGATATCTCCTTCAGTATAGTCCTTTGATGTACAAATAATAATAATATGATCAATGATGGGAAAGATCTTCCCACCTAAATGTCATATTTTCTCAAAAAATATAAAAATGGAAACCTGACTAGAATTCCATGGAACACACAAAGAGCCACATCAAGGGAACTGATTAAGAGAAAGACCTCATCACTCATTAAAAAATCCTTTTTAATGTATATTATCTCAGTTTATTCTCACAATAATCCTTAGAGGTATGCAATGCAAATATTAAACTCCAGGCTCAGAACAGTTATATAACTTATTGAAAATCACCAAGAAGGGCAGAGTCAATATGGCAGAGTGAAATCAGGAAATCACATAAACTTTCACACGAGCTCCTTCAGTTACCACTAAAAAGGGCATCTGAATGTATTTTAGAGTTGTAGAATCTATTGGGATACATAATATTGCAGATTTCCAGCTTAGTACAGACAGGTAGGATTTGTTGTGTCAGGCAAGGGGAGGGCAGAGCACTGTGCACATAGTTTGGGAGCTGTCCCAGAATAGACATTAGCATAGTGAAACCAGAGTGAACCCGAGGGAACTGACTCATGCACCACAGGGGTGATTTGCAAACCTCTTACTTGAGGATAGGGGGCTGATCAGAACTGGGTAAGAGACAAGAGCAAGGCATGAAGCAGTGGCTGCAGTTACTCCTGGGGCTATCAGCCCATAGCCTGGAAGTTTAAAAATCACCTAATTGAACTTCCAGGAGCCAAGATGATGGAATAAACCTTAGCTGCTCTAATCTTTCTCCCTGATGCTGAAAAATTCAGAGAACATTGCCCCTGGGTAAAGAAAAAAAAACCTGAAAAAGTGGAACCAGCAATAGTCTTGGGAGCTCTCAAGGAAGGGCTGGGCTGTGAGTGATGACACTGAAGTGCAGGAATGGAGAAATCTCAAAAAACCCCATGTCAACTGAACAGCAGGAGAACCTGAATGCCAGGGGTGTGGAGCCAGCTGATGCTAAGCCCAGAACCCCAGGTGTGCCTTCACACAACCAGGGGAACTTACAGACACCAGCACAGCCCCAAACATCAGCAGGTGAGCCTGCCTGATCTATAACCCAGGCCTGAGAAGACAGAATCCTGAAAATGCCAGATAACCCCTTCCCCACTCTTCATGTTGTGAGCATCAAGGCAACCCCAGGGAAACGCTGAAAATCCTGGCCTGGCCTTAGTCTAGGCACTCAGAAGCAACAGAATATGAAGCCAATAAGCAGCCCCTAACTCTCAACATAAGAAGCATGGATCAGAGCTCTCTGTAACCCAGAAGGAAAGACCCACTTTTTTTTTTTTTTTTTTTTTTTTTTTTTTTTTTAAGCAATTGGGGTTAAGTAACTTGCTCAAGGTTACACGGCTAGTCATTATTTATGCGTGGGTGCTCATTTTCTGAGGCCGGATCTGATCTCGGTCATCCAAACTCCGAGGCCGGCGCTCTTACTCACTGCGCCACCTAGCCGCCCCTTTAGGGCAATTGGGGTTAAGTAACTTGCCCAAGGTTACACGGCTAGGTTTTTGTTTGTGCGGATTAAGTGTCGGAGGCCGGCTCCGAACTCAGGACCTTCTGATTCCAGGGCCAGCGCTCTATTCACTGCGCCACCTAGCCGCCCCAAAGACCCACTTTTAAAGCCAGGAAACAGGCAATCACAATGGTCAAAAAGCAAACTGGAAAAACAAAGATAGTAGAATCCTATTATGGTGAGCAAGAAGAAGCAAATTTAAAAGAGGATAGCACTGACACTATATCCACATCTGAAACATTAAAAGGGAAAATGTACAGGTCTCAAGTCCAAAAAGCCTTCATAGAAGAGCTCAAGAAAGATTTTAAAAGACAGAGAGGTAGAAGACAAACTGATCAATTATTTTAAAAAATATAATTGATAATATGGAAAAAAATCACTGAAGGAAACAACTCTTTAAAAAAGTAAAATTTGTCAAATGGTAAAGGTTGCTCAAAATTTAAGTGGAGAAAATAACTTCCTCAAAGGAAAAAAACAAAAACAAAAACAAAAACAAAAACCAAAAACCAGAACAAATGGAAAAGGAGTTTCAAAAACTGAGGAAAGCAATTCACTAAAAATTAAAAATTGAGGCCAATGACTCTATGAGGTATCAAATAATGAGACAAACAAAATCTAAAGAATGAAATAAAATAGAAAATGTAAAATATCTCAAAATGCAACATTAGTCTCCTATTTTGGGGGCAAAGAGGATGGAAGCATAGAACAGGAGGAGGATTGGGAGGTCAGAACTCCTGCACCAAAAGCCCCAAATGAAACTATGAGCTGGCTACAGGCCATAGAGGACCTTAAGAAGCAGATAAGAGAAGTGGGGGGAAATTTGGAAGAAAAATGGGAAAGATGCAAGAAAAGTATGAAATGACAGTTAACAGGATGACTGAGGAAAATAACACCTTAAAAATAGACTAACTCAAATGGCAAAAGAGGTTCAGAAAGGCAATGAGGAGAAGAATGCCTTAAAAAGCTGAATTTGCGAGATGGAAAAAGCATCTCAAAAGCTCACTGAGGAGATTCATTCCTTCAGAGTCAGACTGGAGCAAATGCAAGCTAGTTACTTTATGAGAAATCAACATGCTATTAAGCAGATCCAAACAAATGAAAGAATGGAAGGCAATGTGAAATATCTCATGGGAAAAAACACTGACCTGGAAAATACATCCAGGAGACAATCTAAAAACTATTGGACTACTTGAAAGCCATGATCAAAGAAAAAATCTAGAAATCATCCTTCAAGAAATTATCAAGGAAAATTGCCCAGATGTTTTAGAACCAGCGGGCAAAATAGAGATTGAAATAATGTACAGATCACCTCCTGAAAAAGGTCCCAAAAGGAAAACCCCTACGAATATTGTAGCCAGGTTCCAGAATTCCCAGATCAAGGAGAGAATGTTACAAGCAGCCAGGAAGAAACAATTTCAATATTGTGGAAACACAATCAGGATAGCACAGGATCTGGCAGCTTCTACACTGAGGGATCGAAGGGCATGGAATATGATATTCTGAAGTTCAAAGGTCCTGGGATTAAAACCAAGAATCACCAGTCCAGCAAAACTGAGTACCATGTTTCAGGGGAAAATTTGGTCATTCAGGGGAATAGAGGACTTTCATGTACTCTTAAGGAAAAAAAAACTAGAGTTGAATAGAAAAGTTGACATTCATATACAAGAAGCAAGAGATGCTTGAGAAGGTGAACAGTGAAAATAAATCTCTATGAACTTATCAAAGTTGAACTATTTACATTCCTACATGGAAAAACAATAACTGTAACTGATTAAACCTTTCTCAATATGAAAATAGCTGAACAAGGGTACATGAGCATATGAATACATATGTGAATGTGTGTATATATGTTTTCAGGTATACAAAGATAGAGGGCAGAGGTCGAATTAAATAGGAAGGGATGATTCTTAAAAGGTGAGGTTAAGAGTCGAGAGAGTGATGTGATGAGGGGGAATTAGGAGAGAGAATGATGTGAACTGTCTTGTGTAGAGGAGGCAGAGAAAGTGATTGCAGAGGAGGGGAAGAACAGGAAGGCAAAAAGGCAAAACCTTATTCTCATTGAATTTGGACCAGGGAGAAAATGACATGAATACTAAATAGGGTGTCCCACCCTACAGGAACATGGGGGGAGAGGGATGGGAGAAAGTGGTGGAGGGGAGGGCAGGCTTGGGTGAAGGGATGTTGGAAGCACCCACTTTTTTTTTTTTTTTTTTGCTTTTTGGAGGGCGATTGGGGTTATGTAACTTGTCCATGGTCACACGGCTAGGTTTTTGTTTGTGTCTGTGTTAAGTGTCTGAAGCTGGATCCGAACTCTGTATTTCTGACTCCAGGGCTGGCGCTCTACTCACTGCGCCACCTAGCCACCCCAAAACTTTTTTTTGGAAGCACCCCCTTTTGAAAAGGTACAGGGTCAAGATGGGGAGTGGACAGATGGATGGATCAAGGTGGAAGGTTGGATAGGAGGGAGGGAAATATAGTCAGTATTTTACGATATATCTACTAGGGTAATGTTTTGCATAGCTACACATGTACAGCATATCCTGAGTTGCTTATCTTCCTTTTAAAGTCAATATAAAATATATATAAATACTATTATTAATACTATTTTGCATGTAATTTGGAGATAAGATGGGCAGTTATTGGGGCATAGAGATTCACCTTGCACTAATGGAAAATTCGAAGGGGGTATGGGAGAAGATATGGGAGAGAGCAGAGTGGATGAGGGGATATCTTGTGGGACTGCTCTTCTGGGGTGGTGGGTAGGGGAAAAATGGGGAAAAATTGTAACTCAAAATCTGGTGGAAATGAATGATGTAAACCAGAAGTTAATAAAGCATTTGGGGAAAAAAAAGAGAAAATTCTGGAAACTGCCACAGCTGCTGGTGATCCATTCTCACAGAAGTGGTTCAACCATTGCTATTTGGGGATGCCCTGGGGATAAATCTTTGGGGCTGGCATTGTCTCCCAGCATGCTGTGAGGGACCCTTTCTCTTGGCCTGTCAGTCTGCCTTCAGTGGGAGATTTGTTTCTCTCTGTCACTTTGTGGGTTCTGTAGCTTTAAAATTTGTTTAGAGTCATATTTTATAGGTATTTGAGGTGGTTATGGGGGGAGATCACAGAGTTTTCCTGCTTCCATACCTCCATCTTGACTCTGCACGCAGTAGATGGTCTTTCAATGAATTAAGGGACTTCCAGACCTTCCTGATGAAAAGGCCAGAACTCAATGGAAAATTTAATCTCCAAATACAAGACTCAAAATGGACATAAAAAAGGTAAACAGGGAAAACACACACACACACACACACACACACACACACACACACACAACTTCTTATTTAATAAGGGCAAATTCTTTAGATTCCTATAAGGGAGGATGATAACTGTCAATATTGAGAATTGTGTAATTATCACTTCATTTAATAGGGATATACATAGATAGAAGTTGTTACAAATTAGCTAATGTGATGATAAAATAAAAAACTTATTAAGTGGTGCGAAGAAATTGTGATGGGAGAAGAAGAAAAGGAGGAGTCAGAAAAGGGTAAATTACGCTACAAGAAGAGGCATAAAACATGTTATAGCAGAGTGAAAGAAGTGAGGGAGAGAAACATTGTTTCAAATTTATTCTCATGGGATTTTGTTCAAGGAGGGAATAAAATAATTAGTTAAGTATAAAAAACTAATGTGGCCTACAGGCAGTAGGAGGGGAAAGAGGGAATGGGGCTGATAGGTACTATTGAGGGAGGTGGTGTTCAAAAGGAATACTCTTGAGGAGGAGAAGAGAGAAGGGAGAAATAAAAGCATAAACAGGAAGGAAATCGGATGGAAAGACACAGATATTAATAATAACAGTGAAAGTGAATGGAATAAATTTTCCTATAAAACAGAGGCAGATTGCAGAATGGATTAAAAAACACAATCCTACAACATGCTGTTTACAAGAAACACATTTGAACCATGGGGATACACACAGGGTAAAGTTAAAAGGCTGGAGTAAAATATGTTATAGTTCAACAAAAGTAAAAAAAAAAAACAAAAAACAAAAACAGGGGTAGCAATCCCAATCTCAGACAAAGCAAAAGCAAAAATAGATCTAATTAAAACAGATAAGAAACTCTCCTGCTAATAGGTAGCACTGACAATGAAGCAATATCATTGCTAAACATATATTCACCAAGTGTACAACATCCAAATTCTTAGAGAAGTTAAGGGAATTAGAGGAAGAAATAGATAACAAAACTATACTAGTGGGGGACTTCAACCTCCTCCTCTCTGAGCTTGGTAAATCTAACCTCAAAATAAAAAAGAAAGAAGTTAAGGAGTTGAATAGAATTTTAGACAAGGTAGATATGATGGAAATTTGGAGAAAATTGAAGGGGGATAAAAAGGATAACCTTCTTCTCAGTGGTACATGGCAAATGCACAAAAATTGACTGTGTTTTAGAGCATAAAAACTTCACAAACTATCCAGAAAGGCAGAAATATTAAATGGATCCTTTTCAGATCATCATTCAATAAAAAATATATGTATGAAGGACCATGAAAAGATTGACCTAAACTAAATTGTAACTAAATAACCTACTCCTAAAGAATGAATGGGTTCAAACAACAAATGTTAGAAACAATCAGTAACATCATTAAAGAGAATGACAATAATGAGACAACACACCAAAACTTATGGAATGCAGTGAAAGCAGTTCTTAGGGGATATTTTATATTTCTTATTGCTTACATGAATAAAATTTTGAAAAAGGAGTTCAATGAATTGGACATGCAGCTGAAAAAGCTAGAAAAAGAACAAATTGCATATCTCCAATTAAATATTAAATTAGAAATACTAAATAACAAAGGAGAGATTAATAAAATTGAAATTACAAGAACTTTTGAAGTAATAAATAAAATTAAGAGTTGATTTTATCAAAAAGAAAACATTAAAATTGATAAACCATTAGCCAATTTGATTAAGAGAAAGAAAGAATAAAACCAAATTACCAGTATCAAAAATGAAACAGACCAATTCACTTTAAATTAAGAGAAAATTAAAACAATAATTAGGTTATTTTTTACCAAATTGTATGTTAATAAATTTAACAATCTTAGTAAAAGTGACAAATATTTACAAAAATATAAGTTCTCTAGATTAAGCAAAGCATAAGTAAAATATTTAAATCAACCAATATAAGAAAAAGAAATTGAACAAGCAATCAATGAACTTCCTGAAAAATAATCTCCAGGGCCAGATGGATTTACAAGTGAATTGCATCAAACATTTAAAGAACAATTAATTCCAATAATTTATAAAGTATTTGTAAAATTGTTGAGGCAGGAGTTCTACTAAATTCATTTTATGATACAAATATTATGATGATACCCAAATCGGGAAGAGATAAAACAGAGAAAGAAAATTATAGGACAATTTTCCTCATGAATATGGATACAAAAAATTTAAATAAATATTAGCAAAATGATTGTAGCAATTTATCATGTGAATAATACACATTGATCAGGGAGGATTTATTCCAGGAATGAAAGGCTGGTTCAATATTAGGAAAGCTATTAGTATAATTTATCATAGCAACTACAAAACTAGCAACTACACAACCATATGATTTTATCAATAGATGCAGAAAAAAAAAAAACTTTTGACAAAATAAAGTACCCATTCATATTAAAAACACTATAATGCATAAGAATAAATGCACTCTTCCTTAAAATAATATGAGGCATCAATCTAAAGCCATCAGCAAATATTATATGCAATGAGGATAAATTAAAACCATTTCCAATAATATCAGAGGTGAAACAAAGATGCCCACTATCACCCCAGTTATTATGTTTGGTACTAGAAACATATGTACCAATCAGAAAAGAAAAAAAAAAAAATCAAAGGAATTAGAATAGGCAAAGAAGAGATTAAGCTATCACTCTTTGCAGATGATATGAAGATATACTTATAAAATCTTAAGAGAATCAAGTTTAAAAAAATTCTTGAAATAATAAATAACTTCAGCAAAGTAGCAGGACATTAAAAAAACCCATATAAATCCTTCAGCATTCTTCTATATTTCTAATAAAGCCCAACATCAAGAAATAGGAAGAGAAATTCAATTTAAAATTATTGTAGACATTTAACATATTTGGGAGTCTATAGCAACTATATGAACACAATTACCAAACACTTTTCACACAAATAAAATCAGATCTAGGGGCGGCTAGGTGGCGCAGTGAATAAAGCACCGGCCCTGGAGTCAGAAGGACCTGAGTTCAGATCCGGCCTCAGACACTTAACCCACACAAACAAAAACCTAGCCGTGTAACCTTGGGCAAGTTACTTAACCCCAATTGCCCTAAAGGGGCGGCTAGGTGGAGCAGTGTGTAAGAGCGCGGGCCTCAGAGTTGGGATGACCCGAGATCAAATCTGGCCTCAGAAAATGAGCACCCACACATAAATAATGACAAGCCGTGTAACCTTGAGCAAGTTACTTAACGCCAATTGCTTTATAAAAAAAAAAAAATCAGATCTAAATAATTGGAAAAACATAATTTGCTCATTGTTAGGTTGCGTTAATATAATAAAAATGAAAATTTTACCTAAATTAAATTATATATATAGTGCCATACCAAAATTTAGTGTCAGTCTACCAAAACATTTTCATAAAGTTAGAAAAAATAGTAACAAAAATCATCTGGAAGGAAAAAAGGCCCAGAATATCGAGGGAATTGATGTAAAGAAATGCTAGGCAACATAGCCTAGTCATACCAGATTTTAAACTGTATTATAAGACAGTAATAATCAAAACTTGTTTCAAGGAAAGTAGTCAAGGTTCTTTCAAGCAAAGTAGTCAAATGTCAAAACTTCTTTCTTTAGAACAACTGAGAAATAGAGTAGGGGCTCAGTGGAATAGATTAGGTTAAAAAAAACCACAATAATCAATCACTGTAGTAATCTACTGTTTGATAAACCTAAAGACTTCAGTTTCTGGGATAAAATCCCACTATTTGATAAAAACTGCTAGGAAAATTGGAAAACAATATGGCACAAACTTGGCATAGACCAATGTCTCACACCAGATTAAAAAAATGAAGTCCAAATGGGTATACAATTTAGATATAAAGACTGATACTGTAAACCTTGAAGAACAAAGAATAGTATATCTGTCAGATTTATGGAGAAGGGAAGAATTTATGATCAAACAAGAGATAAAGAGCATTATGAAATGCAAAATGGAAAATTTTATTACATTAAATTGAAAAGCATTTGTATAAATAAAGTCAATATAAGTAAGATTAGGAAGGAATAGAATACGGGGAAATAATTTTTGCAATCAGTGTCTCTGATAAAGGCCTCATTTCTAAAATATATAGAGAAGTAAGTAAAATTTGTAAAAATACAAATCATTCCCATATAGATAAATGGTCAAAGGATACAAACAAGAAGTTTTCAGAGGAAGAAATTAAAGGTATCTGTAATCATATGGAAAAAAATTTTTAAATCACTATTGATTAGTGAAATGTAAATCAAAACAATCATGAGGTATTACATCTCAATCTAGTTTGATTGGCTAACATGTCAAAACAGGAAAATTGTAAATGCTGGAGAAGGTGAGGAAAAATCGGAACATTGATACATTGTTGATGGAATTGTGAACTGATCCAACCATTCTGGAAAGCAATCTGGAATTATGCCCAAAGGCCTATAGAAATGTGCACACCCTTTGACACAGCAATACTACTTCTAGGGCTATATGCCAAATAAATCATAGAAGTGGTAAAAGTACACCTATGTACAAAATGTTTATAGCAACTCTTTTTGTGGTGGTAAATAATTGGAATTCAAAGGGATACCCATCAATTGGGGAGTAGCTAAACAAGTAGCTAATCTAATGCTGAGTGAAAGGAGTGGAACCAGGAGAACCTTGTACACAATTACAGATACATTGTATCCGTGAAGACTGATGGGCTGGGTTCCTCTCAGCAATGCAGTGCTATAGGGCAACTCCAAAGGACTCATGATGGAAAGGGCTGTCCTCATCCAGAGAAAGAATTATGTAGATTTAAGCAAACTATTTCCCTCTCTCATTTTGTTTTATTTTATTCCTTCTTTCTCATTGTTCATTCCATTGGTTATAATACTTCTTTACCAATTGACTGATGTTTAACATGAAGGTATATGTAGAACTTACATCAATTGCATGCTGTTATGGGGGAAAAGGGCACAAGAAGCAGTGGGAGGCAATTTATAAATCAAGTTTGTGAAACTAAACATTGTAAATCAAAGGTTAAATGAATAAAATTAAAAAAATAAAAGGAAGTGCTCTAAAAAAATAGAAAATCAACAAGAAAACCATGAGAAACTATATATATATATATATATATATAAATGTATATATATATTTGCTTTTTGGAGGGAAGATGGGGTTAAGTGACTTGCCCAAAGTCACATGGCTAGTAAGTTGTGTCAAGTGTCTGAGGCCAGATTTGGACTCAGGTCCTCCTGACTCCAGGGCCAGTGCTCTATTCACTGCACCACCTAGCCACCCCTAGAGGATCTATAATTTATGGCTTTTCACCTATTATATCTCTTTCAAACTCTTTCTCCCAAACCTCTAATTTTCCCCAAAATTTATTCTTCTGCTAATAACTTCTACATCTTTTGTTTGTTTGCATACTTAATGATTCATCCAGTCTTGCTTTCTGAATTTTGATCCCATGATTTTAACTGAATGAACTAACACTTATGGCTTGAGTGCTGAGTCCATATTCCTGCCCTCCCCTTTCACACATCATGCTGCTGGTCTGGACTAGATCTGAGATCAGCTTTGTGAATACCTCTGCTGATAGTCAAAGCTCAAATATATTTTGGCACTGAACATGTTTTATATAAATTTGTAAAATACAAACATAAAGAAATATAAATAGATGTGTGTAAAAACAGACATACAGCATTCATCTAGGTAGTGAAGTGCATTGAGCTCTAGTCCTAGAGTCAAGAAGATGAGTTCAAATCCAGCCGAAGACACTAATCAGCTTTGTGACCCTGTGTAAGTCACTTAATATTGTTTATCTAAGTTTCCTCATCTGTAAAATGAGTTGGAATAGGATATGGCAAACCACTCCAACATCTTGGTTAAGAAAACCCCAAATAGTGTCACAAAGCATCAGATGTTATTGAAGTGAATGAAATATATACCAAAAGCAGTATCTGGATACCCACCTTACCTTCTTTATTCTTGCCACTGGCCATGGTCCCTTTTTTTTTTTCCTGTCATAGAATTTCTTGATGAAATCTTTCAGTTTTAATCTTCAGAGCTGCTTATTAATTGTATGTTTCATTTTACTCATATTCAATATGTGCTTTTTTGCTGCCCTTTCTGTAATACTGATCTTCTATCCCTCAGAGCACAAAATTTAGCTTTTTATACATTCCTTATATTTATTCTCAGAAGACCAGTGTACTGTTTTGTTTCTGGCATCATATATTCTTGAAAATCCTGAATTATATTAAGACAAGGATAAGATACACTATTAGTAAAAGAAACTTCAAGGAGGTCTTCTGTCCTATTTAATCAAGTGTTTTTCTTATCAACAAAAGATCAATGCAAGTGATCTCATTTTCTTTGTTTCCTTTTAATAATTGTTGTTAGTGATGTGATTCAATGTTGAATTCTTTTTGCAAAACTGATTATTTAATGCTAATACACTCATTGAAAATTCACTTTATTTCTACATAAATAATATTCAAATATTAGTATTTTATTTTTTAATTTTTGTCTTTATTGATTTGTTTGTTTACTTTTAGTTTACAAGATTTAGTTCCACAATCCTTTGAGTTTCAAATTTTCTCCCCTTCCCTTGCTTCCCCGACCCGCCCCCCCCATCACGGTGACATGAAATCAAGTATAGGTTCTGCAAATACTTTCACAACAGACATTAGTCAGGTTGTAAAGAAGTATTGTAATGGATGGAATGAACAGTGGGAAAGAGGAAACAAAGCCAAAGAAGAAAATAATTAGAGCAGGTAGTTTACTTCAGTCTGCATTTACACTCTGTTCTTTCTAGTTCTTTCACTGAATGTAGACATCTCCTTCTATTATGAGTCTTTTGGAGTTATTTTATAATCTTGAATAGCTAAGAAGAGTCCAGTCTATCAAAGCTGGTTGTCACACATACATTGGGTATCTAATTATGTACAAATTCCTCCCGGTGCTGCTCTTCTCACTCCACATAAGTTGGTATAAATCTCTCCAGGTAATTATGAAGTCAGCCTGCTCCTCATTTCTTATAGCACAGTAGTATTCCATTACATCCATATACCACAACTTGTTTATCCATTCCCCGATTGATGAGCTTCCAACTAATTTCCAATTCTTTGCCAAAACCAAAGAGAGCTGAAATAAATATTTTTGTACATACTGGTCTTCCTCCCACTTCTATGATCTCTTTGGGATACAACTGTAGAAGTGGTATTACTCTGTCTATGGGCATGCAATCTTTTATAGCCCTTTGGGCATAGTTCCAGATGGCTCTCCAGAATGATTGAATCAGTTAACAACTTCACCAACTATGCATTAATATTCCATTTTTTCCACATTCTCTCCAGCATTTGTCATTTTCCTGTTTTGCCATTTTAGCCAATCTGACTGGTGAGATGTGTTGCCTCAGAGTTGTTTTGATTTGCATTTCTCTAATCAATAGTGATTTAGGGCTTTTTTCATACGCTTATGGATATCTTTAATTTCTACCTCTGAACATTGCTTGTTGATATCCTTTGACCATTTTTCAATTGAAGAATGACTTGTATTCTTATAGATTTGACTAAATTCGCTGTATATTTTAGGAATGAGGCCTTTATCAGAGACACTGCTTGTAAATTTTTATTTCCACAATTTCTCAGTTCCCTCTTAAACTTGGTTACATTGGCTTTGTCTGTACAGAAACTCTTCAATTGAATATAATCAAGATTATCCATTTTGCATTTTATAATGCTCTTTAATGCTTATTTGGTCATAAAGTCTTCTCTTCTCCATAAATCTGACAGGTAAATTATTCCTTGCTCTCCCAGATTGCTTAAAGTATCATCCTTTATACTTAGATAATGCACCCATTTAGACTTGGTTTTGGTATATGGTGTTAGGTAATGGTCTACACCCATTTTCTGCCCTACTATATTCCAATTTTTCCAGCAGTTTTTCTCAAATACTGAGTTCTTATCCCCCAAACTGGGATTTTTGGGTTTATGAAACAATAGATTACAATAGTCATTGGCTGCTGAGTCTAGTGTGCCCAATCTATTCCACTGATCCACTACTCTATTCCTCAGTGAATACTAAGTAGTTTTGATGACTGCTGATTTATAATACAGTTTAAAATCTGGTATGGCTAGGCCACCTTCCCTAGCATTTCTTTTCATTAATTGCCTTGATATTCTGGACTTTTTGTTCTTCCAAATGAATTTGGTTATTATTTTTTTAACTCTATAAAGTAATTTCATGGTACATTGATTGGTATGGCACTTAATATGTAATTTAATTGACATAATATTGTCATATTTATTATTATATTTCGACCTAGCCAAGCGCAATTGACATTTTTTGAGTTAGTGAGATCTGACTTTATTTGTGTGGAAAGTGTTTTTTAGTTGTGTTGATATATGTCCTGTTTTTTTTTCTTTCAGCACATAGATTCCCAAATATTTTATTTCTACAGTAACTTTAAATGATATTTCTCTTTCTATGTCTTGCTGTTGCATTTCATCAGAAATATATATGAATGCCAAAGATTTATGTGGGTTTATTTTATATCCTGTAATTTTGTCAAATTTATTTATTGTCTCAAATAGTTTTTTACTTGATTCTCCAAATATATCATCATATGATCTGCAAAGAGTGATAGCTTGGTCTCTTCTTTGCCTAATTTGATTCCTTCAATTTCTTTTTCTTCTCTAATTGCTACTGCTAACTTTCTAGTACCAGAGTGAATAAGAGGGGTGACCGTGGACATCTCTTTTTCACTCCTGATCTTACTGGAAATACTGCTAGTTTATCCCTATTACATACAATACTTGCTGATGGCTTTAAGTAGATGCTGTTATTTTAATTAAACTCCATTTATTCCTATACTTTCTAGAATTTTTAATAGGAATGAATATTGTATTTTATCAAATGCCTTTTCTGCATCTATTGAGACAATCATATGTTATCTGCTAGTTTTATTGTTGATATGATCAATTGTTATAGTACAGTTTGGGAAGAGAACAGGTATTTACAAACCAGCATGATTTCATGACAAACATGTTATTCCAAATTAACCTCATTTTCTTTTATGTTAGTAGTAGATTTGGGGGAAGCTGTGGATATTGTCTCCTCAGATTAAAGGAAAACTTTGACAAAACATAGCCATATTTTTCTTTGGAGAAGTTGAAAATATATAGATTAGACAATTAACATAATCAAATGGATTCAGAGTTGGTTGGATGGTCAGATTCAGAGTAGTTGCTCATGGATTATTATCAGGGTGGCAGGAATTTTCCAGTACAGTACCCCAGGGACTTAAGTTTATCCAATAGAAGATCAACTTTAGAGTCAGGCTGCAGGTGGGGGAATCTGGATTTGTCCTGCTTGTATCACATATTTTTGATTCTTGGCAAGTGATTTTAATGGCTACCTCAATTTACTCTTAAACTTCACATTAATGATAAGTTGCCATTATTAGAGGAAATCTGTACATGAGAATTTAGTCAAAGAATAAAGCTCAAGATTTATAGTATGGGCCAGAAGAGACCAAAATGAAACATAAACCAAAGCAAGAGCATAAATATGTTAAAATTTGCAATGACATATGTGTATACATACATATATGTATATAAAACTGTGGATTTCCTTTGTCTGAAGATAATTTAAAATTTTCCTTTTTAAAATGCCTTTAGCCACTCTACAATTGGATTAACATTAATGAAAAATATGAGACTGTCTGATTTGCGTGACAATGTATGCCAACAGTCTCACTGTAATAAAATACACTTTTTAAATTTAATCTCAGGGATCTTCTGTCTTGCTTTAATGGGGTACAACATCTGGAAGTTCCACTAAGACCTGTGGTGTTCCATGGCACTGCAAAGATCCCCGAATAAGAAGAACTCTTGGCCTCCGGAAGTAGGCAGATCCCTAGGGGTGCTAGCCCCTGGAGGTGTTTCCAGGGCCCCAGGTCTCAAGGAGTGAAGATCTCACATGCCTACTGACTCTGACTTGCTCCTCATTTGGCCTTTCTTGGATCCAGGACCTCCAGTATGGGGGTGAGTCAAATAAATTTGTTCTGGTTAAATACTTTTGTTTTATTTAAAAAATATTGCTCTGGTATATTGTTGTGGTTAAAAAATATCGTTCTGGGCCCAAGCCACTCTTCCCCCTAACTACCTCCAAACTATGTTAAAGGGGAATCTGACAACTTCTGGAGACCCAGCACTCGCAGAATGACACAGAGAAGCTAACCTCCAGCTGAGGACAGCCCAGCAGCCCTGCAGAAAGTACCAGCCCAGCACAGGCAGCACAGCAAGCAGTGGGCAGGGAGCTGAACACAGGTCCACCTGAGTCGCAGTTTTAGCACCAGGGCTTCAGGGCCAGCGGCTGGCTGGAGGGACCCCAGAACATCAGCAGCTGTGGCGATTCCAGAATTATCAACATAGACAAAGTGAGACGTTAGTGCCCTATGGATTTTGGGACAAATATTTGGGGAATGCGTCGGCTTCCACCCCTGGGAGCTTGAAGCTGCTGAGGAGACTAGCCATTTTGTAGTTTTCAGAGGCAGCTCCAGCTCCTGGCCTGCAAACTGTAGGGAGATCCAGCGATCACTCTTGGGGGGTAATCTCTCTTGCTTTAACCTCCCTGGAGCTAGATTGTGATCTGGGGTGGGTTTCCAGTGCAACAGAAATGGAAGTTGGCTCCCCCCACACATTCGGGATGAAAGAGTCATACTGTGGCAACTAGCCCAAAAGTCAAGTAGTTAAGTGGCAACATGCCAAGGCAAAAGAAACAAATTAAATAGAAAAATACAACCTTAGACTCCTACTTTGGGGGCAAAGAGGATCAAAGCATGGAGTGGGAAGAGGACTGTGAGGTCAGAAGTCCTGCTCCAAAAGCCCCAGGGGAAAACATGAGTAGTTTGCAGGCCATAGAGCACCTTAAGGAGGACTTTACAAATCAAATAAGAGAAGTGGAGGAAAAATTGGCAAGAGAAATGAGAAGGGTGCAGGAAAAGTATGTAAAGAGGGTCAACAGCCTGACTGAGGAAAACAACACCTTAAAAAATAGACTAACTCAAATGGCAAAGGAGGCCCACAAGGGCAATGAGGAGAAGAATGCCTTAAAAAGTCGAATTTGCCAGATGGAAAAAGAATCTCAAAAGTTCACTGAGGAGATTCATTCCTTCAGAATTAGACTGGAGCAAATAGAATATATTGACTTTATGAGAAATCAAGATGCTGTTAAGCAGATCCAAACAAATGAAAAATTAGAAGGCAATGTGAAATATCTCATGGGAAAAACCACTGACCTAGAAAATAGATCCAGGGGAGACAATTTAAAAATTATTGGACTACCCAAAAGTCATGATCAAAGAAAGAACCTAGAAATCACCCTTCAAGAAATTCTCAAGGAAGACTGCCCTGATGTTTTAGATCCAGAGGGCAAAATAGAGGTTGAAAGAATCCACCAATCACCTCCTGAAAAAGATCCCCAAAAGAAAAACTCCCAGGAATATTATAGCCAGGTTCCAGAATCCCCAGATCAAGGAGAAAATACTACAAGCAGCCAAGAAGAAACAGTTTCAATATTGTGGAAACACAATCAGAATAGCACAGGACCTGGCAGCTTCTATACTGAGGGATAGAAGGGCATGGAATATGATATTACACAGGGCAAAAGAGCTGGGAATGAACCCAAGGGTCACCTACCCAGCAAAAATGAATATTTTGTTTCAGAGGAATTTATGGTGTTCCAGTGGAATAGAGGACTTTCAAGCATTCTTGAGGAAAAAAAAAAAAAACAGAGTTGAATAGAAAATTTGACATCCAGACAGAAGAAGCAAGAGATGCCTGAGAAGGTAATCAGGGAAAAGAAATCAAAAGGAACTTATCAAAGTTGAACTATTTACATTCCTATATGGAAAAACTATAATTGTGACTGATGAAACCTTTCTCAGTATGAAAATAATGGAAGAAGGGTGTATGGTCATATGAATACATATGTGAATGTGTGTATATACGTGTACTGTTATACATGGATAAAGGGCATAGGTTGAATTTGTTGGGAAGGGAGGATACTTAAGGGGTTGTAGCGGCAAGCACCCCAATATCCCCAGGTTGACTGCCAACACAGGTTCTTAGATCTGCTTTTCAAAAGGAAAGCAACTCAAAATGGGTTAACAAGCTTACTTTAATCAAACAAACGTATGTTACCTAGTTCAGGGGCAAAAGGTCAGCACCCCAAACTTCAGAGTTACAGAACTTAAAGATCACACAGACAGGCTTCCAAACTGTCCAACCATTGTATCAATACCAAATCACAGTTACCAGAGAGGGAAGCATCAACATCTAGGTTTTCAAAGCTGGGGGGCTCTCAACAATGGCTTCCCAGAGTCTCATCTGGTCAAATCACACAACACTTCTCAAAGTGAGCCCCAAAGCAAAGCCTCTCCTAAGGGTTTATATAGCCTTCTCCTGGCTCAGAGAATGTAACAACCTTCTGGACCCACTGCCCAATCACAAAGTATCAAGGTGTGGGCTTTCCTGAAAAACAAGCCTCCCCCCACAGGCTCCAGGTGCACTTAAGCTAGGGACAGGGAAGATCTTTAAATTTGCATTTCCATTACAGGGGTGAAATTATGAGGTGAGAGAGGAAAGTGGCAAGAGGAGATGGGGAGAGACAGGGTAGGGTAAACTATCTCATGTAGAAGAAGCAAGGGGAAGTGGTTGCAAGGTAGGGGAAGAAAAGGAAGGCAAAAAGGCAAAACCACATTCTCATTGTATTTGGTTCAGGGAGAGAATGACATACACACTAAATGGGATATCTCAAACTGCATCAGAATAGGGGGAAGGGGGATGAGAGGAGGGATGATGGATAGGAGGGCATCCTTGGGGGAAGGGGAGGTTGGAAATACCCATTGTAGAAGAGGGACAGGATCATGTAAGGGGTGGACCAGGTGGGGGGTGGGATGGGTGGGAGGGAATTATAAGCCGCCATGTACAGTATATCTTCTATGGTAATATTTTGCATAGTTAAACATGTACAACATATACTGAATTACTTATCTTCCCAGAGGGAATGGGTGACAAGGGAGGAAGGAAATGGATCTGAAATTCGAGGTCTTCAAATTAAATGTTTCAAATATATATAAATGCTATTATTAATACTCTTTTGTTTGTAATCTCGAGATAAGATATGCAGGCATTGGGACACAAAGATTCACCTTCCTCAAATGGAAAAGTCAAAGGGGGTAGGGGAGAAGATATGGGAGAGAGCATATTGGGGAAGAGATATCTTGTGGGATTGCTATTCTGGGAGGGTGGGTAGGGGAAAAACGGGGCGGGGGGGAATTGTAACTCAAAATCTGGCAGAAAAGAATCATGTAAAACAGAAGTTAATAAAGCATTTGTTTAAAAAATATTGTTCTGTTTAAAAATCTGTTGTTGTTGAGGGGAGAAAGCTAGATGTGGCTATCGTGCAGTGCACCTCTTACCCGGGCAAGGCTTGAGACATCATCCCTCTTGCCCGTATCTGATCTGGTTATATGTTTGTTTGTCTGTACGTGTCCCATGCTCACTTGAGCCCATTTGCTTCCTGTTCAGAATCTGTGGGAAGCAAACAAGTTGGGGTATGGGCCTTTGTTTGTCTGTTATCTGTGTCCTATTAGCTTGAACCCATTTGCTTCCTTTTCAGAATCAAGCAATCAAGTGGATAAGGACTGTAATGTGTCTGAGTGTTTGTAAAGTTTGTCCTGAGCTCAATTGCTTAAAGTCTCCTTTTAAAGTTTTTATTCTGCAAGGTAAGTATTTGAGTGGCTATTAGAAGAGCACTTCCAAGGGACCATTTCTGATTTCCACTGGGAAGATATATTTGTTTCCAGAAGAACCCTCTTCTGCTTCAGCCATCCTTCCCCTCAGGAAATCCATTAACCCAGCCTAATTGGCCTTATTGAGCCTGGGTTGGATGGCCACATGGCTCATGGCCTTGGCTGGTGTGGAGGGGCTGACCAACCTGGCTCCCAGGTCAGGCTAAGGGCTGGAATGACCCACCCCCACCCTGAGCTGCTGCTGGCTCAGGCAAGAGAAGGTGAAGGCCTGGCAGAGCCCTCGTCTTGAGCATTGGGGGAGGTAGGGAGGTGGGCCCCTCTTTGGGAACCCCCTCCCATGTAAAAAAAAATATCTTGCCTGACCAAGTAAAGTCAATTAAGTGTGGAGCTTTGAGATTGGCAGATTCAAAGCTCTTTCAAAAGGTCCACCAAAATTCTCCCTGTTTTTGTAATATTGTGAATTCTTAATTTGGGAAATTTATAATTTCTTTATAGTCCTGGTCAAATTCTAATAATTAAACTTTAAGAAATTAGAAATAGGATATTGGGATTGCTTAAGAAAACAAAAAACAAACAAACAAAAACCAATAGAAGTTTTTTTGCTATCTCAGCTTGACTTGTTCCTTGAATTTGCAAAAGAAAAATTAATAGCGTTTGTGAAATACTTGTAATCAGAATTGTATAATTATTTTAAAATATAATGACTGGCGTATGTTGGTATCTCTCTAACTTTGAATCCATGCCAGAATTGATAAGGTCAATTATTGTATAAGTCATTTGATACTCATTGCTATTTTGTTACCATCTTTCAGAGCCTGTATTGTGTCTCTAAAGGTCTATTTAGCTAAGTGAACTTAAGAAACAATTTTGAAGTGCAAATGGTATCACAGCTATTTGAAACAAACAAACAAAGAAAAATAGAGCTGGGTCCCTAGATTCAGTGGCTGCTTGCTGGCCCTTTGCCTCCAGGCCATTGCTGCATCTGCCCTCCATATTAAGTAAGTTGATAAGCTTTCCCTGTGTAGACCCTTTCCATCTCCACCCCTCATTGTGTGGAGATCAGCTGGCTTTTTCTCCCCAGCTGTCTATGATTGCCCTCAGGTCACTGATCAGGCCCAGGTTTCTGAGATCTGAACTCACTGATATACCCCTAAGAATGGAATCCCTACATTTGTGAGTTTTTTTGTCAGCTTAGTGGAAAATCTAGAGGCCTGAATCTCCTGGATTTGCCCACAACTTCAGCTATACAGAGCTGGATAAAGGAGTGCTGGATGATATGAGGCAGAAAGCTATTCCCTGTACATCCCTGAGGCAGAGCCTTGGGTGGTCCCACCCACAATTCTCTGTGTTGGAAATAGGTGTGACTGAGGCATTTAGTGCCAGCTTTACATAGTAAGGAGACTGGCATTCAACACAGATCCAGAAATCTTTTCCCAACATGTGGTTAGAGCTATTAAATGTTTTATGAACAGCTAACAGAAGGATAATTAAGGGGACCTGATAATTGCGAGATTCTTTGAAGATGGGGGTGTTGTATGACCTGACTGGGGCTCATGTGGTGATAGTTGGTTTTGTGATTTGGACATCAGGGTTCCCTATTGGGGAAGGAATAGCTAAACCATGGAATGACAATTGTAGAGGGGCACAGGAGGCTTCTTGGCACTTGCCCTCCCTCTTCCTCCTCCTCAGGGACTATGATTCCCAGGACCCAAGAAACAGGGTTTCCCAGGCTAGGTCAGAGGGGTTTTGAATGGTGAGATTGAGCATGGGTTGGAGGGGTCAGACCTGATTGGATGGAATCGGAATAATGGGTCCAACCCCCCACTACCACCTGCCCTGTAGCACAGGGAGGCACCAGGGCTAGGAGAGGGGAGGTGATAAGTTGTGACACAAGCACAGGCACTCGGGTATCCTGTGTCTGAACAGGGCAGGTCGCCTGCATCCTCTGACGAAGCCGAAAATAGTCCAGTTCTGGAGAACAGGGAGTTGAGGGGGAACTGTGTGCTCCAGGTTCTGGAAAGTCCAGGATTGTCTATTTCCTGTGGTTACCACCCAGGTATAGCTTGGTCTGGGGGCATGGGGATTTTGGGGAATGTGCATCTCTGCCCCTCTAGGAGCCTGGTGGACATGCCAAAATCGCCTTACCCAGTATGTCTCTGCTACAGTGTTCCTCAGACAACAACACACTGAGGGCTCCCTGTGTATCCTAGTGGACATAATTCCCTGGATCACCCTTCTCCCAGGTGAACAAGGTTGGAATTACTTTTCCCCAGAAGGGCAACTGAGCCACTGCCAAAGGCAGGCAGTAGGACTCCTCATTCCCATCTCAGTGGGCTTAGGCCTTGTGCGTTCTGCAGCAACTGGGATGGCAGCCTTGATTAAGGGGGAGGCTAACTATCAGGCCTTAAGTACACAGGTAAATATTGACCTCTCCCACATAGATCAGCCCATCTCAGGCCTGGAAAGACAGTGGACTCTCTGGCAGAGGTCTTGACCTTCTTAAACAGGGTGGCCTATATGCAGTCCTTGTTGAGGCTTATTCCTTCTATGCAAACAACTTTGGAGTGGTGAAGGAGAGTCTGAAGGTAGTATGCCAGAGTGTTGCTAATAGACAGAGGGAGCTGAAAAATTCTGAGAATGGGTATCAGTCCCTGTTCCCCTGGAACATCCCCCTAACTCACTAAATTGGTATCAGCCTTGGTATTAGTATTGGTATTAGCCTCTCCTCCTCCTGATCCTATCTCATTAATTGCTTTCTACAATTTGTCAAGTCCATTAAAATGTTAATTATCAGGGACCCCCACTACCATCCTTTAGAAACAGAATTGGGTAATGTAGATGATGTGACTCTAGCCATGTCAAAGGTTTGACATACCTACAAGGAAGAGTAGGGAACACAACTTCACTTTCCCCTTCCCTTCATTGATTTGTAAACTCCAACCTCCCCTTCCATTCATTTGTAAAGCAGACAACTCCACCTTTCCCCTTCCCTTCATTAATATGTAAAACAGACAACTGCACCTTCCCTTCCTCTAACTGTTTTGTAAACAAGCAGGGCCCCCACCCCTTCCTTTCCCCTAACTGATCTGTGGGCAGGAGTTCCAGCCTAGGGTTTCACTCAGGTGGGAAATTCAAATGTACACTGACCAATCACTGTAGTTTCAGCTTACATCACTGTAATTTCAGCTTACTTAACCTGGGTATGGGACCTCTATAAAACCAGCACAATGTCTGTGCCAAAGTACTGTCTGATTTGGGTGACCATGCACCCCAACAGTCCCATGGTAATAAAATCCACTTTTTAAATTAAAAAAAAAATTATGAGAAAGATATTTTCTCTATAATGTTGATATGTTAACATACATTTGATTTTTTAGTTCTACTGATATTGGAAATCAATTTATAGAGACCTTTCCTTGAAACTATCCATTTCCTAATTCCTTATGACACAATTATATTCCATTATATTCACAAGCCATAATTTGCATAGTCATTCCTTAAGGACATAGCAATCTTTAGTTGCCAATTTTTGGCTACAAAGATAAATCTTGCATCTTAAAGATAAAACAAGAGAAGGTCTGAAAGGTAAAGTGAGTAGCAAGGGACACATATGGCATTGGGAACTATGTTTTCTTTTTTTTTTTTCTTTTTGGAGGGTAATTGGGGTTAAGTAACTTGCCCAAGGTCACATGGCTAGGTTTTTGTTTGTGTGTGCATTAAGTGTCTGAGCTGGAACTGAACTCAGGTCCTTCTGACTCCAGGGATGACGCTCTACTCACTGCGCCACCTAGCCACCGCCTAGGGACCTATGTTTTCTGACTGAAAATTTGGAGGGTTTTTTTTTTTTTCTACTACATCATGTAATGTAGGAATACCTGTTTGAAAATAATATAAATAATTCTGAAGCATTCTACTGTTCATAAGATACCCAAAATAAGGTAGCCCAAACCATTCATAATATATCCCAAAATACAAGCTTTCTGGATACAGGACATTTTCAAGTCAAAGGAAATTTATAACAGAATGCTTAACTTGGCCAGATTTTAGGATGAACCCTTTCCTCTAATTGCAGTCAGATATTTAATACTATTTTGAGTTCCCATTGTGTCTCCAAAAATGCTTTTCTATTTTGAGGTTTTAGGAAAATTGTAAATGATTTCTGTAAAGAGGTTGCATTTCAACCAACAATGTGTAATGCAACATTTGAAAAATAGAATATAGGCCTAATTTAATCAAAGTATACTGTAATTTGATTCTTGCTGATACTCTAAGAAATGTAGCTCTGAGTTTTCAGAGGAAACTGCATTGTTCTAGAGACACTCCGAATCTTCAATTCCACCCCAACCCAACATATACACAAAATGTTATTTACAAAGATGGTAGATTTAGAATTGAAATTAACTTAGAGGTCATGTAATCAAAATGTTTCATTTTGTGGACAAGGAAACAGAGAAAAAAAATTACTTTGCCAAGGTTATAAGGATAGTAAACTTCAGAAATGAAATTTGTCCTGAGATTTCAAATTTCATTCCTTCTACTATCCTGGAATCTTTCCTAATTGTAGTCCTAGAAGGAGACCAATAGGATAGGGAAACATATTGATGAGAACATTAATGATGAAAAAAAAGAATAAAATGCTTTTATTTGATAAGATTAGGGGCTGGATCCATGATTTCATTGGAAGAAGAAATTGCTGGTTTAAGGAACTACTTCTACTACTGCAAGTTGGCACCTTCTCTACAAATTATAGTCTTCGAAAAATGCCTAGAACGCTGGGAGATTTAACAGTCACAGAATCAAGTATTTATCACAGCCAGCACTCCATCCAAGGACTTTATGGCTTATAGGACAGTTTTGTATCTTCTGTGACACAATAACTTTTATCTTTGTTAGAATGCTAAGAAATTTTTAAAACAATGTTCAATGCAAATGTCCAATATGATGATTCCATGTATTATGCAGTATAGAGTGATAGCATGGTATAGTAAATCAAGATTTGGTCAAGAATAGCTAGGTTCAAATTCTGCCTCCAAAATGTACTTACTGTGTGACCCAGATAATTTACTGAATCTCTAGATGCTTTAGTTCACACTTATAAGACTCAAAGATGAAGAGAAAGTATTGACTTGAGTAGGTAGAAGGGATTTCCTAACTCAGGGATTAGTTATACACATTTCACTTTGAGTCCCTATTCTCTTCTATATCTCTTAAGCATGTATACATGCACACATGCTTGCATGTATAGGTACACAATACAAATAGGTGTGATGTACATGTACATGCATGTATATATGTATGTACACACATCTCTATACACATACACATATGTATATGAGTTTACACACACATAAATGCATCCACGCAGATTGTGTGTTTCTAAAGAAATAATATTTTAGGAGGATTATCTTTTTTGAGAGTCAACTTATGATCATGCAGATTTGGTGTATTATACCTAGAATAGCACATATAGCTCATCAAATAATACAAACACAAAAAATATTGTCTTCCATGATCCTTATGCATACATTGTCATTTTACCTCAGAAAAGAAAAGAAAGAGGAGAGAGGGAAAGCCTATATATCATTTAGTTGGTGAATCATTAGTAAAAAATATTGAATGTTCATGGTGTTCATTAAAGTATTTGTTTCTGGGGCTTCACAAAGAAGTATAAATAAAGGAATCAGACATCAACGAGAGCAAGACTATTAGATTCTGTGAAATGATAGAAAAATTACAAAGTTTTGGTGAATATTTGTTAAAGTTGTTGAACAGAATTGAATAATTGTGCTCATCTTAAATAGTGCAAAATCGAGTTAGAAGCTATACTTGAAAAATTATTAGAATACTTATAACTGAATGGAATATCTATAACTGAATGGGTCTTCAAGTAGAGGGAAGAGCATAAATGCAGGTATGGAAATGGGAGTTAGCATGGCAAGACTGAATCTTGGTGGGAGGCTCATATGATGGGTAGAAAATACATATTGAAAAGTAAAAAATGAATTTAAGAAAGAAAGGTAGAGCTGTTTAAAAAGGAAGTAACTTAGCAAAAAAAAATCAATTCCTGGGGCTTTATTTTGCATTAATACAAAAACACATTGCACATAAAATGCATTACAAACTTCAAAGCATTAGATATTATTTGTCTCCTTCCTTTCCCCCCCCGTTAGTTTTTCTCTTAGTTCTCCTCATCCTTTTCTTCTTCACTTTCTCCTCTTTTTACCTTCTTCTGTTCCTCTATGGAAGGAAGATAGAAAGTGATGAGAGTGGGTACTGTATCAGTGCTAAAGAACTAAATGCTATTTTATAAGGTAAGTCAGAGTAGCATTGATGATGCTAATCCTGGACTCAACAATTTGACAAATATGCCCCCATAAATTATTTGTGATGGGATTACAAAATTTTAAGTCAAACTATGCTGTAATAATAGAAGTATAATGTGTCTAATGAGGGAGATGATAGTCTTTTTGTATACTGCCCTGGTGAGACACAGATGGATTTTTGGCTTGAGAACTAGTCATCAAAATTTTAATGGAAACTTGTTAATCTGGAGTTTGTGCAGTGGATGATAAAAGATTGTTTTCAAAAAAGCTGTAGGTTATGACAAGTAAGGACCCAGTTGAAAGATATGTGAATATTTAGGTGGAAAAAGAGGAAGTTTATAGAAGACATTGTTTCTGTTTCCAAATATTTGAAATTTTCATAAAGAAGAGGTCTGATCCATTTTACTTTGAGCAAAGAGTAAAAATTTTAAGGATGATATCATCTCAATTTAAGAGAAAAAATATACTGAGGATGTATCTAGTAAGAGCAAGTTCTTTACTATCCTAGGCAATCATGAGTTTTGTCTCTGTTAGGGATAGAACAGAGACATTGACTCCTTGCTAAAGGATATGTAGAGAACAGGAATTCTGATTGGTCTTTGGATCTCCAGGACTACAATATATGCTAGAGGACTGAAAACTGAGACAGGAGAAGCCCACTACTTGGTAGATTTTAAAAAGAATTGAATCAAAAGGGTTGTTATCCTTTTATATTCTTTTCAGTGTTATTTTTCTTGATGGAGGTGGGGTGGGATTATGCCAGCTCTCTCTTCAACTTTCATTTGAGGATTGGAGTTTAATCTCTCACCTGAAGTGTGCACACATGTGGACACACACACACACACACACACACACACACACACACACAGAGTTAATTATTTGCAAATGACATTGGAAAAAAAAAATATATATATATATATATTTTTTTTTTTTTTTGCTTTTTGGAGGGCAATCGGGGTTAAGTAAGTTGCCCAAGGACACACGGCTAGGTTTTGGTTTGTGTGTGTTAAGTGTCTGAGGCCAGAACTGAACTCAGGTCCTTCTGACTCCAGGGCTGACACATTATTCACTGCGCCACCTAGGCGCCCTCTGGATATATATCTTTTTTATGTTTCTTTATATTCAGAAAAACAAGTAGAGATCCTGAGAGAATGTCATTTTCAGCAGCTGGGTAACTTATGACTTCTATCATTTCGGGGTTTCTGCGGCAATGCCAGTTGACTGAAGGATCTTGGATCTTGAACCTGTACCAATTATAAGAGGATACCATTGTTGACAGGAGAAGCTACCTAAAGATGCTCCCGTGGAAAGAATAAAGACAGCCCAAATTATTCCCTGGAGGGCCCAAAAATCACCAGAAAATTCAGCAATCTAAAATTATCTTTTGGGAAAAATATAATGACAGTGATGTGTTTATGTTTTGAATATTTTGTCAATGTAAGCTCAAAAATTAGTTGTGTTTTAAATATTTTTTTTTTCATGTAAGAAGTGAGTAGGTATCTTGTGCCTCATATCTCGGAATACCTTTTAGAGAAGGTTCCCTGTTAATGCTTTGGTGGACACTCTAGTTATTTACCATTTTTTTGTTTGGCCATTTCAGTTGTGTCTGACTCTCCATGATTCCATTTGTGGTTTGCTTCACAAGAGTACTGCAGTAGTTTTCCATTTCCTTCTCCAGTTTATTTTATAGATGATGGAACTGAGGCAAACTTGTGTAGGGTTACAACTATTAAATATCTGGGACCAGATCTGAACTCAGGAATATCAGTTTTCCTGACTTAAGCCTGCCATCCTATCCATTGTGCTATTTAGTTTCCTTAGACATTCATTATACCAATAAATTATTTAGATATTTTTCCCTAGGACTCTTAATTAGAGACAATGAGTCAGAGAGAGAAATAAAAGCCTGACTCCTCCTCTTTTGGGCCATCATTTTGTGTGAGTCAGTAGCCAGAGCCCTTTGAGGTAGGTGATGCTTCCAGAGCTGTGTGTTTATACAGTTAAAATGATTCATGCATCTGATAATGGTCAAATCAGAGGATTTCTGAGGTTTCTTCTATTTCTAGTATTCAATGTTTCTATGAGAGAAAGTATAAGAGGATGAAGAAAAAAGGCAATAACTGTTGCATAAGAAATGTAAATAATAATAGCTAGGCAGATTTTAGAAGTGTAAAACATTTCAAGATTTTACTATAATACTTGCTAATCTTTTCAACATATTCTTTATTTTTAAAATAAATTCCATTTTTGTGTCATGATAGCTTAAACAAGAAAAACACAAAACTGTTCCTGTCATTTCCACTTGGATTTGAGCACATCTCTTCTACCTTCACTTATGCTAAACTAAGAACCACAAAAACAAAAACAAAACAAAAACATTCTAGGTTTGTTTATGAGGTTTCCTAAAGACCAACTGGGTTTCTTTGTCATCTTTCATGTAAATCAGTGGGAAATTGACAGTTCCTCAGTGCATTGTAGTGAATGTTAAATTCCAAATACTTTCATTTCAAGCAGTACATGGGCTCTATAGATGCTCCTCTCTGAGCCCTTCCATAACGTTGTAATGAGAGCATGTTGAGAGGAGTGTGTATGATGTGAGGAATAATTGAGACTACCTTATGAGAGCAATGTTCCCCTGAGAGAGCAGTTCAGGTTGAAAGATTTTCAAAATAAACCATTTTTAAATATATATTTAACTATTTCCCAATTATACGCATAAGTTTTTCTAACATTCACTTTTAAAAATTCTGAGTTTCAAATTCTCTCTTCTTTCACTCCTCCCCTTCCCTGGAGATGTTAAGCAATATGTTATCAATTATACATGTGAAGTCGTAATGACAAGCAAAGGATTAGCACCCTGTTTCAACTACTTAAGTATTTAGCAACTTGCTTGAGCCCCTTGTGATCTGAAGGTGGGAGGAACTTGTTGAAGCAACAGGAAGGGTGGGACAGGAAGGAGAACCATAGTACAAAGGAGGAGCACAAGCTGGGACTGAGCAGGATTGAGGATGAGAACACTTTTGGTGGCCAGCACTCTGTATGTCTGATCTGTCTTTATTTGTGTTTGTTACTTTGTCAGACAGAAATATTCTGTTTGTTGAATTGTGTTACTCTATCAGACAGAAGCCTTCTGTCTATTGTTTGTGTTACTTTGTCAGATCTGTCTGCTGATAGAGGATTTTGCTGTTGTTACAGATGTTCTGGGACCTTACTGCTGGTTCAGAATACCTGAAAGAGGATTTCCTTGTTGTCTGTTTACAGAAGTCCTGGAAGAAGGATTTACTGATGTTTTCAGAGGTCCTGGGACAATACTGATGATTTATGGTGATTTCTCAGACCTTGTTTGTGGGTCTGTGTTGATTTCATAGGCAGAATGTGAATTGATGATGGTTCCAGCAATGTGTATGAATATTGTTTTTGCTCTGTTAAGCTTTGTCTTCCCAGAAAATGAACTGTGAAGGATTGGAGGTGGACTGATCATTGTGACCTTCAATATGGAATGAGAACTGGATGAGGAGCTGGACAAGGAACTGGATGAAGAGCTGGATGAGGATCTGAGAGCTGCCTCCCTGTGAATGCAGGTGATGGTTGGATGAATTTAGGCAAGAGCCGGGACCATGGAAAAGGAGCCATAGAATTTAGGAACCAGCCTCCAGCCAAGATCATGATTTACTGTGACCTAGGGGTGAAAGAAGTTTGTATTTTTTATCCTGAATGATATCATTTGTTTAAATCCTTGAGGCCACTTTGGTGATAAGTTGCTATGTTATATCAATTTGAATGTTCTACTTTGGTTTGTGTGAATGTTTTGCTTTTGTTTACTGCTGAATAAATAGAGAGTTCAATATACCATGTGATCAGTACCTTAAAGTTATTCACAGCAGCAGTCATCTGGAGAGCTGCTCATGCTTGGCTTTATAGAAGTCAAACAAAACATATCTTCATATTTCCCATGCTTTAAGATAAAACATACACACATACACAATTATGAAAAATAGAGAAAGTTGAAAAAAAGAATGCTTCATTCTACATTCAGAATTTGTCAGTTTCTGTTCTCCAGAGGTAATTAACATTTTTCATCAATGGTCTTTTGGAACTGTCTTGGATGATTGTCTTGAGTGGAAAAGTTGAGTTTCTCATAGTGGATCATCCTTCCAATATTGCTGTTATGTACAATGTTCTCCTTGTTCTGCTATCTTTACTTTGTATCAGTTCATATATCTTCCCAGTATTTTATGAAATCACCCCCCTCATCATCTTGTAGCACAATAGTATTTCATAAAAATCATATATCTCAACTTGTTCAGTCATTCCTTAATTAATGGGCAGCCCCTCAATTTCCAATTCTTTGACACCACTAAAACAGCTCTTTTAAATTTTTGTACAAATACGTTCTTTTCCCTTTTCTTTGATCTCTTTAACACATTGGCCTAGTAGTCTTCTTGATGCCTCAAAGGGTATTCACAGTGTTATAGCCCTTTGAACATAGTTCCAAATTGTTCTCCATAACTAAAACATTTCTTTTTTAAAACCTGAAACTATAAATAAAGCTACTACATTAAGGTCAAGTATCCAAACAATTCATCAACAAATATTTTTTAAGCATCATAAATAATATATGTTGACCCACATATAGATACAAATACAAACACATCCTTATGTATGTATATACACATATATTTGTAAACACATACATATGGTGTATATATGAACATGCATATATACGTATGTCTATACATAGCTAGCTAGCTAGCTCATAGCTATATATCTTTATTCAGTCATTTTTCACTCATGTCTGATTCTTTATGGCCCCTTTTGGGTTTTTCTTGACAAAAATATGGAGTGGATTGCCATTTCTTTCTCTAGCTCATTTTGCAGAGGAGGAAACTGAAATAAACAGTGTTAAGTTATTTGTCCAGGGCCACACAACTAAGTATCTGAGTCTGGATATGAATCTGCGTTTTCCTGATTCCAGAACCAGTTCTCCTTCCACTTTGCTGTGAGCTGCCCTTACATATGTTATGTATTTATACAATAAACAACTACAAAATATTTTTTGTGATTCTTGGTTTGGCATAGATGAATAGATAGATAGATAGATAGATAGATAGATAGATAGATAGATAGATAAGTTGATAAATATATTCATGGCAGGTAGATGCCTTAACAAGAAGAGGTGTTTGACTTGGAATAAGAAAGACTCAGGTTCAAATTCTTTCTTGGACAATTGCTAGTTTTCTCACTGTCCTCAGATGCCTAATATGTAAGATGAAGATACTCATAGCACTTTTCTCAAAAGATTATTGTGAGGATCAGATAAGATGATAGATGAGTAGCACTTAGAGTGCTATGCAAGTGATAGTGGGGTGTATACATACACATTTGTTCATTAATATGCATATATGCTTAAATACCATATTTCTATATACATGTGTGTATGTGAATTTATGCAGACCTAAACTCACAAAGATAATTTTACATTTTTGGTGAGTTGGTGAGTAGAGCATTAAAAATATGGCAAAAGTGAGGATAAACTTATTTGGAATACATGGAACTTGATGGGATGGTCATCTAAGGCAGTTCTTAAAACTTTTGTTTTCTATTTTTAGTATCCAGATGTATTGCAGATATATTTAGGGCCAAACCTGACCTGATGCCTGATACCTCTTCATGACAGTTCCTGAAAGTGGTCATCTAGTCTCTGTTTTCTTTCTTTCTTTTCTTTTTTTTTTTTTAAGCAATTGGGGTTAAGTAACTTGCTCAAGGTTACACGGCTAGTCATTATTTATGTGTGGGTGCTCATTTTCTGAGGCCGGATTCGATCTCGGGTCATCCCAACTCTGAGGCCGGCGCTCTTACTCACTGCACCACCTAGCCGCCCCTTTTAGGGCAGTTGGGGTTGAGTAACTTGCCCAAGGTCACACGGCTAGGTTTTTGTTTGTGTGGGTTAAGTGTCTGAGGCCGGATCCGAACTCATGTCCTTCTGACTCCAGGGCCGGAGCTCTACTCACTGCGCGACCTAGCCGCCCCTAGTCTCTGTTTTCTATGCATTTCTTAGGTCCTGAGGCAGTCTCTGCCCCCGTTCTAGTAAATAAAATTTTCTTCATGTTTTACATCCAAGGATTTGCAATATAATCAATATGAGAGCTCCTATTGCTGAAATTGCTAATATCAAACTCAGATAGAAATAGGGACCACTAAATAATATATAAGGATAAATGTTGGCTGAATATAGACTCAGAAAGGCTATATTACCTATTTTGCCTATATTCTATGGTGTATTATTTATTTATTTGCTGCTAAGTAATTTGCTATTATATTTAACCTGGTTTGGGCTTTACTCTGGAGTATTTTGGCAGGGATGCAGCTTAGTACTACCTGTCTGACACCTCAGAATGACAAAGCATTCATATCTCCTTGTGCTTTGCTATTCTAGTTACCTCTTTGTTCATCCATCTCTCTGCTGATATGCCTTATGATGCTCCTCACGCATAATTCTCCACTGGTAATGCATTGAAGCCTACTTTTACCTACCATATATCTTTATGATTTTTTTTCCTAATAATATATTTTCCCAATTGCATGTCAAAACATTTTTTAGCATTCATTTTACAAGACTATGAGTCTGTTATTTTTCTCTTTCCCTCCCCTCTTCCTACAAGGGCAGGCTATTTAATGTATAGGTAATATATGTGCTATTCTGCAGAACATATTTTTACTAGTCACAATTGTGAAAGAAGAGACAAATCAAAAGAAAAAACTCCAAAAAGCATAAATTAAGTGAAAAAATTATATTTTAATCTGCAGTCAGAGTCTATAAGTTCTTTCTCTGGATGTGGATAGCATTTTCCTTCTGAAGTTCTTTATACTTTTCTAGGGTCATTGTGTTATGTAGTGCTGAGTTGATCATTCTCATCAGAGAATGCTGCTGATACTATGTGAAATGTTTTGCTTGTTCTAGCTCATTTCACTTTGCATCAGTTTGTGCAAGTCTTTCCAGGTTTTTCTGAAATCTGCCTATTCATTATTTCTTATTGCACATTAGCATTCCATTAGATACATATCCACAAATTGCTCAGCCATTTCCTAACTGATGGGCATCTCCTAAATTTCTAATGTTTAGTCACCATGAAAATGACTGATATAAATAATTTTGCTCATGTAGATCATTTTCCCTTTCTTATGGTCTCTTTGCAATACAGACCCTACTGGTGGTATTGCTGGATTAAAGTGTATGCAGTCTGGTTGTCCTTTGGAAATAGTTCCCAATTGCTCTCTAGAATGGTTGGATCAGTTCACCATTCCACTAATAGTGCATTAGTGTCCCAATTTTCCCACATCCTCTTCAACATTTATTATGTTTCTTTTTTTTTCATATCAGTCAATCTGATACATGTGAGGAGGTATCTCAAAGCTATTTTAATTTGCATTTCCCTAAACAAAAGCAATTTAGTTCACTTCTTCATATGCCTATAGATAACTTTGAATTTTTTATCTAAAAACTGCCTGTTCATATCCTTTGATCCATTATCAATTGTGAAATAGGTTGTATCCTTGGAAATTCAACTCTATAAATATATTTGAGAAATGAGGCCTTTATCAAAGACACTTGCTGTAAATTTTTTTTCCCCGCTTTTTACTTTCCTTTCAATCTTGGTTGCTTTGATTTTTTTTCAAAAGCCTTTTAATTTAATAATACTCCAAATTTGCTATTTGACATTTTGTAATGATCTATATGTCTTTTTTGGTCATGAACTTGTAACTCATCTAACTTCTTTAAGAATTTAGGTGCTATATTACTTGGTGGATGTAGGTTTACTATTGGTATTGCTTCATTGTCTACGGTAATTTTTTTGGAAGATGTAGTTTCCTTCCATATATCTTTTAGGTGTCTATTTTTGCTTTAAATTTGTCTGAGATCAGGATTGCAAGCCCTTCTTTTTTTTTAACTTCAGCTAAAGCATAATAGATTCTGCTCCTTCCCCTTGCCTTTATTCTGTGTGTTTCTCTTTGCTTCTTGTAAACAACATATTGCTCGATTATGGCTTTTGATTCACTCTGCTATCTGCTTCTGTTTTATGGGAGAGGTCATACCATTCATATTCACAGCCATGATTACTACCTCTGTAATTCTCTCCATCTATTCCTCCTCCTATTTATTTTCTCTCTCCTTACCCTTTTATTCTTCACCAAAATCTATCACCTCCCTTTATCTGCCTTCCCATCTGTCAGCCCCCAAATCTTTACTTAATCTCTTCCCCTACTGCTTCCCTGTTGGGTAAAATAGATTTCTACACTCAACTGATTGTGTATATTATTCCCTGTTTGATCCAATACTAATGAGAGCAAATTTCAACTGATATACATAACCTGCCCTCCCATCTTCTGCTCTACTATAATAATTTTTCACATTTCTTCATGTGAAGTAATTTAGCCTACTACACCTCTCCCTTCCTTTGTACACAATGTACTCCTTTTTCTCATCCCTCAGTTATTATTTTATTTCCCCAAATTCACCATATATATATATATATATATGTATATATATATATATATATATATATATATACATATATATATTTAAAGCAATTGGGGTTAAGTAATTTGCTCAAGGTTACACAGCTAGTCAATATTTATGTATGGGTGCTCATTTTCTGAGGTTGGATTCGATCCTGGGTCATCCCAACTCCGAGGCCGGTGCTCTTACTCACTGCACCACCTAGCTGCCCTCAACCTTATTTATTTCTTCTATTTATATTTCTTTTAGCTGTACTATTGGTGGTACAATTTTTAACAGTTACTGGTATCATCTTCCCATGGAGGGAAGTAAACAATTCAGTTCGACTGAATCATTTATATTTTCTTTTCTTTTTTTTTTTTTAAACCTTTTTAGGCTTCTCTTGGGTCTTGTATTGGAGATCAAATTTTTTGTTCAATTCTGGTCTTTTCCATATTAAAGTTTGACATTCTTCTATATTATTAAATGATCACCTTTTCCCTTGAAATATTATGCTTGATTTTGCCAGGTAAGTAATTCTTTAGTCCTATCTGTTTTGCTTTCTGGAATATCATGTTATATAACCTCCAGTCCTTTAATGTAGTAGTTGTTAAGTCCCATTATTTGAATGGTTTCTTTCTGGCCACTTAAAGTATGTTTTTTTTTTTTCCTTGACCTGATATTTCTGTAATTTTTTTATAATTTTCCTTGGAGTTTTTATTTTAGGATCTCTTTTCTGAAGTGATCTATGGAATCTTTTAATAATTATTTTGCCTTGTGTTTCCAGGATATCAGGGAAGGTTTCCTTCATAATTTCTTGAAAGATGCTGTCCAGGTTGCCCTTTTGGCTATAGCTTTCAGGTAGCTCAGTGACTCTGACATTGTATGTCTTGGATCTACTTTCTAAGTCAGTCACTTTTCCAATGAAGAATTTAATATTTTCTTCTATTTTTTCATTCTTTTGTATTTATCTGATTAATTCTTAATGTCTCATAGATTTATTAGCTTCGACTTGCTGAACTCTAACTTTTACAGAGTTGTTTTCCTCAGTTAGCTTCAGTATTTCCTTTGCCTTAGATAATTGTACTTTTTAGGGAGTTTCATTCAGTGGATGTTTGTATCTCCTTTTACCTTTGACCAATTCCACTTTTTAAACAGATATTTTCTTTTTCTGAACTACCAATTACTTTTTTCATAATTACCTTGCATTAATAAAATTTATTTTCCCATTTTTTCTTCTCCCTCTCATATAATATTTAAGCTCCCTTTTGAGCTCTTTTTTTTTTTTTTGCTTTTTTGGAGGGCAATTGGGGTTAAATAACTTTTCCCAAGGTCACTCGGCTAGGTTTTTAATTTTTTTTTGTTTGTGTGTGTGTTAAGTGTCTGAGGCTGGATCCAAACTCAGGTCCTTCTGACTCCAGGGCAGGTGCTCTACTCACTGTGCCACCTAGCCGCCCCCATTTTGAGCTCTTTTATAAGTATTTTCTGGGCTTCAGATCAACCATTTTTCTTTGGGGTTTTGTCCATAGATATTTTGATATTGTTTCCCCTCTTTGAGTTTGTGTCTTGGTCTTCCCTTTCACCATAATAACTTTCTATGGTCAGATTCTTTTGTTATTTTTGTTGTTTATTTTGTTTATCATTTTTGACCTTTTTTACTTTCTTTTAAATTTGATCTCTGCTTCCAGGGTAGCAGGGGCACTGTCTCATGCATCTTGTGCCAATGGCTACAGGTCCTGACTATTCACCTGAGGCTCACTGGAAACCCTTCTGTCTAGTGTTACACTCAGGGACTGGGATGGGGTGTAGTTGGTGCTGCTTGAAGCTCTCAGAGTCTGGAATCTTATTTGGTGCTGATCCAGTTTCCTAGTGGTGGTTTCTGGGATGTGCTGTTGTTGGTGTAGTGTTTTAACATTTTCCCAGGGCTACACTGAAGCACATGGAGGTCTGGTCAATGGAGGTTTTCCTGTCTGCCTAAGGCTATGCTGAAGCATGTGGAGGCCTGGCTGCTGAAGATAGCCTCTTGGCCCATGGTGAAACATGTGGTGGTTCTCAGAGGCATGTGGTGGGTTTTCTTGCTGGGGTTTGCCCTCTCCACCACACCAGGATTCAGGATCTCCCACTTATTTTCTGAGATTGGGCTTCCTGTTGGCCTACAAGGATATTTCCTGCCCTGGACTGCATCCCCCTTTTGCCTGAGTGAGTCATAACTTTCTTGGTGATCTTCCATATTTCTTGGGCTGAAAGATTTAACCCATCTTCTGGTTCTGCTATTACAGGATTTGTTTGGAGGGACCATTTTATTTCCTTCTGGAGGTGAATATGGGAGAGATATAGTGATTTACTGCTTAGTTGGCTCCCATAAATCTAAAAATCATATTGTAAAATGTTAAATAAAATATTGAAATAAAATTTTAATTTTTCCTATCCAAGTTCATGTGCTCTCTGAAATCTATTCATGGATTTCAGTGTAGGAATGCTGCTCTAAAGGATGCTTCATTGACTAACACAAAAATCTATGCTTGAAATTTTAGAAAAATTACTTGAAAAAGATCAATGTTATAGAATGTTCAGTGAACCTGGAAATGGGATTGAAAAAGAACTGGTGATTATTTCCCACAGGGAACTCTAAAATGAGAAAAGTTCTTCTATAAGCTTATGTTATCATTTGGCTTCTTAACTAGAAACTTAGCATAATAATATCTTGCCCTTCTTCTATGAAAGGATAGTAACACATAGTCTAACCTCTCATTAGAAAATATGGCATGGGGGTCACAGCAAAACTCATGGACTGGGAGAACAAGGGAGTTTAAGAGTATTGGAGTGCATTTTGATGACCAAAATAAGTTTCATAAAGATGAGGTAAAGAAGATACTCAAGGATACTATGTTCTTACCAGGGAGAAAAACTTCAGAATTTGGGATGATAGAAATAGAAAAAATTGTGGTGATGGCTACATCAAATTCATGATCATGTATCGTTTGAGCAAATATATATGTCATGGGCATTAAGAGGCTGATGACCTGAGAAGCTAAGTGTTTGAAAAGTTATGAATATGTATATTGAAGTCTCTAAACATGATGGTATGACTTGATCTGATGTACAACAGTATGAACTGCAAGGGCCTTTTAAGACTGGACCTGAACTCTGGGAACTCACAGAGAACTCAGGCAAATGACAGCACAACTCAGGCTGAGTCAAGAGGCACTTGAGTGTGTGTCCAGCCCCGTGATTTCAGGGTATTGAGCACCTGCTGGTAACAGGGAAGCAACAGGGGAGTATTGAGTTGGGGAAAGGGGATAAAAGGAGAGAGGTGAGGTGAAAGGCTGGGGGAGAGAAGAGAGGGTTGTGAAGGAGAAAGAAAATTAAAGGCAAAATACGTTACACCTTGGTGTTGGACTCCTTTGTCCATTCAAGAGGAGCAGGCTCTCCCAGGGGTTGTAGGGGTGACCAGAGTCATAGAGGTGACTGGAAAGGAACTCTCCATGGCGTTTGTGGGGGCAACCCTGAGGTCGTAGGGGTGACCAGAGTCGTAGAAGAGACTGGAGAGGTACATATAAGCGCCAGCCCAGTATGGTGGGATATGTACAATCAACTAAGTATTGAATTCCTAAAGAAAGGAGAGAATGTTACTTTGAAGTTGGTACTTGACTAAAAAAAGAATTATATCATAACCTAGGAAAGGGAGTGTATCAGTCTACCAAATGTAAAAATCTATCAGGGTTATAGAAGCAATATAGAATAACAGTTAAAATAACATAGTCTGATGACTGTTGAGGGAATATTGTAATAGCAGACTATAGAAACCTGACCTTATTACATGCCAGTCTTCATTACACAGTGTGACTCTAACCCTACCACACATGCTCCATTTAACATTTCTTCCTTCATAAATTGATATTTTTTAAGAGCAAGACAGAGCAGAGAATAAGAAGGGAAAGAAAAGGAGAAATTGCATGGTGTGTAATATATGGAGCATCGCATTTTGAGTCAGTAAGATCTTTGTTCTAGTGCTTCTTCACACCCTTACTAGCCATGCAACCCTTTACGATTCATTCTAGTGATCTGGGTTTAAGTGTCCTTATTTGTCAAATGAGATGGGTGAATTCCACTGCTGTCCCCTAATTCAGCTGGAAATTTATAATCTATTGATATATAATATATTGACATAGAAATATAGTATGGAAGAAAGTTCAAATTTGTTACCTTAGAGTGTCTATGCTCATGAAATATAGAACAGAGATGAAAATAGAAATAATTAGGAAAAAGAAAAACTTCTTTGAAAAGAGTGCAGCAAAAGAATATTACTTAAATTAAGAGATAATAAAGAAAAAATTTTCGATCCACATGCTTGATACCTTTGCCTGGATTATTGCAATAACCTTCTTTTAAAGCTCCCTGTTTCTAGTCTCTCACAGTCTATCCATGTATACCTGTGAACAATTTTTCCCTTTTCTTAGACCCAGAGTGGCATGCCTTTCTTTTTTGTTTTGTTTATTTTATTTTGTTTAACTACAATATTTTTGTTATTTTATTATTCAGTCATTTCAGTCCAGTCATGTCCAACTAATTCCAGGCTTTTGTGGCAAATATACTGTCGTGGTTTTTTATTTCCATCACTGTCTCATTTTACAGATGAGGAAATTAAAGCAAACATGGTTAAATGACTTGCCCAGGGTCAAACTCTCAGGGACTTTCTGTGCTGGATTTGAACTCAAGTCTTCCTGTCTCTACTTATCTTCTCTTACATGTTAGTAAATTACTTTACAATCTTAAGCTGCTGCATAAATGTCAATTAATATTAATATTAATAGTACTAGAACTATGGCTGCTGCTACAGCTACTACTAATACTGCTACTGCTGCTTTCACTACTACTACTACTACTTTTAAGGAGTTATTTTCTCCAGTTAGGATTTGTACCTCCTTTTCCATTTGATTGATTGTACTTTGTAAGGAGTTGTTTTCTCTAAAAAGTCCAGTCAATCAAATGGAAAAGGATGTACAAACACTAACTGGAGAAAATAACCCCTTAAAGGTGTCTAAAAGTAAAAATTGGCAAAAAAGGATAAGGATTTACAAAAACTAACTGAGGAAAACAATTCACCAAAAGATATACTTAGACAAGGTGAAGCTAATGAATCTATGAGGCATTAAGAATCAGTCAAAGAAAATATAAAGAATTAAAAAATAGAAGAAAATGTGAAATATCTCATTAAAAAGCAATTGACAAAGGGGTGGAGTCAAGATGGCAGAGTAGAAACAGGACTTCCACAAGACTCCTGCTTCCAGCTCCTCCAATATATGTAAAACATGACTCTAAACAAACTTTAGAGCTACATAATCCAGAAAGTGACAGAGAAATTAAGCTCCTACTGAACACAGCATAAAAGGGTCCATTGCAGCACCTTGAGAGCAGAGCCCAGCACTGTGTGAGACGATGGTTTTATCCTCAGGGTGGCCATGACCAGCCCCTGGCTGGAGGGACTTTGGGAGAGTGGATCATCAGCAGCTGTGGCAGTTTACAGAATTATAAAGCCATGGATGCTAAGGACAAAGGGAGGGATCAGTGAAGACTTTGGTAACAGTGAGTCAGCGAGTGTGGTCCTGCCTCTACCCCAGAAGGAGAAGCAGCTGAGGTGAGGCAACTAAATCTTCATGGCTGCTTCAAAGCTTCTGGCCTGCAGATTGTAGGGGGAAAAAGTCACCAGTTTGAGGGGTAATCACTATTGCTTTCACCTGCTTGGATCTATATTGCTATCTAGGGTAGAGGTGCTAAGGTGTGAGACCAGTGAACCAGAGCATGTGGAGGCTTCAGAGTGGGTAGCCATCTAATATCTGGGATTAAAACCAAGAATCACCTACCCAGAAAACGGATTATCATATTTCAGTGGAAAATTTGGTCATTCAATGTAATAGCAGGCTTTCAAGCATTCTTGATGAAAAAAACAGAGTTGAATAGAAAACTTGTTATTCAGATACAAGAAGCAAGAGAAACATGAGTAGGTAAACAGGGAAATTAAATCATAAGTTTCTTATAAAAGGTAAACCCGGCAGAGGCAAGATGATGGAGTAGAAACAGCATGTCCAAGGCACTCTCCCCCCAGATCACCTCCAAACTATCTAAAAGGGGACTCTGAACAACTTCTGGAGCCCCAGCACCAAGAGAACGACACAGAGAAGCAAACATCCCACTGAGGACAGAGAAATGAGAAGGATGCAGAAAAAAAGTATGAAATGAGGGTAAATAGCCTGACTGAGGAAAACAACACCTTAAAAAATAGACTCAAATGGCAAAGGAGGTCCAAAAGGGCAATGAGGAAAAGATTGCCTTAAAAAGCTGAATTTGCCAGATGGAAAAATAATCTCAAAAGTTCACTGGGGAGATTTATTCCTTCAGAGTTAGACTGGAGCAAATGGAAGCTAATGACTTTATGAGAAATCAAGATGCTGTTAAGCAGATCCAAACAAATGAAAGATTAGAAGGTAATGTGAAATATCTCAAGGGAAAAACCACTGACCTGGAAAATAGATCCAGGAGAGACAACTTAAAAATTATTGGACCACCTGAAAGCCATGATCAAAGAAAGAACCTAGAAATCACCCTTCAAGAAATTCTCAAGGAAGATTGCCCTGATGTTTTAGATCCAGAGGGCAAAATAGAGTTTGAAAGAATCCACAGATCACCTCCTGAAAAAGATCCCAAAAAGAAAACTCCCAGGAATATTATAGCCATTTTCCAGAATCCCTAGATCAAAGAGAAAATACTACAAGCAGCTAGGAAGAAACAATTCCAATATTGTGGAGACACAATCAGAATAGCACAGGACCTGGCAGCTTCTACACTGAGGGATTGAAGGGCATGGAATATGATATTACAGAGGGCAAAAGAGCTGGGACTGAAGCCAAGGGTCACCTACCCAGCAAAACTGAGTATGTTGTTTCAGGGGAAATATGGTCATTCAGTGGAATAGAGGACTTTCAAGCATACTTTAGGAAAAAAAAACAGAATTGAATAGAAAATTTGACATCCAGACACAAGAAGCAAGAGATGCCTGAGAAGGTAATCAGGGAAAAGAAATCAGAAAGAACTTATCAAAGTTGACCTATTTACATTCCTACATGGAAAAACAATAACTGTGACTGATGAAACCTTTCACAGTATGAAAATAATGGAAGAAGGGTGTATGGTCATATGAATACATATGTGAATATGTCTATATATGTTTACAGTTATATATGGATTGAGGGCATAGGTTGAATTTGTTGGGAAGGAATGATACTTACGAGGTGAAATTATGAGGTAAGAGAGGAAAGTGGCAAGAGGAGATGGGGAGAGACAGGGTAGGGTAAATTATCCCATTTATAAGAAGCAAGGGGTAGTGGCACCAAGAGAGGGGAAGAATAGAAAGGCAGAAAGGCAAAACCACATTCTCATTGAATTTGGTTCAGGGAGAGAATGACATACATACTAAATGACATATCTCAACCTGCAGCAGAATAGGGGGAAGGGATATGAGAGGGGGGATGATGGATGGGAGTGAATTCTTGTGGGGAGGGGAGGTTGGAATTACCCACTATAGAAGAGGGACAGGATGGAATGGACCAGGTCGGGGGGGGGGGGGTGGAATGAGTGGGAGGGAATTATAAGAAGCCTTGTACAATATATCTACTATGGTAATGTTTTGTATATCTAGACATGTACAACATATACTGAATTACATATCTTCACAGAGGGAATGTGTGACAAGGGAGGAAGGGAATGGATCTGAAATTCGGTGTCTTCAAATTAAATGTTTCATATATATACTAGTATTAATAAAAAAAATAAAAGGTAAACCCTTTACATTCCTACATGGAAAATGATAATTGTAACTTAAGAAATTTTTCTCAGTAAGAGAATAGTTGAAGGGAATATATATATGTGTGTGTGAGTGTGTGTGTGTGTGTGTGTATGTACATACATATATATGTCTATAAAGGAGGGTATATGAGTGTATGAAAACATATGTGAGTGCATGTATATATGTGTACAGGTATACATATACAGAGGGCACAGAACAATTGATTAAGAAAGGATGATAACTAAAAGGTGTAATTGAGAGGTGAGAGAGCAATATAATGAGATGATATGAGGAGAGACAAAATGGGGTAAATTATCTTATATAGAAGATACAAGGGAAAAACTGTTACAATGGAGTGGAAGGATAGGAAGGCAAAAGAGACTGGTCAAGCTTACTTTTCATTGAATTTGGCTTAGGGAGGGAATGACACACACATTAAATAGGATGCCTCATGTTACAAGTGAGAAGGGGGTAAGGGGATGATGGCAAGCTGGGGGGTAGGGAAGTTGGAAGCACACACTTTTGAAAAGGGACAACGTAAAAATAGAGAATAGAACAAGTGTGAGTGTGATAGGATGGAGGGAAATATAATCAGTCTTTCACAATATATATGAAAATTTTTACATAGTTAAACATGTATAACCTATATTGAATTGCTTATCTTCCCTGTAATGGTGGGTGATGACAGAGGAAAGGAAAGAAACTCGAATTCAAAGTTTTAAAATCAAATGTTTAATATATATATATACACACACATATATATATATTAAACATATGTATAAAACAATTGACTTGGAAAACAGATCCAGGAGTGATAATCTAAGAATTATTGGCCTTCTGGTAAGTTATGATGAAAAAATGACCCTCAACTGTATGTTCCAAGATATCATCAAGGAAAATGGCACTAAGGTCCAAGAATCAGAGGTGGAGCATGAGAGCTCCACGTGCTACACTCTGCACTTCCCCTGTGCAGCAAAACAAATCCTCCCCATTGATTTTCTGAGCTTTCCTGGCCTGGAAATCTGTCACACTTCATCTCATAATGGATTCTATCACTATAAAATCCATTCAGACTCAGTTTTCATAACTAACTGAAGGAATTCATGGGCAAGCTCAGGTGAGTCCCTGCTTTCACTCTGCCATTTTGGCTCTGCCACCCCCATGCTTATATTTCTGAAATGTCTCTATCAATAGTACACTTTTATTCCCCTTAAATGATAAGCAAATATTCCTTTTTCTGCATACTTTTTATTGGTATATTTGGTTGAAGGATTTATTTAAAATCTTTTGTCATCAAAAATTGAATGATACATAATTAGTGGAAGAATCCAATATCGGACTTAATACACCAATGAATAAATTTCATTAATAGTATTGCCAGCTTGGTCTGGGAATAGCAAGTGTTATCTGTCCAGACTTGCCAAGATGATGGATAGAGGAATGAGCATTAAATTGGCCTATGTGACTGTCCAATAAATAAATTTAATTACATTAATGACATTCTTTTTTTTGGAAATACATCTTGTCTTCCCATCTAAGTTTTAAGCTTCTATTTTCTAATACTTTTCTACAAGGTCTGCTGCTGATGTGCTCAGTGGGAGTACAATAAAAGTATTGTTGAAAAGATGAGTCAATTAAACAATCAACAATTCTTCTCAGCAAGGCACTATATTATTTATTTTTATTTCTAACATGGAAAGAAGATTAAAATGTTAATGATATAATTTTTTAAAAATATGCATATTTTATTCCTTTAATTAATGAATTTTCACATCTTATAATGTGAAGAAATACATTAAAGAAGTTAATCTTCCCTTGCTTCCAAATACACTAGTCTTGATTAGTATGTACTAAAGCAGTAAGACAGAGATAAACTATTTCTTTTCCATTTTTCTATACTGTTACCTCTACAGATTTTCATATGTATTTTTCCATCTGAAAGCCAGGACCTAAAAAACATCCTGGAAAGCATCTTTCAGGTAATTATAAAGAAAAAATACCTTGATATCCTAGAAGCAGAGGGTAAAATAGTCATTGAAAGAATATACAACTTACCTTCTAAAAGAGATCCCAAAATGAAAACACTGCGGAATATTGTAGTCAAATTCAAGAATTATCAGGTAAATTAGGATAAATAAAATCCAAGGAGCCAGAAGTAAACAATTTAAATATCATGGAACTACAGTAAGAATTACATAGGAGTTACCAACTTCTATTTTAAAGGATCAGTGTTCTTGGAAGATGATTTTCTAGAAGGTCAAAAATAGCTTGGAATATGATATTCTGGAAGGCTAAGAAGTTTGAATTATTTTTTTGTACTTAAATAGAAATAATTTTTATTAACTTCTGTTTTACATCATTCGTTTCCGCCAGATTTTGAGTTACAATCATTTTCACCCCGTTACTCCCCTACCCAACCTCCCAGAATAGCAGTCCCACAAGATATTGCTTCCTCCAATCTGCTCTCTCCCATACCTTCTCCCATACCCTCGTCGACTTTTCCACTAGAGGAAGGTGAATCTTTGTGTCCCAATTCCTGCACATCTTATCTCCCAATTATAAGCAAAAGAGTATTAATGATAGTATTTAGATATATTTGAAACATTTAATGTTGAGACCTCGAATTTCAGATCCATTTCCTTCCTCCCTTGTCACCCATTCCCTCTGGGGAGATAAGTAATTCAGTATATGTTGTACATGTCTAGCTATGCAAAACATTATCATAGTAGATATATTGTACAAGGCTGCTTATAATTCCTCCCACTCATCCCACTCCCGACCTGGTCCATTCCCTACATGATCCTGTCCCTCTTCTATAGTGGGTACTTCCAACCTCCCCTCCCCCCAAGGATGCACTCCCATCCATCATCCCTCCTCTCATCCCCATTCCCCCTATTCTGCTGCAGGTTGAGATATCCCATTTAGTATGTATGTCATTCTCTCCCTGAACCAAATTCAATGAGAATGTGGTTTTGCCTTTTTGCCTTCCAATTCTCCCCCTCCCTTGCAACCACTTCCCCTTGCTTATTCTACATGAGATAGTTTACCCTACCCTGTCTCTCCCCATCTACTCTTGCCACTTTCCTCTCTCACCTCATAATTTCATTTCTTGAGTATTCTCCCTTCCCAACAAATTCAACTTATGCCCTCTATCCATATATAACTGTAACCATATACACACATATTCACATATGTATTCATATGACCATACACCCTTCTTCCATTATTTTCATACTGCGAAAGGTTTCATCAGTCACAGTTATTGCTTTTCCATATAGGAATGTAAATAGGTCAACTTTGATAAGTTCTTTCTGATTTCTTTTCCCTGATTACCTTCTCAGGCATCTCTTGCTTCTTGTGTCTGGATGTCAGATTTTCTATTCAATTCTGGTTTTTTCCTCAAGAATGCTTGAAAGGCCTCTATTCCACTGAATGACCATATTTCCCCTGAAACAAAATACTCAGTTTTGCTGGGTAGGTGACCCTTGGGTTCATTCCCAGCCCTTTTGCCCTCTGGAATATCGGATTCGATGGCCTTCAATCCCTCAGTGTAGAAGCTGCCAGGTCCTGTGCTATTCTGATTGTGCTTCCACAATATTGTAATTTTTTCTTCCTGGATGCTTGTAGTATTTTCTCCCTGATCTGGGAATTCTGGATCCTGGCTATAATTTTCCAGGGAGTTTTCTTTTTGGGATCTTTTTCAGGAGGTGATCTGTGGATTCTTTCAACCACTATTTTGCCCTCTGGATCTAAAACATCAGGGCACTTTTCCTTGAGAATTTCTTGAAGGGTGATTTCTAGGTTCTTTCTTTGATCATGGCTTTCAGGTAGTCCAATAATTTTTAAATTGTCTCTCCTGGATCTATTTTCCAGGTCAGTGGTTTTTCCCATGAGATATTTCACATTGCCTTCTAATATTTCATTTGTTTGGATCTGCTTAACAGCATCTTGATTTCTCATAAAGTCATTAGCTTCCATTTGCTCCAGTCTAACTCTGAAGGAATGAATCTACTAAGTGAGCTTTTGAGATTCTTTTTCCATATGGCAATTTGACTTTTTAAGGCATTCTTCTCCTCATTCCCCTTTTGGGCCTCCTTTGCCATTTGAGTTAGTCTATTTTTTACGGTGTTGTTTTCCTCAGTCAGGATGTTGACCCTCATTTCATACTTTTCCTGCATCCTTCTCATTTCTCTTTCCAATTTTTCCTCCACTTCTCTTATTTGATTTTTAAAGTCCTTCTTAAGGTCCTCTATGGCCTGCCACCTGCTCATGTTTTCCCCTGGGGCTTTTGGAGCAGGACTTCTGACCTCACTGTCCTTTTCTCGCTCTATGCCCCTAAAACTGCAGTCTAGGGTTGCATTTTTCTGTTTCCTTTGCCTTGGCATGTTGCCATTTAATTACTTGACTTTTGGGCTTGTTGCCACACTATGGCTTTAATGTCAGATAGAGGAATTTTCATTCCGAATGTGTGGGGGGCAACTTCTGTTTCTAGCAAGCTGTAATCCCACCCAAGACTTCCACCCAAATCACAATCCAGATCCAGGGAGGTTAAAGCAAGAGCGATTACCCCCCAAGACTGATCGCTGGACCTCCCTACAGTTCGCAGGCCAGGAGCTGGAGCTGCCTCTGAAAACTACAAAATGGCATGTCTCCTCAGTGGCTTCTAGCCCCCAGGCGAGGGAGCCAACGCATTCCCCAACTACTGGTCCCAAAATCCATAGGACTCTAACCTCTTACTTTTTCCTAGGCATGTCTATATTGATAATTCTAGAGCCGCCACAGCTGCTGGTGTTCTGGGGTCTTTCCAGCCAGCTGGTGGCCCTGCCGCCCTGGGGCTAAAACCTCAGCTTACGGGGACCAGGCCTCCGCTCTCAGCTCGACTTCCTGTGCTCTGTGTGCTGCGAGCTGCTGGTTCCCAGACCACTGTGCTGGTCTTTACTGTAGGGCTGCTGGGCTGTCCTCAGTGGGAGGTTAGCTTCTCTGTGTCATTCTGTGGGTGCTGGGGCTGCAGAAGTTGTTCAGAGTCCCCTTTTACATAGTTTTGGGGGAATCTGGGGGCAGAGTGGCTTGAATGAGCTGTTTCTACTCTGCCATCTTGGCTCCACCCCCAGAAGTTTGAATTATAACAAAGAATCAACTATCTGGCAAAATCGACCACAATCATTCAGGGGAAAAGATGGACATTCAGTGAAAGAAGGGATTTCAGTCATTCCTGATTTGGAGAAAAATTCAGCTGAAAGGCAGTCAATCTTCAAATATAATTCTCAAGAGAAGCATAAAAAGGTAAACAGGAAAGGATAAAAAGACATTGTTTTCAATGAGGCTAAACTATTTACATCCCTACTTGTGAACATAATACTTGTAACTTTAATGTACGATATATTTATTTGGTTGGTTAGAAGGGGTTATACCTATACAGATGGCGTGGATAAAAGTTGAATTTGATGTGATGATAAAAATTACTTAAATAAATGGAGAAAGAAAAGGATTGTATTGTGGAAACGGGAAAGGGAGGGGCAGAATAGTCTAAATTACATCATGTGAAGAGGTTCAAAGACCTATTAAAATAGAGAGAAATAAGGGGGGAGGTTGAGCATAGTTTAAACCTTACATTCATTGGATTTAGCTCAAAGAGGGAATAACATGCAAATTCAATTGGTTATAGCATTCTATCTTACCACATAGGGAAGCAGGAGAAGAAAGAGGAAATAAAAGGGAGTGGGTGGATAGAAGGAAGGGTAAAAGAGAGAGTGAAAATAGTAGGAGAAAGGGGAAAGAAAAGGGAGTAAGGCTAATAGAAGTGCAGATTGAGGGAGGCAGTGATTAGATGCAAAGCACTGTTCAGGAGGGAAAGGGTGAAAGGTGAGACAAAAGATCAAAAGAGGAGGGAAAAGGGTGGAGAGAAACAGTTAGTAATCATGACTGAATATGAATGGGAATGAACTGTCCCTGAAGAAGAAAGCATATTGGATCATAAATCATAAGAACATACACAGAAATGCTTCAGTTGATGTAAAAAAAAAAAAACAAACAAAACAAACAAAAAAACCAAACAAACAGGGGCAGCAATCCTGATACTAGGCAAAGCAAAACCAAAAATAGACTTAATTAAAAGACATAAGGGAGGAAACTACAGTTTGCTAAATGGTACCATAAACCATGAAGGAATATAAATACTAAACATATATGTAGCAATGAGTATAGCCTTCAGGTTATTTTTTTGGTTGATTATTTTCTTATTTTTAATTTTTTTAATTATTAGTTTACTTTTACTTTACAACATTCACTTCGACAATCCCTTGAGTTTCAAATTTTCTTTTCCTCCCTCTCCTTCCTCCCCCCCTCATCCCCCCACCATGGCAGCATGCAATCCAATATAGGTTCTACAAATAGCTTCCCATTATACATTAGTCAAGTTGTAAAGAAGAATTATAACCAATGGAGTCAACAACAAGAAAGAAGGAATGAAACAAAACACAAAAGAAATAGAACAAGTACTTTGCTTCAATCTTTATTCAGACTCTGTAGTTCTTTTCTCTGGATATGAATATCCCTTTCCATCATGAATCTTTTGGAGTTTGCTTATAATCTTGCATTGCTGAGAGGAGCCCATTCTCTCAAAGTTAGTTGTCACAGATATGATGTGTCTGTAATTGTGTAGAATGTTCTTCTGGTTCTGCTCTCCTCACTCACCATCAGTTTATATGTGTTTCCAGGTTATTATGAAGTCCATCTCTTCCTCTTTTCTTATAGCACAAAAGTATTCTATTGCATTTACCACAACTTGTTTAGCCATAGCCCAGTTGATGGGCATCTCCTTGATTTCCCATTCTTTGCCACCACAAAAAGTGCTGCTATAAATATTTTTGTACATGTGGTTCCCCCTCCCACTTGTATGATCTCTTTGGGATATAGTCCTAGAAGCGGTATTGCTGGGTAAAAGGGAATGCACTTTTTAGAGCCCTTTAGGCATAGTTCCGGATTGCTCTCCCGAATGGTTGGATAGGGGTGGCTAGGTGGCAGAGTGGATAGAATACCGGCCCTTGAGTCAGGAGGATCTTAGTTCAAATGAAGCCACACATACTTAACAGAAAAACTAGCCATGTGACCTTGGGCAAGTTACTTAACCCCAATTGCCCTCCAAAAAAAAAAAAGGCAAAAAAAAAAAAAAAGAAATGAGGCCTTTATAAAAGACACTGGTTATAAAAAGTATTTCCCAATTTTCTGCTTCTCTCCTTCCCTCCTGATCTTGGTTACATTGACTTTGTTCAAAAAAGCTTTTCAATTTAATGTAATCAAAATTATTTTGCATTTTGTAATGCTCTCTAAATCTTGTTTGGTGATAAAATCTTCCCTTCTCCATAATTCTTAGAGGCAAACTATTCCTTGCTCTCCCAGTTTACTTACAGTATCAGAGCATTGATATTCTTAGAGGAGATATTTAGAGAGTTATAGGAAGAAATAGAGAGCAAAATTATACGAGAGGGGGACTACAAATTCGTTTTTTTTTTTTTAAGCTAGATAAATGTAAGCATAAAATAAATGAGAAAGATGTTAAGGAGGTGAATAGAATTTTAGAAAAGTTTGATAAGATAGAGTTCTAGAGAAAACTGAGTGGGGATAGAAAGGAAAATATTTCTCAGTAGTATATAGCACATATCTAAAAACTGACCCTGTATTACAGCATAAAAACCACATAACTAAATTCAGAAAGGCAGAAATATTACATTCTTCACTTTCAGATGATGCTGTAATAAAAAAAAATTACATATAACAAAGGCCATGGCAAGTTAGATTAAAAATTAATTGGAAACTAAGTAATATGATGCTAAAGAATGAGTGAGTCAAACAACAAATCATAAAAAAAACAATCAATAACTTAATCCAAGAGGATTACCACGTTGAGACAACATAACAAACTTAAAGCATGTAGACAAAGCAGTTTTTAGGGGAAATTTTGTATCCCTAAATACTTACCTAAATAAAGTAGGAAAAGGGATCTCAATGAAATTGTCAAATTAAATATCTAATTAGAAATTCTGAAAATCAAAGGGGAGAGATTAATAAAATTGAAATCAAGAAAACCATTGAACTAGAAAATAAAACTAAGGACTGGTTTTAAGAAAAAAATGAAATAGATAAATTTTGGTTAATTCAGTTTTTAAAAAGAAAGAAAACCAAATTATCAAAAAGGTAATTTGAATTCACACTGAAAACGGTGAATTCAAAACCAGTGAAGAGTAAATTAAAGAACTGATAAAAAGCTATTTTGCTCAATTGAATGCCAATAAATCTGAAAATCTAAGTGAAATGGTTGGACATCTGCAAAATAAAATATAGAAAGGGAAGAGCCAATATGACAGAGTAAAAGGAGGAAGTTGTTTGAGCTGGCACTCCAACCACCTCTTAAATCTGTAAAAATGACTTAATGAATTTTAGAGTTACAGAACCCACAAAATAACAGAGTGAGCTACACCTCCAGCTGAAGTAAGGTTGGCAAGCCAAAAGGAAGACTCTACCACACGAAGCTGGGGGCAGAGAATAATCCCACATGGGCCATGCTGGCACAGACCAGGGTCACAAACCAGGCCAGAGCAGATCTGAGGGGACTGAATCACTGACACGTGTGGCAGTTTCCAGATATCTTAGCCCATAAATGCCAAATAGAAAATAAAAGCTCAGTGGGGAAACTCCATTGGATCTGGGGGAGAGAAGAATGTGGTCTGCCCCTCCTGCCCCTGGGACAGTGGAACCAGTGGTGACTATGGCAGCAAGGTGGCTGCTTCTAGGGCACCAGGCCAACAGATGGTGGGGGGGTGGGCAAGTAGCTGATTAGAGTGCAATTGCAGGAATCTCTTTGCTGGCACTGAGGAAGGATTGTCTTCCTTTGTTCTGCTTGGATCTGAGTCCCAGACTTACATTTTGGTCCTGGGGTGAATAGGAGTACTGGTGGGGCAGAGCTTGTGCTGGCTATGGAGAGGGAATACTCCTCTCTGTTTGGAGGCAGGTGCCCAGAAGTAGTTCAGACAAGAGTTGTGTAAGACCCCAGAAATTTCGGACACAACACTCTCCAATCTCAAAGCTCTTTATCATCTACCATGATAAAGAGCTCAAACATCAAGTAATTGACTGGCAAAATATGCAAACAGAGGAAGAGAAATCAGAATATAGAATCTTTCTTTGGTGTCAAAGAAGATCAAACCATAGAAACAGAATGAGAAAATAAAGTCAAAACTCCTGAATCAAAAGCTTCCAAGAAAAAAATATGAATTGATTGCAGGTAATGAGGGGTGCAAGAAGCATTTTGAAAATCAAGTAAAAGAAGTAGAGGAAAAATTGGGAAGAGAAATAAGAGTGATGCAAGAAAATAATGAAAAATGATTCAACAGCTTGCTAAAGGAGAGCCCAAAAATACTGAAGAAAAAACACCTTAAAATAGACTAACTCAAATGGCAAAAGAGATGCAAAAAGCGAATGAGGAGAAGAATGCCTTAAAAACTCCAATGACCATTGGTGGCTTGGTGGTGCAATGAATAGACTACAGGCCCTGGAGTCAGGAGGACCTGAGTTCAAATTTAGCCTCAATCACTTAAGACAAAACTATTTGTGTGACTCTGGGCAAGTCATTTAACCCCAATTGCCCTACCTTCCCCACTCCAAAAGGAAAATAAAATGAAATAAAATACATAAAAAAGCTCAGTTGGCCAAAGGGAAAAAGAAGTACAAAAACTCACCAAAGAAAATAATTCCTTTGAAATTAGAAGGGAGAAAATAGAAGCTTATGATTTTAGGAGAAATCAAGATATAAAATAGTTGCAAAAGATTGAAAAAAATAGAAGACAATATAAAATATTTCATTTGAAAAATAACAGACCTGAAAAATAGATACTGAAGAGATAATTTAAAAATGAAAGTCATGATAAATAAAGAGCCTAGACCCCATCTTTCAAGAAATTATCAAGGAAAACTGCAATAATACTCTAGAACCAAAAAGGAAAATAAAAATTGAAAGAATCCACTGATTCTTGTTTGGTCCTAAAGTCTTCCCCTCTCCACAAATCTGTCAGGTAAACCATTGTTTGCTTTCCCAGATTGCTTAGAGTATCATCCTTTATACCTAGAATTAGAGAGCATTATAAAATGCAAAATGGATAATTTTGATTACATTAATTGAAAAGCTTCTGTACAAACAAAGCCAATGTAACCAAGATCAAGAGGGAGGTGGGAGATTGGGAAAAAAATTTTACAATCTATGTCTCTGATAAAGAACTCATTTCTAAATTTTACAGAGAGTTGAGTCAAATCTGTATGAATACAAGTCATTCCCCAAAACATAAATTTTCAAAGGATATGAACAGGCAGTTTTCAGAGAAAGAAATTAAAGATATCTATAAGCATATGAAGAAATGCTCTAAATCACTATTGATTAGAAAAATGCAAATCAAAACAACTCTGAGATACCACATCTCTCCAGTCAGATTGACTAAGATGACAAAACAAGAAGATGACAAATGTTGGAGAGGATGTGGGCAAATTGGAACACTGACACATTGCTGATGGAGTTGTGAACCTATCCAACCATTCTGGAGAGCAATTTGGAACTATGCCCAAAGGACTATAAATAATTTCATACCCTTTGACCCAGCAATACCACTTCTAGGGTTATATCCCAATGAAATCATAGAAATGGGAGGAAGACCCAAATGTACCAAAATATTTACAGCAGATCTTTTCGTGGTTGCAAAGAATTGGAAACTAAAGGGGTGCCCATCAATTGAGGAATGGCTAAACAAGTTGTGGTATATGAATAAAATGGAATATTATTGTGCTATTATAAGAAACAAGGAGGAGACGGATTTCATATTTACCTGCAGAGGCTTATACAAACTGATGCTGAGTGAGAAGAGTAGAATCAGAAGAAATTTATATACATCACAGACACATCATATGTGTGATGGCCACCTATGATAGACTGGTTTCTTTTCAGCAATGCAGTGATATAAGTCAATCCTGAAAGACTCATGAAAGAGAGAAATGCGACATCCAGAGATATAACTAGAAAGAACTGAGCCTGAATCCTGATGGAAGCAAACTAATGGATCTTTTTCTTTTCATTGTTTGGTTTTATTTCTTCTTTATCATTTTCCATCCCACCTAGTACAATATGCCTCTGTAATTGGACTAATGTCTAATATGAATGTACTTGCAGATCCTATATTGGACTATATGCTGTTGTGTGGGGTGGGGGTAGGGAAGTAAAGGAAATTTGAAAATCAAGGAACTATGGAATTGAATCTTGTTAACTGAAACTAAACCAATTAATTAATTTTAAAAAATAAAAAAGAAAGAATCCAGTGATTGCCTCCTGAAAAAGATACCAAAAAGAAAACTCCTGGTGGGCAGAGCCAAGATGGCGGAGTAGAAACAGCTCATCCAAGCCTCTCTGCCCCCAAATTCTCCACAAACTATGTAAAAAAGGACTCTGAAAATCTTCTGGAGCCCCAGCACCCACAGAACGACACAGAGAAGCTAACCTCCCGCTGAGGACAGCCCAGCACCCTGCAGGAAGGACCAGCGCAGTGGTCTGGGAGCCGGCAGCGCACAGAGCGCAGGAGCCGAGCAGAGCCCAGGTCCACGTGAGCCGAGGTTTTAGCCCCAGGGCGGCAGGGCCAGCAGCCAGCTGGAGGAACCCCAGAACACCAGGAACTGTGGAGACGCCAGAATTATCAGCATAGACTTGCCTAGGACAAAGTAAGAGGTTAGTGTCCTATGGACTTTGGGACCTGTATTTGGGGAATGCGTCAGCTCCCTCCCCTGGGGGCTAGAAGCTGCTGAGGAGACACGCCATTGTGTAGTTTTCATAGGCATTTCCGGCTCCCAGCCTACAAATCGTGGGGAGACCCAGCGATCAGTCTTGGGGGGTAATCGCTCTTGCTTTAACCTCCCTGGATCTGGATTGTGATCTAGGGTGGAAGTTGTGGGTGGGTTTACAGCTTACCAGAAACAGAAGTTGTCCCCCACACGTTCGGGACGAAAATTCCTCTATCTGGCCTTAAAGCCATACCGTGGCAACAAGCCCAAAAGTCAAGCAATTAAGTGGCAACATGCCAAGGCAAAGGAAACAGAAAAATGCAACCCTAGACTCCTATTTTGGGGGCATAGAGCGGGAAAAGGACTGTGAGGTCAGAAGTCCTGCTCCAAAAGCCCCAGGGGAAAACATGAGTGGGTTGCAGGCCATAGAGGACCTTAAGAAGGACTTTAAAAATCAAATAAGAGAAGTGGAGGAAAAATTAGAAAGAGAAATGAGAAGGATGCAGGCAAAGTATGAAATGAGGGTCAACAGCCTGACTGAGGAAAACAACACCTTAAAAAATAGACTAGCGGGGGCGGAGCCAAGATGGCGGAGTAGAAACAGCTCGTCCAAGCCTCTCTGCCCCCAGATTCTCCACAAACTATGTAAAAAAGGACTCTGAAAAACTTCTGGAGCCCCAACACCCATAGAACGACACAGAGAAGCTAACCTCCCACTGAGGACAGCCCAGCACCCTGCAGGAAGGACCAGCGCAGCGGTCTGGGGAGCCGGCAGCGCGCAGAGCGCAGGAGCCGAGCCGAGCCCAGGTCCATGTGAGCCGAGGTTTTAGCCCCAGGGCGGCAGGGCCAGCAGCCGGCTGGAGGAACCCCAGAACACCAGGAACTGTGGTGACCCCAGAATTATCAACATAGACTTGCCTAGGACAAAGTAAGAGGTTAGTGTCCTATGGACTTTGGGACCTGTATTTGGGGAATGCGTCAGCTCCCTCCCCTGGGGGCTAGAAGCCAATGAGGAGACACGCCATTTTGTAGTTTTCATAGGCATTTCTGGCTCCCAGCCTACAAATCGTGGGGAGATCCAGCGATCAGTCTTGGGGGGTAATCGCTCTTGCTTTAACCTCCCTGGATCTGGATTGTGATCTAGGGTGGAAGTTGTGGGTGGGTTTACAGCTTGCCAGAAACGGAAGTTGCCCCCCACACGTTCGGGACGAAAATTCCTCTATCTGGCCTTAAAGCCATAGTGTGGCAACAAGCCCAAAAGTCAAGCAATTAAGTGGCAACATGCCAAGGCAAAGGAAACAGAAAAATGCAACCCTAGACTCCTATTTTGGGGGCATAGAGCGGGAAAAGGACTGTGAGGTCAGAAGTCCTGCTCCAAAAGCCCCAGGGGAAAACATGAGCGGGTTGCAGGCCATAGAGGACCTTAAGAAGGACTTTAAAAATCAAATAAGAGAAGTGGAGGAAAAATTAGAAAGAGAAATGAGAAGGATGCAGGAAAAGTATGAAATGAGGGTCAACAGCCTGACTGAGGAAAACAACACCTTAAAAAATAGACTAGCTCAAATGGCAAAGGAGGCCCAAAAGGGCAATGAGGAGAAGAATGCCTTAAAAAGTCGAATTTGCCAGATGGAAAAGAATCTCAAAAGTTCACTGAGGAGATTCATTCCTTCAGAGTTAGACTGGAGCAAATGGAAGCTAGTGACTTTATGAGAAATCAAGATGCTGTTAAGCAGATCCAAACAAATGAAAGATTAGAAGGCAATGTGAAATATCTCATGGGAAAAACCACTGACCTGGAGAATAGATCCAGGAGAGACAATTTAAAAATTATTGGACTACCTGAAAGCCATGATCAAGGAAAGAACCTAGAACTCACCCTTCAAGAAATTCTCAAGGAAAACTGCCCTGATGTTTTAGATTCAGAGGGCAAAATAGAGGTTGAAAGAATCCACCGATCACCTCCTGAAAAAGATCCCAAAAAGAAAACTCCCAGAAATATTATAGCCAGGTTCCAGAATCCCCAGATCAAGGAGAAAATACTACAAGCGGCCAGGAAGAAACAATTTCAATATTGTGGAAACACAATCAGAATAGCCCAGGACCTGGCAGCTTCTACACTGAGGGATCGAAGGGCATGGAATATGATATTCCAGAGGGCAAAAGAACTGGGAATGAACCCAAGGGTCACCTACCCAGCAAAACTGAGTATTTTGTTTCAGGGGAAAATATGGTCATTCAGTGGAATAGAGGACTTTCAAGCATTCTTGAGGAAAAAAACAGAATTGAATAGAAAATTTGACATCCAGACACAAGAAGGAAGAGATGCCTGAGAAGGTAATCAGGGAAAAGAAATCAAAAGGAACTTATCAAAGTTGAACTATTTACATTCCTATATGGAAAAGCAATAACTGTGACTGATGATATCTTTCTCACTATGAAAATAATGGAAGAAGGGGGTGTGGTCATATGAATACATATGTGAATGTGTGTGTATATGGTTACAGTTATATATGGATAGAGGGCATAGGTTGAATTTGTTGGGAAGGGAGAATACTCAAGGGATGAAATTATGAGGTGAGAGAGGAAAGTGGCAAGAGGAGATGGGGAGAGACAGGGTAGGGTAAACTATCCCATGTAGAAGAAGCAAGGGGAAGTGGTTGCAAAGGAGGGGGAGAATAAGGAAGGCTAAAAAGGCAAAACCACATTCACATTGAATTTGGTTCAGGGAGAAAATGACATACATACTAAATGGGATATCTCAACCTGCAGCAGGATAGGGGAAGGGGGATGAGAGGAGGGATGATGGATGGGAGGGCATCCTTGGGGTGAGGGGAGGTTGGAAGTACCCACTATAGAAGAGGGACAGGATCATGTAGGGAATGGACCAGGTGGGGGGTGGGATGAGTGGGAGGGAATTATAAGCAGCCTTGTACAATATATCTACTATGATAATGTTTTGCATAGCTAGACATGTACAACATATACTGAATTACTTATCTCCCAAGAGGGAATGGGTGACAAGGGAGGAAGGAAATGGATCTGAAATTCGAGGTTGTAACATTAAATGTTTCAAATATATATAAATACTATTATTAATACTCTTTCGCTTGTAATAGGGAGATAAGATGTGCAGGCATTGGACACAAAGATTCACCTTCCTCTAATGGAAAAGTCGATGGGGGTATGGGAGAAGGTATGGGAGAGAGCAGATTGGAGGAAGCGATATCTTGTGGGACTGCTATTCTGGGAGGTTGGGTAGGGGAATAATGGGGGGAAAATGATTGTAACTCAAAATCTGGCGGAAATGAATGATGTAAAACAGAAGTTAATAAAGTATTTGTTTAAAAAAAAAAATAGACTAGCTCAAATGGCAAAGGAGGCCCAAAAGGGCATTGAGGAGAAGAATGCCTTAAATAGTCGAATTTGCCAGATGGAAAAAGAATCTCAAAAGTTCACTGAGGAGATTCATTCCTTCAGAGTTAGACTGGAGCAAATGGAAGCTAGTAACTTTATGAGAAATCAAGATGCTGTTAAGCAGATCCAAACAAATGAAAGATTAGAAGGCAATGTGAAATATCTCATGGGAAAAACCACTGACCTGGAGAATAGATCCAGGAGAGACAATTTAAAAATTATTGGACTACCTGAAAGCCATGATCAAGGAAAGAACCTAGAAATCACCCTTCAAGAAATTCTCAAGGAAAACTGCCCTGATGTTTTAGATCCAGAGGGCAAAATAGAGGTTGAAAGAATCCACCGATCACCTCCTGAAAAAGATCCCAAAAAGAAAACTCCCAGAAATATCATAGCCAGGTTCCAGAATCCCCAGATCAAGGAGAAAATACTACAAGCAGCCAGGAAGAAACAATTTCAATATTGTGGAAACACAATCAGAATAGCCCAGACCTGGCAGCTTCTACACTGAGGGATCGAAGGGCATGGAATATGATATTCCAGAGGGCAAAAGAACTGGGAATGAACCCAAGGGTCACCTACCCAGCAAAACTGAGTATTTTGTTTCAGGGGAAAATATGGTCATTCAGTGGAATAGAGGACTTTCAAGCATTCTTGAGGAAAAAACCAGAGTTGAATAGAAAATTTGACATCCAGACACAAGAAGCAAGAGATGCCTGAGAAGGTAATCAGGGAAAAGAAATCAAAAGGAACTTATCAAAGTTGAACTATTTACATTCCTATATGGAAAAGCAATATCTGTGACTGATGATATCTTTCTCACTATGAAAATAATGGAAGAAGGGTGTGTGGTCATATGAATACATATGTGAATGTGTGTGTATATGGTTGCAGTTATATATGGATAGAGGGCATAGGTTGAATTTGTTGGGAAGGGAGAATACTCAAGGGATGAAATTATGAGGTGAGAGAGGAAAGTGGCAAGAGGAGATGGGGAGAGACATGGTAGAGTAAACTATCTCATGTAGGGGAAGTGGTTGCAAAGGAGGGGGAGAATAAGGAAGGCTAAAAAGGCAAAACCACATTCATATTGAATTTGGTTCAGGGAGAAAATGACATACATACTAAATGGGATATCTCAACCTGCAGCAGGATAGGGGGAAGGGGGATGAGAGGAGGGATGATGGATGGGAGGGCATCCTTGGGGTGAGGGGAGGTTGGAAGTACCCACTATAGAAGAGGGATAGGATCATGTAGGGAATGGACCAGGTGGGGGGTGGGATGAGTGGGAGGGAATTATAAGCAGCCTTGTACAATATATCTACTATGATAATGTTTTGCATAGCTAGACATGTACAACATATACTGAATTACTTATATCCCAAGAAGGAATGGGTGACAAGGGAGGAAGGAAATGGATCTGAAATTCAAGGTCGTAACATTAAATGTTTCAAATATATATATAAATACTATTATTAATACTCTTTTGCCTATAATTGGGAGATAAGATGTGCAGGCATTGGGACACAAAGATTCATCTTCCTCTAATGGAAAAGTCGATGGGGGTATGGGAGAAGGTATGGGAGAGAGCAGATTGGAGGAAGCGATATCTTGTGGGACTGCTATTCTGGGAGGTTGGGTAGGGGAATAATGGGGGGAAAATGATTGTAACTCAAAATCTGGCGGAAATGAATGATGTAAAGCAGAAGTTAATAAAGTATTTGTTCAAAAAAAAAAAGAAAAAAAACTCCTACAATATGATAGTTAAATTCCCGAGTTCCCAGGTCAAGGAGAAAAATAGTACAAGCTTTCATGAAGAAATAATTTGAGTACTGTGGAAACACACTTAGTATAACACATCATCTACCAGCTTCTACATTAAGGCTTTAAAGGGCTTGGAATACAACATTTCCCCACCCCTTTTGTTTTTTTGATTCCTCTTTCACAACATGACTAATACAGAAATATATTTAATATGCTTGTACATATATAGCCTATATCAGATTGCTTGTCATGTGAGGTACGGAGAGAAGGAGAACAAAATTGTGAATTCAAAATCTTATAAAAGTGAATTTATAAAACTATATCTATATGTAATTAGAAATAATAAAATGCATTAAGTGTGTGTGGGGGGATCATATAAAGTATATTGCCATATTATAAAAGAAAACATAAACAAACAGTAAAATAAAGTACAGAACATCTCAAATCTGCATTGAAAATTCATCAGTTCACTCTGACTATGGATAATATTTTTCATTATGTATTCTGTGGAATTGTCTTGGATCATTGTCTTGATCAGAGTAGCTAAGTCTTTCACCATTAATTATACTTAAAATATTGCTTTTACTTTGTCTAATGTTCCCCTGGTTCTGTGCTTTTCATATTGCAAGTTCATGCAAGTCTTCACAGGTATTTTTTTTTCCTAAAAGCATTCTGACTATCATTTCTTAATACACAACATCATTCCATCACTATCATAAACCAAAACTTGTTCAGTTGTTCCCTAATTATTATATCTCCCCTTGATTTTCAAATTTTTGCAAAAATAAAAATGGTAGTACAAATGTTTTTGCATAAATAAGTCATTTTCATTTTTTTGATCTCTTTATGATACAGAGCCAGTGATAGATATTATACTTCTAGGTTATCCACATTACATATAATACACACAGTTTTATGTTCATTTGGACAGAGTTTCAAATTGTTTCTACAAAAAGGTTGGATTAGTTCACAACTTCACCAACAGTGCAGTAGTGTCCAAATTTTTCCACATCACCTTCACTATTTATTTTCTTTTCTCTCCTGCTAGTCAATCTGTTAGATGTGACATGGTATCTCATAGTTATTTGAATTTTCATGTCTCTAATCGGTAGTGGTTGAGCATTTTTATGTGATTTCTGATAGCTTTGATTTCTTCTTCTATAAACTGCTTATTCATATCCTTTGATCCTTTATCAACTGGGGAATGCTTCTTATTTTCTTAATAAATTTGGTTCAGTTCTCTATATATTTGAGAAATGAGGCCTTCATCAGAGAAATTTGCTGCAAATTTCCCCCCAGTATTCTGTTTTCCATCTAAGTTTGTCTGTATTAGTTTTATTTATATGAAAGCTTTATAATTTCATGTAATCAAAATTATCTGTTTTATTTCCCATAGTACTCTCTATTTTTATTTGGTCATAAATCCTTCCATTTTGCATAGATATTACAGGTACATTTTTCAATGAACCCATAATTTGCTTATAATACCACACTATGTCTAAATCGTGTTTTTTTAAATTTTGACCTCATCTTGATGTATGATGTGATATGTTGGTATACTTTTTTTTAGTCTTTTTTCCCGTACATGTCCAACACATCCTAACTCTATTTGGGGTTTTCTTGACAAAGATATTGTGCATTGTGTATCTAATGTAATCCACTAATGCCCCACTCTACTTCTTAGCCAGTAATTAATTGTTTTGATGATCTGCCATACAGTCATGTCTGAGTCTTCATGAGCTCATTTTGGGTTTTCTTGGTAAAGATACTGAAATCATTTGTCACTTTCTTCTCTGGATTATTTTACAGATGAGGAAACTGGCAAGTCACTTAAGTGACTTGCCTACGGACACACTAGTAAGAGTCTGAGGTCAGATATAACCTCAGGAGCATATTTCTCTTACTCTAGGACTGGGTTTTGTTGATTACTACTTTGTAATATATTTTGAAATCTGGAACTGCTAGGCTGCCTTCCTAATCATTGTTTTCCTTTGGTTCCCCTCACATTCTTGATCTTCTGTACCTCTATATGAATTTTACTACTATTTTTCTAGATTTATAAAATATTTTTGTAGTTTGATAAGTACAACACTAAATAAGTAAATTAACCTAAATAGGATTGCAATTTTATTATATTAGCTCAGCGAACACATAAGCAATTAGTATTTCTTCAATTGTTTAGATCTTTATTTCTATTAAAATTATTTGGTAATTGTGTAATTTTTATTGCATTATGGTTTGGGAAATTATGTATTTAATATATCTTTTCCTCTGGATTTGGTTCTGGAATTTTTATTCACTAATACATGGTGAATTTTTGTGAAGGTGTCACGTACAGATGAAAAAGATGCTATGCTCCTTTGTATTCTAATTCAATTTTCTCCACAGATTTTCTTGTTTATTTTATGGTTAGATTTTTCTTATTTTTAGAAGGACTATTTGAGGTCCTCCATGATTGTTGTTTTTCTATTTCTTCCTATGAACTCATTTAAGTTCTCCTTTAAGAGTTCCAAAACCTGCCACTGCTGTCTACAAGGCCTACAGCAACGTGTTTTACACTTTGGATTAGACCTCACACTTGGTGTTACAAACTTCTCATGATGACCTCCTAAGCTGTGTTAGGCTGGAAAAAAAGTGTCTCTTTCTCACCTTTTCTGAGCTATCACATTCCGAAATTTAATTTGAGGTGCTATTTAAAATTGTATGGATGGGGAAGTTGACAGATTTCAGCTATACTCTTATTTTATTATTGATTTGTTTATTTTTAGTTTACAGGATACAATTCCATAGTTCTTTGAGTTTCAAATTTCCCTTCTCTCCCTCCTCCCACCCCCCACGACGCATATAGTCCAGTAAAGGATCTACAAATACTTTTACATTAGACATTAGTCAAGTTACAAAAGCATATTGTACTAGATGGGATGAAAAAATGGTAAAGAAGAAATAAAACCAAACGATGAAAAGAAAAAGATCAATTAGTTTGCTTCCATCAGGATTCAAGCTCAGTTCTTTCTCGTTATTTCTCTGGATGTCGCATCTCTCTCCTTCATGAGTCTTTCAGGATTGACTTACATCATTGCTTTGCTGAGAAGAGACCAGTCTGTCATATTTGGTCATCACGCATATATTGTGTCTGTGATTGTATACAGATTTCTCCTGGTTCTACTCTTCTCACTCAGCATCAGTTTGTATAAGCCTCTCCAGGTAAATATGAAAACCATCTCCTCCTCATTTCTTATAGCACAATAGTATTCCATTACATGCATATACCACAGCTTGTTTAGCCATTCCCCAATTGATGGGCACCCCTTTAATTTCCAATTCTTTGCAACCACGAAAAGAGCTGCTATAAATATTTTTGTACATATGGGTCTTCCTCCCACTTCTATGATTTCATTGGGATATAACCCTAGAAGTGGTACAGCTATACTCTTATCATTTAAAATTGTATGGAGGGGGAATTTGACAAAGTGCAGATATACTCTATCATCTTGACTCCTTAGGACATTCCATTTTCTAGAAAAAAAGTTCAATATACTGCAAATGAGGGAAGATTGTGAATATGACTATTATTATCTAATTGTTGTCCTTACACTTAATTATTGAGGGACCTAAGTAAACCACGCCCATCCTTCCAACAACAACAACAACAAATTATTGTTTCCCTCTTCCCACATTAATCACTCCCTTTATGTTCCCAAACCACATAAGATTTTCCCCCAGTAATATGATTTGACTCTTTCTGGCCCTTCATCTAAAGGGGAAGAAGTAATCCAGGGCAACCTTACTGTGATCAGAGTAGAAAAGTGTCAGTCTGTGTAATATAGACCTTGCCTCTCTCATATTTAATTGTCACTGACCAATGTTCTCATCTTCTTAATTCTGAGTGTTCCTTCCTTCCTTCCTTCCTTCCTTCCTTCCTTCCTTCCTTCCTTCCTTCCTTCCTTCCTCCCTTCCTTCCTTCCTCCCTTCATCCCTTCCTCCCTTCTTCCCTCCCTCCATCCCTCCCTCCCTCCCTTCCTTCCTTCCTTCCTTCCTTCCTTCCTTCCTTCCTTCCTCCCTTCCTTCCTTTATCTCTTTCTTCCTTCCTCCCTTCCTTCCTTCCTTTCTCCCTTCCTTCCTTCCTTCCTCCCTTCATCCCTTCCACCCTTCTTCCCTCCCTCCCTCCCTCCCTTCCTTCCTTCCTTCCTTCCTTCCTTCCTTCCTTCCTTCCTTCCTTCCTTCCTTCTTTCCTTCCTTGTTTTCTTCCTTCCTCCTTCTCTTCCTCCCTCCCTCCCTCCCTCCCTCTCTTCCTTCCTTCCTTCTTTCATTCGTTCGTTCGTTCGTTCATTCCTTCCAGGAATTCCTTCCTTCCTCTTTCCTTTGCTAGGGGCCATATTGTGGAAAGTTTTCTATCTAAATAGAAAAGTTTAGTCTTGGTACAACATAGAATAGATAAAGATTGTATATTCTTGAGAAGGCCTAAAGGGGTTGTTTAAGAACATTAAAAATTCATAGCATGTGATACAAGGAGGAAAGGCTGGAAGGGAAAAAAAAGTGAGAAATCCTGGGAGGGGAGTAAACCCATCAATAATTTAGAGGCAGGGCTACTTCATCCAGCTAAAACCAAACAAGTAAAGGATGCTTACATAAACACATTCAGCAAGGACAGTAATAGGAAAAGTGAGAAACAAATTGCTACATCTAATTCTCACAGTTAAAAACAAGTGACAACTAGCTTAAGGATGATGAATTCAGCATTTTTTCCTCCTAAACTTTTTTTTTTCTTTCCATAGGGAAACTTCATGGTGTGTGTGTGTGTGTGCGCGCGCATTCTGTATTCCTGGTAAAAGTTGCAACATTAGACACTAAATCTTGGCTATAAATCTTGCTAGTCTCCCAAAAGAATGTTGATTTTAATCTCTTCTAGAATTGTTACCAATGACTGGCTACTCTATGACTCTTTAAGTTTGCTCTAATTTTATCCATTGACTTCAGGAGTTAAACTTTTGATATTACCTTGAGGAAAGTGGAGAAGAGGTATTACCATGATGTGTTGAGATCTATGAATGGGACTATTCTTCTGAGGTTTTAGAAGAAAGTATACAGGTATGGAAGAGTATGAACTTTAAGGGACACAAATTTAGAGGAGAAATAAGATCAAAATTGAAGCACTTATCATAACTAATTAATATGAGAAGAAAAAGGCCAGCTGTAGAAGGAGTGAGAGGAAAAATGTCATAGAGACTCTTTTGAAAATTCTTTGGATAGATCTTCACACCTTAGAATAGTCCTAATAACCCTTTGAGAAATCATAAATGCCTAGCCCCCAATGGTCAGCCTAAGGACTAAAGAAAACCTGACTCAGAATGAGAAGGTAGATAATAGGTTAATGTACAGTTTTCTATTGGATCTTCTCTGCAGTATGTCTCAAGTAGGTAGAAACATCCCTTGTGGGACATAGAACTCATCCAAACCTGGTGATTTGAGAATGTTAAAAATATGACTAATTTTAGCAAAAGATAATAGGAAAAGGACTCAGTAGTTCTAGGACTTCATAAGGGAAAGCATTAATGGTAAGATTCTTGTTTACAATAAACAGAGTGAAAAGAAATAATCAGCATGATTGATAAAGACAAAGTTGACTGAAGATGAGCAATGAATAAACATGTACAGAAGATAGAGATCTCATTAGGTAAATATTTAAAATAAAGGAAATGCAGCCTAAATAACCTTAGGAAAGTAATAAAATAGTTTTGCAAGACCCTAACTGATGACAATGTAGTAACCTTTAGGCTCTGCAATGTCTTCAAAAGAATGTTGGAATCAATTCCAGAGAGCAGTAAAAGAATTAAGTGAAAATGTCAAAGGGGAAAAAAATATAATTAGTCTTTAAAAGGAAACAAGCAGAAAGAGACTAGAAAAGTAAATATAGGATTTAAAAATGTGAAAACAGGAAAAAAAGACAAGGTATGAAATATCAACCAGGATATTTAAAGAACATGGAAGAATAACCAGAATAATCATTGTGAAGGTCATGATGAAGAAAATCTGCATAGTATTAGTCAAAAAACATTGCAGAAAAATTTCTGAGAAACATTTGAAACTGTAAAATGCAGATTGAATGAATCCATAGAAAACTAGCCAAAAGAATCTCCAATATGTATCTTCCAGTGAGAATCATAGTCTAATTTCAAAGAATTATTGATTTGATAGGCTGTAATATTTCAAGAATATAGTAGTTGTAATAGTAAGGGTTTCAGATAAGCAAAGAATAACAAGGTAGATAATATTCTAAAGAAAATTTATTATACCCTAACATAAAAATATCTCTAACTTTAAGCTTAGGTATCAAAACATTAGTTTTACCTTCAGAAAAAAAAATGAAGATTTGAATCATTCTTTCAAAATTACCCATATTTTAGGATATTATATATACATAAACACAAACATTTACACATACATACATATATTTTGTGTATATCCATATATGCCTAAGTACACCAAAATATATGTTAACATAAACAGATGCAAAATATATAAATACATAGAGATATTAGATATATATGTGTGTTGTAGGTATACAAATGTGTGTATTCTAATCACACAGATAGGATATATCTATATGTATATTTGCACTTTCACTTATATATACATAGGTCTTTACTCAGAAAAGAAGAAAAGAACCTCTATACATATTTTTTTGCTTTTTTTTTTTTTGAGGGCAGTTGGGGTTAAGTGACTTGCTCAAGGTCACATGGCTAATTTTTGTGTCAAGTGTCTAGCAGGATTTGAACTCAGGTCCTTCTGATTCCAGGTCTGGTGATCTATTCACTGTGCCTCCTAGCCACTCCTCCTATAACTATTTTAATATTAGGAAATAAGAGGCCTATTAATTAGGAAATGGCTTAACACATTAGGATACCTTAATGTAATGTGATTTTGTTATATTGAAAGACATGGAAATAGGAATAGCTTAAGAGAATCCAGAAGTAGATTAAGACAGGAGACTTACAGTGAATTCTGCTTAAGTGAGTTGATTGGATTCTTCAATATATTATCTATGAATTTCATTAGAAGTAAATATAGATTAATTTTATGTTTGTGTATGTGTTTATACATATAAATATGCATACATATACATATTTTTGCCTAATAGTAACTATCAAGGGCAGTGGAAAGGGAAGAAAAAATGAGAAATTTACATGATAATTTTCAAATAGTATATTTGAAAAGAATAGCAAGTTGTGCATAATAGATTTGCAGTTTCATGTACAATCATCTTTTTTTTCACTATGTTATGGAAAAGTTTGTTTTATTGCATAAGTTAAAGATGCAATTTAATAATGAAATAAAAAACAGACAAAAAAGAGTTTATTTTGTCCAAGATGAGGTCATTCATCTGGGTACAAACCCCTGCTGATAAAGGAGAAAATGTTTGGGATTCCAAGGAAACATGACTCAGAGAGTTTAATGGAGGACCATAAGTTCAAAGGGCAGTTGGCATGCCATAAAAAGAGATAAATAATGTGGGAAAACCAGAATTCAGTTTTGGGTCTCCCAGATTAGGATTACAGATCATTGCACATTATATTCTATTAACTTCATTGAGGATAGCTATGATGTCCTAGGCACTGCACTAAGCATTTTTAAAATGTTATCTCATTTGATGATGCTAAGTGCAGTAGGAGTCCATATAAAATACTGGGGAAAGCAGTGAATTTATCCTCAAGAAACATGTGTTTGAATTCGTTTTTTTCCATTAGGTATTTTATCTTGGACAAGTCACTTTGAAACTTATGTTGTGTCTAACCACTTTATTTTCCCTCCTTTATCATATAGTCCAAAATGTGTGGTCATTTCTTCTCAAGGTTCTCATATTTTTTACTTTGTCAATTCACTTTTTGAAATTTATCAGAATCAGGTCTAGATTAACAGTTCTCTTTATTGCCCCTTCTAACTTTTGACAAACAAAATTATCACCAGAGCAGGTCATGATCTCTCTTATGAGCCTTGCTTTAAGCAAAGCGATAGTTCCAACATATATTAATCAGAATAGTTAAAATCCCAAAACACAAGTACGTCATGCTGCTGTGCCAACTTTGTGATTTGCTTCCAGAACTCAATGTATGCTTACTTCCCTCTTTGGGGTAGACAGCCTGCAGGGCAATCTCAGCACACTTTGTCTAATTGCTCTCTGCCAAATGTTCTTCCCCTCTATTTATGGATTTACATGTTTCAACAGATCTCCTTGATAAACAGAACTATATATCTATTCCACTTTTTGTCTAATCTTTTTTTTAAACAGTATATCTTTCCTGAACCATATTTTAGCCATGTGTCTCATCCTCTCTAGTATCACAGTGACTCCCATGAAGTTGAATATATCTAATAAATATGAAATAAGCACAAAATATTGACAAATATGAATGAACGAATAAGCATTTATAAAGTGTTTACTATTTGCTAAGCACTGAAATATGGAAAATAAAAATATATTCTGCCTTCAAGGAGCTAACATTATTATAGGGAAAATAATCACACATAGTAGAGCACTAGCCAAGAAGGGATACTGTGGTCTAAGAAGTTCATGGCTAATGAACAAGGCCATAGTGGGGTAGATTGATACAACCAATCCAGGAACAGTGTCAGAGTTGATTATATCATGGTTCATAGCTCCAGAACTGGGCAGGGAGATAAAGTATAAGTGGCAAAGCTAGGGGTTTTATTAATATGTTATAGAGGAGGGGGCCACAAAAGGGAGGGAGTAAAGTGATAGAAGTTTACAAGTTTTCTGGATGTAATGTTACAGGAGAAGCAGCCATGAATCATGAGGAATAAAAATGTTTAAAATGAGTGCTTCTTTCAAATTTTTGGGACTTTCAAATTTGACACACAGAAACACAATGCATATATATGCTTATACTGACACCCACATAAAACACATGCATATATGCACCTACACATATGTGTATGTGTGTAGGCACTCAGAGCAAAACTAAGTGTATATATGTGTGTATATATGTATGTATATATGTATGTATGTATTACTTATGCATCCATATCTATCTATATCTCTCTATCTATATCTATTTATATGCAATGTATATATATATATATATCACATATATAGCAATGTATGTATATCTATCTATCTATCTATATCTACATGTCTGCAACTCCAGGGCACAGTGGATAGTGCTTAGCCTGATGTCAGGGAGATCAAATCTGGCTTCAGACATTTATTAGCTATGTGAACCTGGGTAAGTCACTATGCCCTGTTTGTCTATGTTCTCATGTGTAAAATGGGCTGGAGAAGGAAATGGAAATTCACTCTACTATCTTTCCAAGAAAACCCCAAATGGGGTCACAAAAAGTCATACACAACTGAATTGACTTAACAATATACACATATAATTCATTGATATTATTCTACTAACTTAAAACAATTCGCTATTCACCAAAAAGTACCAATGTATACCTTATAAGATCCACATATACTCTAGTGTTTGGTTATATACTGTGTTTTGCTGAGGACAGTTATTGGGAACATTTAAAACTCTCTGTGGCTCTCAGAGGATGAGAAACTTTATATCCTCCACCTTTACACTAGTGACCATCTTACTATTCTAATAGTTATGGCTAGAGAGGATTTTTCTAATCAAAACATCTCTGATCCCCTGCCTCATGGAAAAGCACATCTCCTTCCTGAATTTTCTACATTTCACTGAACTCTGGCCAGGTAATGTTCACATAATGATACTACCCCCGTTGAGGAACAGAGAAGCACGTTTGGTTTCCATTTATTATTTTTTTTTTGCACAGACTGCATACTTTTCCAAGATCTAAGTTACACCTCACCACTATATAGAGATGCTCTTACACAGAGAGTTCAACAATTATGCAGTTTCATAGTTTTCCTCCTCTGTGGTACATTGTGTGCAAATAGGAAAGGAAATGAGAAAATCACAGGACAATTCATTACTTAAATTTCATTCATGGCATTCAATTTGTCCAGTAACTACAGGAATAACTCAGCCACTTTGGTTTTTGGTTCTAGGTCTTGGTTCCCCTTTGTAGCATATGGCACAGATTTAAGAGGATCTCTAAGTGAATGTGGGAGTTTGGATTGCCGGTATTTTCTCATTTAGATTTTTGGCCATAGCTAGCTCACTTCTACTGAAGAAGAAGAAGAAATAAGTTAAACAAACAAATAAAAAAACCCAACAACAAAACAAGACATGAAAAAAGATTTTTCTTATTTTTTTCCAATATTTAGTCATGTTTCTGATCTTGTATTCAAGTTGCTGGTGATTGAGAAGGGAACCCTAATCTCTTTGATGAGAACATTTCAGGTTTTTGATTTTATGAGTTGGACATCCCTGAGACAGAGCTAGGGTGGTCAGACGGGGACCTGTTTGCCTATGAAGAAAAATATGACACCTTTTTAGTCCTTAGATATTTTTTCTCGTTAGATAGTGACAAGAGATTTCAAGTAGAAAAGAGCATTTGTTGTACAGGCATTTGAGTCATACATTATATTCCAAGAGGAAAAAGAAAGAAATCCTTTGTATTTGACCTAGATCTGAACTCTTTTTATTTTAAGGAGGTAGGCTTCTGTACTGAACACGTACATTTGAAACACACTTTTGACTCATAAATCCTGTTTTCTTTCAATATATTCATGATGAAAAAATACTAATCAAATGAAGAAAATGCTACCAGTTATACTTATTTATAATATATACATATATGTATGTGTATATAAATATTGCATATTATATGTATATATTTGTTACAATTATAAATTAGATATATCTTGATAAAATTTAAATAAAATTAGATAAAATTTGAGATTTTCTATTGTCTTAAAATTTTTATGGAATATATTCATTTGTCTAAAGAGAAACAGTCTGGGCAATTATATAAGAATGAGAAAGGAACACTGAAATACTATACTGAAAGGCCTATATCCATTAAGTGTTTTGACTCATCTCAAGAAACATTTATCAAATTCTTACTGTGTTTAAAGTGCTAGGCTATGTGATAACGACATAATGATAAGGAAGAGGTAGTCTTTCCTTTCACATCCTATTGCTGGTGGAGTTAATAATGGTGGGGAAGTATCATGTATTCATATACATAAATACAATAAAATTTATGGAGGGCAAGAAAACCAACAATTGAAAAGAACAGAAAAAAATCTGTGTAGAGAAACTACTTAAACTTGGGAAAACCTAAGGATTTTGAAAGGCCAAAATGTGGATGATCAATTACTGGCGTGGCAGATCATTGAGCAGAATACTAGGAGAGATCTAATAAATATAAAAAAGCAAACTTTAGTTAAATTGGCTTAGCAGGCAACACTTAAATTTTCAAGACTGCAAGGTTTGATAATTTCATTTATATTTGACCTCCAGATCTCATGTAATTCCAATTTCTTCTATCTCACCACTCATTATAGCACTTCTCCTGAATCTTGAGTAGAGATTAATGCTCCTGCTATACTCCTCAAGCTAATGGACAAACTTATTTTTTCTATGACATCCCCAAAGACATCACTCTCTGATATTTTAATGTGATGCTATTAAATCTGGAATCCTAATCCATGGTCATGCTTAATGGGTTTTAATATATTCACAGAAGCAACAACTACATCCTCTCCCAACTTTCCTGCTTTTCCAATAGCATGAGTATCTTACTAGTGATCTTCTAGAAATTCCACAAAAGGATAGATTCTAATTGCTTCAATATCAAAATAAGCATAAGTGGAAAGCAGTTCAACTGTCATTAGGGAAATGATTTAGAGAAGCTAGGCTCTTTAAGGGACTCTCAAATTATAATGTGTAGAACTACCCACTTGTCATGCTTTTGGGATCACATAAACCTTGAATATTGCCTCCTCTATGTTGGAATTTCATATAGGGTTAATATATCTTGAAGCTAAGAGAAGTTAGATTTCTGTAGATCACATATAATAGTGTTAGGGTGTGGATCATGAGTATGTTTGCTCTGAGTCTACAATAATACATTTCCTTAGAGTAAAATGGTTCAAGGTAGTTGAACAGGTCACAATATTTTTGGACTTGTGCATCCTATTGGGAGAATTAGAAGGCTAGATTCATGAAGTGGCCAAGTTTGCATTTCAAAATTTTCAACTCACTAACCAAAATACCCCTAAGGTATTTATCTAAAAAAAATAAGGCATAACTGGGATTGTTTTTCTACTTACACACCTGAAGTAATAGATAGATCATTGTATTCGTAGTCAAGAAACCTGGGTCAAGACACTTTCCAAGTGACCTCAGATAAGTCACTTAACTTCCCTTTGATTCATTTTCCTTGCCTATGAAGTGAAAGTGTTGGATTCAATAATCTGTAGAGATGCATCCAGCTCCCCATTAATCCTACAATCCTAAGGCTTCAGATGGTCAAATAATTTGAGAGAAGAAAGAGACTGCAATTCACTGCCCATATAATCCAACCAATATACAAAAAGGATCTGTTTTTCAACATAACACTAAAGTTGCCATTTAGCCACTTTTTGAAGACCTCCAAGGACATGGAACAGATCACCTTGAAGGCCAGGCCATTACACTTTGGGATGACTCTAATTGCTAGGAACATTTTTCAGGATATTGAACTAAAAGTTGTTTCTTTGAAATTTATACCCATTGTCCATGAGGCACAAGTTCTGCCCTTTGAGACCAAGTAAGATAAATCTAATCCCTCCTTAATATGACAGTTTCTCAAATGCTTGAAGAGAGCTATCGTATCTCTTTTGGTGTGTTGTTATTGTAGGAGCTCTTTTCTTTCTTACTACTCTACCAAGCTTGACCTTATTCTCTGTCTTTAGCAAATTCATTTGAACTAGATTTTTTTTCCATAAATATGATGGGATAAGAGGTAAAAGGAACTGCTGTGTGTGTGTGTGTGTGTGTGTGTGTGTGTGTGTGCGCATGTCAATGTGTGAGAGAGAGAACTAAAAGAGTTAAAGAGACACAGAGAGATTATAGAGTATGCTCTACATTCTGATCTGTGAAGTGATTACTTGCACTGACTTGATCCCTCTTTCCATTCCCCTTCCTTTACTTCAAATTGTTTTCCTTGAGAATTAAATGATAGAATAAAATACAGTGAATAGAGTCCTGCATCAGAACCTGACAAACTGTGTGTCCCTAGGAAAATAATTTAATTTTTAATTTCTGTTGGTCTCAGTTTTCTTATCTGTTAAATGGGTTAAAATAGCATCTATCTAAATTACCTGTGAGACAATATATACAAAATGCCATGAAAATTTTAAAGTGTTGTATAGCAAAATTCATATGAGTAAAGTACAGGCATTTGAATTTGAATTTTGTAAATAGACTTTGTCATTGAAAAGCCATATAGAGGAATTTTTATTCAAATATGTATCTCAGGAGTAGAAGAAATAATGATAAAAAGGGGCATGGAAAATAGTGTCTTCTCTCATTGATAACATTTAATAAAATTTCCTGAAACATTACCATTTGTGCTTGGTCTATGGCAAGTGAGAGTTTTTGTTTTTGTTTTGTTTTGTTTTAAGAGACAATATGGGTGGGTGGATCGAAGATGGAGGAGCAGAAATAGGACACCATTGTGGTTCCCACTCCCACCTCCTCCAATTCATATAAAAAAGGACTCTAAACAAACTTTGGAGCTACAAAACCCACAAAATGACAGAAAGAAGCTAACTTTCAGCTGAAGACAGCCTGACAGGTTGGCAGGAAGTGGCCAGTATGGCGCTCTGGGAGCCAAGCTGAGCCCTGAGTGAGCCAGAGGTCTCACGGCAGCCACAGCCATCGACCAGCTGGAGGGACTTCAGATCACCAGCAGCTGTATCAATTTCCAGAATTATCAACCCATAGATGATAAGGACAAAGTGAGAGGTGAGTTCAGTGTGGACTTGGGGAACCAGGAATCTAGGAGTGTGCTCCAGCCTCTGCCCCCTGGAGGGAGAAGTGGCTGAGGTATGGCGGCCTTGCAGGCACTGTTTCATGGCTGCTTCAGTGCACCTGGCCTACAGATTGCAGGGGATCCAAGTGACCAGTCTGAGGGGGTAAATGTTCTTTCTTTAACCTGCTTGGATCTGGATCACTGGCTAGGGTGGAGGTCCTAGAGAGCATGACCAGTGTGCCAGAGTGTGTGGAGGCTTCAGAGAGGGCAACCAACTAATAGCTTCAGCAGCTGCAAAAACCCATGAAATTTAGGCCAAAGCTCCCCTCTCTGGTAGCAGAGTTTTACTATAGAAAAAGGTCAAAAGTCAAGTAATTGAGTGGCAACACAAGCAAGCAAAGGAAACAAACCAAGCACAGCAATTCAACTTAACAATCCTATTTTAGGGACAAAAATGATCAAAGCATGGAACAAGAGGAAGACAGGGAAGTCTGAATTCCTGCACCAAAAGTTTCCAAGAAAAATATCAACTGGTTACAGCCTGTAGAGGAGGTTAAAAAAGATTTTGAAAATCTAATAAGAGAAGTAGAGAAACAGTTGGGAAGAGAAATGAGAATGATGCAAGAAAATTATGAAATGAGTGTAAGTAATCTGACTGAAGAAAATAACACCTTTAAAATAGATAGGGAAACAATTGGGAAGAGAAATGAGAATGATGCAAGAAAATTATGAAATGAGTGTAAGTAATCTGACTGAAGAAAATAACACCTTTAAAATAGATTAACTCACGTGGCAAAAGAGGCCCAAACAGCCAATGAGAAGAAGAATGTCTTAAAAAGGCGAATTTGTCATATGGTAAAAGAATCTCAAAAGCTCATTGAAGAGAATCATTCCTTCAGAAATAAATTGGAGCAAATGGAAGCTAGTAACTTCATGAGAAATCAAGATACTATTAAACAGATCCAAACAAATGAAAGAATAGAAGGCAATGTGAAATATCTCGTTGGAAAAACCATTGATCTGGAAAATAGATCCAAGAGAGAAAACTTAAAAAATATTTGACTACCTGAAAGCCATGATCAAAAAAGGTACCTAGAAATCATCCTGCAAGAAAATCTTAAGGAAAATTTTCCTGATGTTTTAGAAACAGAGGGCAAAGTAGAGGTTGAACTAATCCACTGATCACCTCCTGAAAAGCACCCCCACAAGAAAAATTGTTGGAATAGTATAGCCAGGTTCTGAAGTTCCCAGATAAAGGAGAAAATATAAAAAGTAGCCAGGAAGAAATAATTTGAATATTGTGAAAATACAATCAGGATAACATAGGATCTGGAAGCTTCTACTCTGAGGGATCACAGGGCTTGGAATATGGTATTCCAGAGGTCAAAGGAGCTGGGATTAAAACCAAGAATCACCTATTCAGCAAAACCGATTATCATGTTTCAGGGGAAAATATGTTCATTCAATGGAATAGAGTATTCTGAAGCATTCTTGATGAAAAAACCAGAGCTGAATAGAAAATTTGACATTCAGATATAAGGAGCAAGAGAAGCAGGAGAATGTAAATAGGGAAAAGAAATTATAAGGACTTATCAAAGTTGAAATATTTACATTCCTACATGGAAAAACAAAAATTGTAACTTATGAAACTTTTCTCAGTATGAGAATAGTTGAAGGGAATAGAAATGTATGTGTGTTCATATATATATATATATATATATATATATATATATATGTATATATATGTGTGTGTGTGTGTATGTATATGTGTATACACACACACACACACACACACACACACATATATATATATATGAGGGTATATGGGCATATGAACACATAGGTGAGTATGTGTATATTTCTGTACAGGTATACATAGACAGAGGGCACAGGAACAATTGAATAAGAAGTGATGATATTTAAGAGGTGAAATTGTGAGGTGATAGAGGAATATAATGAGAGGATATGGGGAGAGACAGAATGGGGTAAATTATTTCATATAGAAGAGACAAGGGAAAATTAATATAATGGAGGGGAACGACAGGAAGGTACAAGTAAATGAATCAAACTTACTCTCACTGAATTTGGCTTAAGGAGGTAATAACATACACACTAAATAGGGTGTCTCACCCTACAGCAGAGAAGGGGGGGAAGGGGATGAGAAGGCTGATAATGGAAAGGAGCGTAGGCCAGAGGGGGAGGGAAGTTGGAAGCACAAACTTTTGAAAAGGGACAGGATCAAAGTAAAGAATAGAACTAGTGATGGGTGGGACAGGATGGAGGGATATATGATAAGTCTTTCACAATATATCCACTATGGAAATATTTTGCATAGCTACACATGTACAACCTATATTAAATTGCTTATCTTCCCAGTAAGGGAGGAAGGGAAAGAATCTGGAATTCAAAATTTTAAAATAAAGTGTTACATGCATACATATATATATGTATATATATATACATACATATGTATATATATACATATTATATATATGTATATAATTATTACTAATTTTCTTGCAACTGGGAAATAAGATATATAGGCACTAGGGCATAGAAATCCACCATGCCCTTCTGAAAAGTTGGAGGGGGTATGGGGGAAGACATAGGAGAGAGCAGATTGGGGGAGCGAATATTCAGTGTTCTCACTGTTTGGGGGCGGTAGGTATTGGAAAATAGGGAGAAAATTTGTGACTCAAAATCTTGTGGAAATGATTGATATAAACCAAAAATAAACATAAAATTTAATTTAAAAAAGTTAATATAAAAAAAAAAGACTTTGCTGTTTGAAAACAAAAGAGTCAACCTGAATAATTCAGGCAAGACATTATACTTCTTTACTTGATAGTCCGATATAAAGACAATAATCTTTCTTTATTTACTCTCTGAAAATTTATATAAGTACCATTACAAAGATGAATAACTTAATTATAGAGGTGAATCCATTTGTCCATAGCCCTAGAAAAGAAAGTATTATAACTTTTGAAAATTATCTCATTACTATGAATAGTATAAATTTCATGGGGCCCTAAAATCATTGTCCAATTTATCAGCCTCACCCTAAATCAGAATAAGTATAATTTAGAATAAATATTATTAAAATGAAAATAAATAAAAACAGAGCAAAATATAGATAATATAAATTTAATGTGCTTTTCAAAGTCAGCATATACCTGAGGATCTCTTTACACGTCCCTTGGTGAACCACCTGTTTATTCAAGTTTGACAGTACTGGTGTGGTAAGCAGTAAAGTTGGAAATTTCGTACTGGAGCAAAAAGAAGACTAACACTTGTACAGAGACTTTCATCCAGCCTACTTGTGATTTCGGGCATTATTTTTTATCTATCTCTGCTCCCTAGATAGAGCTCCCATACCTGAAAGGACCAAGTAAAGCTGCTGCTGTAAATAGCTTGATATACCAAAGGGAATATGTATTTGGATAGGAAGTTTTGTTTCAGAGAAAATAAGTTAATTTTGAGGGTATCCTTTTATTAAAATCTTGTATTTCATATAAGACATTACATCATATAATTGAGTGGGGGCTTTCCCTGAAGCACCAGTAACACTTTTATTCATGTGTTCAATTACCTATATGGGGGGGTGGGATAAAAATAAAGCATAAACCTCCATTGCCTTTTTTATCTGTTTGATTTTTATTACAGACAGATCTAGAGTCTCCTTATTATAATGATAGCACTAGTATTCTTTCTCTATAAGCTGAACCATGTAAGAAGATGGATTTAGAAAGATCCATAGGTACTTACTCTCTATTTGCTCCTATAGAGATGGATTCATGACTTTAAGATAATTGATAACAGTAGAAGCCTCTGGGTGAGTGTGAGATCAGGGCCTCTGTGCTCCAATGGTGAAGACAAATGAATAGGATATTAGTTGACTCATTACCCCTTATATATTCATCATGTCTATCCTCATTTAATTTTACTGGCAACATTAATTTCCCCATTACAGTATTACTTAGAAACAGATCTTGAATTACTCAGCATGATCAAGTGTCTCCATTGCATTACTCATCTAAGAAAACATAATTTCCATTTATCAACTACAGATTTGCTTTGAAATATTGTCCATTCATATGGAGAAAATATGTGATATGAATTATTATGGAAATATAGCAGCAAAATACTGAAGCATGAACTCATACGTAGGTAGGATCATTAGCGTATTGATTCAATATTGTTGGCATTGGGTGTGAGTAAAGAAAATGGGCCCTCTAAAAATTCTTTCTAATTTTGAAATGGACATAATTAAAATTAATTATTCCAGTGGTTCAATTACCTTTACAACCATTATCTTTATTTCTTTAAATATTACTTCCATAATAACCTAGTAGAATACAAACCACTTGAGGGCAACCTATATTTCTTTCTTGTATTTGTATCATTAAATCCATTATGAGTTAATTCATTATGCCTTTATTTCTAACATTCTTTTATTTAAGTTTTGAGTTCTGAATTTTCCCTCTCCTTCCAAATCCTCCCCCACTCAGTGAGAAGGCAAGCAGTATGTTATCATTTATATATGTGAAATCATGCAAAGGAAATCATATTAGCCATGAAACAAGAGGAAAAGAAAAAGGAGAGTTTAAAATGTATGTTTTAGAGAAGTGATGTTTCATCCTGCATTCAGAGTCATCAATTCTTTCTCTGGAGGTGGATAATGTTTTCCATTATGGATCCTTTGAAATTGTCTTAGTAGTTTGTCTTGATCAGAGTAGCCAAGTCTTTCACAGCTGATCTTGCTTAAAAGTGCTGTTACTTTTTATAATGTTCTGCTTCTGCTTGTGTCACTTTGCATGAGTTCATATAAGCCTTCTCAGTTTTATTTTTCCTGAAATAATGCTGCTTATCAATTCTTTATAGCACAATATTATTCTATCAAATTATACCATGACTTGTTCAGTTATTCCCCATATTAATGAATATCCACTTGATTTCTAATTCTTTGCCAAAACAAAACAAAACAGAAACCTGTGATAAATATTTTTGTACAAATAGGTCCTTTTCTCTTTCCTTTCATTTCTTTGGGTTACTAAACTAGTAGTGGCATTGTGGAGTCAAACAGTCATTGTTTTTAGCTTTTGGGTATATTTTCACATTGCTAAACAGAATGGTTGGATTAGTTCACAACTCCACTAACAATGCATTAGTGTACCAATCTTTACCTTTTCATTTCCCTTCACATCCCCCTTTTTCTTTCCCCTTTACATGCCCTTCCTTTTTACATATTAGCCAGTCTGATAGATGTGAGCCTACCAGAAATCTCAGAGTGGTTTTAATTTGCCTTTATCTAATCAATATTGATTTAGAGCATTTTTAAAAATGTGACTATTGATAGCTATTATTTCTTCTGAAAACTTTACATCCTTTAACCATTTATTGATTTGGAAGTGACGAATTTTTATAAATTTGGCTTGGTTCCATATATATTAGAAAAATGAGGCCTGTATCAAGAAATTTGCTATAATTGTTTTACCTTCTCACTGCTTTAGAATAAATGCTTTTTGAATTGGATTGAACAATTTGAATTTTATCTTGGTTTCTATTTATGTGGCCGGATTGAACTGAAGTTGTTGATTTATTGGCTTGAATTTTTATACTAGATAATGTGTTAATAACCAAATTATACAATTATAACAAAAATAAATCCTCACATTGGATTTTATGGTATTAATCAATTAACTTTTATTAAGACTTATTTTGTTCCAGGTTCTTTGATACAAAGGGAGCTTAAAATTGTCCTTGAACTAAAGGAACTTACATTCTAATGAGGCCACATTAATCCTACATATAAGATACAAATAAAATATGTGAAAGATTACTTTGGAAGGGGAAGTTCTTGCTGCTGGGATGACTAGGACAGGCCTCCTACAGAAGATATAATTTTAGCTTGAAAGTTGATATTTAATTAAATAATTGTCTTATTTCAGCTGTAGTATCATACCATGCACACAATAGGTGATTAATCATCCTGCTTTTTTTTTTAAATTACATCCTAGCTTTTCTCTTAATCACCCATGTTTGAAACTCTTGGCTCACCTTTGATGCCTCCCTTTTCTTCACCTCTCATTAATCAGTTGATTGTCAAGTCTTGTCAATTTTCTTGCTATAAAATCCCTCATATCTGTGTCTTATTTTGTAGCATCTGTTCTAATTTATTTTCTCAGAGGGTGGCAACTAAGCTAAAAAGGCTCAGGACTAATCCTGTGGGTTTGCACTCTTAAGAACATAAATGATAAGCTCCCATTAGTGTCCTTACACTAAAAATTAGCTAACAGATACGATTAGTGTTTTGAAAAGGTGTTTACAATACCAAGATAATAGTTTAATAATATTACATGCAAAATAATCCTCCCAGAACCACACACACACACACACACACACACACACACACTCCTATACAACTGAAAATTATTTCTGTCCTAACACGCACAAATTCCAAGTGAATTATGGTCACCAATATAGAGTTCAATGGTAGATATATATATATATATATATATATATATATATATATATATATATATACATTTAGAAAATAGACAAGGCTATTACTATTCATTTTCTGTTGCTATAGGATCAGAAGTCATCTGTTTCTTACTGGGGAGTCCTTTCAAAGCTCTGCTCTGAACTGGATGTAATAACTTAATAGATGTGTTGTTCAGCTTTGTAATAGCAGCTTAAGAGAGGGAAGTTTGGGTGGAATGATGAGGTAAGAGCCAGACTGCTAACAAGAGAATGAGTTAAAAGGAAATAGAGGCCCTGATTGCAGGTGGTGTTGTATAAGAGTATAGTCATTAAAAATGATATATAGAACAATAGTTGAGACAAGTTAAGTAAAGTGAGTAATTTGGAAGAATGGAGGTAATATGGGTATGTTTGGAAACAGTAGGAATGTCTTATAACCAGTAGACTGAAATACATTGAAGATAAGTGAGAGTGAAGATGTTAGAAGGGTAATCTACTGAAAAACAGGATGGAAGAGGTTAACTTGTATATAGAGAGTGATAATTATTTGCAAGGAGAAGAGATACCTTTTTAAATAAGATATAGATGAAAGAAGACATGATGGGAGAAGACATCAGTGTAATGTAATATGAGGAAGACAGAAGAGGGAGCTCTTGAAAAAAAAAAAACATTTTCCCAGTGAAATATGAGGCAAATGTCTCAGATTAGAGGGTAAGGGTGGGGGGAGCCATGGGAATTTAAAAAAAGGATCAAAATGTTTGAAAAATCCACTGATTTCTAGAGGACTCAAGATGAACATGTTGCCTACTTCCTAAAAGAGAGATGGTAGATTCAAGATAAATTGATCAAAGTTCTTAAATCTTTTAGTCTTTTGTCTTTATATTGGTTATTGTGTAAATGGTTCTCCTTGTTTTACTAAATTTATTTTTCATCACTTCAAATAAGTCTTCCCAGGTTTTTTTCTGAAAATATGCCTTTTTGTTATTTCTTATGACAATATGCTGTTATATTACATTCATGTGCCATATAGTATTCTATCACAATTATTTATCATAATTAATTCATCTGTATCTCAATGAAGAACAGCTCCTTAGTTTGTTTTTCATCATTACAAAACAAGTTTCAAAGAACCTTTTTTTACATAAGTTCTTTTTCTTCTGTCTTAAAACCTTTTTAGAATATAGGCCTCACAGTGAATATGACTCTGTAGAATAGTAACTTTTCAGGTATAGCTCTAGATTGTTTCCCAAAATGGCTGAACCAGTTGACTGATCCACCAGTAATGCATTTAATGTGCTTATTCTTGCAGCCTCAGCAACATTTGTCATTTCTTTGTTTTTTTCATGAACTTTGCTAATCCTCTAAATATTAAATGAAATCCCACAGTTGTGTGAATTTGTATTTTCTAATTATCAGTGATTTGGAATATTCAATTTGATTGCTGATACTTTATATTGCTTTTTGGAAAACCATCTCTTTATACTCTTTGATCATTTACCAACTGAACAGAGTGTCAAGTGGTCTCTCTTGATTTCCCTAGTTGTTAGTGACCCACTTCTATCTATCTATCTATCTATCTATCTATCTATCTATCTATCTATCTATCATGTATCTCTTAAAATCTTTCTATATCTTCTGTTTACTTATCTGTAAATACGTAATATTCCCAAATGTAATGTAAGCTCCTTGATGGGCAGTTGATTGCTTATTTTTTACTTTGATATCCCCAGTACCTATAACAAATTCTGGCATATAGTATAGTAGACTTTTAATAAATGCTTATTTATTCTTTGGATATTCAAAGAAGCTAAAATGAATCCATTTTCCTGCTAATCTATTTACTGACTACATATTGACTTTGAAACAAAGTATATCCATATGGATTAAAGCCCACTCTCATTCAAACCCCTATTTAGATTATTTCAATAGTCTTCTTGCCAATATTTCCACCTTCACCATTTTTATCATTCTTCTTTATTTATTCCAAATTATTTTTTTTTCTAATGCATGGTTCTGATCATGTAAATCTTCAATGACTTACAAATAAATTCCAAATTTCTTGAACTGTCCTTTAAGCCCTATAAAATATTCTCTCTACCTAGTTTTCTAGATTATTTTTAGCTAATCCCCTTCTTATGCTGTTGCCAAGCTTCATCCCTCACCACATTTCCTTAAAAATGGTCTTCCAGGGGGCGGAGCCAAGATGGCGGAGTAGAAACAGCGAGTCCAAGCCTCTCTGCCCCCAGATTCTCCACAAACTACGTAAAAAAGGACTCTGAAAAACTTCTGGAGCCCCAGCACCCACAGAACGACACAGAGAAGCTAACCTCCCGCTGAGGACAGCCCAGCACCCTGCAGGAAGGACCAGCGCAGTGGTCTGGGAGCCGGCAGCGCGCAGAGCGCAGGAGCCGAGCCGAGCCCAGGTCCACGTGAGCCGAGGTTTTAGCCCCAGGGCGGCAGGGCCAGCAACCGGCTGGAGGAACCCCAGAACACCAGGAACTGTGGAGACGCCAGAATTATCAGCATAGACTTGCCTAGGACAAAGTAAGAGGTTAGTGTCCTATGGACTTTGGGACCTGTATTTGGGGAATGCGTCAGCTCCCTCCCCTGGGGGCTAGAAGCTGCTGAGGAGACACGACATTTTGTAGTTTTCAGAGGCAGATCCGGCTCCCAGCCTACAAATCGTGGGGAGATCCAGCGATCAGTCTTGGGGGGTAATCGCTCTTGCTTTAACCTCCCTGGATCTGGATTGTGATCAAGGGTGGAAGTTGTGGGTGGGTTTACAGCTTGCCAGAAACGGAAGTTGCCCCCCACACGTTCGGGACGAAAATTTCTCTATCTGGCCTTAAAGCCATAGTGTGGCAACAAGCCCAAAAGTCAAGCAATTAAGTGGCAACATGCCAAGGCAAAGGAAACAGAAAAATGCAACCCTAGACTCCTATTTTGGGCGCATAGAGCGGGAAAAGGACTGTGAGGTCAGAAGTCCTGCTCCAAAAGCCCCAGGGAAAACATGAGCGGGTTGCAGGCCATAGAGGACCTTAAGAAGGACTTTAAAAATCAAATCAGAGAAGTGGAGGAAAAATTGGAGAGAGAAATGAGAAGGATGCAGGAAAAGTATGAAATGAGGGTCAACAGCCTGACTGAGGAAAACAACACCTTAAAAAATAGACTAGCTCAAATGGCAAAGGAGGCCCAAAAGGGCATTGAGGAGAAGAATGCCTTAAAAGTCGAATTTGCCAGATGGAAAAAGAATCTCAAAAGTTCACTGAGGAGATTCATTCCTTCAGAGTTAGACTGGAGCAAATGGAAGCTAGTGACTTTATGAGAAATAAAGATGCTGTTAAGCAGATCAAACAAACGAAAGATTAGAAGGCAATGTGAAATATCTCATGGGAAAAACCACTGACCTGGAGAATAGATCCAGGAGAGACAATTTAAAAATTATTGGACTACCTGAAAGCCATGATCAAGGAAAGAACCTAGAAATCACCCTTCAAGAAATTCTCAAGGAAAACTGCCCTGACATTTTAGATCCAGAGGGCAAAATAGAGGTTGAAAGAATCCACAGATCACCTCCTGAAAAAGATCCCAAAAAGAAAACTCCCAGAAATATTATAGCCAGGTTCCAGAATCCCCAGATCAAGGAGAAAATACTACAAGCAGCCAGGAAGAAACAATTTCAATATTGTGGAAACACAATCAGAATAGCCAGGACCTGGCAGCTTCTACACTGAGGGATCGAAGGGCATGGAATATGATATTCCAGAGGGCAAAAGAACTGGGAATGAACCCAAGGGTCACCTACCCAGCAAAACTGAGTATTTTGTTTCAGGGGAAAATATGGTCATCCAGTGGAATAGAGGACTTTCAATCATTCTTGAGGAAAAAACCAGAGTTGAATAGAAAATTTGACATCCAGACGCAAGAAGTAAGAGATGCCTGAGAAGGTAATTAGGGAAAAGAAATCAAAAGGAACTTATCAAAGTTGAACTATTTACATTCCTATATGGAAAAGCAATATCTGTGACTGATGATATCTTTCTCACTATGAAAATAATGGAAGAAGGGGGTGTGGTCATATGAATACATATGTGAATGTGTGTGTTTATGGTTACAGTTATATATGGATAGAGGGCATAGGTTGATTTTGTTGGGAAGGAAGAGTACTCAAGGGATGAAATTATGAGGTGAGAGAGGAAAGTGGCAAGAGGAGATGGGGAGAGACATGGTAGGGTAAACTATCTCATGTAGGGAAGTGGGTGCAAAGGAGGGGGAGAATAAGGAAGGCTAAAAAGGCAAAACCACATTCACATTGAATTTGGTTCAGGGAGAAAATGACATACATACTAAATGGGATATCTCAACCTGCAGCAGGATAGGGGGAAGGGGGATGAGAGGAGGGATGATGGTTGGGAGGGCATCCTTGGGGTGAGGGGAGGTTGGAAGTACCCACTATAGAAGAGGGACAGGATCATGTAGGGAATGGACCAGGTGGGGGGTGGGATGAGTGGGAGGGAATTATAAGCAGCCTTGTACAATATATCTACTATGATAATGTTTGCATAGCTAGACATGTACAACATATACTGAATTACTTATATCCCAAGAAGGAATGTGTGACAAGGGAGGAAGGAAATGGATCTGAAATTCAAGGTCGTAACATTAAATGTTTCAAATATATATATAAATACTATTATTAATACTCTTTTGCCTATAATTGGGAGATAAGATGTGCAGGCATTGGGACACAAAGATTCATCTTCCTCTAATGGAAAAGTCGATGGGGTATGGGAGAAGGTATGGGAGAGAGCAGATTGGAGGAAGCGATATCTTGTGGGACTGCTATTCTGGGAGGTTGGGTAGGGGAATAATGGGGGGAAAATGATTGTAACTCAAAATCTGGCGGAAATGAATGATGTAAAACAGAAGTTAATAAAGTATTTGTTTAAAAAAAAAATGGTCTTCCATTTCCCCCATTCTGATTTTTTTCCTACCAAAAATTTTACCTGAACAACTTCCCCTCTGAATCCCTAGCTCCTTAAATTTTACACTTCCATCATTACACTTTTCTTTCTCTATTAAACACTTCCTTGAATTATCAAGAGAGCATTTGTTCTTTACTCTCCCATATTTTCACAATACTTTTTCTAAAACATGTTTTAAGCATTTATCTTATTCTATTTTTCATTTTGGTGCTTTCTGTAAATGTAAATGTAAATGTAAACTTCACTCCTTCTAGATTATAAATTTCTTTTTCCAAGGAACTTTGACTTGATTTTTTTTTAATCTGCCTAAGTTCATAGCTCTGTTTTGCATAGTGGAGGCACATAAAAAAGATTGCTTAGTTTTGTTTTTTTTTTCCAATGGAGAAGGCTGTGTCAGATGAATGAAATCTCAATAGCTAACAACTGGTTCAAGCTATTCATTTAAGCTGAGAAGAACTATACAATGTTCACGGTTTAGCCAGTTTAACATAGTAAAGATGAAAATAATTAAAATTAATTTGTAGATTTATCAATATATGTTAGAAAATGAAAAAAATATTTTCCTTGATTTTTACCTCAACCCTTCTTTATTCCTGTTTAATCATCTAATTTCTTCAGTCTCTTCTTTGCTTCAGACAATCTAAGTGTTAGCCACCATACCTGTGAAAGATACTTGACTATGATCTATAATCTAAATATGTGATTTGGTTATATAGGATAAATACCAAAAAATTCAGGGGAACTAAAATCAATTAAAATATGAGAGGACAAACATCAAAGGAATTGTTTATAAGTATATAGTATAAAGTTATGTCTTCTGACAGTATTTAGTTTAGTGTGGTTGTTTTTAGGAACATGTATACTGTATACGAATACTTCTACTTGAGAAATATATTTTGTATGTAATGACTTTTATAATTTGTGAGAATGATGGTGAGGAAAACCTCTTGGCAAAGAGATGGTGGATAGTGGGTTCAAAATGTGCATGTTTTTGGACATGGTCCATTTGTTGATTTGTTTTTGCTTGACTGTACTTATTTTTTATTGATGATGTTTTAGTTAGAGGGAGTGGGAATCTTGGGGATATGGTAGTAATATGGAAGAAGAAAAAACAACCAATTTAATTAAAATGAAATATATAAAAAGTAGATTGCAGAGAGAAAGTTAAATGACTTTCAGGGAAAATATTGAAGTAAACATGATAGTCTCAAAAATAGCATAAGAAAAGCTAGCGATCTTGGGGGAGATAAGGAAGCATTTGTTACAAAAGTTTCTTGCTCTAAAGAATAAGCAATGGATTGAACACATAAGCTGGTGTTGCTAAAGTGCTAAGTACTCATAGCCTGATGAATTCATATGGACAGAATTCAGATGAAATTCCTTTATTGTCCTTCTTACTTTTATTCTTCAAACAGGCTGGATTTTATCTAGTTTCCTACTGCTAAAATAAAGCATTACTTTGACTTTGATTTATAAGAATCTCGCTGTTCTTTTAAGGTGTGATGGAATTTATCATATTAACTCACAATCCATAAAAAAGTATATCTTAGTCTATAAGTATCTATGTAAAGACCTAATTTATAAGCATTTATTCATAACACATGTATAGACAATGATATTGCAAGAAACTATTGAGAACTGGATCATACATTCTTAGAAAATACTTCTGAGTTCACATGAATAAATATAAATGCTACCTCTATAAGGCTCAACTAGGAAAATAATTAGGAGAAGATAAGTCTTGCCTGTCCACCTTATCAATTCCAAAGCCCAAAACTTCATGTGGGTTTCATTCTGCGGCCATTCTAACCAGAAGAATTTTAAAACAGTAGAACCAAGACAGTGAACATATTTGGCATATGTCATTTAGCATTTGCAGTTACTAAATTCTTCATGGATACACATGCGTTGGTATCCTCACCTGTAAACTGAAAGGTGTGAGGTTGTTCATTTCTGAGGTCACTTTCAGTTCTAAATCCTTTGATTGCTATAGGTGCCATAACTCTTCAAAAGAAGTAGAGAGAAAAGTAAATCAACTTGATATGAAAGAACTTCACATGGCAAGAAAATTATATATAAGAACAGCAGGAGCAAGATAGCTTCTTGATAAGAAACTGTGCTTCAGTGACTCCTAAGTGAAGTTAAAGATAAATGAGAAATGGTAGGTATTAGGAAGAGCAAAAAACCAAAGCAGCTAGCTAATGCATAGACAATTTAATCTTCCAAGGGGGTGCATTTTTAAAAGGGCCTTCAGTAATGTAAAAACAACCTAAATAAGAAGAATAAATAGAGCAAAGTAAGAGAAGGATTAGAAAACAAAGAGCAAAAAGACTTCAATCCCACTAGATAGCAAGAAAGCAACACATTTCTTGGTGCTTAGAATAACTTAATGCCTCTTTTTTAATGTCACCACGAGAAAGCTTTAATCCTATAGATATCTTCTTTCTTATAATATTTTATTCAGCAAACAGTAAATGACTTTCACATTTACATGTTTCTACTTGTACTACCTTTTTGAAAGCCCCAAACTGCTCTTATTCATTGGAATTGTGATAATGAATATTGTACATAATGCATATATGCTTTTTGTGCTAACTGCTGCCATGTATTGGGCTGGAGAGGTCAATTAGATCTCTTGAACTCATTTATGCTTAGAAAAAAAGAAAAATAATGATTTTTTATTCTCTTATGCTTTTTAGACTTGTTAACATTATTTATCAAAGAATAGAGTGAGGACTACATATAATGGGACTTGATTTGAAAGAAAGAACAAAAGAGTCACCAAAGAAATAAAAATGCAACAATAATAATACTAAGTGTTGGCACTAAAAGAGAAATTTTAGGTTTGCAAAGTGACTTGCCCAAAGTCATACAACTGGCAAGTGTCTGATACAAGATGAACTGAGGCCTTTCTGAAACCAGGATCAGAATTGTAGCTATGCTGACACCTCACTGCTTCTTAATAATAAATTCAGTTTGACCCAGTAACTTAGATACAATGAGAGGTGCTACAGATGTATAACATTGCATTTAGCAAATGAAATGGTGCTGGTGACTTGAAAGCAGCGTATTTGGATAAAAAACAGATTTCAAGACATTAAGAAGTAAGAGGGGTGAATACACAGAGGCACTAAGTATAGATTGCTCTTTCTAGCAATTTAGCAGTTAAGGGAAAAAGGAGTGGTATAGAATCTGGCTTAGAGAGAATGCAAGGAAAAAGAAATTTTTAGCATATGGGAAATCAGAGCATGTTTGTAGGAAGTAGTCTACAATAGAGAGGAAGAGGTTCAAGACTAAAAGACAAGGACAAGTCAGTGGAGCAAAGTTCATGGAAAATGAAGAAAATGTGATCAAAGCTGAAAGTGGGAGAATTAGCCTTGAAAAGGAGGTCTACAAACAAAATAGTTAGAATAAGTGAGGTATGGAAATATTTTGAGTAATGAAAAAGAGAAAATCATAGATTTAAAGTGAGAAAGATTAGTTTTTTCTAACCCCCTTATTTTACATATGATAAAAGTGAGGTCAAATAATTTGTCAATGGTTAGAGAAGTAGAAAGTGATGGAGCTAGAATTCCAAACTAGGTTCTCTGACTTCAAATCCAGTGCTCTTTCTGATGCACCAAAATGTCTTTTTAAATTAAGTTCTAATTCTATAAGACCTCAATCTTCCCTATATAGTAGGAGAAATGACTACTTCCTGAGATCAGACAGAATTGGGGTGAATAGGAGGATTTTACATGAAGGAAAAAATAAGAAATTGTAAACAGTCACTGGTGAAATCATGATAGGGACACACACTAAGAAATATGGATTGAGACTAAATAATATTTTTATTACTTCCTCCAAAACCATTGTGGAACTGGAATAGCAAAGTAAGTCTTAAGCATCACTGTGGACTCTCTAGGTAGGAATAACTGAAAGACAAAGATGCATGGGAGTCTAAGGTTAAGAATATCCTTTTTAAATAGGGTCAAAACTATGAAAGGAAGTAACACTAGAATAAGATTGAAGCTTTGAGAAAATGGAACCAGGAGTGACCGTGGTAGAGGATAGAGACCTCAAGATGAGGCCACAAAGAATATGGAGGAGAAATCAATTAGAGAGGAAAAAATTCAGAATGAAGAAACTTAGAGATGAACCAGTTTTGTGTGATAAGGCGGTCTAAATTATGTCCCCCACGTCATGGTACCTGAAGTTGAATAGTAATAGAGGTCATAGAATTTGAGAAGGTAAGGAAAGGGAGGTAAGATTACTGCTGTGAAAATAAAAGTCACAAAAGATAAAGAAAAAAATTGAGACTCAAAAGTAGTACTAAACTATATGTTAAGTTCAATGACAAAATTTCCAAAGTGTCCTGGAAGTCCACAGGAGTTGGCAACAAGGATATGATCAAATAGAATAACATATGTTAAGTACTTTGGTAATTTTAAATTGCTATGTAAATGCCCACAGTTGTCATTATTGTTATACTTATTGTAATTATTTGCCATTCCAAAATAATCACAGGAATTTTATTATTGTTACTGTTAAAATTATTTTAATTTGTACAATAAAGCAGTTGAAGAGACAAGCACTTATGAAGCACATGGCCACTGTTGCTCAATGGGTGTGGAAGAAGATCTCCTCATCTTTTTTTTTTTACCAAGATCACAAGGCTCTGTGTGATAATGCTGTCAAGTTCTCATTAAATAATTTCAATTTATGCATAGAAAGTTTTGAGTTGTCTACTTATGCTAAAGTTTCTGGAAACTGATTTAATTTAATTTCATTTCATTTCCTGTCATGAAATCCTGTTATAGCTTTTTAGATTTTTGTTTTGTTTTGTTGGATTTTCATTTGTAGCAAGGGTTTGGAGCATTCACACATATGTATTAGCTTATTTGGGAGATGAAAATGCCCCACTTGTAGATAGTGGAAATCCTGCTTCCAAGGGATTCATGAAAGCATATAAGGGAAGTGCCACTGAAAAAAACATGCAACATTTATAGACATCCTGTAACTGTTTCCATTATGTTAGCCATATGGTGGGGAAGAGACAATTACAATAAGCTATATAACTGTAATTGAAGCCATCGTCAAAGAGTTTTGAGTAAGTTTCAAACAGTTCACTTCATTCAGTGATATCTTCACTTACAGTATCTGTGAGACCATTCCTTGAGGCTCTTTCACCATGAGAAACAGTCCTTAGTCTTAGTCCTTGGCTTCTCTGCTTGTTCTTTACATTTTCAGGTGAAGGAGTTTGAAGCCTTTGAACTTGTTAGTGTGAAATGTCAAGAGGTTGCTCCAGACTCCTGACATTCCAGAATATAGGTTTCAAAGCCAGTACAGCGTTGATGCCTTGAGTAGCAGATGCAGCCTGTATAGATTTCAGAGAATGATAAAAGTACATTAGGAAATATTATATGTCTTATGTAGTATCCCAATATAATGAGAATTATGACTTCTAAGAATATATGTTATATCATTTTTATCTTGTCTATGTATATGGACTGTAGTTCTTTAGTTCAATGCAATTCATGAAACCAAGAGAACTGAATAAGACGTTAAATTCATGAATTTACATAATTTGTTACAGGGTTATATATTTCTATGTTTGTGTGCACATGCATGCATGTGTGTATTCCACTATATATGTGTGTGTATAAATGCATACTATATATATATATATATAAATACATATATATGTATAGTATGTGTGCATGCGTATAATAGGTCATTTCATAATACACAAAATTTCTTATAACCTTATGGAAGAGCAAATGACTGTTGACTTTTTATATGAAATACATTTTGCTTTTAGTAAATTACATTTTTGATAAAGGCAATAGAAGGTAATAGAGAATCATTCCTTCAGATTTAGATTGGAGCAAATGGAAACTAGTGACATTACGAGAAATCAAGGTGCTGTTAAACAGATCCAAACAAATGAAAGAATAGAAGGCAATGTGAAATATAATATGGGAAATACCACTGACCTGGAAAATAGATCCAGGAGAGAGAATTTAAAAATTATTGGACTACTTGAAAGCCATGATAAAAGAAAGAACCTAGAAATCATCCTTCAAGAAATTCTCAAGGAAAACTGCCCTGATGTTATAGAACCAGAGGGCAAAATAGAGGTTGAAAGAAACCACCAATCACCTCCTGAAAAAGATAACCTCAATATGTGTGTGGATTGCTCCTACAAGATTTTACAATACAAACACATAGATTCTTAGGCACATCTTATTAGTATTACCATTTATGAATAATGCCCTCACATTGTTTTCTTCAAATTTTAACCCAACACAGACATGGATCTAGAGTACTTATTTGGATAGTTCCTCCATTAATGAAGATGGCCAGTCATCCATGTCTGCTATTCTGCTAGAATCACTTCCACTTTTCTCCATTTATTTACCACAAGGGAACTATCCAACATATTAGGAATCCTCTTCAATTCAATTCATAGTGTTATGCACTATGCTGTGTTAAGGATGCAAAAAAAGGGGGACAGACCTTCCCTCAAAGAGCTTACAACCTAATGGGGGAAGACAACACAGAAAAAGGAAACTGAAAGGTGGGGGAACCATGAAGGTACTGATTCATGGGGGATTTTTTCCCCATAGAGTAGAAGCCAAGCAGAGTTGCTTATAGAGAATGGAACTCCCAGGAGAGTTGTTAGCTCTGTCTAAATGAAAGCTTTGAGAGGAGTTTAATGCTCTACCCTCCAGTCCTCCAATTAAAGAGAAGAGATAACTGAGTGTGAATCGAAAAAGATAGTTCATTCTAACCTGAGTCATTCTTCATCATGATAAGATTTAAGGTGATCAGCTTATCCCAGAAGAGGTGGAATTAGGTATGAGGAGAGTGTGTTATATTATGGAAGGGAATGAATTTGGAATTCGAAGTTTTAAAATCAAATGTTTAAAATATATATATATATATATATAGGCATTGGGGCACAGAGATTGACCGTTGGAAAAGTTGATAGTGGTATGGAAGAAGAGATGGGAGAGAGCAAATGGGATGAGGGGATATCCTGTGGGACTGCTATTCTGGGGTGGTGGGTAGAGGAAAAATGGGGAAAAAACTTGTAACTCAAAATCTGGCAGAAATGAATGATGTAAACCAGAAATTAATGAAGCATTTGAAAAAAAAAGGAAATAGAAACAAGTAGACTTATTTTGACAAAAGTGAATAAATAATATAGAATGATGTCTTCTTTTCAATGTCATACTCTAAAGAATATATATATATATGTATATTTCTTTATTTCTTCACTTTATTAGGCAATTTAGAAAATATTCTCATTTGACTGGTGCTGATTGTACTCTGCTCTGCTTGATAGGAAAGTTTTCCATTGGGCCCAGATGTCTTTGTATACAATTTTCTATAACTTTGAGCACTAATGCAGCTTTGTGCATTTTCCAGAAGTGCAAAAGCCATTAAGTGGTTACATGTTTGGGAGTCACTTCACTTTGTGCTGTCATCACCTAGGGGAGTCACACCCAAATACCGTTCCTTGTTGCCATTTCTTCTCTACCCCTTATGGGTAGTAACAAAATTTTGATAACTGCTATCCATGTTTAACTCTCTCACTCTTCATGTGACCACTCCTCTAGCACAATATTATTTTTCAAGTATCAAAAAATTATTTAGGGTAGGACAAAATGGAATCTTATGGTTCTTCCTCCTTCTTATGGTTCCTTCCTTCCAGCATATCCTAGGCATATGGTAAGATCATGCAAGATTAATATACTTGGATCAACATTTTCTATAAATTTCAAAAGAAGCAAAAAAGCAAGGGAATGAAGTACAAGTTCTCATTGAAAGTATGTTTCAACCTTCATATTAATACAATGGATCTTTTCTTTCCCAAGAAATAATGTAAAAGATATTATAGGAAACAAATGATTTGACAAGAGGAGTGATCATGTCTAAGAGTGAGGAATAGTAAGGAGACGGCTATCTCATTTGCTGTACTGGAAAAAAAAAAAAACAAGCAACTGATTATGCTTTAAGATTTGTAAAGCGTTTTGCAAATATTATTTTTATCCTTATAACATCCCTGAGAGATAAGTGCTATTATTGTATCTATGTTACAATTAAGGAAACTGAATACTGGTACTCATGCAATATTAAATATTTAAGGCAGGTTTTCTTAACCTGGGCTGGGGGTCTGTGAGGTTTTTTTTTTTTTAATATTATGGTAACATTTCAATACGATGAGGTCCATTCGTAATACTAGTTAACTTTATTATGAGGAGCCCATGGGATTTACTATTCTTTCAAAAGCAAGCAAGATGTTAAAAAAAAGTTTGGTGAGAATGCCTATACTAATGAGTTCACTAATCTTTGAAATATTGAAGGACAGGATCATCTGTACACTAGAGAGAGTATCATGTATGCCCTTAATCTATGTTGATGTAAAAAGTATACTACTTATAATTGAAGATCCGTGCCAATTGAGCATTTAGGTACAGAAGCTCTGTATACAAACAAGGGCATATTTTAACTAAAGTGACTGATATCCACACCAGCTGTCACTCTGGAGGCTGATAACAAAGTTTGGCCTTGCAAAGACTGGGTACATTTTTAAATGGACAGCTTGTTGTGAAACCATAAGAAAACAAATTGTCTTTTACTTATCACTGACACACAGTCACTGCTGTTTCCTGTTTGTTTCTTCTGGCAACTAATTTGATATATTCTGTTTCATCTCCAGTGTACATTAACCCTAGACCCTACCCCCCACTCTTCTATATACCAGGCTGACCTCTCTGGTTGAAATTTCAGATTGGAACCTGACCAACCACTGTTCATACTGGCTCTGGGCCATTGACATAGCCATCTGAGGTCAGCCTGTTTCAAGACAACTGGCTACTGATTATTTAAAGAATAGCAAAATTTAGGGGTGAGCTGTTTAAGTAATTGAACTGCCACAGTAAATTATTAAATTCAGTGAAAATGAAGAAAATGCTGACATTTGTAGATAAATCGTTATTCATAGGTTATAGTGTGTAGAGTTGAATTTTAGAGCAGGAAAAAAATCAAGCAAGTAAGTACCAGAGACAATACTTGAACAAAGGTCTCTCATGACTACAAATCTCTAGATTCATTTCACTACATTGTGCATTTTCTTTCCTGTTAAAGATGCTCTTTCTCTGATAGACCTTGACTCATCTATCTAAAAAAAGGGAATCGGTATCTCCTTCTTAAGGTTGTTATGAAAATCAGACGAGATAATACTTATTAAGTACTTTCTAAAACCTAAAGTCCCATGTTAATTCAATGAAATCTAGTTCAACTCTCTCATTTTTAAAGATAAGGAAATTAGAAACTCAACAAAGAAGGTTGATTAAGGTCACATTTTTGTCTGAACATATAACCATTCAAAATATTTTTATATTTTTATTAATATATTCTATAAATTTTGGCAATATAATATGAAAAATGTACCTTAACTTCACCTGCAGTTGACATTTTCATAACAAAAATACATTTGAATCAATCTTCAAATCAAAAAATTCAATTCTAATTTATATACGTATTGTAAATACAATGTTGCTCCATGATTTGGGCATATTAAACTAAATAGTCAGGTTGATTGAAAAATATTTCAGAATATAACTGTGCAAAGATGTATCATGGCTAAGGAATATTAACCTGCTGATATCATACAGATTCATAGACCATGACTATGCTGTCACAAATAGCATTGATTTCATGGTTTGCTTCATAGATATCAAAGAATGTTATGACTTTAGTAATAAAATGTTATTTTCACATGTGTGGGAAAAAGTCCACAGAAGTTAGGAGATTTGGGAAGGTCAGGCATCTAATTAGCAGTTGATTAGACAGTACTACCCAAGAAAATGCTTTTTCCACCAGTGAGGATTCTGAAACTCTGCATATTGTCTGGAAAAGCTTAAAAATTCCTTCTCAGAAAGTTTTTAATGCATAAAATAAAACTCATATAATTAGGAAGGAGACCAATTACATGAAATACAGGTACCAAAATACTCTTATAAGTTCATAGATTTATGGGGATAGAGCCAACTTGGCGGCATAGAAAAAACACTTTATTATCCTGTCCCAACATCCCCTCCAAAGAATTTTAAAATAACACCCCTAATTGAATTCTGGAGTAGCAGAGCAAGCAAAAGGTCAGTGTGAGACAATTGCATAGCCCAAGACAAAAGAGTAGGTTGGAAAAAGGGATAGCTAATATGGGGAGGAGGTAGGGCTGGACCCCATATGAATGAAATACCAGTAGTGGGACTAGGTGGTGGTGACAGAAGCAGCAGAAGCTTCAGGAACTCAGAAGACAGAGATGATTAGAAGATCTGGTAACTGATTTAAAAGAGATTATAGCATGCCCCTATGTGAACATGAGCATAGGACTGGATGCTGCTTGACGATTACATTTATATCCAATTCTGTGTCATAGTTTAAGGGCAGAGAGGATCAAAATCTGTCAAGAGGAAATAGGAGCCCTATGAAACAACTATTTGGCAGTTCTATTGCCTATAAACAATTAGAGTTATAGTTTATATAATTTTTGCTCAAGAGGGAGTAGAAACTCTGAATGGTGTAATGGGAATATAAATATATGTTGTTGTCATCTTTCTAATTCTGTATTGTGTAAGATTTCCCTGCACCTAGGCCCTTTGATAGGCCTAAGTGCACCAGGAGCCTGAAGTGGGAGGCTTGTTTTTCAGGAGATACTTTGTGATTGGGCAGTGGTTCAAGACGGTTGTTAAATTCTCTGACCCTTGAGAAGGCTACATAAATCCTGATGTGCAGGTTTGTTTTGGGGCTCACTTTGAGAAGTATTGTGTGATTTGAGCAGATGAGATTCTGGGCAGCCACTGAGAGCCCCCGGCTTTGAAAAACCCAGATGTTGATGCTTCCCTCTCTGGTAACTGACTTTGTATGGATGTAATGGTTGGACAGTTGGAGGCCTGACTGCTTGAAATGTTTCTCTGTCTTATAACTTCTACTTGTAACTTGTCTGTATACTCAAGTTTGGGGTGCTAGTCTTTTCCCCTGAACTAGGTAAATGCTATGCTTGATTGATTAAAGCAAGATGGATAACCCATTTTGAGTTGCTTTCCTTTAGAAAAACAGATCTAAGGACCTGTGTTGGCAGTCATCCTGGGGAAGCTAGGGTGTTATCTGCTACAAATGATAATATTACTACTAATCTCAAAGGAGAAGATGTCCAGAGGAGTAGTATACAACCCAATCCCAAATTATCAAGGAACTTTTTTGGGTAAGGATCAAAGTTCAGATGAAAGAAGAACTAGCCACATATCTACATATGGTCTAGAATATCAAGGGAATTAATGAAAAGAAATGCTAGGGAAGGTGGACTAGCTATACCAGATTTTAATCTGTATTATACAGCAGCAGTCATCAAAACTGCTTGGTACTGGCAGAGGAGTAGAGTAGTGGATCAATGGAATAGATTGGGTGAACAAGACCCAGCAGTTAATGAGTATAGTAATCTATTGTTTGATAAACCCAAAGCCCCTAGTTTTGGGGATAAGAATGCACTATTTGACAAAACTGCTGGGAAATCTGGAATGTAGTATGGCAGAAACTGGGCATAGACCATTACCTTGGTTGCAAAGAATTGGAAATTAATGAGGTGCCCATCAGTTGGGGAATGGCTAAACAAGTTGTGGTATATGCATGTAATGGAATATTATTGTGCTATAAGAAATGAGGAGGAGATGGTTTTCATATTTACCTGGAGAGGCTTATACAAACTGATTCTGAGTGAGAAAAGTAGAACCAGGAGAAATTTGTATACAATCACAAACATAACATATGTGTGATGACCAACTACGACAGACTGGACTCTTCTCAGCACTGCAGTGATATAAGTCAATCCTGAAAGACTCATGAAGGAGAGAGATGCCTACATCTAGAGAAATAACTAGAAAGAACTGAGCTTGAATCCTGATGTAAGCAAACCAATTGATATTTCTCTTTTCATTGTTTGGTTTTATTTCTTCTTGACCATTTTTCATCCCATCTAGTACAATTCGCCTTTGTAACTTGACTAATGTCTAATGTGAAAGTCTTTGCAGATCCTGTACTGGACTATATGCCGTCACAGGGGGTGGGGGTTGGAGGGAAGGGAAATTTGAAACTCAAGGAACTATGGAATTGAATCTTGTAAGCCAAAAATAAACAAATTTAAAAATTAAACAAAAGGACCTTGAGCAGAATCTATTATCCTTCAGCTGAAGTTAAAAAAAAAAAAAGGCAAGGATAACAATCATGATCTCAAACAAAACAAAAACAAAAGTAGTCGAAATTTAAAGGTATAAGCATGGATGCCTCTTCTTAATAAAGGGTATAATAAACAGTGAAATAATATCAACACTAACATGCCCCCAAATGACAGAGCTTCCAAATTTTCTTGGAGATAGTTGAGGTTAAACGACTTGCCCAGTCACACAGAGGGCTTCCTGATTCTTAAAGGAAAATCAAGGGGATTACAGAAGGAACTAGACAGTAAAATTATACTAGTGGGGCCTTCAACATCCCCTTCTTAGAACTAGACAAATGTAACCAAAAAATAAACAAGAATAAAGTCAAGGAAAAGAAAAGAGTCTTTGAAAAGACTCCAGAATAGACGTCTGGAGAAAACCAAATGAGAATAGAAAGGGGTATAACATTTTTTTTCCTTTCCCTCAGGTGTACATGGGACCTTCACAAAAATCAAACATGTATTGGGGCGTAAAAACTTTAAAACCAAATATAGAATAGAAGAAATATGAAAGGCACTTTTTTTTAAGATGTTAAAGCATTTGATAAAGGACCATGGAAGTATAGATCAAAAATTAACTTGAAACTACTAATCTAATCTTAAAGCAACAATGGGTCAAAGAAGAAATCATAGAGCCAATCAATAATTTCATTAAAGAGAATGCTAATAACAATACAACATTCGAAAATTTGTGGAATGCAGTCAAAACAACACTTGGGGGAAAATGTATATCTCAAAATGTATTCATAAATAAAAGAAAGAGTAGATCAATGAATTGAGTGTGCAACTAAAAACAAAAAACTAGAAAAAGAAAAGATGAGAAATTTCCAATTAAATTCTAATATAAAAATCATGAAAATTAAAGGATAGATTATAAAAATTGAAAGTAAGAAAAAAATGAACTAGTTAAAAAATGAAGGCTTTCATGGGGGAAAAAAAGCATAATATAGATATGCCATTGTTAAATTTGGTTAAAAAAATAAATAAGAAAACCAAATTACCAGTGTAAAAAATGAAAAGAGTAAATTCACCAATAATGAAGATATATGGCAATAAATATGGCAATAAAACTGTCAATCTAAATGAGATGAATGAATCTTTGCACAAATATAAACTCTCCAGATTAACACAAAAGTAAATAGAATACTTAAATAACTCTATTTTAGAAAAATAATTTGAATGAGTCATCAGTATGCTCCATAAGATATAATCCCTAGGATCACATGGATTTCCAAGTGAATTTTACCAAACATTTACAGAGCAATTTATTCCAATACCACATAAATTATTTGAAAAAAAAAAATAGATAAAAGTAAATCCTACCAAATTCCCTTTTGTAACACAGAAACCTTTTTGATGCCTAAACCATGGAAAGCAAAAAAAGAGAAAGAAAATAATAGACCAATTTCTGTAATATTGATGGAAAAATAAATGAAATGCTAATAAAAGGATTATAGAAGTATATCACAAAGGCTAAAAACCATGACCGGGTGGGATTTATACCTGGAATGCAGGGCTTATTCAATATTAGGAAAATTATCACTAGAAGTCACCAGATCAATAACAAAAAATGTATGATTATGTCAACAAATACATTAAGATAATCTAACTAAATAAAATACCCATTCATAATAAAAACACTAGAAAGCATAAAATGACAACTAGTAAGTATTTAAAATGATGAGCAAACATTATCTAAAATAGGGATAAATCTGAAGCTTTCCCAATAAGATCATTGGAGAATGAAGGGCGTTCGTTGTCACCAGTATTACTCAATATTGTACTAGAAATCCACAATTGAAGGAATAAAAAGAGATAGTGAGGAAACAAAACTCTCATGCTCTATAAATGATATTACAGCATACTTAGAAAACCCCAGACAATCAACTAAAATATATATTTGACATAGCCAACAATTGTAGTAGAATTTTAGTATATAAAATCAACCCACATGAATCATTAGCATTTCTATGTGCTACAAAAAAAGAAAAAAAAAGCCAAGTAGAAAGAGATAGAAAAAGAAATTCCATTTAAAATAAGTGTAGACAACAAATAATAATACTTGAGAGTATATTTGCCAAGATAAACTCAGGGACTGTGTGAAAAACAGTTATAAAACTCTCTTCACATAGAGATTGAAAAATGTTAATTGTTTATATTTAGGTCACATATATGAACACATTTAAAAACATTTCATGCAAATAAAATTGGAAAAAATATTAATTTCTTAGGGGTAGGCCAAGTCAATGTGATAAAAATGACAATACTACCTAAGCTATTTTACTTATTCAAAGATATACCAAGCAAACTACAAAATAGTTATTTTATAGAAGTAAAATAAGCAATAGGGGTAGCTAGTTGGCAAAGTGAATAGAGCATCAGCCCTGGAGTCAGGAGGACCTGAGTTCAAATCCAACCACAGACACTTAACACATTTACTAGGTCAGGTCCCTTAACCCCAATTACCTTGTCTTCCAACTTCCAAAAATAGTAACAAAATTCATCTGGACAAACTAAAAGTCAAGAATATCAAGAATCAATGAACAAAAAAGTGTTAAGGAAAGTGGCCTAGCATTTCCATATTTCCAAATATAGTTTGAAGTGATAGTTATCAAAACAATATGGTACTGGTTAAGAAGTAGAGTGGTGAATCAGTGGAATAAATTAGATACACAGTAGTAAATGACCATAATTTTCTAGCATTTTATAAACCAAAAATTCAAACTTTGGGGTAAGAACTCAACATTTGGCAAAATAACTAGTAAAACTGGAAAATGTTTGCTAGAAATTAGTCATAGTCCAGTGTGGCAGTTATGTTGTGCATTAGAAAGAGTACTAGGCCTTAAGTTAAGAAGACTTTTCTTCAGGGTGGCTAGGTGACACAGTGAATAGAGCACCAGCCCTGGGGTCAGCAGGACCTGAGTTCAAATACAGCCTCAGATGCTTGACACACTTACTAGCTGCATGACTTAGGGGAAGTCACTTAACCCCAATTGCCCTCCACAAAGCAAAAATAAAAATAAAAATAAAATAAAACTTCCTGAGATCAAACCTCATCTCAGGCACTTGCTAGCTGTATGACCTGTATAAGTCACTTAACCCATTTGCCTCAGTTTCCTCACATGTAAAATGACTTAGAGAAGAAAATGGTAAACAACTTCATTCAGTGTCTTTGCCCAGAACATCTGAAATGAAGTCACATTGAGACAGACACCAATGACTCAATAACAACATAGACCAAGATGTCACACCATATGCGCTAATAAGACCAAAATTGATAAATGAATTAGACATAAAGTGTGATATAATAAGCAAATAAGAGTATAGAAAAATATGCCTCAATAAAGAGTTTATGACCAAGTAAGAGATAAAGAGGATTGATCGAAATAAAATAAATAATTTCAATTACACAAAATTATATACATAATTATACGAAAAGCTTTTTTCACCTCAAATGAAACTTTTGAAGAAAGAATTGAAGATAGGGAAATAGTAAGAGAAAAAAACCCCAGCAAAATTCTCTCACAAAATTCTCACTTTTCAAATATATAGGGGGACTTAGCCTAAATTATAAAAATAAGAGTCAGTCCCCAGTTGACAAAGGATCAAATGATATGAGCAACACATTTTCAGAAGAATAAATGAAAGCTATCAATAAGTCACATAAAAATGCTTAAAGTAACTACTGAGTAGAAAAATGTAAATAAAAAAAAGATCTGGTGTACCACCTCACATCTATCAGATTGACTTAAATAAAAAAAAAAAAAAGAAAATTACAAATTCTAGACTGGATATGGAGCAATTGAAAGACATGTACCATTGTAGTAGTTATGATTTAGTACAACCATTCTGAAGAACAATTTGGGAGTATGCATACCTTATGGTTCCACAATACCACTGCTAAGTCTGGATCACAAAGAGATCAAATAAAAAGGAAATAACATATTTGTACAATAGTATTTTTAGGAATTATTTTCTTTTTTGGTGGCAAAGAATTGGAACTTAAGTGGATACCAGTCAATTGGGGAATGGTTGAACAAATTGTATTATTTGATTGTGATGGATTATTATTTTGCTATAAGAAATGATGATGAGCAGTATGGTTTCAAGGGAAAAAAAAAACAACTTGGGAAGACTTATACAAACTTATCCAAAGTGAAATGAGCAAAAACTCAAGGATATTGTACATAGTAAGAGCAATATTGTAAGGATGATCAACTGTGAAAGATTTCGGTACTCTGATCAAAACAATGATCTAAGACAATTCTAAAGGATCCATGGTAAAAAACTCTATCCACCTCCAGGGGAAAATACAAACAAACAGACAAACAAACAAACAACTGATGAATTCTAAATTCGGATTAGAGTATATTCTTTTGAAACTTTCTTTATTTTTTTTTTTTGCATTTTCTTTTTCAACATGGCTAATATGAAAATGTTTTGCATGACTTCATATGTGTAATATAATCTATATAAAATTGCTTTCCTTCTCTAGGTTTGAGTAGGATATGAAGGGAGTTTGGAACTCAAGATTTTTTTTTGCTTTTTGGAGCACATTTGGGGTTAAGTAACTTGTGCAAGGTCACACAGCTAGGTTTTTGTTTGTGTGTGATAAGTATCTGAGGCCAGATCCGAACTCAGGTTGTTCTGACTCCAGGGCCAGCGCTCTATTCACTGCGCCACCTAGCTGCCCCGGAACTCAAGATTTTTTAATAGTTTTTTTTTTTTTTTATGCTATTTGTAATTGTTTCTCAGAATAAATACTTTTTTTAAGTTCATAGAGCTCAGGCTAAAGACGCTGGTAAGATACTGTGTCATTTTATTAATGGTCACTCTTCAATTTGAGAAAATTTGCATGTTGTGAAAGTATTTAAATATTAATAGATTCTTACTTTGTTAGACTCAATAATTGCTTTTTGTACATAATTTATAGAATGTAAAATGTAATGACTTTATTTTATACTTTTCCTACTTCTTTTTCATATTCTGTTCCTGATTTAAAGACCTTCTCTTGAATTACCTGTTCCTAGATGTTTAATTGCACACCTGGCTGCCCAATGTAACTATACTTCTTGTATTGGAAGTCATATGCAGTCTTCATGCACTCCACAGTTGAATTGCAGATGAGAAACTATGGCTTGAAAAGATACTGTTTTTACATACTGACAAATTCCTAAATCTTTTCTATATTCT